>ML058368.1:2232814-2977086 GCA_003013855.2 Liriodendron chinense
TTTAAACATATTTTGGTGTAATGTGTATGTTCCTCCATTAGACATGTAGTAGAGATTTGTTGTTTTCACGTCCTATTTGCACCACCTCAGATCAACTTCTTCGAGGAAAATGTAATGTCTGAAAATCACTTGCATGAAAAATGCAACTTCTTCTAGGAGGACAATGTAATGTCAGAAAATCACTTGAGGAATTTGGGGTTATGTGCACACTTGTGAATTAGTTTTTAATAAAATTCTTCACATGAAGAAAGGGAGGGCATCACTAAGCTGGTAGCTCCAAATCATGATATTAACCTGAGTGGTGCAATCTAAGGTTGGGGCATGGAATGGAAGTTGAAAATTGCAACCCCGTCTCTCAAAGTTGTTACTGGAAGTGATGACTCCGTATGACCTGTTTTAACTTCTGAATCAAACGCTAAGGACTCTAGAATACAATGGGCTGCATTTTCACATCCTTACATCCACATTGTGGGAAGCAGGGGTTTGGTGCAGCCCTGAAAATGGAAATGGTGGGATGCACGAAATGCTCATTCACAAAAAGAGCCTCAAAGTGAGAATGGGAATGGCTGAAAGTCGTATCATCCCAATCTCATTTTGAGCAGCAGGCACACACTCATTTGCACATTTTTGGATAGTCAAACTGCCTTCAAGACTTTGAATTTTAGAGAATTTGAATCTAGAATTGGTCACCTAAAAAACTGCATATTTTGCACATGTAATTTAGTTTGTATGAACATGCATTCATTGATGTTTCTAGTACAATCTAAAATGTGATTTTGTGCATTTCTTTTATTTTTTAAAGTTTTTTGAAAATGTGATTTCTTACATTTCTTAATCCAGGGTTCGAAGCATAAGTGGTCTGAAGTATTTTATCCAGACTGGTCTGGATGCATTGGAAAGCTCTAGACAGGAGTTACTTGAACGTCTTTTGGAAATTGACCAAACAATGGGGAAACCCAGGGAAGAAGACATCGAGCGAGTGAGATACTGTCCGAGTTGCCAAGATAATTCTGAAGGTCCTATATGCATTCACTGTGAACTAAATGAGTTATTTCAGGTAAACACCTTGAGAGGAATTGTTGGGTCATGGTGCATTAGGCTGTGAGTAGTGTTCTAATGTATCCATTTTGTATAGGTGAGGCCCATGGTTTGGTGATCTAGACTGTTGATGTGATGGGCTGCACCATATGGATGGGTGATTCCCAAGAATCTTCAGAAGTTCCTAGCCATCCAATCTTTTGCACTTTTCTGGGTTGTTGCTGTAATTTTTTTCCCTTCCCCTTAATCATCTATTTGATGACCCCCTGATTTGAAGGTTTAAGATTTTTCCTATATGGAAAATGTTTGGGGCATCCCCCATTCACAATGGAGCCAACCAGATCAGCTCAATCACCAAACCATGGACCCCACTTAAATGGAAAGGGTACATCAGGACCCTGCATGCTGATGCACAGGAGCTGATAATTCTTCACTACTTGATATGTTTCTTGAAATTAACACTTCACTATTACAAGGATGTTTGCATTTTTTGCCATCACTTCCACCCAACAGATATATGAGGCAAGGCTTTTTCGTCTTAAAAAAGGAGATAGTGGAGGGATGTTTGCATCAGCTGAGGAAGCAGTGGATTTGCAAAAGAAAAAGTTTGCTCTCAATCGTTTCTTTGGGGCTTTATCCCAAGCCAACAGAAGTTCTACTGTACCCAATGTCAGTAAAGAAGAAAATAAAAGACAGCGGGATGTTAGAGCTAATGTAGTGGTAAGTCCTTATATCATGTATCTTTTCCTATGATCGAAGCCTTGTCTAACGTTACCCTGTTTACCATTTTCACATGTTTCTTCTGACTTGACATAATATACCAATGAACTAAAAAATTAGGTGGCTAGTTGGTTCATGACTGCACTGCTTTTTTTTTTTTCCTTTTATATTATATTTTCTATAATTGACAAGGATCCTTTATCCAACACCACAAAGTGTCACCTGTAGGATTTCTTTATGCTTTCTTTGCATTACTTAATCACTTCTCTTGTTAATGATCTCTGCTGATGTACTCTGATGACCTTGTGTTGCTGTAACTGATTACAGGTTTCAAGATCTCCTTCTGAATTGGAGGTCATAATTGGGGTTCTAAAGAGCTATTCCAGAGCACTATTAGGAAGAGAGGGTATGTCATCTGCTACTAAGCAGCTTCTACTTTTTGAGGTATGGGATCCTCGATGCTTATGTTTATCTTGCTTATGGCATTGATGTAAGCAACTACTTGTCAATCTGTATTTATATAAAAGAAAAATGGCTTCACTTCATGGGCTTGTTATGGCATTCATCATTTTTTGTCTTTTACAACCATGAAGAAATTTTAATTTTTGTCAATAGCGTCGGATATTAATCATAGTATACAATGTTTAGAATCCAGAAATACTCTTATCATGGTGAACGCATGCAAAAAAGATATTACACCTTAATAAAATAAGCCCAAAAAGCAGTGTGATCTTAAACTTGTGTCACTGCTGGCAAAGATTATTTTACGTATAATACACATCAATCTTATACTTTAAACACCACATTAAACTTATCTCTCTCTCTCTCTCTCTCTCTCTCTGGTTTTTGAATGGCATGACTAGGCCTTTTGTGTGCTAGAGAAACCTAAAAAGTCACGTGGGTCTTTGTGCTGGCCTTGAGATTAGAAGGTAAAGTAAAGAAGTGATGGAAATAGATTTTAGTAGCAATTTTGAAGGTGCATGTTGCATTCATCTCTCTTCTAACAATAGCAGGGGCACATGTTGGTTATTTCTATTGTTTTCTTTGAGAAATAACAAAAAATTTATTAGAAAAGATAGTAGAACATTAGGGCATGTTTGGATACATGGAATTAAGGCAAAAGAAAGGAAAAACAATAATATATTATCCAATGGTGATTGCCATGAGAACTAATGAAACATGGATTGCAATTTTGAGTTCTTGTTTGGGTAGAAAGTGGGAATCTCATATTCCTCTCACAATACTCACCTAGTTTCTTGTGCTAAGAATCCAAATTATGGAAAAGTGTAATGATTGCTTGGTAGGATCCACCTTTTTTTTTTTTTTTTTTTAATGAAAGATAACTGGAAAATTCATTAAAAAGTGCTGAGGTAGCGCGCCCCACCCCCCCCCCCCCCCCCCCCCCAAAAAAAAAAAAAGAAAAAAAGAAAAAAAAGATACTGTAAGAAGAGAAAAAAAAACAAAGCAACTACAAGTCTTAAGGATCCACCTTTTTCTTGCTATCCAAACAATACAAATCGTCACATCAAAGAAAAACCCTCTTCCTTTTTCGCTGTTTGGTATGCAATCAATGGTCTCCAAACATAGTCTTAAGGATTAGGGAGAAATTCCCTATGCAAAGTGCTGAATGGCGCGCACATAGACACACCTACCTTACCAGAGATCAGAGAAAATCTTAAGCTCCTTACCCTTGTCATATCTGAATGCTGCCAATACCACAGGGCCTGTGTTCCTATGGCCATGGGAGCAACCAATGATATTTAGCTTCAAGATGCCAACTGGAGGACACAGCCACTTATTTTTGGGACTCCGAACTTCAGTGCTAATGATGGTGGACCAATGAAGGAGAATTCCTAGGTAGCCAACCCTCGGGATTCCTTTTGGGATAGGGCCCATTTGATGGCCGAACCATCTATTCTTTTAATGATTTTCTCCACTAAATATTCAACTGCAGCACTATAAAAAATGGAGGAGTTTCCCTCTTTCCAGATCTACCAACAAATGGTAAATGCCACAAAATTCTACCCCTTCTATTGAAAAGATCCGCTTTGCAACGTTGAATACGTCACCAAGAGCTCATGGAAAGACCATCAACTGCTTCAGTGCATCCAAATTATTTGAGCAGCAGAGAAATGGAAAAAGATGATGCACCCTTTATTTGTAGTTTCTCCTTGCTTGTCTTATTTGTAGAAAAGTATTTTGAAGATGCAAAAGGAGATTTGGACCCCTTTTCAAGTTCTTACTAATCCTGCTTGCAATGTATATCTGTTATCTTGTATTGGTATTTCCTTGGTTGATCGAGACTTCAGTTCTTTATATAGGGCAAGAGGATACTTAATATAATTCGAAATATCACATGACCTAGGCCAAGCAAAATTGAAACTTCAAATAGGCCTGGCTCCACAGGCCTGGCCCAATCAGTTCAATATCCACGCACAGACCAGCCCAGGCCTGGCCAATCGACAGCTCTAAATAGAATGATATCGCATGAAAGATTCAAAACACCAGGCCTAGACCACCCCAGACCTCAAAATCTGGGGCCTGATCAACACAGGCCTGGGGAATCGACAGCTCAAGTAGAATGATGTCACATGAGAAGAAAAATGATTTACCATCCTCATTATAATATTTTCAATTTTCTAATTGGACCACAACTTGCTGTTTGTTATGTTACCATCTTTACTTACTGTATTTAATGGCAATGAATCTTTTTATGGAGTTCTTAATCTGGTTCTTGTCCTATATATAGACTGCATGTTTGGTGATCCTTTTCAGTGGGATTCATTTGTGCTTATTTGGTTCAGTCAATGCGCAAGGAGTATGCCCAAGCAAGGCTCTTGGCTGTTGCTCAGGCCCAAATTTTGCGTGCTCATGATGAGATTAAGATGGCGACTTCACGTTTGCGCCTGAGGAAAACTGAGGATGACACATCTGCTATTGATGCATTAAGTTCAGAAGAGTTAATTGTCGCTAGTGTGCAGTTTTCTAATGATAAATTCATATCCATGTCCTCATTATCACGCATTAAAGGGCAGCTTCGTTATTTGAAGGTACAGACCTGAACTTTCAATCCAAAATGCTTGCGTATTTGCTTGCGAAGTTACTTCATTTAGTCATGTTTCTTCTTTGTATCCATAGTGACAAGTTAAAAAACATCTGAAAGGAATAATGCATATGATTAATGAGGGTGAAAAATGTTCTTATCTTTTAATACAACTGTCGTAGGGGGCGTTTGGCATCTCTACAAATAAGAGCTTATTGGCTATTTGGCTTATTTCTAAAAAAATAAGCTTTTAGACCGTTTGGTAAAAGTCTAATGAAGTGCTTATTTTTTTAGAAAGTAGCAAATAAGCTCCGATTTGATAAGTTGGGGAAGGGTTACTTTTTGAAACGGAGCTTATTTGACTTAAGCGGGTAGATATTTTGGACTAATTTTTGGATAAGTTTACCCTTAAACTTTTCAAGTAATTCCCATCTTACCCTCTTCTCTTCTCTTTACAATTTCTTCAAGCCCACATGATGAACAACCCATAGTGAAGGTGGGCCCCACATGATGAATGGCTCATATCAAAGGTGGGCCTACCTAATGCACAGTCACATCAAAGGTGAGCCCCACATGATGGATGACTTGCTTCAAAGTCTGGCCCTACATGATGAACGATCCACATCAAGCAAGCCCTACCTGATGATGGTTCACATCAAAGGTGGGACCGACATGATAGATGGTGGACATTGAACGTGGGACCACATGCTGGAAGATTGACATTAAAGGTGGGCTCACATGATGAATGACCCATATTGAAGGTTGAGCCCCACATGATGGGCAGTCCATAGCAAAGGTGGGACCTACATGATAGATGGTGGACATCAAAGGTGGGTCCCACATGATGAACTATTCACATCAAGTGGGCCCCACATGATAGATGGTCCACAACAAATATGGGACCCACATGATGGATGTTCCACATCAAAGGTAGGACCCATGTGATGGATGGTGAACATTGAATGTGAGACCACATGATGGAAGGTTGACATTAAAGGTGGGCCTACATGATGAATGACCCCTATTAAAGGTTGGGCCCCACATGATGGACGGTCCACAGCCAAGGTGGGAACTACATGATGGATGGTGGACATCAAAGGTAGGTCCCACATGATGGACTATCCAGATCGAGTGGGCCCCACATGATGGTGGTCCACAACAAAGATGGGACCCACATGATGGATGGTGGACATCAAAGATGGGCCCCTCACGATGAATGACTCATATTAAAGTAGGGCCCCACATCAAGGTGGGCCCACGTAATGAAAGGTTCACATCAAAGGTGGGCTCCACATGATAGATGACCCGTATCAAAGTGTGGCCCAACATGATGGAACATGCGCATCAAGTGGGTCCCATTTGATGGACAGTCAACGTCAAAGGTGGAACCCACGTGATGGATGATGGTCATTGAAGGTGGGGCCCCACACAATGAATGGTCCACATCAAGGTGGGCCCACATAATGGACAGAGTAGGCTTTACATGATGGATGGCCCACATAAAAGTATGGCCCCTCATAATGGACAATTCACATCAAGTGGGCCCCACCTAATGCATGGTCCACATCCAAGGTCTTTCATGATGGATGACCCATATCCAAAGTGGGACCGTACGATGGATGATCCACATAGAAGGTGCACCCCACATGATGAATGGTGGAAATCTAAAGTGGGCCCCACATGATGGACAATCCACTTCAAAGGTATGGCTCACACTATGGACACATCAAATGTGGAGTCCACATGATGGGTGATGGGTAGTGGACATTGAGGGGCCCCACATAAAGAACAATTAGGAATGATGTTGGGCCCCACATGATGGACGGTCCACCAAAACAACCATTTGGATTGCGCTTATATTAAAGTTGTTGTAATCTTTAAAAATGACGTCAACTACCCTTAAAAAAAGCTCTTATTTGAAAGTTTTACCAAATGTGCTTATTTTAAATAAGAGTTTTTTTTTTTTTAATTTTTAAATTTTACCAAACAAGCTTATTTAAAACAGAGCTAGAACAAAAAGAACTTATTGAAGTAGCTCTTATTCAAAAAGCTCTTATTGAATTAGAGTAGAGATGCCAAATGAGCCCAGTGTTTTAAATAGCGAATAGCGTGTAGCGTAGCCTTCACCTCTCTGAAGCGTAAGGCATAAGCTACATAGCGTGTAGCGTAAGCTACAAAACACTTAGATTTTTAATCAAGGTTGCACTTGGTTGCACTACATTAGATGATTAATAATAAAATTTAACAAAATTTCATGATATTTGGTGCAACAAATGCAACCTAAAGTAATAGCAAGGGTAATGATTAAGTATAAAAGTGAAGAAAGAGCAACAAAACCGATTTAAAACTATTTCTTATATTATTTTACTATAAGCATTGAAAAGACTAACGAATTTTTATTGAAATAGAATTATGTAACAAATCATTTTTAATGATTGATTTTAATGTTATCGTGAAAAATGACTTGTAATGTGAGCTATGTAGCGTGTAGCATAGTCTATGAAGCGTGTAGCGTATCCAAATTAATCATGTAGCGTAGGCTACATGCAACTTAAGCTATTTTCATGAGCTACGTAGCGTTTAGGCTAAGCTACACTACGTAGCGTAAGCTACACGCTACATAGCGTAGCTATTTAAAACACTGAATGAGCCCTTAGTCTTGTTGCTCATTTTGGGGAAAACTATTCAAAATATTTTGCATTAACAAAGAAGGGCATGCCTAAGTATGGTTTTACTAAACCCACTGACGCAGAACAATGGACCTATCAATATGATGCGGAATGGAACTAAGCGGAAGTATGAATCAATGAACAATTAAATTAAATCTACTCAAATCACAAGTACATAAACCTAAATAAGCCATAAATCATGTTCCATAACCATAACAACAAGCAAATAATGGAGTGCTAAAATCTCAAAACCTAGGACCTACGGAAGGTAGAACTTCCATGTCCAAGTATAGGGTTAATCCTACCAAATTATGTATAGGGTTCTAGGGTTCTAGGGTATGGCTGAAAATTAGGGATAGATGTGGATAAAGGTTGGGGTTAGGGTTTGGATAATTTGAGAATTTGGGATTTAGGGTTTTAGGGCTATAAAAGGGGAAATATGGATTTCGATATGATGGGGTGGTCAGATTTGGGAATCGGCGTAGGATTAGGCTAGGTTTGATAAAAACGACAGGAAAATGTTTGAGTTTTGGGGAAAAGCTAAAAAAAAGGATTGTAGGCCTATTTCGAAATGGAAAACGGCCCAAGGGATTGTGAGTTTGGCTTTGGATTCAAAGAAAATTCAAAGGTTGTTTAAATCGGATCAAACTCACCTTGATCTTGTTGGAGAAGAAGAAGAGAAAATAGATAGGAGAAGGATGGTCGGCATCACACTGTTGGCATCGCACCAAAAAGAGCTTCAATCGCTGGAGTTTTTATGCTTATCTAAAGCAAAAAGAAGTGTTTTCTCAAAATTTATAAACCTTCATTAATGAAATAGGGTTTCTCATGAAGTATATATAATCTATGAAATAGAAAAGTGTACTAAAGTGCCTAAGAAAAAAAAAAAAATGCCCGGTCCAGCCCATCAGGTTCAAAGACACATAAAAAGTGTCTAGAAGTGCTCCTGCTCTGGTCCCGCTACAAGTCTAGCCACAGAGAGTGGGGTCCGCCTCCTCCTCTGATATGTGCGTAACGGCGGATGTAGGTAGTAGGAGGAGAATAGGGAAAAGATACAAAATAAATAAAAAAAAGAAAAAAAGGGTGGGTAGAACAACTTATTAGATACCGGAGTCAATGGTATCTAATAAGTTCTACCTACTATTGGATTTGAACCTCGATAGGGGCAGGGAAGGGATATAACTCAGCGGTAGAGTGTCACCTTGACGTGGTGGAAGTCATCAGTTCGAGCCTGATTATCCTCATTTCCATTTATTTTAAAGAGGATAAAAAGATAGGTCATATCTATCCCTAAATATGAATCCAAATCGCCCATGAATCTCAATGATATTTTGGTTTCCTTATTGCTTATGCTGTCAAATCGCCGATTATACCCCTACATACATGGTTACCAGATACATTACAGTACATGTATGCTTCTAGCTGGAATCTTATTAAAAATGGGATGTCTCCATCACCTACACATTTCAAGATGTGTCCGAACGTGCCAGGTGGCCAAGTTGTGCATTAGGTGGGTCCCCACCATATAGACGACTTGCCCCAAAATCTAGGGTGGTCCAAGTTGAGTTTGAGTAGATTTGGAGAAGAAAATAAAAGAGAGAGGAGAGAAAGGAGAGAAAAAGATGTTTGGGAGAGAAGAGACTTGTGTGTTAGGGTTTATATGACCCAACATGCCTTTTATTATATTATTAATAAAAACAGGGAAGCATACACCTCAGGACTACACACAACTATGCACATGCACGCACCCAAAATACATAAATATACCACTCTTCCTAAACTCTCCCTCAAGTTGGAGTGTAGATGTTGATCATGCCCAACTTGTCATTAAAACACATGTTGAGAAGGGAAAAAAGTTACAAAACAGTTTAAGGATTTTGTAAGAGAACTGACAGATAAAAGATTAAGAGGAAAATTGGGAACATGTAGGATTGATGACAGATACATGATGGGAGAAAGATTGATGGAACCAATTCCAGATATAAGAGTCTGGCTTCCATAAGCAATAGTAACAAAGTGTGATTGGCTAGAAGATTGATAAGAGTTGAACAAATAAGACTTACCTGGTAATATGAGAATGGCTCTAGAGTCGATGACTCGGGAAGAAGAAAAGGAAGACGCATGGAGAACAATATCTAACTGGGCTACAGTGGCTCTAGGAGTAATAGTAGTATTGTGAACATGAAGTTGCATCAAGGCATCATAGACCTCACAAGACGAGGTGACATAATCACCTGGGGGAGACTTCTCTTAAGGCACTACAAAAGTTGTTTATGAAGTCTTCTCATAATCAACGGAGGCACTACTAGTTAGAGATGTGCCTACCCAAGATGGATGATCAATAATATCTAAACATCGATCAATAGAATGATTCGTGCCCTAACAATGCATATAAACACGAGGTCTATCACGACCACTACCACGTCCACCTCGGCCATGATTACCACTTCCATTGCGCTCAATATTGCAGCCCTTGCTTTGATGGCCATATTTAAAATCACATCCATGTCCCTGTGCACCCCATGTTGGAGCTCTAGATGTAGGGCCATAAGAAGGCTGGTCTCCAATTATGTAAGTAGATCGATCAGTTGATACAAGATTAGTGAAAGATGAGATAACAACCTTTTGAACCAAAGCATAAACCGCAGTTAAAGAAGGAAGAGGATCCATTACAATAATCTGCTCGCTTACACCTTGATCTTCAGAATTAAGCCCAGAAAGGAATTGCATGATTCGAGGTTCTTCTAGTTGCTTCGATATATGATCTAATCCTTTGGGTGCAGTAAGAGGGAAGAGGATGATAGAGATCTAACTCATCCCATATACCCCAAAGAGTAGAGAAGTACTCCTTTAGGGTTCTCGAATCCTGTTGAAACTTATATCTTTGATTAAATTCTAAACCTTGGATATATTTCTCATGAAAAGTGTCCTATATCTTTTTGGTAGAAGTAACAAACATAACTGAGTTGCTCACAGAGGGATCCATACTGTTGAGTAACCGGGCCATAGCTTGGTGGTTCTCCTTAGTACAAGTTTTAAAATTCCCTTTTGTAGGGTTAGGAGCTTCATCAAATATATTTGTAAGCCTATCTCTACCCCCTAAAAACAACTTCAATGATCGCGTCTATTTCAGATAATTATTACCATTCAACTTGACAATTGTAATCAATAAAGTATGGGATTTCGAAGACCCCACAATGGATCTGGAAGAGAGTTTTTCCTCCATAAGGGTTGACAAACTCAAAATAGGAAACACAAGTTTAGTTCCACCACCAAACATATGGTGTACAGTCCTCCACAAAACAAGGATCCAGAAACAATATTATAGATTAAATCTAGAAATAATGATTACCAACCAACCTGAATCAAGCATAAAACACCTTCACAAGAGGTTTGAGTATACACTGAGACTTCTGGTGTATTGCTAGGGACCCTAGGACCCAAAACAGTGGAGCTGGTCCAGTATATGAACCAAGCAAGCATAAAAAGCCTCCCCCTGACAAAAACCGAGGCTATGGATAGCCAAAATACGATCAAATTAATCCACTTTATGAAGAAATATCTAAGAAACAACCACCACCAATTTGAGAGAAATCTCAAGAAAACATGAATCTGGGGTTTTTCCGCTGGAATGTGAAAAATGGTCCAAACAATCTGGAGAGAACAAGATGGTTGGGAGAGGAGACTTTTGTTTTAGGGCTAATACGGCCCAAAACACCTTTTATTATATTATTAATAAAATGGAAAACATACTCCTCAGGAGTACACAAAACTACGCACATGCATGCACCAAAAATACATAAATACCTCAAGATGTGTCCAGATGTGCCTGGTATCCAAACTGTGCATTAGGTGGGTCCCCACTGTGTAGATGACCTGGCCCAAAGTCCAGGGTGGTCCACTCACCAGCCAGGCCATATGTGTAATGCGAATGTGGAGTGTCAGTGGATACGCATGGCGGCAGCATGTAGGGATGTGTTAGCTTAGCAAAATCTGTCTTGGGTATGGAATTCAAAGTCATGCCTGCACAGGCCATATTTCAGCTTAATGAGGTCAACCTCTGCCAAATTGTATGCTCTCAGCTCTACCCTAGCTGGTGTGAATTTGCTGGATTAGATTTCAATATTTCATTCTGCTGCTCAAGGGGCCACCTACCGGTGAGGACAAGAACAACTGGATATGTCTGTAATTGATGACTATTAGAGACCTCGGATGGTAGTTTGATTGTAAGCTTATCCTAAGAATGCAACTGTCATGTCTTGGATCTTCTAGTGATACGGTCTTCTCTGATTTGGCTTATGCCACAACAGTGCTTCTGAAATCACATGTATGCTTACCCACATGCACCTACTGTCATATTGAACCTTTGGCCTACTGTTACAAGTTCTAAACCCTGCAGACTAGTGCAAAGTAGCTTTGCAAGCCCAAGAACACCTTATATAGTTTTTGTGATAACAGTTAACCCTAGTTGTCATTTATATCTTCTTCTGGTTTTAGTGTTTCTATTGTTCTTTAATCTTCTCAAACATTAAGATTCTTATTACTTCTAGTACTTAAAATGTATGGGAAAATTGTTCCAGGGATTGGTTCTGTCTAACCAGAAAACTGAAACTGATGGCCCTAGTGTTTCATCTGTGCCTCAAGATACAACTAACACCGCTGCTGCTTCTAACCCTACGACGGTTGAATGCACTGATAAATCTGATGATGAGGCTTGCCCGATTTGTCATGAAAACCTCAGCAACCACAAGATGGTGCTTCAATGTGGACATGTTATGTGCTGTAAATGTAAGTCTGGACAGCTTTCACCTCAGCATTTTTCTTACCATGCTTGGAATGACAAATACTTCGGAAGTACCAACATGTATGTGCAGTACTCTATGTTTCCATGAATAAGTGGGTAAACACGGGTTAAACTTGCAACCTCTGCTTTGTGAACTCGAGATTTCTGGTCAGTCGGATCCTGGTCCAGCATTGGCTGGGTTTAGGACTAGACTTATTGGCTTGGAATCAGAGATCTCGATCATTCATTGGGCAGGGTACACCATGATCGTGCCATGGACCAAAAATTATGTTGGTCCTCCGATTAGGCAAATCAAACCTGTAAAAGAAAGATGGATGGTCAAAAAAGGTTTAACAGTTCAGATTCAACATACATGCTTGGCTCACTTGATGAATGTGCAACTTCCTATGTATGTATGTATGTATGTATTTATGTGCGTGTGTGCAAAAGCATTTCTTGGAAACGGCTTGAGGCCATTTCTAGAAAAGAGCACTATTACCATGATTGCTTCTTAACAAGCAATTAATTAAATAAGATAATCAAATGTATTCAAATTAAGAAATAGCGTTTTTAGGAATCAAAGTCACCTTAAAAATGCTAAAGATAGCAAAGCCAAACAGGTCCTAACTCCTAAGGTTTCTGGCCAACAATGTTAGGTCCTCACCCAACATATGTTGGGAATCTGACTGGACTCATTTGCCTTATCCCTATTAAAATATATAGAACCCATGATCTCAGGAAAAGGTAGAAATGCCTCTAACCACAAACGCAAGGTCTACATCAAGTCTAAAACTTCAAGCTCAGCTACCTCTTGGCTGGGCTTCAGTCTAGGTCACTTGTCCATTGGGTCAGGCCAGGCTGGCTGGGCCTGGCAGTTTATGTGCGCATGGGTGGGTGGTAGGGCTGTCAATGGGGCAGGCTTGAGCCAAAATTTTGAATAGGCCCAGCCCGTCAGGCCCGGCCCGAACAGTTCAAAATCCAGATTAAATCCAACACCAGGTCCGACCCAGGATAATAACACACGTTAATCCTGTGTATGTAAGGAACTGGTTGGCCAGGTGGTCTACATTGAGGCTAAAAGTTCAAGTAGCTGACCATTGGGCTGGGCTGGTCCTGGGCCACAATACATACTAATAGTGCCCAGAGGCTGGGCTCTGTGTCGTACTTGTGTGCGCGTGTGCAATGTGTGTGCATGGTGACTAGGGCACCAACTTCAATGTCCTACGTGTAAATGCATTGAAGATAATGTCCCTAGTGCATGTTGTTTGTGGATGATGTGGCATTGATCAATGGACTGTCTAGACCTATTATTATTCTTTGGCATTTAAGTCATTATTGCATTGCAGGTTTGGTTGAAATGACAGAGAAGATGAAAGTTCAAAATGGAAAGTCAAAGTCACAAAGGAAATGGGTTATGTGCCCAACGTGTCGACAACGTACAGATTTTGGGAATATTGCGTACGTAGATGATCGACAAAACAAGGCCGGTGATGATGGGATACCAAATATATTTGAAGGTCATGACATGCCAGAAATTTCTATTCGTGTAAAAGGGTCTTATGGAACAAAGGTTTGTTTCTCCTCCAGTTGTAGTTCATCACCATCCTCCTTGCCGTGCTCCAACTATTTTTGTGTTAGAGTGATTCATGAAGAAAGCATCTAACCTTTATTTTCTGATGTGGATGTTTGTATATCATGAAGATTGAAGCCGTGACAAGAAGACTCCTTTGGATCAAATCTACTGATCCTGAAGCGAAAGTTCTCATCTTCTCAAGCTGGAACGACGTTCTCGACGTGTTGGGACATGCTTTGGATGCTAACAACATTACCTATGTTCGGATGAAGGGAGGCAGGTAGGTGATTTTTCTAACCACTTCATTTTATTTTATTATTCCTTTCCTTGGATCCGAAGGTCCAACTTGCTTCTCCGGAGTAATTTTACCAAAATATAATCTGGGACACAGTTAAGAACTTTGATGTTTCTGCTCAGAAGCTTGCAAGAATCAAGTAGAGGTTTGAGAAAAAGAGGAATTGCAGGGTCCCAGTGCGTCTGGATGTTAGATGGTGTCCTGATGGGGCAATTGCACACAAGTGGGGCTGGAGGAGTCACATTCTAGTCTATTGATAGGAAGGGCCCATTGTGGATGGCAATGCCCCTGAAATCTTCTAGATTGGCATAATGCGTAAGTTCTAATGCTTCAGCCATGGCCTACAAAAGGATGGCTAAGAAAAGAAGGCAACAGTCTGGATAAAGCCAAGTATCGTATCACTAGGATCTTCTAATCTGGATTATCTTTTGGAGCAAATGCCATTTCATGGTTGGGCCCACTTGATCAAAGGTCTGGATATCCAAAGGATGCAAATTCTGATGCTGGACCTAGTGGTTCTCAAATAATTACAGAAGAAAGAAGAGAAAAGAAAAGGAAAACACATTATTTAAGAAGATCCTGCTGGAAAAAAACCAAAATACTTGCTGCATACAGGTTATGAAAATTGGAATTGCAGGAAATCACAAGCTGCGATTGCACAATTCAAGGGAAAGAAAATCAGTGCAGAAGGAAAGCCACAAAACCAGTCTGCTCAAGTGCTGTTGCTATTAATCCAACATGGGGCTAATGGCCTTAATATCCTAGAAGCTCAGCACGTAATTCTTATAGAGCCACTGTTAAATCCAGCTGCTGAAGCACAAGCAATCAACCGGGTCCACCGCATTGGACAGGAGAAAGTGACGTTCGTTCATCGATTCATCGTATGTAGATCGCCTCTCTCTCTCTCTCTCTCTCTCTCTCTCTCTCTCTCTCTCTCTCCCCATGTGTGCGTCCATTGCCATCATCCAACATATAGCATCTTGAGGTTTGCAAATTCTACATGCCAGTCTCCACATGGGCGCACATGTAACATGCGCAAGCCATTCATTACATGGATCCCACTGTGTAGATGCCCTTGCCCAAAAATAGATCAGTCTAATCATTAGGTGGGCCACACATCGATGTTGAATGTGGAACATTGGATTTTTAACCATCCATTCTTTCTGTAAATGTGACCTGCCAGATGATTGGATCATCCTGACTTTTGGGTTTGGGTACCAGCTTGGTGCACCCACCTGATGCATTGCAGCACATGGCTATATCAAATGTGCCACACTGGCAAATTCAGCCTCTTTTAGATGGCACGTAGAATTAGAATTAGCATAACCGTAATATATATAGGAGTTGGTGGTTAGTCTTGTTACTACACCAGCAATTTCCCATTTGAGGTTCAAGCCTCTTTCATTATATTGAGCCCTTGATATCATGAAGAATCTCATGGTTCTTGGTATCAATGTTTGAAAAAAAAAATAAAGAGATAGAAAAGAAAAGAAAAAAAGAAACACTTGGGACTCAACTTCCAAGATTGATTTGGCTGAATCAATAACCTTGCTGATTTTATATAAAAAAAACAATGGAAGAACTTTTTTGTTTTTAGTTTTCTAATCTGTTTCTGTTTTTGATTTAGAGGTGGGTGGTATGCTTTATTAAACATTAACAAATTAAGTACTAGGGGGGGAAATTGAAGCTTATCTCAGATTAGTCTCAACGAACCAACAAAACCTTTTAACATTTCCATGCAAAACAAGACTCCAAACTAAACAACAGAATGACTGATTGGATTCGTGGTTCTCCATTTCCTGGGATTCCACAGGGGTTTACCATGTCCACGGCCTTCTCTAATCTAAACAAACAGGCTCTTATAGACAAGCTGCAGAGAGCACCTATCATATTTTTCTTGAGAAATCCACATCTTTTGACTCTACCAATTCTCATTAACTGATAATTTGAAATCATTCAAAAAAAAAAAAAAAAAAGAAAGAAGAAAAAAAAATTAAATAAAAAAAAAAGAATGAAGAAGTAGAAGAAGAAGAAGAAGAAGAAGAAAACCTCAGTACACAGAATGGCCAAACTGAGTCTCACCAGAACAATTGAATGAGTTTTGTGGGTCTATTCATGGGCGTCCATGCATGTCATGGTTGGAACATGTTACAGAGACACGAGTGCATGTATGCATACATGAGCTTTTCAATTTCTAATCATTTTTTTGGCACGTGCGTCCATGCATGTCATGGTTAGAACATGTAACATAGACATGAGTGCATGTATGCATACATAAGCTTTCGATTTCTGATCATTCTTTTTTTTTTTTTTTTTATTTATTTATTTGGCGGTATAGGTGAAGGATACAGTAGAAGAGAGCATCTATAAGTTGAACAGAAGCAGGAGCACCAACGGGATCATAAGCGGAAATGTGAAGAATCGAGATGAACCCGTTTTGACTCTCAAGGACCTTGAGTCCCTATTTTCTCCGACGACACCTGTCGGGTCATTGGGAAATGAGGACGAGCCGACAGGCAGTTTAAGACATTTGCCTCCTGCCGTCGCTGCTGCTCTAGCCGCCGAGAAGAGATTGAGGGCGGGTTCTGCGTGATTGTCCACATATTTGAAGCGGGCCACATCTCTCACAAGTTTATCACCACCACTGGCGGTATGTATGGTTATGGTGTGCCATTTTTTTTTTTCTTTCTGTGGTGTACGTACTCATGCATGCAGGTAATTATTAGTTCCCCGCACTGGCCATTCAAGAGGAGATTGGAGGGGTTCCACATGATTATCTGTCGATTTGAAGCAGGTCAGGCAAGGACGACATCAGCACGAGTGGTGTGCATGCTGTGATGTGCCATTTGTTCCGTAACTTTAATGTGAAAGTTGTACAAAGCCATAAAAGTTATACAAAGCCGGTAAGATGGCGCGCGTGTGAGAGAGACGAGACGGGCTAGGTGAATGGGTGAAATTCGTTGGGACATTTCAGGAATAAGGGTTGTAGTGTAAGCAGGGTTGAGGATTTGCAATGTGAGGGCATTCAATGAAAATTGTTGTACATAAAAGTTGCAGGTTTTCAATCTAAATTTGTGGTGCAAGATCAGGCCCACCAGGTGGATGGTGAAATTTGCATTCAGACCACAAATCTGGTGGGTTAATACGTAATAGTAAGATGTAGGGCATCCTACTACACACCTGGTCCCACCTTGATTATGTTTTACTGTTAAGTGTACTGGGCCTCACAGGGTACATGAAAACGTGATTATCGGGTGGGGGAATGTATATAAAGGCAGTGGTCTGGATTCAACAGCTGAACAATCAATTGTTGCAGTAGCTTAGGAGCATCCAATCAGAGTAATTTTGAGCCACAGATTTCCAAGGTTGGGCCCACCAGGCGGACAACATATGGATACAATTAGTCTGTTGTGGAATGGACCCACATCATGACATGATGGATACTTCGTTTGCAATCTAATTGAAGTGCTGGTAAAAGGTTGCAAATTTTTTAACTTGTAAGCGGGTCCCATGTGACTCGCCCATGTGTCTCGCCTGCTAGCCAAGCTTGAAGACGCATAGGCGTTTCAACTGCTGGTCTGAGGTTCAAATGTTAAGGAGACACTAAGCTTACTGGTGGGTCGGTGTATTGTGTGACTAACAGTGTGGGTGCGTTGCATGACCAAAAAAAGAAAAAAGTGGGTCCCATGGTTAACTGATTGACTGTAGGTCCTCGGACCATGTACGGGCCTTGCTGCGGAAATATCCCAGATTGTGAGATCCCAGTCGCTGATCTTGGGCATTTTCCAGATTCAGTCTGCCACTGCTGTATTTCATTTTTTAACCTCCCTGCTGGAGGTACAAAATGCCCTCCAAGGAGATCTATGGGTCATGGTCCACCCAATGTGGGGCCAACAGACGGATTATCATGATCATTTAGCCGTAGGCCTCACTTGATTTAACCAATGTCATTCCATGTCTGCTTTCAAGGAAAGTTTTGGGCCAGGATGTTGGGTAGCTGATCCATCATTTCAGGTTCGGTGCCAGTCAGGTACCCACAGGACTTTTGTTTTGAGTCAGGTTTGGGTTGGATCCACAACAAATGTGGCATTTGCGTGGATGCCAGGATGTCATGTGTCCATGACATCCGACCCACCCAGAATGTTCTCATGAAACCATAAAGACCACCAGCCACAAAAATCAGATAGATCCACTCATTGAGTGGGCCACACATTTACTTTGGATCAGATCAGCAGCTGTGATGTTTGGACCTTTTGTTTAGGTTTAAGATGTTCTGCATACCTGACAGGTTGATATTTATCCAGTAGTTGGACAACAAGATTGGAGCCACTGATATGATGAGCTCGATTGTGGATGGGCAGTGCAAAATACCCAAGTATGAATGGAAAATAATAAAAATTGCAAATACCTACCTAATTAATATTTAATTTATATTCCAGTACCTTTTTTAAAGAAGTTTTTAAAGTGCTACCTCATGAATACAAGTATTATCATTCCACTGCCATCCGTTAACATGTCCAACGCCCTGTTGGTAGGCCATGCAGGGAGTGGACCCCACCGTGATGTTTATGTGAAATCCAATCTGACCAACAGGTACACCACCCTATGTTTAGTCCCATATTAGGCCCAGAGAGAGAAAAAAAAAACAGGCCAACCTGTGATTTTGGTGAGCCAGACAAGAGGAAGTAGTTGGGATAAGAAGTTCATCCTTGATTTTTGTAGGGCCACCATGATAATTGTATGAAATCCACTCTAATTATTAGATTCTACAAAAGAATTTCGGCCTGTGGCCCAATAATCATACTCATCGTTCTCCTATGTTTTCTATACTGGTTCTCCTATGTTTTCTGTACCGGAGCACTGTACGGATATTATTTTTTGGGAATCCTATAATCATAGTATGGGCCATTCGTGGATAGCATACAAAGACACGGTGGACCCCATCCAAGGAAATAATCATCAACTTTTCAAAACTTACAATGGGTCTTGTTGTAGGGAATTCCAAACTGATGCCTCACGCGGGAAAAGAAGCAGTATCTACAAGTGCTCGGACCATCTAAACAGGACCAGCAGTTCCTCTAGCTCAAAGATGAGCTGCAGAGCTGAGCCATCACAGTATGAGGCTCTGGTGTAAGAATACTCACAATCCGAGGAAGATCTATAGTCTGGATGAGAAGCCCGTAGGGAAGGAGCTCGAGTACCGAGCTCCATAGTATCTCAAGCAGATTAGGTCGACCATCACCATAAAGGAGGTATGAGGAATCTGGAGTGAATCCTGCTAGATCCGAACAAGATAAGGATTTGATCTTCTCGGCCGAAGATCTCTCCTACATATTCAGGATAAAAATCTCGCCATATTAGGGATCCTCCAGCATAGCGTGATGGGACTCCAAGGTCAAGACGCTTCTCCCTCGCCCTATATATAGGGCCATGAACCTTGAACTAAGGTATGACAATCTTGGCCTCAACACCCCTTACGCTTTACTCCCCTGCTTATTTCTATTCTTCATTGCAGGTCCGACGAAGGGAAGACAAGAACGAGGCTATAAGTTGTCTTAGCTCTACATCATCTGTTGACCAGAATCCGGCAACAACAAGTCTCATGTAATGAAGGGCTTGGATGCTATATGAACACCTGAGTGTAGGCCTGCACACGGGTCGGGTTCGGGTTGGGTTGGGCCCAACCCTGGACCGAACCTAAATATATTTAAAGGTCCGGGTTTCGGTCCGGGTCGTGACCGGGTTGGGCTGACCCGACCCTAACCCTACCCTACTTGTAAAAGGGCCAACCCTAACCCTACCCTACCCTATATGCTAAACCGGATCGGGTCAGGTCGAGTCGGGTTAGGACTATGTTTCTATGGTGTGGTCCACCTAAGATTTGAGTCAACTTCATTTTTGGTACCGTATCCTAAAATGATCTTTCAAAATAGTTGGTTGGTGTGGATTTAAGACACATAGTCAAGGGCCACCTACCTTGGTGGATCCCGGATGTCACCTAATTCGCTCTATGTGAGTGTGAGATGAGCACAACTTGGGTGAGAGTCGGTGAGACCTGGAGCCAGCCATGTGGGTGAGACCCTAACCATGAGGCTCACCTCGATGTATATATTGTAAATCCATGCTGTTCATCTACGTTTCCACATTATTATAGGACATAGTCCCAAAAAGGAAGCAGATAAAAGCTTTATGTAGACCACATCACAAAAATCAATGGTCATTGAACTCCCACCATTAAAAGATTCTAAAGTCCACCCTAATATTTATTGACCATTCAACCTATTGATAATGCTATATAGATATTTCTAAAAGCAATAAACTAGTATAAACGGGGCGGTTCGGGTCGGGTGGAACGGGTCGGGTATACACGGGTCGGGTCGGGCGGGTTTGGCATGTACCCTAAACCGTACCTAAATTAAAAACGGTCCAGCCGCATCTATTCAGGACCGGACTGTTTTCTCAACCGGGTCGCGTCGGATCGGGTTTCTACCAGGTCGGGTCGGGCGGGTTAACTGGGCAGATGTGCACCCTTACCTGAGTGGACCCCACTTGAGTAGTTGTGGAACAAAAGCCTATTCTACGGCTACTTGCATAAGAGTTGAATTACTAATATATAGGGCGCAAATTCAGTCAGGTCAGGATCTGACCAAGTTCGGTCAGGTCGAGTGCGGCTTATGTGGATCCCCAAATCCACCGAGGTGGGTGGGACCCTGATTGTGGGCTCCACCGTGATGTATGTGACTCCATCCATATTGAAAGCTCATTTAGGATATGATCCAAAAAATGAAGCAGATCCGGATCTCAAATGGACCATAGTAGAGGAAATAGTGGTAATGGACCATTAAAGACTTCTTGTGGGCCACAAAAGATTTGAATCTAGATGATATTTTTGTGGTCTCTTCATCTAGGGTTTTGTGACATTATCAACAGGTTGGATGGCAAATAAACATTTTGGTGGAATCCATGAAGTTTTTAATGATGAGGATTCAATCATGACTGTTTCCTGTGGTGTGGTCCACCTAAGATTTGGGTCAACTTCATTCTTGGTACCATGCCCTAAAATGATCTGTAAAAATGGTTGGACGGTGTGTGTTTAAGGTACATATGGGGTTGCAATGGGCTGGGTTAGGGTTAGGGCCGGGCCAAGGTCTATCCAAACCCATCCCGGGCCTGTGACGGGCCGCATAATATAGCCCTAGCCCGGCCCAAGATGCAAATGCAGGGTTGGCCCGAACCCGACCCAGCCCGAGCTCGGCCTTTTACATAGAGAGACTATATTTTAATCCTATACTTTTCCACATGAAAAAAATTTATCAACACTACAGAGAATAAAAGGCTGACTAATTTGTGTACAATTTAAATTTTCATGGGGGGAAAATAATTTAATTTAAATTTTAAATTTAAAAAAACATATTCGGGTCAGGCCGGGCTGACGATTTTTAGCAGCCTAGTCCAAGTCAGCCCATTTAATAAATGGGCTTATGGTTTAGGCCCGAACCCAACCTGTGGGCCTAATACTCTAGTCCAAGCCTGGCCCAAGGCGGGCCAGGCCCGAAAGCCCGTCGGGCAAACCCGGTCCATTGACAGCCCTATGTACATACATCACTGTGAGCCCCACAGTCACGGGCTCACCCACCTCAGTGGATTGGGGTCCACCGAAGCCACGCCCGGTCAGGTAGTTACAGTGGGGCCCACCTTGATGTATGTTTTGTATTTCCACGCCGTCCATCCATTTTGCCAGCTCATCTTAGGGCATGGGCCTAAATGTGATGATTATTGATGTGATGGACGGTCAGGACTTATGCCCACATGATTCTAAGATCATCAAACGACATGCTTTCTCACAAGTTAAGAGAGATATGATGCCAGAAGCCCATGCAATTCAGACTATTCAGTTTCCTTACTCATGCATGGGTGGCAGACTCACAAGAGTTTTAACACAAGGTCATGGGTTTAATTATCCATTGTAATCCCACTGTGGTGTGAATGCACTAGTGTGTGGGGGTGTGAGTGCTTGGATTTGGGACTATTTTAGTGATGGGATAAGAGAGAATAAGGATATATAGATAATTAGAATGAACACTTTTATCATGCATATGCATTTAGTCATCATAAGAAGTAGCTCTAAAACTATCCACAATCATCCATGTTTCATTGCTGTGCATATGCTTTGTGTGATTTTGACATTCATGCGGTTTCTATGGGGTTATTCTCGTAGTTAAATATGTGGTTATAAATTTTCTTTGTTGTGAAGTGATTGTTGCTCTGTATGAAATTGAAGGTTAAGTTCTTATCTTACTTAAAGTCTTCATATTTAATTTATATATATTATATTAAATTTATTAATGGAGGCAAATATTTGTTGTACTTTAGTAATGAATTTGACCATTACATTTTTTTTCCCCTTTAAATACTGTAGGATGCATGTGCAAAAAATCTATATAACGTTACTGAGACATGGGAGGAAATTGAAACTTAAGGTAACAACAATAAGCACCCTGCATTCACAAAGTTAAACAATCTGTGAATCCAATCCATTTAATGTCTTTTTTGTCTATTGGATAATGAAATGTTACAAATCAAGACCAAAGATCATCCCTGATTTCATAAAATAATGATATTATCTTATAATATAGGGATCTTTTCACACAACTTCGTGGGGGCCACAGAAGTTTTGGATCAAGGTGATATTTGTGTTTTCACTTCATCCAGGCCTCTATGGCCTTATGAAGAAGTTGGATGGCAAATAACCATTATGGTGGGCCTCATTGTCCACACTGTTTCCTGTGGTGTGGTGTGGTACATTTGAGCTTTTGATTTGCCTCATTTTTAGCCTCGTGTCCTAAAATGAGTGAGAAAACAGATGGACGGTGCCAATAAAACATGTATTTTTATAACTTGGTAAGTTTAGTTGACATTATTTTGAACCAAAACTCAAATCTGTCCATGTTTCGCATCAGATTGCCACAGTGGATGCCTGTGCTGTCAAAGGCTATGGGGCGTGATGCAAGAAATTTATATCCACATCTTCCATCCATTTTGGTAGATCATTTTAGGGCATAATCCAAAACCAAAGTAGATCCAAAGCTCAGTTGGACCACCCCGTAGAAATAACGTTGAAACTATGTGGGATAATGACACCCATCGTTGAAACTATTATAGGGCCCACTGTGATGTTTATTTTCCATCCAAGCTGCTCATAGGTCACACAGATCTAGATAAAAGGAAAACATAAATATCATCTTGATCTAAAACTTTAATGGCCCTCAAGAAGTTTTTGATGGTAGGTGTTCAATCCCCAGTGGTGTGATTCACTTGAAGTTAGGTCTGTCTTATTTTTGGCCTCATGCCCTAAAATGGGCTGGTAAAACACATGGACGACAAGGATAAAACACATACTTCACAGTGGGCCCCACAGAGTTGTGTGAAAAGATCTCTAGATCATGAAATAATATCATTATTTTATGCCATCGGAGATTCGTAACATTTCATAATCCAATAGACAAAAAGGATGTTAAATGGATTGGATTCACACATCGTTCATCATATTGTTGAATTAGGCTCTATATTCAATGCAAGTGTGTACGATCATCCTGAACTTTTATAAATGCACCTGTGTGGTGGGGTCCGCCAGATAATCAGTTAAGTATCCAAACCTCCATGGGCATGTCTAGTCAGGTTAAGAATCCTGACCATCCAATTATAATTAAAAATGGAATGCTGAGTGGTCCAAATTCTAAGGGTGAAATCAGTGGTCCTGATCACTCTTATTTCTTAAGTAGGCCATAAGACCCAACAGGTCAACACAACTATGGAGCAGACCTAGCCCAAGCATGCAATCCGTTGCTTGATTCAGTGGGCTAGGATAGGCTTTGACTCATGTTATTGGTTTGTGGGTCAGGTTAATATCGAAGACTCGTTCAATCCAGTGTCAGTCCATGAGATGCACCATTCAAGAGGCCAAATTGAGCCTTGTGGGTACATAAAGTTGTGTGTGCATCGATCAGGATCAAAGACTGGATCAGTCCAGCTTAGCCCCAGTGCAACAATAACATAAGATGGACCACTCAAGAGGCGGCCTTGTGGGTATATACATGCGTGTGTGCGTGCATTGACACTAATCATCTTCGAGTCTCAACCGAACCTGCATTGTTCATCAACTAAGTTCAGCCAAAGAGCATTCAAGCCTAATTCATTAGTTATAAGCTTTGAGTCCATGACTATACCAGCCGACATAAGGAATCAGGTCCAGGTTTATATGGTTAACTAGAAAAATAGTAATCCAAACACTATTACATTTGGGTGGATTGTAAATCACAATTAAAGACGGACTTCATCTGCCGGATGGTCTATGCATCGTAAAAAGTTTACAACGGATGTTATCCATCGCTAAATTGCGACGGATCTCGTCCGTCGCAAATAAGTTGTCAAGTAAAAAACGTTGCTATTGATTTTGGTCTTTCAGCTAAATTTTATACTAATAAAAAAACAGCAGTATGTTGTTTTTTGAATCCGTTGCACCTAATAGTCATTCAAATTAAAAAAAAATTTGCAATGCTCGTAAATCACAAATAATGAAGAAAAACATTTAAAAAAGAGAAATTACAATTGAACTATAAGAGCCACTAAAGCTATTTGCAACTGGAATTGAGCAATCGTGGTATTGAAGAATGTTGCAAATGATTTTCCTCCAAAGCATGATGGTGCGAGTTGTTTTCTTCCATTCTTTGGAACCTACTGCAAGGATTGGTTACAACAATAAAATTTGCAAATATCAATATATAGAACGGTTTTCTATTTCTGTAATAAATAAAGATCTAATGTTTCTGGTAATTTTATTGTTAGTCAAAATTCCTCGAACCATTAACAAAATTGCTATTGTTGGTTTTGAACATCAACCAAGAACAAGAATAAGCAAATAGTCTATAACTAAGAAGCCGAATACCAATCTATTCCAAGCTGGCACATAACATCCTCAACAATTTCGCAAAGAAATGCGTGCTTGGATTATGATGACATGATAATCGGAATTATTCCACTGAATCAAATAAGGTTTTTTTTCAAGTTTTCAAATGGCATCACTATGTTAAACAGAATCAAATAAGGTTTGAGGGATCCCCTGCTCAATCCACTTGATAATAAAAGCAATTATTTGATCCTTGTTGCAGCAACAGGATTTTCTTAATTAGTCAGTCATCAAATGCATCAGCCATGCCCGGTTAAAAGACCTTTTTGGCTACACCATTGCAAGAAGGGAAAAAAATTCGTGGCTACATCGATATGAAATTAAAGAAGAGCTATAACCAGTGCAAACAAACAAATAAATACCGAAGTAAGAAAATCATGAATGTTGGACTCTTTCATTGCATCAATTGCATTTTTCAACAAGGCTTGGCTAAGAATATAAGGATTGGAAACATCAATCAATAGTAGAGGAACATACCATTGCAACCATCAAAAGTCATATCTGCAAAACAAATCCGAATATTGAAAGAAAGAAACCATGTTTGTTCGGCTCCAATAGTGCAGACTGCTCATTCAGAAGAAAGAGTTGAACAATGGTCAGTGTCTTTGACAAAAAATGTAACTAAAACTTATCCAGATAATACCTGAAAATTTCCAAGTGTGTGCGTCTTGAAACCAGCTGCAGAACACACAAAAATAATGAGTAAAAAAAGGCCACACTTGTAGTATAAATCTATTGCACCTGATAATCATCATCCAAATTAAAAAAAAAAAAAAAATTTGTAACCCTCACAAATCATTATTATATCATATGTGAAACTTAAAATCCTCATATATGAAAAATAATATTAATATTTTTCACACTACCTTATGTAATTAGGAGCCTTCTCCTCTGTTATGTTCTCTTATGTGCCTACTTTGTCTTGCCTATCTGGGTAAATTCTCATCCGTTTACGAATCTGGCAAGCAAGGGTTTCCACCAATAGAAACAGATTGTGCAGAGGCAATAGAAACAGATTGACCAAATAAAGCAAAAAAAAAGCCCGATGATTTAACCAATAATATACACAGATAGATACATCAGAATTACAACTCTGCAATTTCAAATCAAGTCTACCATCCAATTTCGAAAACTCATAAAGAAATTAGTTCAACCAACATCCACCATCATTGAAAACAACCTGTTGGGCAATAATCAACAACCACAAACCATAGCTCACAGAAATTTTGAGAACCACAAACCAAAGAAAGAAAAAACTCATCTCCAATTTTTTTTTAAGTCTAAATAATATAAATGGTATCTCTTCTATTTTACAATGATAGAAATATTTGAATTGTAGACTATAGCATGGGCGGCAATTTATCCACCTTGGGTGACTTGTACAGTTATGGCACAGGCCCCACTCGTACAAACTGAACCAAAGAAGAAACCATATGCATCTTATAATCCACAAAATGTAATTGACTCTAACAAAGGCAATCAAGATGATTCAACTGGAAACTAAAATGATCATAGCAAATCAGACATTCCAACATAATTATTGTACTTCAGCACTTGAAATTCAAAGGGAATTCCTTCAAAGCTCTCTCATTTTTAAAACAAGCCATGAATTCTATAAGAAGAAAAGTCCATACTAAAATCAGACTCTAGAATTTTGAGTAGACAGTAGTTACCAATTTGAGCATAGTCAGTTCATATCATTGAGTGAGAAAAAAAAAAAAAACCAAATTCAAATCAAAGTAAAAAAAAAAAAATGCTTGAAACCAATTTTCAATGTAAAGTGACCTAAATTACCTTCAAATCAAAGTAAAAACAATGCATGTCCCATTTTAAGAACAACAAAAAATGAATTTAGAACACTATGATAGACATTAAAAATACAAAATTCAAGAATATTATCTCTTCTCGAAAGGAAAACAAAAAAGAAAAAAAAAAGAAATTCAGACCTATCTATCTAGCAAATCCAAACTGATTATTAAAACAGAAAAGAAGAAGAAGAAAGCAACAACAAATGTAATTCAGCCAAACCTTTCCATAAGAGAATCTTTTTTTTTTTTTTTTTTGTGGAAAAAAAACTGAATTCCAATTTGATTTTCAGAATCCAATACACCATAATGGATCATAAAATGTAAAAGATAATCCTCAATATTGAAAAGGTGAAGTATGATCTACGAATTGTTTCTCGCATCATTCGTAATGCCTTCACTAACTTTTCCCATTTATCCTCTTTTGTCACATACATTGGTAATTGTACACAAATTTTTTTTTTTTTTTTCAAAGGTAACGCTACTGGGGATTGAACCCACAATCACTCACACATTCATTTTTTGTTGTTCTTAAAATGGGACATGCATTGTTTTTACTTTAAAAACACAAAATTCAAGAATATTATCTCTTCTCGAAAGGAAAACAAAAAAGAAAAAAAAAAGAAATTCAGACCTATCTATCTAGCAAATCCAAACTGATTATTAAAACAGAAAAGAAGAAGAAGAAAACAACAACAAATGTAATCCAGCCACACCTTTCCATAAGAGAATCTTTTTTTTTTTTTGGGAAAAAACTGAATTCCAATTTCATTATCAGAATCCAATACACCATAATGGATCATAAAATGTAAAAGTATGATCTACGAATTGTTTCTCGCATCATTCGTAATGTCTTTACTAACTTTTCCCATTTATCCTGTTTTGTCGCATACATTAGTAATTGTACCAAAAACTGTTTTTTTTTAAAGGAAATGCTACTGTGGATTAACCTACGATCACACACAAACAAACACACACACACTACACAATTGTTTAGACCCAGTCTAGAAAAAACCATAATCTTCAGCAAAGTAATGGAATGCAGCTGCAATACACTATAACAGAACTGTTATTAGTTTATACATTGGCAGAGCATGACCATCCATAAGTTTACAACAGGATAATCACCTGGAGAACAAAACAGGAAGTATAGATCTCACATGGGAACAAAACATAATGCGAATGACTTGTTGCTTTGTTTAAATAATTGGTTGTTTTAATTCAATGTAGAGAACGTAGTGATTAGGAAGCATGCAGGTCCACTTGAGTTGGGCAAAGGAGAGTTAGTAAAGGAAAGCCCATCAGATTGCAGCTGGAGCAGTTCAAGATTATGTTTAAGAGAAAGAAAACCGACTAAAAAAAACACTTGTACCATCAAGAAGTCAGGAAATGTATTAAGAATAAAATCAAGATAACACAATAAAAATGACAACTAGATTGGTGGCAAAACCTGAACAATCTGGACAGGGGCTGGCATAGGCTGGAGGTCATAATAAGGAGTCACACATGTGAGAAGCTCAATCACAGTGCAACCAACACTCCAAATATCTGATGTAGCACAGACACCAGACATCTCAATCACCTAAAACCAGATAATTCAGTTACTATACAACGGTTATCATAAACTGGTATAACAGTATGTAAGGAACCAATACAAAGTGGTTAATAGGCACTGTATGAAAATACCCAGTACACAGAGATTCATTTTGAAGCACTAGGAGAGGTACTCTTATGGTGCAGGGCCTAACTTCTTAGCAAAACCAAAAGAACAAAGAACAACGCTTGTGAATCCCAATTTTGATAATTTCTAATTTGAGAAAAGTTCCTTGTTGGCCTATGTAGCCTAGCTCTGGTTGGATTGATAGTGGATATTTTTTAGAGTTAACACGATTGTGGATGTTTTTGTAGGGAAAAAAAAAACTACCTTAAAGACGCATTTGGTGGTGGACAGAAACTTCTCAAGTCAGTCCCTGAAATCATGCCAAATGTACCCAAAATCAAAATACCAATTCCATAAAACAAACATTAAAATGAATTAAAAAACAAGGCAAATCCAAAATCATGATCCGACCAAATCACATCCCGATCCGAGCAAGTCTTTCTGTAAATTGAAACCAACATCCTGCTCCATGGAGTTTTGGTTTTATCATAGGAATAAATATCACTGCAGCATGCCAGTAGGGTGCCATGAGCCGTTTATAATCGTTGTGTATACACGAGGGAGCGACCAACCACTCTTGCGACATGTGCGAAGTGCAAAGTGTGGCAGCTAGTGCCACACATGCATACCTCTATGCTCTCTCAAGTTTATTCAAATAGTAAGGTATATCAACCCCACTTAAATACTCTTTCTTTTTCCATTCCCAAGCATTGTGGGACAAAGAAAGGTTTTCTCTCTTTTATTTTTTTCAAACCTATTTGAAAACCTTCGTGCCTTTAATACATTTTTTTTTTTATTAAAACGAAATACAACATGGCCAATAAAAAATAAATTTAATTCTTGAAAGAGTCGCATTGTGGAGTTCCTCCAATACCTTTGGAATTAAAGTAAATTTTAGACTCAGTAGTACACGATCCCTTATAATAAAATATTCCATTTTATTAGAATATTTAAACGGGTTAAAATTTCCTTTCCCAGTATTTTTGGATCTCCATAAAAACATGTATCTTGAAGGTAGAAACCACATAGGTCATTCCTCCAAGAGCATGTTGGAACAGATATGGCAGCACATATTTTCTCTCTTAGTTGGTGTAAAGGTGCATCGGCAGCCTTATTTTCTCTCCCTTTTTTTTTGTATTCAATCGGATAGTTATATCTAAAAGTTCGGAGAGCCATTTCTTGTTGGGTGGGCATAGCGATTCAATGAGATATCTAAGGTTCTTCTGATTAGTTTGGATAATAAAGCGTCTTCCCAACAGATAGGGTCTCTACTTTTTGACAGCTTAGACAGTAGTGAACATTTCCTTTTCATTTTGAATTTGCTTCATTTTTGGGCTCGTGCCCGAGATGAGCTGGGAAAATGAATGAATGATGTGGATGTAAAACACATACATCACAGTGGCCCCACAGTCATGGATCCACCGAAGCCGCATCCCGTCCAAGGTGGGGCCAAATGGGTTATCATGATCATTGAGCCGTGGCCACCACTTGTACGGACTGAAAATGGATGTCCATGGCCCATCATCTGGATCCACATCAAATATGGCATTTATGTGGTCAAGCCCACCTCAGTGAATGGATTAGATCGTACGTGTGTGCACGGCATTGCTGGAATAGCTGGTACTTATTGTTATACATAACATGATATTATGACACTATTAATATTAATTGGGACTGACCTAACCTGATTTCGGTTGGGTCAAAGATGGTGGACACAACCCCGACATGATTAGAGCCATCTTTTAACTAAGTCCAAAGTGATGGACTCAAAACCCACCCGATTTCTAAGCGGGCTTAAGGACTCAGACCGTGGGTTTGGCCAATAGGATTGTTGGAATTGGTAACTCAAATCTATATTGAGACAGGGCCATCAATCGACCAACTTAGTCGATCGATCGCTATTACGGATCATTGCATAGAGAGCTCTCTGAACAGTTTCGAGGTCGAGCGATCAATCGACTAGGTTGTTCGATCGATTGACTGGGACGCCATCAATTAATCGATCGATCAATCAACGATGGTGTGCTGTTAAGTCAGTTTGTGCGGTTTTGTGCAAAGTTGTTTCTAATTTCGGTTGTTTCCTATTTAAATGGGTGTAATTTGGGAATTAGGATATCCTAGATGTAAAAGGGGTTTAAGAGAGTTCTAGGGTGAGAGAATTAGCTTCGGTTTCTCCTGTGGGGCTTAGATTCGGGTAAGTGTTTTTCATTCTCTTACAACTTCTGATATTCATAGTGGATTATTTGCTTTATGCCGTGGTTTTTTTCTTTTTTTCCCTTGAGGGGTTTTTCCACGTAAAATTTGGATTGCCTTCTTGCTTGTGTTGAATTTGCTTGGTGTGTGCCATTGATGTTTATCTCGTTTAATTCTTGTTTTCACGTTCCTAACAAGTGGTATCAGAGCTAACGTTGGGAGGTAGAATGGAATCTGAGATGGGGTTTTTTCAATGACGTCTAGTATGAGATTCGACATAGAGAAGTATTCCGGGAAGAATAACTTTGAACTTTAAAAGGTCAAGATGAAGGGTCTCTTAGTTCAGCAAAGATTGAAAGAAGCACTCATTGGAAAGCGATCGAAGACTAAGAAAGAAGAAGAATGGAAGAAGATGGATTAAAAAGCCATGATCTCAATCCAGTTGTGTCTGATGGATGAGGTCCTGTATAATGTCATGAGGGAGAAGATTGTGGCTGATACGTGGGTGAAGTTGGAGAATATCTATGCAAAGAAATCTCTGAAAAATCGCATGTATGTGATGCTTCAGTTGTTCAATCTAAATATGACAGAGTGGACTGATGTTGAGGGCTACATTAGTAATTTCAATAAGCTCGTTTGTAAGTTGTTGGATGCAGATGAACAGATGAATGACGAATATCAAGCATGCATCCTGTTGAATTCTCTTCTGGATTCATATGAGTCATTCAAGGACTCGTTGTGCGCAGGTAGAGAAACCATTAGCGTTGAGACCATTATTTCAGTTTTTCAGTCAAAGGTGATGAGAAAGAAAAGCAGTGACGTGAGTTCTTCTACTGAGGGGAAGAAATTTTGAGTGGGATGGGGTTGTTTGCCATCGAGATCTAAATCCAAGGGCTAAGGGAAGAGTAAGGTGAGGTGCTAGAATTGTGGGGAGACAAGGCACATGAATAGGAATTGTTAGAATCCCAAGACAAGGCAAGATAAGTCTAAATATTCTTCTAGGGGGCTAATATCGTGAAATTCATGGAGGATGAATGTGGCATTTGCGATGTATTGATTGTATGTGGATCGGAGTTACTCAGCGATGAGTGGCTCTTGGATTCAAGTACATTGCATCACATTTGTCCTTACCAGAGTTCATTCATGACATAAAATGAGTATATGATGGTGGATCGATATTTTTGGGAGATCATTACGCCTGCAAGGTGGAGGGTATTGGTATAGTGTGCATTAAGATGTTTAATGGGATCGAATGAGTCCTGACAGATGTGAGGCACGTCCCTAGTCTGAAAAAGAATTTGATATCTCTTAGTGCACTCGAGGCGATGGGGTGCAGGTTCATCGACCGCGATCGGTATTGTAAAGTGATAACGGGAGCACTCGTGATGATGATGGCACGAAGGTGCGACCATATTTACAAGTTGGTTGGGAGCACTTCTCACGGTGGAGTTACAACGACTGTAGTGGAATCCATGGTTGCTTGTGTGTGATGCCTGTGCAAGGGCCACATGAGCGAGTGGGTTGTGAAGGTACAGGAATAAAGTCAGTGGAGGCACGAAAAGCGATGAAGCTATGATGGAGATGAAGTAGAGATGATGATGATGATCGAGTGTGACGAGGTGCAACATGAAGATTAAAATCATGGTGGAGATTGTTGGAATTGGTGACTCAAACCTATGTTGAGACATGGTCATCGATTGATCGACCAAGGTTAGTCGATCAACCGTTATTGTGGATCCTTGCATAGCAAGCTCTCTAGACAGTTTTGAGGTCAGGCGATCAATCAACCAAGTTGGTCGATTGATCGACCGGGACTGTTAATCAATCGACGATACTAATGCGCTGTTTTACACAAAGTTGTTTCTAATTCCGGTTGTTTCTTATTTAAATATGTGTAATATAGGAATTAGGGTATCCTAGATGCAAAATGGGTTTGAGAGAGTTCTAAGGTGAGAGAATTAGCTTGGGAAAAGTTTAGGTTTCCCTTGTGGGGCTTAAATCCGGGTAAGTGTTTTTCATTCTCTTGTAGCTTCTGATATTCATAGTGGATTATTCACTTTGTGCTGTGGTTTTTTCCCTTGAGGGGTTTTTCCATGTAAAATTCGGATTGCCTTCTCATGTGTGTTGAATTTGCTTGGTACGTGCCGCTGGTATTTTTCTCTTTTGATTCTCGCTTCCGCAGTCCCAACAAGGATACCTGTGGGTCCAATTTATCTACTCATACATTTTAGTCCAAAAATAACAAGGATCATAGCCTTTTCATTGTAGTATAAATATAATTATTCAAAATATACATTTTAATGTATTTGGATAATGAAGGAAATTATTCAAAATCTAATTACCATCCAAACGCTACCATTGAAGTTGAATGCATCAAATACCATGTGACTATTATTGTGAGAGCATTATTTGGATTTTCACTATTTGAAAGCAGTTGTAACTAAAAAATGGTGGCTAGTCGATGGAATGTTCATCGAAATTAGGGCTCTCAATGGAGCGGGTAAGATCCAAGATCCGAGATCCGATCTGCTCCGACTCCATATATAGTGGATTTGGATCTTGAATTTTTTTTTCCATAAAATAAATGGATCGGATTCGTGTTCACCAAGAAAAATCTGAATATTATTCGGGTTGGATCTGGATCTAACACCAAGATTCGACTGGATCCTTACTATTATATGACGTAAGAGTTTAATACATACTAGTTCATGTAGTGTGGTCCAATTGAGCCTTAGATCTACCTCTTTTTTGGGCTCAAGCACTAAAATGATTTGTCAAGATAAATGGATGACTTGGATAAAGCATATAGGTCACCATGGGCCACATAGATCCCCTGACAGGATTGTCCGTCTCAAGCTAGGTCGGTCCGAAATCGGGAGCGAATTAGTTGTTACTAGGGTATGTAACAACTTAATGAGTGTTACCCTAATCATGTGGGGCCCACCTTGATGTATTTTTTATATATCCATGCCATCCATTTGTTTTCTTTTGTCATTTTAGGGGATGATTCCAAATCTTAATAAGATCCAAATCTCAGGTGAACCATACCACTAGAAACAATGATAAATGACCATTAAAAACATTTTATAGGCCACAAAAGTTTTGGATCGAGTTGATATTTGTATGTTCCCTTCATCTAGATATTTTTGACATAATCAACGGGTCAGATGGAAATTACACATTATAAAAACCTTACTATGGGCCCTTTGAAATTTTTAATGGTGAGGCACTCAATCACGACTGTTTACTATGTTATGGTCCACCTAAGATTTGGATCTACTTAAATTTTTATAATTCGTCCTAAAATGATATGTAGAAATGGATGGATGCTGTGGATATACAATAAATCATCAAGGTGAGCCCTAAGGTAGGGGTAACACCTACTAAACTGTTACCCGTTTAACAACCAAGTCGCGCCCTAGGAAATTTCGAGAAGCTGTTTAGCTCCGAGGATTTCCTTTGACAAGAAGTTCCTACCTTGGGAGCCTAGGTGGGGTCTACCGTGATGTTTGTAAGAAATCTACTTTGTCCATCCATTTTTTGAGCTCATTTTAGGACATGAGATTGAAAATGAGCCAGATCAAAGATTCACATGGGCCGCACTAAAGGAAAAGGTGAGTAGGGAGATTCCTACCGTTGAAACCTCTCTGGGTCCACAGTGATGTTTATATGCGATTCATACCATTCGTAATGTCATTCCTACTGGGATTATATGGTGAATTTGAATCATAATTCAACCTGAATCCGATGTTTATATGGATTTTTGGATTGGATGTGGATCTTGCTATTTATAAATGAATCGAATATGGATTTCACATTTCATATCTTAATTGTATTCAGATATAAATTCAGAAAGAGTTGTAAATTTCTGAATTCGGAGTCGGATTCAACTAGATCCGCTCAAGATCTAACCATTGAGAGCCCCCCTGAAAATTGAGCATTGTGATGTCCATCTAGCGTGGTAGAATGTAACTAGGCTGTAGGAAGGTCTCAGTGGTGTGTATCCCCATCCCGACTTTGCCTTGTGGTGTGGCCTACTTGGGTTGTAGATCAGACATATTTTTGGGCTTGCGTCTGGACATGAACTGGCATAAATGATGGATGGATTGGATGCCATGCACCATCAATGTGAGCGCCACGAAGCTTTCTGTTGCATGGGCCTACCTGGATTAGGTGGTTGGGACTATAAAGGCATTTTCAACCCATGGTCAAAACCAAACCTCAGCCCACATGGTGGATGGTCCAATATTGATCAAGGTGGGCCAAGCGTGCATGGTGGGAGATGGACAGCACATGATTGCATACATCTCGAACATCAAATGCAGGCTGCCTGTTGCTAACAAGCTATGTCCGGGCACAGAGATGCCCGTGGGAAATCCACTCCGTCTATCAGTTTTGCAAGCTCAAATATAAAATAGGAGTCCAAAAATCAGGTGGGCCACACGATAAGAAACAGTGAGAATGGGAACCTCCACCGTTCAAACCTTCGTAAAGCTGACCGTGATGTTACATGCCATCCAAACCGCTCATAAGGTTAATCTCACTGGCAGAAACTGTAGGCACAAATCTCATCCTCATGCATAACTTCCATGGCGTCCACGCCGTTTCATGTCACCTGGCCCACCTTAGTTTCGGATCTGCCTAACCACTGTCCAATTTTGAACTTGAGAAACTGATGGACGGAGTGGATTTCTCACGGGAATCACTGTGGGCCCACATAGCTCCCCACCGCAGGGGCACGGGCAATTGGTGTCCGAGCTATACAGGCCATTCTCGTAAAGGGAGCGAATTAGTGGGATATTTACTATAATAGCCCTGAGGTGTGGCTTGTTTTACTAAAAGTCCACTTTCTCTTCTGATTCATCCATTTTGGCTTTTTGACTAGAAGTTGAAAATTTATGGTCGAAAATGCCCCTCCGACGATTCCCGTTGGGCACCATGGATTCCTAATGGGGTGCGGTGAATTCCCCCGAGCACATGGTGGTCAGAGGGGCATTCTGGACTTTAAAATGTCTAATTTCTCATCAAAAGGCCAAAAAGATGAGCCGGGCGAGAAATTGAACTTTTAGTAAAAATAGCCACAACTGAGGGCTATTACAGTAAAACTCCCACGCAAATCCGGCCATTCTGGAACGAGACGTGTCCACATGCCCACAACCACTCCTGTCCGATACAGGGATGTCATTATAGACAACGTGTCGTAACCACTTGACACGTGTCGGCTGGGTAGACACGTGCAGCCACATTTTGCCACCTGTCTCTCCTTCCTGTATCTATATATACTTGTGTGTGCACACATTTTCTACGTACAATATATTTAGGAAATTCTGCTGAGATAGAATGGAATACTTAGGCCATCAAATCCACCCAATCATCTCAATTCCAAAGCCTATGATGGTTTTCAGGCCATCCCTGACCCACAACAATCACCTGAAAACCGGTCAAATGCTGCAATTCCGGTGGCCACACCGGTGGTGCCCGCTACTGAAGCCGGTTGCCCGGCCCATGGGATCCGGTGCCTATGCGATGGCATCGGAAAAGCCAGATCAGGAGCAGGAATTGGATGCAGACCGTTGGATTTCACCGCATTTTGGATGGTCGAGTAGGTGGGCCCCAGTAGTGAATCCAGAGGCCCAGGCTGTGGCGTCCGATGAGCTGAATGAGCCTGATCAGAAGCAGGAATCGGATCTAGACCGTTGGATCTTGGCATCAGAAGGGGATGATGGGGGTGAATTGGGGTTGGCTGAGGAGCTGGAGCAGTTGGAGGAAGAGGCGATCGCAGGCGACGATGTGGGCCGGGATGCGACAGATTATGATCGAAGGGCCCGCCTCTTCGATGAGAGCGCACGGGTCTTTCAGGATCTCAAGGAACGTGATGGCCACTCTTGTGGGCCATGAATTGATGCGTTGGTACTTCTTTGTGTACCTATCCAATGTACCATATTAGAAGATTAGCTCGATGCTGGACGCGGATTGGCTCGTGACCCCAACACCAGCCCCGGGGCTGGTGTCAAAGTTGTGTGGGCCCCACCATAATGTATGTGCTTTATCCACGCTGTCCATCCATTTTTCCACATCATTTTAGGGCATGGGCCCAAAAATGAGGCAGATCCAAAGCTCAGGTGGACCACACCATAGGAAACAGTGGGAATTTGAATTCCATGCCGTTCATCTTCTTTTCCGGCTTATTTTATGCCATGGTACCAAACATGAAGAAGACTCAAATTTTGAGTGGACCACACCATAAGAAACACCGGTTAATGACCACTAAAAACCGTTTATTGAGCCACAAAAGTTTTCTATCAACCTGTATTTGTATTTTCCTTTCTTCCCTGTCTATGTGACCTTATCAACAAATCAGATGGTCAATAAACATTACAGTGGACTCTAGGAAGTGTTTAATGGTAGGTGTTCAATGTGAACTGTTTCCTGTGGTGTGGTCCACCTAAAATTTGTATCTGCTTCATTTTTGAGACTTCGTCAGAAGATAATCTGAAGAAATAGTTAGACGGCATGGATATAAAACGAATACATCCAGGTGAGCCCTAGGGTTAGGGTCCCACCCACACCGCTGGTTGTACTGCAGTGCAATTTCAATACATGGCAGGGAGAAGACTTTTGCTACACCCACGGGGCTTGCGTACGCGTAGCAATCCCAGCCGTGGGTGGGATCCGAATCTCCAGGGCATAGAGGGCGGAGAGGTCGAGTCTCTCTCCTCTCCCCTCTCGTTCCTCCGAGAATCCATCCAGTTGGGCACGAATTGGAAGTCGGTTTCGTGCAGACAATGTGACCCAGGTGAGTCCCACCGCTGATATTTGTGAGAAATCCACCCCTCCATTCATTTTGTGAGCTCATTTTAGGCCGTGAGACAAAAAATGGGCTGCATCCGTGAACCGAGTGGGCCGCACTAAAGGTAAAGGTGGATAGGGAAGGAAGTGGATTGTGTTGTGAGTAAGTTAGACTATGTGGGGCCAACTGTGGTTTATGTATTTTATCCACTCCGTCCATCCATTTGACCAGATAATTTTAAGGCTTGATACGAAAAATGAAGCATGACCAAAGTTCAAGTGGATCATACCACAGGAAACAGTGTGTATTGAACATTTATCATTGAAAAATTCTTAAAAGGGCCACAAAAGCTTTGGATCAAGCTCATATTTTGTTTTTTTACCTTCATCCATATCTGTGTGATATTATGAAAAGGTCTAATGATAAATAAACATACGGTGGAAATCATTATTCCCACAACTTCCCCTGTTCACTTGATCTTTCGTGTTCTTCAAGTTTTTACTATTTTTTATGTGTGGCCATCCATGGTGAGGCCCTTCTCATCGATGGATTGGATCACTGAACAATGGGCCGATTTGAACAAGATTTGAACAACGTAGGCCTCCAAAAGCCTTTCACACGGAGTTGTGATGGCAGCTTATGTGGGGCTCACCATGATGTTTGTGAGAGATCCACACCATTTATCTGTTTTGTGATCTTGTTTTGTGATCTCATTTTAGAACGTGTGACAAAAAAAATGACTGTGACCCAAGACTTGAGTGGGCTGAAAACGTGAGGGTTGAACGTCCACAATTGAAATATTGGTGGGGCTGCATAAGTTTTGAATCAAGCTAATATTTGTGTTTTCAATTCATCCAAGTAGTAATGACATTATGAACGGTATGAAAGGCATATAAACATCCCTGTAGACATAGGGATATTTCAATCGTAGGAATTTCAAACATCCCTGTAGACCCAGGGATATTTCAACAATAGGAATTTCCCAACCTACCTTTGCCTTTAGTGCAACCTACCTTTACCTTTAGTGCGGCCTACTAGGTTCACTGATGCAGCCCTATTTTTTGTCTCACGTCCTAAAATTGAGACATCCTAAAATTGAGCGCACAAAATGGATGGACGGGTTGGATTTCTCATAAACATAAGCCGTGGGACCCACCTGGGTTCCAGCGTCCAAAAGCCTCTAAAGGCTTTCACACGAAACCGAGGAAAACTTTGCTACACCCACGAGTTAGCTACGCTAGCTACACCGGGTGTAGCGATGACTACACCATGATGCATGTGTTGGATCCACGCCGTCCACCCATTTGACGCCATAATTTTAGGGTATTTATCCAAAAATGTGGCGGATCTGAAACATAACGTCATCACTTTCTTTGAGATAGTTTTGAGATAGTTTGTGCCCTTCCGATGATTTTAGTAAGCTACTGGCATGCTACGTATGTTTCTTTAAAATAGTTAGTGACCTTCGGATGATTTTGGCGAGCTAAAGCTAAGCAACATCTGTCCTTCGAATACCCAAAAAAGAAAAAGAAAAAAAAAAGAATAAGAAAAAGATTAGGCTTTTTTTTTTTCCCTCCAAAAAAGAGAAATACTAGGGTTAAGGTTGGTTTTAGTTTATATGTTTTTCATTCAAGAAAAATCTCTTTTATATAATATAAAAGAGAAAATGTCCGTAAAAAAAATTGAAATGACATTACCGTTAATAAGATATGCCAAACGAGGCATAACACACCTGTTGAGGCATGCTGTGTTCATTCGAGGAGTCACACCTCACACAATGAAAATGGCCATTGTCATAAAAAAAAAAAAAAAAAAAAAAAAAAAAAAAAACAGATCACCTGACCAATTAAGACTCTAATCAAAGGATCCAATCCAATCTATAGTGGGGCCGATTCCACCCCCTGTGCACGAATACATGGGGTTGTGCACTCTCTCTGAGAGCTCGAGAACACGCTAGCCAAGGGGTGGTGTATATTTCCTACTTTCGGAATTCAAATTAAACACAAGAACTTCGACTCTAATAACATGATAAACAACGGCTTTCTCTAAAAGCTTAAGCTGTTAGAGGATGGTATATTAATGCATGTCAAAGGACTTTCTACATGGTTGAAGTGGATTTCTTATAATTATTACAGTGGGCCCAGTAAATAATTAAGGATAGGCGTCTGTCACAAGTATTTCATTTGGTGTTGCCCACTTAAATATCATAGCTAAGCTTGATTTCTTAGCCCTTGGCCTAACATGGTTAGAGTCACGATGAGCTCCTTAAAAAAATATGAGTATGCATCTTTTCTTTCAAAATTTCTTCCACGATTGGGTCTGTCCAAACCAGGATGGACTTTTTTGGCCTGTCACAGCCGGAGCTGAGTTTAGGCTTAAGTTAAAATATGCAGGCCAGGCTTGAACAGACCATGGTCCGACCATAACATGAGCGGTCGACACTCCTAATTTTCAGTGATCAGGTCGACAGTGGACCAGCCATTGCACGCATATGCCAAGTTTGGCATTTCCCCTAGCCAGTAAGGTAAAATCTTTGATGCTTTGGCAGAGCATGATAATGATGCGTAGGCACTTTGGATTAATTACTTAGAAATTGCATATGTTGCCATGCAAGTCAGGCTCACTGATTAATCTATTTATTTTGAGTTATTGTATGCCACGTATATAATTTTTGGTTGCTTGCATATCAAGCCTCATACTATGCCAGAGTATCAAATAACTCCCTCTCCCTGGCGCCAACATGGAATTTGTGTGCAACTGGTCCACTCTTACACCCGGATCCATAGCTCAAGTGGTAGACCGAGTGAAGATAGCCTCGTTTCAACAGTGAGGTCATGGTATCGATTCCTAGAGTGTGGTAGTTAACATTGCAGTGTGACTAACGGGGACAAGGGGTGGATGTACTAACAGTGGGGTGTGTGTACTAACTTTAAAAAAGGAAAAAAAAAAAAAAGAAAAAAAAAAAGACCGGTCCACTCTTTAATGAAGAACTTTTAGAAGGAACTGACCGTACATGTTTGTGGACCCGTGAGGTCCACCCATGGCTGACCGTGGATGAGATGTCACATGTCCAACACCTGCTGGATCACGTGTGGGGCCCACAAAACTGTCTGTTTGGGCCTGCTGATGCAATTGGATGTGTCATATTTTTGTGGCCCGCTTTTGGCCATGATCTGACAATCTTCAGGCAGATCCAAACCGTTAGGGTTGTCCATTGCATCGAGGAATACAAAGTAGTGTGAATATTCAGTCAGATTACGGCATGGGTAACGATAAAAATGGATGGTTCTGATTTATTATTGCTTGAGTGGGCTATATCTTTGAAACCGTTGCTCAGTTTGGTCTCGAATCTGGTTAGTATGGGTGTCTGAATGTGATTTTTGAGACAGTCTGGTTGGATCAAATAGTAAATGTCCAGATCTAGCCCGATTTAATCATAACCATTATTGCTTGTTTTTTTATAGATCCAATTCATTGGAGATAAGATTGGGCTAAAATTTTATTCCTGGTTTAATTGGCATGTTCTGAAGACATCCAATGGCTCAAATTGACTAAATGATGATCTGATTTAGGATATTTGATAAAAATATTCTTATTTGTTGTACAAAAAGATCCAGGCCTCGTGTTTGTCTCTTCGCTTGATTTGGATATAGATTGTGTGCTATTTCATTAGGATATAGATTGTGTGCTATTTCATCACCTGATGTATGTAGCTTGTTGCCTTATGCATGAATATGCATATAATGGCTGCTTAGACTGTGATAATTGTAACCACATGGGCTTATGCATGATATGAGCATCTCAAATATCTATGACTAAAATTTTCATAATAATTTGTACCATGAGCATGCACATATTTGTTTGCCATGGCGGAGAATTAATCAGGACAGAAATTGAAAGTTTTGAGAATCGGTAATAAATATGAGTTCACTTCTTTTAACAATTATTGTAAGGAGGAGGGAATCGTGAAGCATAAAACAGTATGCCACACGCCAAAGTAGAATGGTGTGATAGAGTGAATGAGTCAGACCCTTTACCATATATGTAGAAAATAAATGAACAATCAAGAGAAGATATTATATATTCAAATTCGGATCCGCCGCTCGAGCCGAGCAGAGGAACCATGTTTTGCGTCTCCCAGCAGCGCTGACAACGTCAGGCTAACCTGGACCGATCAGGTTGGCAGCAGCAGGGTTTCCATATATTCACAGCAAGCGTGCACAGTCAAACCCAGTGGGGTCCTCCAGACGAGCAGTACGTATCCAAACCTTTGTGGGCATGTCTAGTTAGAACAAGCATTCTAACCATCTAATTATAATTAAAAATGGAATAGTGAGTCGTCCAAACTCCAGGGGCAAGATTAATGGTCCCAGTTGTATTCTTAATTCTTGAGTAGGCTAAAGGCCACACGAGTCAGTACTACTGCGGAGCAGACGCTGCTGGTCCAAGCCCATGCTCGGTTGCCGACTCAGTGGGCTGGAATGGGCTTGGAGTCATGTTTTTAGTTTGTGGGTCAGGTAAGTCTGGCTCAGCCCTAGTGCAACCATAACATCAGATGGGCCACTCAGGAAATGCATGTTCAATATATATTCACTAATTCGGTAGTTGCAGATAATTTTGAAGTAATTTTTTAGCACTTGCAGATAATCCATCACAATCTGCCATAGCATTGTTCCATTTTTCCGGCGCTCTCCCATCACACCCTGCCACAGTATGTAAGTAGTTGTAAAGTAGGCTTTTATTTTAAAACTGTTGTAGTGGGGCCCACTCAGGTGTTCATGTGGCATCCGAGCCTTTCATTAACATGAGATCCATCTTAAATTTTGTACTCGCAAAAAATATAAGGCCGATTTTAACTATTATAAATGTTTTGGGGCCACTTGGAACAAGCTTTCTATGTGACCTAGTCAACAGGCTGGATGATAAATATATACATTGGCATCAAGAGGTTTTTAATGGTGGGAGTTCTATGACCACTATTTTCTTGTGGTCTATCTCATTTTTGGGCTCATGCCCTAAATGGCCTGGAAAAGTGGATGTACAGTGCTGATAAAACACATACATCATGTTAGGGCTCAGAGAGCACAAACCAGCAGCCAACTAGCTACTGGCTGTGTTGGTAGGCAATTTGCGTCCAACTAAATGCCCTTGACAAGGAGAACCGGACACAGTTTGTCTAGTAACCCAACACCTGGCATCAAAGTTCTATAGGCCCCACCATGATGTATGTGTTTTATCTATGCTGTACCAAAAATGAGGCATCTAAATCACAGATGGACCACACCACAGGAAAACAATGTATATTGAACGTCCACTATTAAAAACTTCTTAAGGCCCATTGTAATGTTTATTTTCCATCTAATTTATTGATAAGGTCACAAAGACCTGGATGAAGAAAAAACACACAAATACTAACTTGATCCAAAGCTTCTGCTGCCCCTAAAAAGTTTTCAATATTAATCATTCAATCCTCACTTTTTTCCTCTGGTGTGGTTCATATGGGATTGGGATGTAGCTCATTTTTGTGGTCATGCCTGTGCATAAAACGAATACATCACCAGGCTAACAGATCTTTCACAGCCGCTAGCTTGCTTGTTTTGGGGAACTAGCCAAACCGTCCGCCCTAACCCGGCCCAAGGCCCACATAAGTCGGTTGTGGAGTAGAGATGTATGGGTTATGTCAGTGATGTGTGCATGCCATCCAACCCGTCCAATGTGCTAATCTAATGATTACATTGCTATGCCTAATGCGGGTGGGGCGAGTTGTGGAATCAAGCATCGTCTCCCCCACAGATAACTGATTCGAATCCACGGATCTACAGGGAATCCTCAACCTGCCTTCGTCGAATCCACGACGGAACAACTCGAATCCACGAGCTAATCTTCAAATCCACAAAGAAGAAAGAGTATAAACTCAAATTTCATTAAGAAAATTATCAAAAGCTATTAATGCGAAGGGAGGCGATTTGTGAGATCGAACACCGTCTCCCCCATGGATAACTGATCCGAGTCCACGGATCTACAGGGAATCCTCAACCTGCCTTCGTCGAATCTACAACGGAACAATTCGAATCCATGAGCTAATCTTCAAATCCATGAAGAAGAAAGAGTATAAACTCAAATTTCATTAAGAAAATTATCAAAAGCTAATTACGAAAAATGAATTTTATCAATTTAAATAGAAATAACTAACCATAAACCGTCACTTGCATGATAAGAAAAGACTCCTAAGTGAAAGAGAAAAAAAAGATCAGAAAAATCTGACCTAAACTGTATAACGCCTGTTGGGCGTTATCTTCCTTCCACTGGTACGAGCAATCCACATATCTGATTGTCACAAAACTTTGTGATTTTTCTGACATCAATGTACTCTTCAAGATGATTGGCTTAGATTCTTCATATCAGTAGTGGTGGGCCACCAGGACCATCTCCAAGTTAAGTCTGTGGAATTCGAAACTTTCTGGACAGTTCGTACTATTTTGGATGCCACGGTCAATCTGTAGCTCGCATCGACGTGAAACTTATTATATTTTCTCGACTGTTGAACAACTCTACAAGATGGATGGAACAGATCATCATAAATAATAAAGATAGGCCCTACAAATTGGGCTAAAATCCAAAAATGGGAATAAAAATTTCTTATTTTGGTTAAAACTCCAAAATCGAAATTTCTTAGTTTCCTTTTGTTTTTCTTCCGGTACATCTTCTCCAAGAGATCGTTGATCCTCGCCCTTGACCATGGAATTCCCTCCCTATATCAAACTCCTCCACTTGAAGAAAACTCGACCTCGAGTTTTGCCTAATATCATGATGGAGATTCACTTTCAGCTTCTTCCATAGCATCGACTTGAGAATAGTACTTGGACGTGATTGTGGATACTTGTCCTCGACCATTCCCTAGCATAGCGCAACAAATATCGGCATCTTCTTCTTAGTAGGAAGAAGGAATATTGTAAATGGATCTGCTCTATAAACTGTGCTACTGAAGATTTACTCTATCGAAAAAATTAGCCGATGACACATTCATAAATTCCTGTTCAATCCAGATCTACAGTTTCTAGAGTGACAACATGATGGGTTACAGCAAAAATCCTGTGGACGGTGCCATCCGGGACCTGCTAATCCGCTACTTTGAAAGGATAGATCCTTGGAGCACCGTCCACATGATTTTTGCTGTAGCCACCATTAAAAGTCGTCTTCCCGAGGAAGAACCTCTCTCTGATACCAATTAAAGCGAGGGGGGGGGGGGGGGGGGGGGGGGGGGGCGGGGGCAGGCGAGTTGTGGGATCGAACGCCGTCTCCCCGACGGATAACTGATCTGAATCCACGGATCTACAGGGAATCCTCAACCTACCTTCATCGAATCCACGACAGAACGATTCGAATCTACACGCTAATCTTCGAATCCATAAAGAAGAAAGAGTATAAACTCAAATTTCATTAAGAAAATTATTAAAAGCTAATTACAAAAAATGAACTTAATCAATTTAAATAGAAATAAATTAAGCCTAAATCGTAACTTGTATGATAAGAAAAGACTCTTAAGTGAAATAAGAAAGAAAATCAGAAACATCTGCACAAATTGTATAACGCCTGTTGGGTGTCATCTTCCTTCCACTGGTACGAGCAATCCACATATCTGATTGCCACAAAACTTCGTGGTTTTGCTGACATCGATGTATTCTTCAATATGGTCAGCTCAAATTCTTTATATTAATAGTGGTGGGCCACCTGGACCATCTTCAAGTTAAGTTGGCGGAATTAGGAACTTTCTGGATAGTTCGTACTGGATGCCACGGTCAATCCGTAGCTCGGATCGACATGAAACTTGTTAATTTTTCTCGGTGTCGAGCAGCTCCACAAGATGGACGGAACGGATCATCATAAATGATTAAGATGGGCCCCACGAATTAGGCTGAAATCTAAAAACGGGAATATCAATTTCCTGTTTTGGTTAAAACTCCAAAATAAAAAAAATTCCTTAGTTTCCTCTTGTTTTTCTTTTAGTTCATCTCCTCCAAGAAGATCGTCGATTCTCGCCATTGACCATGGAATTCCCTCCCTACATCAATGCCTAAACACTTAGGCCGATCCAATCCACCTGATCTAATCTTGGGGTGTGCCTAAAAAATAGTTTTTTACCAGTGGCTCCCAGCGAGCCGCTGGTAAAAGACACTTTAGCCACCGCTAATCTTTCCCCGACAGATAGGGTTAGTTGTCGCCGGGCGCCAAGAAAACTTGCGTCGAGGAATCTATCATCGGCGGTTGCAGATGAAGCTACTGATAATTTCAAGTTTTGTCGGCGACCTATAAGCCATAAAAATTGGCAGTGTTTGCTAGCGCTCACCAAACCGCCAGTAATGTCAACTTTTACCGGCGGCTCTCAACCATTGCTAATTCTTACATTTTACCAGCGGCTTTTAAACCACCACTATTTGCTGGTGGCTTACAAGTCGCTGGAAATTCTAGCGTTGTCGACAACTTCATATCGCTACTAATTCTTACATTTGCTGGCGGCTTCAAAACTGCTACTAATAATTGCCTTTATCGATGGCTTCAAAACCGCCGCTAATAGTTACCTTTGCCGATGGCTGCAAAGCCGTGCGCCACTAATAGTTACCTTCCAGAAATGATTTCATAGCCTGTGGCTCGTCTGATGATTGGATCGGCTTAATCTTTGGTTTAGATGCCATACATGCATCGGGGTGACCCCTATTGATGTAAAGCGAGCTGCAGACTATTTCATAGCTCAAATGGACTAGAAGAAGTCTAATTAGAGACAGAAGTGATCCGGTCTGTCAAGACCAAACAGTTGTATCTCGCAATCTGGGATGAGTTACTGAATGTATAATATATGATTTTGGGGTATCTCGAGCTACTTAAGGCAACCAACCCAGCTATGCGGGGTTTCCCATGTCGGATTCACGAGATTGGATCAAATTTTCGGTTGTTTGCCTAGTTTTAGTTTGATTTTACTATAAATAATAAGTTTTGTTTTGATCATATCTTGTGATTATAGTAAGTCATGTTTTCTAAGTGTTTTAGTTTGAGTTGGAGTCTGATGTTTCTTCTTAAGGTTTAGTTTATTATTTAAAGCATTGTAATGACTCAATTCAAGACTTACAATTAAAGTTAATAGTGGGCTGGATCTCGACGAGGCTTGGCTACGCACTGCCCGAGCTGAGAAAACAAGGCATAAGTCCTGAGACCCACCGGAACCCAGCAGGAACTTATTACAACACCTACATCATCGTGGACCCACGTGTCCAAATCCTATGGTCCAATTTGTCGGACTTGATACCTTAGCGCCTGCATATTAAGCGTCAGCCAGATTATCTTTAGAAAGAAAAATACAATCTCATCTAAGTGATCATTTCTTTCATTTTTTTTTTTGTGTGGTATGTTTGGATGCTAAATCAAAGCGAATTGTGATAAACCTTTATCAACAATGAGGTTAAATTTTATCACATGTCAAGCGTCATTTCCAATTAGAGTATCAAACAACTAATATCATGTCTTCTCCACTTTTCAGCTTTTATTACCACTGCATATGTATATATAGAAAAAAAATGGTATCTTTAAAAGAAAAGAAGCAAAGTACAATATAAAAAAAAGTAAAATAATTTTGATTATGATCTTCACCAGCATATCACATATTAGACAGAAAAGTATCCCTAGTGTCAAAAGTTGTGTTCCAAATTGTCAGTGTCACACATGTCACTAAGGTTAGCCATGGTTGTTGGTTACGTGATGTTATAAGCGGCCTTGAAAACTAGATGCACTAGCATGTATTATTTTCTTCTTTAACTCATTTTCTGTCATAAGATCCACGTATAATGTAAGCCATGGATTTCGAACATATACAACATAGAAGCCTTTAGAAAGGGAAGCCACAATGCTTACATCTTGATAATCAATCCTTTAATGAGATTAAGGAGCTCAAGTTGTTACAATTTGATTCGTGACGATTCTAAATCTAATAGCGAAGTGAGAAAAGACATTGTGGACGGAAGATTCTAAATCTAATAAGGAAGTGAGAAAAGAGATATTGCTTGTATAAACTCTGTAAACATACGTAATTAGAGAAAATACGGAATAAGATTGGAAATTTCAAACCGATAATTCTCAACCTTATAATTATGGGCCCACCATGATGTATGTATTATAACCATACTGTACATTCATTTTTGCACAGATCATTTTAGGTCTTCATATCAAAGATGAGTTAGATCTAAAGGTCAAGTGTACCACACCACACAAAATAGTGGGAATTGAATGTCTATCATTGAAATATTCTTAGGCTACAGAAATTTTGGATCAGCCTCATTTTGGGGCTCTTTGCCTTAAGATGATCTGAAAATTGAATGGATGGTGTGGATATTACACATACATCATAGTGGGCGCTACAGAGTAGGTGACCCAATCTGGGTATCATTTTAAATGTACTTGTAAAATCTGCATGTAAGGCAATATTATTACATATTTATCACCATTTACATGTAATTACAAGTAACAAAACATACTTAAAAAAGTGGAAGCAAATTCCACTAATCAAAACCAATTTAGATGGCTCTCGAAGTGTGGTTTCATATGATAGATTGTGATCATCTAATGGACCATTAAAATGAAAAAGATCAAGTGTGGGTCGGTTAAAAGAAAGAGTTGTTTTATTAATATAGCTTTTGAATATAGACATCTTAGGTGGTTGTCCACCGTTTAGATAGATTGTGATACATATATTTTACCAAATGAACGATAGCGGAGTGTAATCACTCTTGAGTTATGCTCACCTGCGCACCTTCTCACACATGTCATGAGCCCAAAGTCGTCGTGGCACCATGAAACCCCCAAGGCTCAACTGTTAATTGATCCAATAATCTGGTAAAAGTTCAGTACTAAGGATTTCATAGCGTGATGCATCACATGTACCATTCAGATCTTTCACCCAGATCACGTGAGATGAGTTCTGAAAAAGTTCTCACCCTAACTGAAGGGATTCAAGTGAGCATATCCTGCGAACCACACCATAGGAGAACTTAATTACGATGTAAAGAAGTGGGTTGCTCAAGTGGGCCCCACTAAAATGTTTATGTGGAATCCACCCCGACCAGCAGGTCTGTCATCCCATGTTAGGCCCCCAGGTGCCAAATATCAGCCATATAGATAATTCATGTGGGCCCCACCAATGGAAACAATTTCGAAGGTGAGTGTTACTTTTATACTTTACAATGGTATGATCCACTTGAATCAAATATGGACCTGGTTTTTGAGAACTAAGCCTAAACTTGGTCCACTCACCTGATGGTTGGAATGGATTTCGAAAATACATAGTAGTGGAGCCCACCCAAATAGATAACATTTTTATGTAAAAGTTTATACGTGGTCGCCAACTGTTGAGTGAGGCCGTCATGTCACTTTATGGTGGAGCGAAGACTCTATGGAGTCTACCATGTTGTATGTTTGTTATGAATATCGTTTATTCATTTCTCCATTCATTTTATGGCTTAAGTCAAAACTTGAAGCATATCCAACGCTCAAGTGGACCACACCATAGAAAACAGTGGGGGATAATGATGCCCACCATTGAAACCATCTTAAGGCCTATAATGATGTTTATTTCTTATCCAAACTGTTCATAAGGTCATATAAACCTCAATGAAAAGAAAACACAAATATTAGCTTCATCCAAAACTCTTGTGGTCCTCAAGAATTCTTTAACAACGGGCATTCAATTCCCATTATCCTCTGTAGTGTGGTCCTTGTTGGGAAAACTGGCAGTGGAAGCAGAAGTCAAAATGCGTGGAGCAATGCAAGATCAAACGAGAAACAATATGAAATCAAACCACACACAAGCATTCACCACAAGAGAATTCGAATTTACGTGGAAAAATCCCTCAACGGGTAAAAAACCATGCTTTGATTGACATCCCACAAGCAAGGAAAAACAGAGAAAACCCCAAGTTCTCTCACACACAACTCTCTCCCCTCTTCCTAACATGATTAAGAAACCTTGGACACCTTAGGATTATTACTAAACACGTTTACAACCCACTTAAATAGGTAGAGAGCCGAAAATAACAACCTCTTACGTATTACCGCGTAGTGCGCAAGAAAATGCGTGCGCGGTCGACTGATCGCCCGACCGGTCGCACGTTGCACAAAAACAGTCTAGGGACGAAGAACACACAGACCCGTCCACACTGCCTCGCAGCCGATCGGTCGAAGCCCTTTACAGACCGGTTGGCCGACCGGTCTGGGCACACAAAATTGTCCAGCCTTCTTGCTGTGCATCTGGGTCACACAGCTAGATCCTTCTGAGCATCTAAACCGTGCACATGTTCAAAGGCTCCCCAACAATCCACTTGAGCATCTGATATCAATATTAGGCTCATGCCCTAAAATGAGCTCGAGAAACAGATGGACTGTGTGGATAAAACAATGGGCTCCACAGTCTTCACTCCACTTTAAGGTGTAGCGACCACCTCACTCCACACACAAAAGCTTTTACCAAAAAAAGTTGTCTAGCTAGTGGGCCACTATGATGTATTTTCTAAATCCACTCCAACCATTAGGTGAGTGGACCAAGTTTAGGCCTAGGTCGTAAAAACCAGGTCCATCCGGGATCATCTGGTTGTAAAGTGTATCAGTGACACTCACCTTCCAAGTAGTTTCCATTAGTGGGGCCCACCTGAATTATCTATAGGGCTGATATTTAGTAGCTGGGCCTAACATGGGGTGACAGATCTGGTGGTCCAGGTGGATTTCACATAAACATCTTGAACATCTTGGTGGGGTCCACTTGAGCAACCCACTTTGTTAGACCGTAGTAGATAAAGTCTACTGTTGTCTAGAGAGAATGGAATGCTCACTGCGCACCAGTTCTCACCGAAACTTGTGGGCACTTTTTTTGAACCCATCACAGTGTTGTGAGTCCAAAATTTGAACTGTCCACATGATGTAATACCCCAAAAAACCTCCAAGGTCCAACTTTTAACTTGATCCAAAATTCTAACGAGCCATTGCAGAGAGAGAGAGAGATAAAAGGTCAAATTAAGAAAGGGAATTGTTTCCTTTTTCCATGGCCCACCAAAGTTCTGGATTAGGGTAAAAGTTGGTCCCTGAGGGATTTTTAGGATACTATATCATATGGACTACTCAGATTTTAGGCTCACATCACGTGTTATGAGTTCTCAAAAAGTGTTAGCATTCCTCTATATATGAAACAGTTTCCTCCGTAGCCCACTAGAGTTTTGGATCATGTTGAAAGTTGGGCCTCAGGGCTTTTTTAGAGTGTTGCATCATGCGGACAGTTCAGATTTTAAGCTCACACCATTGTGATGAGTTCTCAAAAAAGTGCTCGTGACTTCTCGTGAGAACTTGTGCACAGGTGAGCATTATTGTCTCTGTGCATGTGAGCATTTCATCGTATATATGTGTAGAATCATGCTCGCCTGCACGCCTTCTTAGGTGTGCATCTTTGCACATATGTCATAAGCCCAAAATCCTGTGATGCGTCACCCCATAAAAGTCCTGAGGCCAAACTTTAAACCTAATACAAAACTATAGTGGTTGTAGCAAAGAGAGAAGCAAATAAAGAGAGGAAACTAAAGTTTTGAATCAATGTAAACCTGTGTGTTTTATGGGATGCTGCATCAGGTGGACTGTTCAGATGTTGGGCTTATATCACGTTAGATGAGTTTTCAAAAAGTTCTCAAGCAGGTGAGCATTTCACACACACAGTGCTGGTTTCCTGCAAATTAGACTGTAGGACGCCTTAAAAGCTATCTTGAGTGGTCGGTGGTTTAAATGTGGGCCCATCATGGTGTTTATGCGAAACTCATCCGAACCATCAGGTGCACCATTCCATATTAGGAATAGGTTGGTCCAACCATAAAGATTGCCTGGTTTAAAGATCACCTCCATCTGCTCATTGGATGGACTACAAGATATAGTCCAACTGGTTGGACTTGAGATCTTTTATATATATATATAAAACTATTCAATTTTCTTCTTTAAGACATAATTGTCCAGCCATCAAAGTTTGGGATTTTTTAAATTATTAATTTTGGGACTGTGAGTTAAAGAGTAATACGATTCTACCATTTATTTTATTTAAATCTAGGTTAATATACACCTAAGTAAAGGCTATTCAACTCAAGTGAGATAGAGAATAATGTATACTCTAATTACAGCTTAATTTCTAGTTTTTAGGTTAGTATTTCGTGTTATAAAAATAAAAAATAAAAAGTACAATTTACTTAATAGTTTTTAGGCTTACCTGTGCATCTCATTTTATCCTCCTTAATTGTTAGTTTCCTCCCATGTCCCAGTAACTTTATGGAGATTTTTAACCTATAAATCATGCAGTATAAATAAAAATTAAATTCATTAAGCAAATAAAGCACATATTTATCTCCATTATTAAATCTAATATAAGATATATAATTTATATATAAAGAATTTTGAGAGAAGCAACAACTTCACCTTCACTTTCATACCAACAACCACCATACAACAAATTCATGCTTAAATAAGAGAATAATTTGATAAAAACCACATGAATATCGAAGTCACACAAAACGTATGTACCAGTCTTGGTGAAATATGGATGATCATGGATAGTTGAATTAATTATAAGTAACTGCCTGACTTTTGAGTTACTTTTGGATACACGCCTTCTTTTAAAATATTTAATCCTTATGCAATTTGGGAATATGGTGAGAAAAACGCATATACTATAACGAATGAAGAGAGATGGAAACTGCCATTCACAGTGGGAGAAGTAATTTTTGCCCAAAAGACCTTGTGTTTTAGAATCCGGATTCTCTGTTGGCAACCGAGCAGGGTTTTCCTGCTCAGAGCCAACAAAGGATCCAGACTCTTGATTTTAACAATTCTACCTCAATTGAAAGGGGTGGGCATGCGGAAGAGTTGATGAAGCCCACCTTTTCATATGTGTGTGATGGATGCCGTTCATCCATTTCGCCATCTAGTTTTTTGTCATGAGCCCAAAAATGAGGCAGCTAGATCATAGGTAGGCCTTAGGAAGGTTTCGACGGCCAACAATCTTTGGACCGTAAAATGGATCTATGCAATGTGGTCCACTTGAGCAATAGATCTGCGCCATTTTTAGGGGTCATGCCTTAAAATGATCTAAAAAAAATGGACAACGGCATAGATTTTTCACAAACATTATAGTGGCCCCACCTAAGATCCTACTTAAGGATGAGCATTGGATTTGGCTCATTTTTGGGACATGCCATAAAATCAATTGGAAAAACATATGGGTGATGTGGATTTTTTACAATCATCATTGTGGTCCCCACCTAGTTTCAAACTGTTGAACATGACAACCCCCTCTCTATCATGGTTTAGCTTTAAATGAAGGGCATTTTAGCTTAAATATGGTTATAAAACTGTATATAATCCTCAGATATACCAGGCAAGGCAGTTATATAGGGAGAGAACCTTCTGATTGAGAGTGTGGATCAAGCACATTCCTGTCGACATGGACCGGAAAAAAATCAAGGAAAAGTTGACAGAAATTGGCAATTTTCGCATAGATGGAGCAAAAGAAGGTGGGCCGTAAATCGACCATAACTTTTGATCCAGAAGGAGTTACAAGGCACACAACATATGGATTCCAACTGAAATTTCGTTTTAGAGTGATCTGACCCACTTTAGTGGGTCGAATCTGTCCGTCTCGCCAGAAAATGGGCCGCTACAGTAGAAAATGAAATTTGAGAGAAAACTACTATATTTTAGTAATTCCAATTTTTAACGTGTTTTATTGTTTTAAAGATTTTGTTTATTTAGGAGTTTCTATTTTTGCTGAGTAATGAGTTTTAATTTTTTTTACTTAGTAATAGTATTTTTAGTAACTTTTTATTTTTGAAAACTTACACTTTTTAGTAATACGAATTAGGGTTTCTAAGGTTTAATTTTTCTATTTAAATTCTCTTAAACTAGATTATTGTCATTCTATCTTTGATTAATATAAAATTCTTAAGTTTTACTCAGTTTTCTCGTGGATTCAAGTGCCCCTTGATTCTTCAAGAAAGATTGGTTGAGGATTTCTAGTAGCTCCATGAATTTAGAGTTGTTATCCCATGGGAGAGACGGTGCTCAATCTCACGCCCCGATCCGGCTGCATTAAATTTAGGTGGATTACTTTAAATATTTTCGAAGCATGCACTTATTAGAAAATAATTCAAAGGTAGGTAGTTATTTGTAATTAACTCTTATATCCTTGTTAATTCTCTTTTACCCCATTGATAAAATAGCCCCGAATCCAACTATTTAGTTAAAACCAGAGTTGTTACTAAATTTTTTTTTTTTCTCCTGGCAAGCACTAGCAGTGTATGTAGAGGACACAAAAACTTCCTCTCACCATGTTCAATATATGTACCTACCTGAGAAGAGAGAAATAGAGAGGGTAACACTAAGAAGAGATCCAACTGGTTGATTGTGTTGATGTGCACACCCTACTGATCTCAAAATTGTAGACGGTTCCATGTAACTGTTTGCCTTGATCATGAATAACTGTATGCATGTTGTCCATTTTTATCATAACTATGATCGTTGGCCGTTAATCAATAATCATATGCACATTTTATTCCCACGTAACCTGATGCATCCTAGCTATCCATTTTGATCAATAACCGTACGTATGTTGTCCCCTTGAACGGTGGGACCATATGAGCACAATCTCTTGAATTATAGTGTAACGCCCTAGATTTTCGAGATTTATTTGAAACTTTTTGAAAATTCATTTTTAATTTATTTTTTTATTAATTATCGTACATTTACCGTTGATTTGCGAATAGCGGGACATCCGTAAGAGATCCGATAGGGGACCCTTTATAAAAGTAGCTTAGAATGATCCCATAAACATCGTAGAAAGATCAGATTTAAAAAATCACGCATTTTTCAGATAATTACGAAAATGCCATTAGTTAAACTTAAGTTAAGATGCCATTTTTAAGTATTATAGTTTCTGACGATCACTTTCACGTAAAACCCTGGATTTAACCTTTTGGGCACATATTAACCATACACGTCAAATTTCAGCCCTTAAATCATAGTAGAAGTGGTCCAATTGTCAAATCAGCCCCTTAACCCTTGATTTTCATGTCCATCGAGTGAGGAAAGTAGATGGTTAGTCGTAGTCGAATATTTTCTTTCATATGAGTGACTTGGATCATCTTTATCATGGACCAATAGTGTGATTTGAGTGCCCCACCTTGATAAGCATCTTTCTTATGCGCGAAGTTATCCCGTTTTAGGAATTAACGAGTTACCAACTCTTTTTAAATCTGAACCTTTCAATTTACCCACTTCTCACCATCAATCGCTTCTCAAATTTGGACCACTTATTATACTCATATGACTACGAGTTTACACAAAATTTGGACCCCGATCTATAATCCTACACCGTTGAACCACAAAGCCAGCCCCTTCCTTTTCCGCCAAAAGTTGGAATTTCAGATCTAGGCATTTCTCACCATCAATCAACCACTAAACTTTGTACAATTGTTTGCCTATCATGACTACATATTTTCTCAAAATTTAGGCCCTGATCATCAAGCGTAGACCGTTAATTGAGATCTAGCCCATTTTAGCACCCGTTAGGCCATTTTCAAGGATCGGCCAATCTAGAATGTGGATCATCAAGAAATTTACGTATTCTGACTCTACTCTTCGAGCTTAATAAGATGAACAGATTGGAATTGATCAAAGATCATCCGAATATTGAGATTTGAGAAACCCACCTCAAGAGGTTGTTACACAAGACCTCGCGTGCACATCCCTCTCCATATTTCTACAACGCACCTCCAAGTCCTTCTCCTAACCCTAGCCTCCATGCCTTAGAGAAAGAGAGAAGAGAGAGAGAGAGAGAGAGAGAAGAAAGTTCTTTCTCATATTTTTCCAGCGGCTAGGATCTTCTACAGCCCTCTTCTTCTAAGTCCATCATAAGGTGAGGATTTTCCTTCAAGCCTTTCATTAATAATATTATAATTATCATAAGTTTCTTTTGTGGCATGTGAAGTTATTTTGTTTTGAATTTCTTATCCATATAACAAGAAATTCGATGTGAGATTTGTAATGAATATCATTGTATGGTGATGTGATTCCTTGTTTAAATTTTTACTAAGAAGCATGTGTATTTGTGTTATTTTTTTGAAATCTATGCCCTTATTTTCTTAGTCCATGTATTACAAGTAACATTGATTTTCATATTGTGATATGAAATATGTATATAAGATCATCATATGGACATCCCATTATTGTATACTCTTTGTCCCTAAGTTGGTAAAATTATTCGATGTAGAGAGATGGAACCCATGAGAGGTGTCCATGATGGAAGAATATATCTTGACTTAACTGAGAGAATGAAGTGATTGCTTGTTAATGGATCCTTACATGTACATGATGCTTGATTTGATCCATTTACATTACATGGGTATTTTAATGAATTTGATCATGATGTACAACATTGGCTTTTTGGGACATGATGAAATCATAAAACGGGACAATGAGTGTACACTAATGGTATACAAATTCTCATGAGCCGGGGTTGGTACTATGGACACTAATCTCGTGCTGTCGGCCTATACTGGGTTGCTTGCGACTCCCCATAGTGACCATTGAGTTTTATTTAAATCGGTTGTATGCGAAAACACTTAAATAAAGGTGAAACTAAAGTCATGCATTCACTTGGCTCCATGTGGGTGTACGGAATTGAGAATAGGCTAGAGCGTCCTACTTCTCTCGCACACTATCACGTGTAGATTTGGGCTATGAGCGTCCCGTTTCTCACGTGGTCGGGCAAAACTATGGGCTTGTGCATCCCAGGAACCTCTGGTGACTAGTGGCTAGCATGAAGTCGTAACAGGGAGTCTCCCACTTCATGGATTGTGATTCTAGCTAGGGTGCCTTAGCCAGAGCATGCATTCCATGCATCGCATTAACAAAGATTTTTAGTTGGTTGTTTTGATTTGATTAAATGATAATCTACTGCTTGCGTTTACTCTGTACCGTTATTATTATTCTTGATTGTCTTGGAGGAAATATTCCCCACTATGATAGCGTTTAACGCTATCCCAAACACAATTTAGATGATGCAGGTGAAGATCCAGGTAATGAACCCGATTTTCAAGGAAAAGAGTTCGATGGTTCGTACAATCACATGGCGGATGACGATGTTAGAAAAACTTAGTTGATGTTTTCATTTATCAAATATTTCTTTGAGTAGTTGATACATTTATGGAATTGTAATAAGTCTTCAAGAGAAGACATGGTTTTGTATTTTAATTAATCAGTATGGATATTGGTTGGTTCATTTATTTAAACATTGATAATGACGTAGTAAGTTTGATTGAATAAGATGATAATTGTTTCTGCCATTGTGCTTGAATGATATATTTTATTATTTGACAAATTAGTTATTCCATAAATTACTTGGGAATTCGGCCGTCGTGTTATACACGAGAGTCGAAAATCTCAGGTCGTTACATATAGGACCATAGTAACATGGGAATCTTCTGATCTTCGTGACTGTAACTTATGGAAAGACATATGTCATTTGATAATCATGATTAGAATCACGCGAATATAAGCCATTTTGGATCTATTTGCTTCTTATTAAATATAATAGCCGTATATGGACATGTACTGTCCCCATATATATATATATATATATATATATATATATATATATATATATATATATATATATATGGAAATGGTACTATGATGTTGACTTCCCATGAGGTCGAGCTGTGTGGGTCCCGCTGTGATGTGTTTCCAACTTCTACTCCATCAATCAGATGCATCATTCCATGGTGGTCCACGGACTTAAAAATCAGGTCAATCCATGAATTAGGTGGGCCACACCACAGACAACAGTTGAGAAGGGTAGCCCACCCATTAAAACCTTCATGATCATTTATTGGGCCCACCGAGATGTGATTCACAAATCCAACCCATCCATTGTGTGTGTTCCACTTGGATGAGGGATCAGAACAAGTTTCAGTCACATTCAAAACTCAGGTGGGCCCCACCAAGTGCTTTTACATGTTTTAGGCATGTCTTCACATGGTTTTAGATGGTATGGCCCACCTGAGTTTCGTCGGACTCATAGTACCATTTCCCATATCCATACACACACACACAAGAGACCATGCGTGTGTATTGTTTGTGCAGTTGGACTTTCCACATTGCTAATTAATCACACTATCTAGACCATGCATGTGTATTATTAGTCAGATTTGGATCGTTCATATCACTAATCACACAATCTAGACGTGTCCCATGTATTGTTTGTTCCGATTTAGACCATCCACTTCGCTGATGACACTATTTAGATCATGCATGTGTACCGTTTATTGAATATGGGTCATCCATATGGACGATCATGCCATTTGGACTGTGCATGTTTATTGTTTGTTAGATCTGGATAGGATATTGATGGATAACACAATCTAAATCTCATGTCTGTGTTGCCCATTAAATATGAACCGTTGAATGATAGTTTTGATGGCATTGCCTGATTGTGTTAAGTCTTGATCATGTAATTAAATAGACAGATGGAAAGTCTTTTTAAAATAAATGGATGTATGTGATTCAACTTGAGGAAGTTCATCTTGGATGAACCGCTTGCATTCACTTGTGACCATCTACTTGATCGGGTTCGACAATGTGGTTCTATAAGGTGGTGGAACTCAATGTGACTTGACCCGACTCATTCGAGGATATGGTCGAGTCTAGCCAATGTTTGCATGAAATCTAATCTATCCATCCATTATGTGTACCCTTTAGTTTTCTCCTTAGAACCCAAAAGTCTAACCCATCCAATACTTTGGTGGGAAATCCATTGCAAAATCATGGCTAAACTTGAAGGGGCGGCTCACCTTATTTACAGATTGGATGCTGTGACTACATCATCGTGGGCCCCACAGCCTGCATTATAGAGTAGATGTATCCTCCGTGGAAGAAAAGCCATCACTATCACAACTGTACATTGATAGGCCATCCTCTATAACGGCCTGAGCTTTTAGATCAAGTGCTTGTTTGACATGGTATCAGAGTGAGCCTTGCAATATATATTTCAATAGGTCTTTTAGGATCTCAAGGTGTGTGATGGCCACTCCGGTGGGTCATTAATAGGGTATTATATGGATGTGTGTCTTGCGCAGCACGCAGTAGTGCATAAGATGTTGCTAATTTTGGACTTTTGCGTATTTAAAGGATTGTAATCCGGGTGTCTAAGGTTTTTTTTTTTCATGTTAGGAAGCTTTCTCGTGTTAGGAATAGGGGAGAGGTGTGTGTGTGAGAGAGAACTTAGGGTTTTCTCTGTTTTTTTTTGCTTATGTGCTGTCAATCTCTATAATCTTCTGATATTCATAGTGGATCGTTTTGTGCTGGGTTTTTTACCCATTGAGGAGTTTTTCCACGTAAAATTGGATTTTCTTGTGATGAATGCTTGTGTGGTTTAATTGCATATTGTTTCTCCTTTGATATCAGATTGCTCCGTGCATTCAGCGTTCCGCTTCCGTTGCCGGTGTTCCCTAACGATGTGTACATGTATGTAGTCTACCAAGGCCAGGCCCGAACCATTGCCTTGAACGAAAGGGACACGATCGACCAAACTGAGCAATTCCAAATATTTAGGTGGGCGATATGGGGTTTAGGAGCGACTGTACGTTTCTCCCTATCAGGCATCTCACTTGTGTTTTTAATTGGGATAGTCTTTCGAGTTTCCGGTTGGGACCATGAGGAGCTGCATCAGATGAACGGTTTCAGTTCCAAATATACATCCTAGTGGGTACATAGAGCTCCAGCATTACGTTCATGTAATTGTTTCCCCATCCATTGCCTCTCAAGGCTGGCAATGGGCCGATCCAATGCTGACTGCTACAAATTTTAAATAAGATTGGCCCGGCGGGCCCAATAACACATGGGATGAAAGTATGGTATTGGACCGTGGACGGCCCCTGGTTGAAACGGTTAACTAAACAAGCAATTCTAGGTGAAAAATAGTCTTGATTAATGGTCCAGATTCAAGAAGTAAAATTACATAGCTTAATGCTAAAACTATTCAATCAGGATATTTTCGGTTCCATGGACCATGCACGATAGACCCACGTTTAGACCATACGGACTTATGCACCGAAGAGCCATACATGCTGTATGGTGTTGATGAACCATGCGTTGGTCATCAAGCCCCTAAATATGATATTTTTTAGGGTGAGTTTGTTTGCGCGGGATATCATGAAATTTCTTGATTAATCAGTCTAATTTAGTCCAAAGTTCATAGATATTTCATGATATTTGTTGCAACCAAATGCGCCCTTAATGGGCTAGGCCCAGACTGAAAGTCCAACCCAACAAATTCAACCCAACAAGTTCAAATTCCTAGCCCAAACAGATTCAGGCCAGTCCTATTAGTTGCCTTGACTTAACCTTATACGACTGGGCTGTCAACAAGCTGGATCTGTGTCGGGCCAATGTGTGTCCAAACCTAGCTAGCCTGCATAGAAAATCATAGGCCCGAGCCCGGCCTGGGCCCATGAAGATTATGCAGTCCCAAATCCAAGTAGAGCTCGAGACCGATCTCAGCCAACCAATTTTGTGCACGATCTGGGACGTCCATTAGGTTTGCCCAGCTGTCATGCATGACATTGAATAAAAATGCCCTTGAAACCTTAAACATGCTAGACTGAAGAACTCTCAAGCCTGGATCGATTAATGAATGAGCTTAAATTTTAGGTCTGGGACACTGCTTGGAGTGGATTGAAGATTCAGTCCCGAGTCGACTCAGAAGTTGACCAGCATCTGGCTGACTCGTTCTAGTCACGCCCAGTTGGACATGTTTGCAATGCTGAGTCAGGTGCTAAAGCAGGTTGGACTCAACTGAGTTAACTGGATCATTGGTGGAAATGGGTTGGGTCGCACCGGACTGGTGAGGTCATTGGATCTGACCTGATGATGAACACGTCTCGATCTGAAATTGGACCCAGTAGATTGTACCTGAGTTGAGTTTGTATTATCAAATTAGATGGTTTTGAACCTTTCAAAGCTGACCGGACTGGACCCGAACGCAGTTTAGTTGAAGACTTGGCAACTGAGACCGACTCAATCAGTTTTTTGAGTCTGAGTCAGGTGCAATACTTTCAATGCTCACTCATGGTGCTAAACTGGATCAGACTCAACCGAGTCAACTCTGTTGAGTCAGCAATCCATGTCATAATCATAGGTTACTCATTAGGGTTGTAAATGGGTTGGGTTGACCCGACTGTTAGGCCATTAGAGCTGACCGGAAAAGATAAATTTTTTAATTAAAAAAAAAAGTCAGGAACTAAAAGTGGGCCCACTGGGTTGGATCGAGTCTAAAACACCACTTGGATAATCAAATTGGATGGGTTTGTAAACTCTTGAATAAGAGCTTATACCATACCTATACATGAAGTTTAAATGAGTGAGATTTGAACCACACGAAAATAGACCCGACTCAGACCACCCACCTAAGTTCAATCTTTAACCAACTTTCAAAATGTGTCAAGGTCTCGGGTCTGGATCCTGCTAACCTAGACCTGACCTAGATCCAACGTAGCCAGACTAGACCCGTCACAGCATGCTAATGGATCAGCTTACCAAACGGCACCTAGAGCTGTGCCGGGCATCGAGTCGAGTCGGATCGAGTTAGGACTGACTCGAGCCGATCTAGCCAAAGACTATGCCTGAACCGAGTTGGATTGGACTCGTGATTGAGTCAGCCAGTCCTGAACCGATCCGGATCGAGTTAGGAATTAGGATTGTGTGTGGATCAAGCACAAATGCCCATAATTCACACGTGCTCCGAGCTTCCCATCAGGTGGGCTACACTGTTAAAATCTTCCCAGATAAAAAACAGGCTACAAAGATTGTATTAACCATCTTTTTGTTTTGGCCACCTAATGGAAAGATCGGGCACACACGTCAGACATTGGCACGTGGATGGACAGTGCTTCAGACAGACGGGCTTAGTAACCTCGTATGTTTATTTGTAACATTAAGTTGTGGTTGAGATGAGAAAAGGGCTGTCAATGTGTTTGGGTGGCCCCGTCGGGCTTTCGGGCCAGGACCACTTTGAGTGAGGCTTGGACCGCGATGCTTGGTCAAAGTGCCGGATGTGGGTTTATTAATTGGGATAACCTTGGCTCTGTCATCATTCTGCCATTCTGGTAATATTTAATCTCGATGCTTGGTCAAAGTGCCGGATGTGGGTTTATTAATTGGGATAACCTTGGCTCTGTCATCATTCTGCCATTCTGGTAATATTTAATCTCGATGCTTGGTCAAAGTGCCGGATGTGGGTTTATTAATTGGGATAACCTTGGCTCTGTCATCATTCTGCCATTCTGGTAATATTTAATCTCTGGTGGGACACTCTTAAGAAGCAGACTAAATCTTGCACAAGTAGGGCAGCGTAATACCTATTGTTAAAACTCGGGTTTCCGAACAACCCCAAACAGGATATGGATCACCCATGGTTTGGTCAATACCCATTGACATTCAAGCATGGGGTTATACCACCGGAAATACCCCAACTCATATGAAAAATCATTTCTTAAATATATTGGTAGCAAAGAAAAAAAAATCATTCAATACCCTTTCTATATAAATGTTGCGCATTTGTGACGGAATAAATATATCGGTAGCAGAGAGAACAAATCACTCCTACCCTTTTTATCGCAATGCCATATATCTAAATCGCAGAAGTTGATGAAACACTAGCAAAAGCTTATTGAGAAATCTGTATTACCGGTAACTTGCACACCAGTAGCCTTTTCAGTTGTTGCTGATTTTTTAAGAGCGGCCATTGTAACTAGCTGGGTGTAGGATGAAGAGGCAGGGCAGTAATGGTGTTCGGTGACTGAAGAAGTGGAGTGGGAACCATAGTTGACATATACATGCAAGTTAATTTGTAGTGTCAGCATCTGCATATGCATTATATTATATGGAAAATAAGGGATGAAGTGATAAAGAATGCTGCCACCACATAGAATCTGCATGAGTCAGTTGCATAAAAGCGGCGGGTTGCACTGGCAGCGAAAGAGTACAGGAAGACATAAACGTGGTGCATTACACTAGAGGAGATGGAGTATGGTGACGCATAAAAGTGAAGGGTTGCGCCGGAGATACGGTGACATAGTATGGTTAATTTCTCTCCTGTAAAATTTATAAAGAGGTTAGCTTGTGCTAATCTTGGGACTGCGACTTAAAGAGTTAGATGATTCTACCCTTTATTCTATTTAAATATAAGTTAATATACATGACCATGTGAAATCTATTCAACTCCTTAGCTGAGCTAAGGAGTAATGTAGACTCTGTATATGACTTACCTTCTCGGAGTTCACTATTTCATGCTACCAAAAATAAAAATGCAAAGAAGACTTATTGATGAGTATCATATTATATATGCTTATTTATGCGTATTAATATAAAGATTTTCCAGGCTGACTTACTCCTTAAGGGTCAGTTTTCTCCCATGTCTCAGTAAAATTTTCAGTGTATACATACTGTGGTATCAATAAAAACAAATTCATTAAGCAAATACAACAAATATTTGTCTTCATTAATAAATCTAAAGTAGAGTATATAAATTAAATATGAAGAATTTTGAAAGAGGTGAGAACTTTGCATTCAAGTTCATACCAAGCAACAACCACTTCACCACAATTATACATTTAAACTAAGAGAATAAGTCAATGAAAATCATATGAATGTAAGAGTCACACAAAATACATTCACCAGCTAAATATAGATGATTGTAGGTAGTTTTAGAGTTACTTCCTTATGATCTGACCACACGCATTTCCATGTATGGGTGTTCACCCTAATTATTTGTAACCTCGTTAAGCCTCTGTCTTACCCCATAGCTAAGACAGTCCAGAATCCAACTAGTCTTTTACTCCAAACTTGGTTTCCTTTAGGCAAACAATAATTGTATATTGAAGACTAAAAAACTTACTCTCACCATGTTCAATACAAATACTTACCTGAGAAGAGAGAAATAGAGAGAGGGTGACTCTGGAAAGAAATCCAAGCTATTGATTGTGTGGATGTGCACATCCTATCGATCTCAAAATTGTATCCATGTACAAGTTATCCGCCTTGATCAATAATTGTGTGCATGTTGTCCATTTTGATTGTAACCATGTGAATGCTGTCCCTTAATCAATAATCATGTGCACATTCTATTCCAATGTAACCTGATGCAACCTGTCCACTTATATCTTAACCATGATGGCATTGTCCATTTTGATCAATGACCTTTTGTACGTTGTCCCCTTGATTTGTGGGACAGTCTCTTGAAGAATAGGACCATAGTGTCCCCTTGATCTGTGGGACAGTCTCTTAAAGTTTAGTACTATAGAGATCTTAGTAAGAGTAACTTATGGGAATGCATATGTCCTTTGATGATCTTAGTATCATGCGAGGATAACCCCTTTTTGGATATATTTATTTGAGGCACTCTCAAGTCCAACCGGTTGGACTATACCTAAAGTCCAACCAGCTTACATGCCATTCATTTGCAATCGGATATGAGCCCATTTAATTTCCATATAAATAGGAAAGAGATTACACCTGGATGCATTTATTGCAAGAGAGGAAGAGGGAAATCCATTACTTACTGCAGGGCCCACCATGATGCCCCATGCATCCGTTCGGCTAGATCATGTTATAACATGGGCCAAAAAATGAGGCAGATCCAAAACTCAAGTGGGCCTTACAACTTGAAAAAGTGGATAGTGAAATGACTACCATTGAAACCCCTTGGTCCATTGTGATGTTTATATGCCATCCATACAATGAATGAATGGTGTGGATATAAGACACACACATCACGAGAGCCTTGTGGTCCACCTCGGTGGATCCAGGATCCATTGAAGCCACACCCACCAGAAAGCTCCGTGGCCCAGCATGATCTGCTTTTTATCCATACTGTCCATCCATTTTTCCAGCTCATTTTTAGGGCATGAGGCCAAAAATGAGGCAGATACAAATATGAGGTGGGCCCTATGGAGTTTTTAATGGCGGGCATTCAATGACCATTGTTTCCTATGGTGTGGTCCACTTGAGATTTAGATCTGCTTCATTTTTTGAACCATGCTCTATAATAATCTGTAAAAATGATGGACAGTATGGATATACAACACATACATCAAGGTGGGCCCTATGCTAAGGAAAACACCCACCGCTGGGTAACGCCTGTAGCACTTGATCCGGTTCAAGTTTGGGAAGTAACGTCCATGGGAGAGAGGAGAGGAGTTATTTCACCTCGATTTACACACTTACCCTTGCATTTTGGAAGGGACCACTTTGATGGGTACGTGAGCTTCATTCTAATCATTAGATGTGTAATCCCATTTTTAGTCTAGAACAAAAAAATTAATATGTCCTGCGATTCAGGTGGGCCACAAAAATCGAAACAATATGGAAGTGGCTTTTCCTTTCACTATTTCTAATGTTGTGGTTCACCTTAATAACATATGATGTTGATTTTTAGGTCATGAGGTGATGCACATGATGGTTGAGGTGGATTTCATAAAAACACCATGGTAGGTCCACCCAAGCGAGCAACCCCATCTCCCTTTGTACCTTAGTGCATTTATTAACATTAATAGAGGGTAATTTTCTATGATAGTTAGACTGTGTGTATAGTCCAACTGGTTGGACTTGAGAATGCCTCTATTTATTTACTAAAAATATAGTGGCTGTAGGAGAAGATATTACGGGGGCATATTTGCCAATTTCGGGATCGAACACAAGACTTTCCACTTTGATACCATGTTAAACAACCACTTTCTATAAAAGCTCGAGCTATTAGAGGATAGCGTATCAATGCATATCAAGGGCCTCAAACACTAACCATGCCATTTAGACATGTCACATGTATTGTTTGTTATGAATTAGACCACCCACTTTGTTGATGACACTATCAAGACCATGCATGTGTACCGTTTATCAAGTTTGGGCCATCCATATGGACGCCATTTAAATTACTATGCATGTTTATTGTTTGTTAGATCTGGGTAGGACATTAATAACACAATCTAGACCTCATGTAGTCTGTACTGCCCATTAAATATGAACCGCTGAATGGTAGTTTTGATCCCATTAGCCTGATTGCAGTCATCAAGTGTGGATAAACAGATGAAATTTGTTCGCTTGTGACCATCATGACTTGTACTGAGTTGAACCCCATTAGGCTCAGTTCGGCTATAGAGTGGTGGAACTCGGGGTATCTTGACGCGACTCATCTAGGATATGGCTGAGTCTAGCCAATGTTTGCATGAAATCCAATCCGTCCATCATGTGTGCCCTTTAGGGTGGGACATCCGTTGTAAAATCATGGCTAAACTTGTAGGGGCTCACCTTATTTACAGACTGGATGTTGTCCCTGCATCATGGTGGGCCCCACAGCCTTCATTGTAGATTAGATGTATCCTTCCTAGAAGAAAAGCCATCACTATCACAACTGTAATTGTAGATTCGAAGTTATTTGATACTTGGGGCTGTGCATGATGTTTGATGGGCAGAAGTTTGAAAATTGTAAGAGATGGCATGCAATAAGTCAAATTAATCTACTAAATTGCAGACATGGTATGCAGTTAAGTTAAATTCATCTACTAAATTGTAAAACACACTACAGGGCCGTTTGGATCGTAAGTTGCTTAAGATAAGTTACTTATGCCACAAGTAGCTTTTCTTAGTTTCTACTTATTAAGAAAATAAGTATGCTTGGTAAACATCATACTTATCAGCTTTTCCTCTCTTTCATCTTTCCCAAAAAGTTAAAAAGCTAAATCTTTTTGCTGAAGTGATTATATACTTTTAAGTACAAAAGTTACTTATTACTAATCATAAACCAAACTCGTCTGAAATAGGTTACTTATCCACTGCTGTAAATAGAAAAAGTAACTTTTTTGGTAGTATCCAAACGGGCCCTAAGTAATGGTCCCAAAATCCGATTGGTTGAAGAATCTAACCGTTGATTTGAGGACAATGTTGAAATAAAATCATTAGGTTTTTTTTTTCCCTCTTCTTATTGTCACCCAGTCTAGATAACAAAATAAGCCTAAGCTTTTGTTCATGACACATCTAAATTGGGACCTATATTTGGTGGCTCAGTTTGAATTGGGATAATTTGATTGGCTGATTACAAGTCCATATTCTCTGGATTGCCAGATGAAAGGTCTAGATCATGCACACTCTTATGCTAAAAGGGTGTGGAGAAGGTCGAGTGCAACTGGCATCTCAGCCGGACTTCTGGTCCATGGTCCACCCGACGTGGTCCCACTGATGATTGGCCTGGTTCATTAAATATAGTCCCCACTAATGTTGTATCATCAACCAGGTGGCCAAAAGATGAACGGCCTGGATTATTTAATCCTGGCCCCACTAATGATCTATCATCCACCACTATGTGGTGCATCCATGCTTGACAATTCAGACCATCAAACGGTAGGAGTTACCAGGTATGGAGAATGGAAAATCACATTTGAACGATGCTGACAATCAGATTGGTGGATCATCAAATATCGTATAGTTAAAACGAAATGTCAGCCGTCCAATTTCAAACAGTGAATTCGGATGACTGGGATTGTTGAATCAGCTGTAAGTTGAACGACACGCCCGGCTGAGGCATAGGGCATGGTTTTATGACCTGGCTCCCATCCAATCTAAAGGCCTTGTCTATGATGAGGCCCATTAGATTGACCATATATATATATATATATAGATATATATATAGATATATATATATATATATATATATGGATCGGTGATCCATGGGTTCCATAAACATCAGATGTTAGCTTCTTTTTAAATGTGTTGATAAGCTCTTTGGGTGATGTGATAAATAACATTCATGTGTGAGATATTTAGCATAGATTTTGGTCGAAACAAGATCCAAGCCATTGATACAATGAGCTCTGTTGTGGATGGCCTGTGCAAAATAAATCTCTCAAAGGTGTATGATATCTTTGTCGAAAATCCTTGATATCTAAATTCTTGAAATTTAAGGAAATGAAAATAGTTTTCCATTACTGTTATGTTTTATGTCCATTTATATCGTAAAAGAAATAGTAGATTACGCTAGAAACTTACTAGCCTTTTGTAAAGTCTGAAATTTCAAATGAAAGATATAAGGTGAGTATTGGAAGGGATATGAGATTTCTAATTACTTTCAAACAAGACTCTAAAAATAAAATTCATGTTTTCATCAGTCTATGGTCCATCCAATGTGGCCCAGTGGTGAATGGCCTGGATCATTTTAATCTTGGCTGCACTAATGATATATCATCCACATTTGACCTGATAGATGAACGGGCCAGATCATTTAATCCTGGCCCCACTAATGATGCAACATCCACCTACCAATGGCATAACTCATCAAAATATGAGTTTACATGAACAAAGTCTCTTACTTGAACACTGTTCAGAAACTCCCTTTTGAAGAAGTGTGTCATTAACACAGGCTTGAAACCACCGTTGAAATTTTTTTATTTTTTTCTGCGGTGATATTTTTATGCCATCCAACCCGTTCATAAGATGAAGGGAATACACACGTATCAGCCTGATCCAAAATTTCTGGACCCTTTATTGTAGTGTGGCCCACATGAGTTTTGAAATTACATCCTGAAATGATCTTGAAAATGTGATGTGGAGAGCAGATATCAGCTGGACATTGCAGTGGCCCCACAGTTTTATGATGGACAGGCTTGGCTCAGCAGATCGCTGGACGTGAATGTAGTAGAATAGGAGTTTATTCCACAGCTGCTGGAGTGGGGCCCACTCGGTGTTCGAATAAAATCAAAGCCCTCCATTAGGTGAGGCCATCTGCCTAACTAACTATTTTGTTTCCTTCTATGTGGGGGTGCACCTGGCGTGGATTTGGATGCTACCATAAAAGTCTTGTTTATACTCATTCCAACCAGTGGATCTCATCAAACCCCATCTGACCCAGCGATTCTTTAGATCAATAAGAGCCCCATGTGATGAATGGTTAAGATTAACAATTAGAACTTCCAAAATCAAAATCCAGCCATCAATTTTAAAATATTGTTGATCAGATAGTTTGGATTATGAGATTAGTGAATTTTTTTTTCAACGGGTACAGTACACAGACCAAGATGGCTTTGCCCGGCCTGACCCGAGCACAACCTGAGAGCAGCTTGTTCGGCCACTTTGGTTGTGAGATCTGGGCCGTACATGCCTCTTGGACCATAAGATAGGCCATATATTTTTACAAAGGAATGAAATATATGAAGCACATTGTACAAGTCATGTTACCAAAATGCTACCCTTCAAATCCCCAAATGGTCCCCCTACCGGCTTTTCGACACCGGCGCGGATTAGGTGAGGCAGGGTTAACATCTTAGTGGGTGGGGCCCACCTCCATGTATGTGTTGTATATCCGCGCTGTCCATCTGTTTTTTCAGCTAATTTTAGGGTGTGGTCCCAAAAATGAGGTAGATCCAAATTTCAGGTGGACCACTCCGCAGGAAAACAGTGGTGATTGAACGCCCACCATTAAAAACTTCCTAGGGCGCACTGTAATGCTTATTTGCCATCCAACCTGTTGATAAGATCACACAGACCCGGATGAAGGGAGAACACAAATATCAGCTTGATCCAAAACTTTTGTGGCCCCCAAGAATCTTTTAATGGTGAGAATTCAATCCCTACTGTGTGGTCCACCTTAGATATGGAACTGCCCCATTTTTGGATGTATGCCCTAGAATGATCCGGCAAAGCAGATAGACGGTATGGATATACAACAAATACATCAAGGTGGCCCCACCATCAGGGCCTCATCCACTAAGCTGTGGCGGGCTTGAATTTTATGCTGACGGGCTGATACGCCTAGCCGAGCCCACCTGAAGTGGGTCAAGCCCAAAAGTCTACAAGCCAGCTGGCACATTGACAGCCACAACCTAAGTCCAATCCAATCAAACCGGCCAAAAGCAAGGGCCAGATCGGTCTAAAATTTCAGGCCCAAGCCTTCCTGGAGCCCATTAGTCAAAGGGCGGGATCCATTATCTCGAACGGGACAATCTCTAGTGGGCCCAGGATTAGATTTTCAAGCCGAAACCCAACAGTTCAAAAGAAAGAGGTTTGAGGCTACTTCCCCTACAAACGTTAGTAAAATAAGGTTATCCTTCAAACATTGTTGGGTGGGCCACTGCAGTCTTTGTATGCCATCATACCTCTAGAGAAGTACCACCAAACCACAGAAGTGGGACACCTAAAGAATCAGACAAATCAAACCATATCGTGGGCCACAACTTAAATTTGGAGGTTCTTCGTTGGTTATCCATGAATTAAATTTAAAGAAGAAAAAAAAAACCAACATCATGGTGGAGCTCATTTGAAGTGTAGCTTGGATGGCATAAAACAAAAGTGGGCCCCAAGTTAGAAAATAATGGACAACTACCCAAAACCCTTTAATTCATGTAGTTGCCCACATTATTATTGGATCAGCCTAAAATATCCAAATTTCATGGTGGAAGTAGTGACCAGAAGGACAGGTTGATGGGTTGATTCCATTAAAGCATCATGGCCGTCCACTTTCAAGAGTTGTAGAATAACCTTATTCTACAAAGGTTGCAGAGGAATATATGGATAACCTGACCCGTTTAAATAAGTGGGCCAGATTTCCCAACCCCAGTATGGGGTTCGTTAAACACCTAGTTGCATTTGGATATATACATGTGTGTGAGCATTCATTAGGATCCATCCACCTTTATTGCACAGCTGTGCAAGATCATACCGATCAAACGGTTATTCATATCTGGTACTAACCAGTCGATCGATCTATAGACCGGATGGTTAAGCACCATCTGACCTAGCGATTCTTTAGATCCATAAGAGCCCCACATGATGAATGGTTGAGATTAACAATTGGAACTTCAAGGTGGTGTGGTGAGGATCATGAGAATGGTGGTTTTTCAAGGTGGCCTGATAAAGGCTAGGTTGTACCAAATGCATGGTCCAGATCAGGCTGCCTGCACATCCAAATGCAACTAAGTGCAAGGAAAGGTTCCTATGCACTCAGACCCACAGCATATTCTGCAGTAAAGATAACATCCTAGCAGTTCAAAAGATTAATGCATTAAAGAAACAAGATTTCCTAAGGAGATCAACGGCTAGATCTCAAATCATTCTAAGAAAGAATGTAACTCACTTGAGGTAATTCCATCCCAAGACGGGCCTGCCCACGAACATGCCGCCGTTCGCCATTAACAAAATTTCCAGTGGTGGTTGCAATTTACACACGTCACGAACGTCGTCATCGGCTCATCTGCACTCCGTGTCTGCAACTGGTGGTACGTCGTCTGTCGCTGCCCACATCGGCCGCACTTGAACTGATCAGTCGTAGCTTTTGGGGCCCCACCTCGCTCGCAATCAAGCATAGCTTTATATTTAATCGTTTTATTCTCTTCCTTCCTCTTATCGCTGGCCATCTCTTCAGGAGACATATCAATCAGACACTCTGGTTTGATCTGGCCCAGAAGCACTCTCCTCCGTAGATCAGGATTGTTCGAGTCCTTGAGATTGAACATGATGGATCTGTATTTGACCCTCTGCGCCCCATTAGAGCGGCCCATCTTTTCGTACATCACAGACTCCACTGATACAGCTACTTGTATTGGGTCGCATGCGTTCACTTGATCCATCGTATCTCCATTGGCTTCATCAAAGACTTTGGAGAAGGCCTCCGCGAGAAGTTCACGGATCTTGTCACGCACAGAATCATTGCATTTTATCATAGAAGTTAGCTTTGGTAAGCAGCCACCGATCAGGGGCAGCTTGCTTCTCTTCCTCGTGAATCTTTTCGACCTTGACAGTGTCATCATCCCCACCAATCTTCTCAACCTTGAGAGATTCTGACCTTGAGAGCTTCTCGGCTTTCACAATCTGAACAACCTTCTCAACCTTGACGGATTGTGATCTTTTAAACTTGCCGTCGGCCTTTGTCCGCTCAGGGTTTTGGGACTTTTTGGCTTTGACAGTCTCCACCTTTACAGCATCTGCTCTCTCGGATTTTACTTGGACATTGGTAGAGTTTTTACTGTTGGGATTGCTGATTTTCTTATTGTCTTTGGCCGTTTCCTCCATGACTATGCTCTTCCAGACAATGAGCAGGTCCGAAGCAATGGCTTGGATCTTCTCCATAGGATGCTTAGTGAGGCTACGGAGGCGTTTTCCAACCTGAAATTTAAGAAAGAAAAAAAAATTGCTTGTGAAACTGGAGCAAAATGAGGAGAAAGAATATAAAATGAGGAAATGCTAAGATGGCAAAAACTTGTGAACACATGCCATTGCAAAGAGGAATGAAATCTGCTAGCATGCCTACAAATGTGCCCCACGAATGCCCCATTGTTGGATATGGGTCTGTGGGGCCCCTTGTTGGCAAACACTAATGGGTGGGACCAACACATTTTTCTCTCCGACCCTATTGAGTTTTGAATTCAAAGTTAAAATCTGAATTCAAATAAGATCAAAGAGAGATCAAATGAGATGAGATAACCCCATCCCTAGTAAAAACTCGTTACATAACTAGAGGGTTCTAGAAAGATAATAGGGAGGGATAGATAAAATACCCATTGTCCATATGGCCCAGCCCATAGACGATCTACGCGATTAATTGTAATCTCGGGGCCATCTCTACCAGAGAATCAGCAGGGGATAATATCCTCTCTGCTCCCGTAGTGGTTAGATGGGCCTCTGGTCATTCACTATCCATCTTCAGCTTTGTGTGAAGGTACCAAGATCATGTAGACAGTTAGGGCCTGTTTGGTAGGTGGGCTTAGGAGGGATTAAGTGGGATAGAATTGCATTTGGTTCCGTGCAAATTCCATGGGATGTTTGGAGACATGGGAAGGAATGGGATTAGGTGGAACAGAATTGCATTTGGTGCCACATGGGATTTCTGGTGGATTTTGAAATCCACTAGATATGTGGGCCCCACATTGATGCATGTGTTTTATCCATGCGGTTCATCCATATGCATCCTTTACACCTAACATTTGAGTTGTATGCATGAGCAAGTGACCGACAATCAGTTGTGAATCTGGTCCGTTGATTACAAATCCATCATCAACCAAACAGGGTTTTGCTTAATAGTTAATACGGTGTTTTTGCTTGAGGAAGAATCTGATCCCAAACATGGGGATTGGATTGTCAAAATACCATGGTATTTCCAGACATGCAATCATTGTGCAATAATGGTGTTAATCCCATCTAATGCAATTCCATACCATTTAGTCCAGCGGGCCAAACAGACCCCACAGGCCCACCCATCTGGTCTGACTTTCACCCACATGTGCTAAAGCTCATCAGGCAATGCCAGTCTCAGTGACTGTGTCCCAGATTAAGGGCCCATTTGGAAGGACTTGGGCAGGGGGTTTCAAGCCTGCTTTATCAATCGGGATTTGGGGGTTGCAGAGTGCATCCAAACACACATCAAAAACCCAATTTGGCTCAAAACAGGGTTTTTGAGGCGTCTCAAAAAAACCCCTTTGATGGGTGCATCCAAAGGGACCCTAAACATACAGTGTGGGCCAGGCCACACATATATCTTGGATCGATGTGGAATGTCAGTAATGTAGCAAACCATCCATTTTCTTCAGACTCATATGGCCAACCCAATGAGTGCACCGCCTGATTTTGGGCCAAGTGGACATCCCAAGGGACTGCCCGTACCCATAATCGGGCCATTTTTTGATGGCCAGGATCAAAGAGCATCAACCTTGTGCAAGAAACGGTGGGGATTGATTCTTTGGGGCCACATATGTTTTGAATCGAGCTATTATTTGTTTCTTCCCTTCATCCAAGTGGGGAATCACCTTATGAACGGGTCGGATTGCATATAAACATCACGGTGGGCCCCAGGAAGGTTTCAACGGTGGCCATTTCCACCCCCACTGTTTTCTATGGCGTGTCCCACTTGAGTTTTGGGTCTCTCTAATTTTTGCACTTATGTCCTAAAATGAGTTGGACAAAAGGATGGACGGAGTGGATATATAACACAAACATCATGGTGGGCCCCACAGAGTTTGGGCTTACAGGGGATTCCGGTAGCCGGTCGCTCCCAAAGAAACTGGCGAGCAGTCAAAATTTCATGGGAAAAATCAGATGGCTAATATCATTTTCTTACAGAAATTTTCTCCATAATGCTCAGCGATTTGAACGGTCAAGATTGCCTTCCAACCACGAAACGCATCACAGAATTTTTTTCAAAAAAATGCAAAAAAAAAAAAGAAGAAGAAGAAGAAACCGCTCGAAACAAACGCAATCGTGGGATTTCAATTTCTTACCTGCGTCGAAATGAGAATCTGCATCGTGATGGGGAGATCCCTCAGCCGCTTCAACGCCTCCACGCACCGAGCTTCGTCCGGTCCGCCGGACTGCTCCCCGTCCGCCGCCGCTGCTGCTGCAGCGTCTGCCGCCTTCTTCGCTGTTTCGAAGATTTCCACAACCTCTTTCTCCATTACTGAGAGAGAGAGAGAGAGAAACGTCTTTTTCTCTGTGATTCTTGAAGCCGTTGCGAGACTAACAAAGGAGGAGTTTTGTTCTGGTTATCTATCTAAAGCGTGTTAATTGATACTCGGGCTGCCTATGACGTTTGATACGCAGGCACTTAGAAATGATAAATGTGGCAAATATTAAATCACTCTAAACGGACTGGATTGTGCTAATCAGTATCTGTAATCAAAATATAAAAAATCACAGTTAGTAACTTCTTATTCAAGGACACTTATCATTTCAAATAAGACAGTTTGATGTTATTCATTTCTAACCGTCCAATCAATCTTCATAAATCTAAATTTTAATATACATCTAAACTAATATTCAAAATGTTCTTTGATTTATTATACATCTAACCTAATATTCAAAATTTGAACAGTTTATTTTGACTAATTATAATCCACGTAGGCGATTTCTCAGTAAGCTCCAACTGCCTGTGTATCATCCATCACACTCTGCCAGAGTATCAAAGTATTTTTCTCTATAAAAGCGGGGACTTATTTGATACTCTAGCAAAGTACGACACTTGATACGCACGTACTTAGAAATTTAACACGTGGCATTCATTGGATCTAATTAATCAGACTAAATTATGTAAACCATTGTTTATAAGTAACTTTCACAAGAAAAATTTTTTATTTAGTAATCCTAACCTGTGAATTAGTGGACACGTGTTCGTTGAAATAAGATCATTGGATTTTTTATTTTTAACCGTTCAATGGATGTCCACCAATCCGAAAGCTGGCACACATGATTTGGACAATTCAATTTGATTTAATTTGCAATTTTCCTATTCAATATCTAAGTACCTGCGTATCATCCATCATACTCTACCAGAGTATTGTATGGGGAGGTGCGGAAATCGTGGGATTTTGACTATCGTACGGATAATTTGATGACATGTGTAAGATATGGGTGGTTGGGATGAATTTGAGTTTGAGGAATGCTAAGATGCATGTCGCTGCATAGAAGTTGCATGACATCCCTTTTCAACTTATACGTGGGACATATCTGTGATGATCAAGAACGTGTTTTTGGTGGTCCACCACATGGATGGATATATGTCTGAAGAAATGGATTGGATTCATATCCATCCAATCAGTACCATACAAAACGAATAAGTAGATAAACGGTTTATATTTATCCATAATATCGCAATAAATGGAGTGTTGGGCTCGATGATTTTTCGTTCTCGTTTATATCTCATATAGATAGTTATAAACAAGATCAACGGTTCAGATCATTCTCTTTAAAATCTACGGTGTGGATGGATATTCATACAACATCTATGCAGCAACTTGCATATTAACTTTCCTCTCTGTTTCGGATTGAGAGTCGGGTCTCCTAGGAATTGGTCGCATGGGAGGCAAACCGAGAGGTGTTTCTGCGGGACACGGAAAACGGTGTGCCGCCGGTAACTTGAGACTGTGGTGGCCCGCAATTATAAATGATGTAGCATGGGCCACGTAGGAGAGGTCAAACTGATGAAGATCTAATCATCTGATAGGTGGCGATCGATGGTTAGATAGACTGACACGTGTCATGAGGCCCAATCAAGAGCTTAGCTGCCTAAGACAGATCTAGGCCCGGCCCATTGATAGTTTGATACCCAAATTGCAAACCTAGGCCTCGAGCAAGTAGCTATCGTACACGTGGCGCGCACTTTTGTGGGCCCGACTGCAAAGACCTTTGATTTTGTGAACATTCGTTTGTCAGAGATCCATGCCAGGTAGGACGCGGATTGACTGGACGGATTAGATCTGTGGAGGGGCCCACCATGATGTATGTGACATGAATCCACACCGTCCAACCATTTTGAAAGATCATTTTAGTACATGAACCCAAAAAAGTAGCTGACCCAAATCTTAGGTGGAACACACCAGAGGAAACAATCGTGATTGAATCCGCACCATTAAAAACTTAATGGATTCCACCGGGAATGTATATTTTCTATCCAACCTGTTGATAACGTCACAAATATTTAGATGATTAGACCAAACCGATATAATCTTGATCCAAAGATTTTGTGGCCCACAAGAAGTTTTTAATGGTAAATCACCATTGTTTCCTGTACTATGGTCCATCTGGAATTTGGAACTGCTTCATTTTTTTTTGGATTATGCACTAAAATGATCTTTCAATACGGATGGACGGCGTGGATTTAGTCACATACATCACAGTGGGCCCCACAGTCAGGGGTCCTACCCACCTCGGTGGATCCAGGGTCTCACCTAATCCGCTCCCCACCATGGATATGCATAGTACACCCATCAAGTGAATATGGACCGTTGCTGTGTTTCTCTAATCAACCGTCCATCCGACGTCCACAAGTTGGGAACGTTATAACTGTCCAATTAATGAGATTTGTGGGTCATCTTCCATCCAGCATGGGACGCGACAGATGGACGGTATGGATTGCAGAACCACACGCCCAGCAATTCACCTTCCTCTCATGGGTACTTTCGGCATTTCAAGAAAAGTCCGTGGTTTTCTTGTAATTTAATCTTCGAGACGTAAAACCCTAAAACCAAGCCTCTATAAATACCGAACGCGATCAAATCGCCTTCCATCTTCAATTTTTTTAGGGTTTTGTGGTTTTACTCCTCTTTTCCTAAAATATGTACATCTCACCCCCTCATTTTTGTGTCTTTTGCCTCACTTATTTTGTATGATAGTAAACATCATTCGTTTTGGGTTTTTCTGTGTACCATAAGCCGATGCTCTGGATTGTATTTAGAATGAAGGAAGCATGGTAAGGTGCACAGAGATTGAAAGATCAAAGGGTCCTCATGTCTGCTCGCTTTGATGCCCTCGGGCCTTGATTTTGCGGGCCTGGATTTGACCCACATCCTCATCCATGTATGTATGTATGTATATAGGATTAGGGCCACATGTGTATTTTGTTTGTACTGTATTGGGCCTACATGTGCATGTATGCATAGATTAGATCTACAATCATTTGTATGTTTTGTATGTACTGGGATTAGACCCCACACATGTATGTATCTATGTATGCATGTGTTTGTGTATGTATGTGTGCATTGGACTAGACCCACAGGCATTCTGTGTTTGTGTGTGTGCGTACTGGACTAGACCCATATACATATTATGTATGAACTGGATAAGACCCCACATTCACTATCTATGTAGGTACTGAATTAGGCCCATATACATATTATGTGTGCATGTATGTAGGTATTGGAGTAGACCCGGGATCCATTTGTATGTATGTATGTATGTATGTGTGGATGAGATATATATACTGGACTAGACCCATATATGTATGCGTCTATCTATTAGATTAGACCCACATCCATTTATATGTATCTAATGGATTAGGCCCACATGTATGTAGATTTCAACTGGATTAGAACCACATCTATGTGTAATGTATGCATGTATGTATGACATGTGCTTGACATCCATATGTATTTATCTACAGATGGGAGCAGTTGGTTTGATGGGCCTCACCCCTCTAAAGAGTGTGGAATACATCTGTACCTTTTAACCGACTATTTGCCCGGTCAGCAATTGAAGGATCTGTGTATTTTTGCATTTCAATTGAAGGATCTGTGTATTTTTGCATTTATGGGCATCTCTGCTTCGGGCCAATTGCACCATTGATTGGGATTGCACAACTGATATCCTGAACGGTCCTGGTCCTGAACGGTTGACAGGAGTCCCTTGAAAATGCCTGGCCCAATCCTCATGTGACTGGAGACTGATCGATTGTCCGCCCCACCTGGGTTTGATTGACGGTTGATAAGCGATTGGAGTTTCAGTAGGCATATCCAGGCCTGGAGCTGGACTAGATCCATGCCGTGGTTAGGAATGCCTTCTGAGTACTGTCTGGCCGCTTGGACTGTGAATCGAATAGGCTGCAATTGAACACAGACCCCACCGTGTAGCCTATTTACAAATTCATTAAATCCTTTTAAAGTTGATTATTCTTAATCCAGCCGTTGATCAGGTTGGCAACACTTTCACAAAGAAATGGACATTTTAAAAATGAAAATCAATGGACCCATGCCCAAGTAATTAAAACCTCGAATCCATGGAGTTTCCACGAGAAAACAAAGAAGATTCAGTTATTTTATTCAATAAAGTATGAATGATTTCCAAATTATTCAAAATTGCAAAATTCCTTTAAAGCTTAATTTGTCAAAATAAAAAATGTCTGTCCAGTCACCCCACAAGAGCCTCCTGATATCATTTTTTTGGCAGGATAACTAACCATTCGTTTTAGAAGTATGAAAATTAACCATTTGTTTTAGAAGTTTGAAAGTAAATCATCAAGACCGATAAATTAGTAGGTTGTGCGTTCCTAGCCAAAATTACGAACAACAATTTTACCATATATAGAATAAATTTAACAACAATTTAACCATATATCGCATAAATTTATTTGAACCAGACATGCTTAGGACCCCAATTATGTCATGCCCTACCTAAGATTAGTCCCAATTCTAATGGAGTACTTCTGTTTTCGTTTTGGCTTCTTTTAATCCAGTCATGCTAAGAATGCATGTGACACATCCTACATAGTTCCCTCCACTTGTAAAAAAATTATACTTCTGTTATTCAACCATGTCGACCAAGTAGCATATGACAACCATATCAATTACATCATACATTACTTCATCTTTATAATAGTTATCAATGAAAAAAAAATACATTATCATTCACTTAATTTTATTTTGCTGACTTTCTTAATCCATTCAATCGTGTACAAAAATGAGTGTTTTTCTATCTTCAGTTGCAGCTTTTCCACCATAGTTTTCTACACTACCTTCACATTGTTCCCACCATCTATGATGAGATCACATATCTTTTGATTTATGTTGCACTTCATTCAAAAAATATTTTATCATTGTGTCCGCGTATATAATAACTTCCTCATTATCAGAATGGTACCTTGTGATTCATCATTATTGGGTGGTCATCTGTAATTCATTACCGGTGTTATACCATGAACATGATGATCATAAGCTCCATCATCAAATGGTTGATTGTTGTCTACAATCTTGTATGGCTCACAGATTCTTTAGGGGCACTGTTTGTGGTTATCACTCAAACTATAGTTAGATGTCAAGGAAAGTCTCAATCAAACATCAACTGATGTGGGAAAAGGTGTGAAACAATGAGAAAAAGATTGCTATCTTTGATTAAAATTTTAAATCTATTAAGGAGAATTCTTGATCTACAAAAAAATAAAGAGAGAAAGAGACAGAGCAAAATTTCTCAAGAGAGAATTATTAAATAAAGTATATATGATTTTTCAATTACACTATTAATAAAGAAAATCCTAATTCAAAATTGACCGAAATAGCAAAACTTTTCTAATTTCTTATTTCTTAATTTGCATATAAGTTATTCAAAACAGCAAAACTCTTCTAAAGCCTTAATTTGTTAAAAATAGAAACATCCAAATAAATTTTATCAAACCATTCCTAATATTATTACAAGCAATTTATAAATAAAATAAAAATCTCAAAACTATAAAAATAAAGAGAACAAAAATAGAGATAAAAGTAATAAATTTTTCTAAAATTACAATTTTAAGTTCTTAACACCTTGTTTTACTACGAAATGGAGGTCTGTGACTAGTTATGCATGTCTACTACCTGAAACCATCTTTACATATGAATTTCTTCTAACCGGACATGCTTGGAACTCAATTACATTATGCCATACATGGTCCTACACCGTCCATCCATTTTGCTTGCTCATTTAAGGGCATGAGCCCAAAATGAAGCAAATCCAAATCTCAAGTGTACCACACCACAGAAAACAGTGGTTGACCGTTAAAAGTTTATTATGTACCAATTTTGGATCAAGCAGATTTTTTTTTTTTCCTATCTAGGTGTGTGATCCCATCATCAGGTTGGATGGCAAATAAATCTTGCTGTGGGTAATTTTTTTGGCTCATGCCCTAAAATGAGCTGGCAAAACGAACTGACAGAGTGGATGTACAATACATGCATCAAGGTGGGCCCCAGCCAGGCCTCACCATGTTGGGTGAGGCAGGGCTGCTTCTAATCCACTGCGTTTACACCATGCGCATGTGAGGCGTAGCTCATAGCTCATCAAACCGTGCTGGCACCATGAAAAGAGAACAGACGAACCTTTCAGCACACTAGAACACTCCCAATGATAAGAAGATACTAACCAAATTATAGATAAATTGGTGTACATTTGAGATGCAGTCCATGATCCAGGGAGCATTGAATGACATCTAATTGGATCCAAAACCTCAGACAGCTCAAAACAGGACGACGACCTCAATGTAACACAAACTGAATAGGAAAACAGGCTATCCTTATATATTCTTCTAAGGTCTTCCATCACACATATACACTTACAAAACGAATCCCAACCCTAAGATGAACAATAGTTAACTGGCAATCCACAGCAGATGGGCCCACAGACATTTGAGAGATCCAGGACATTTATCAGGTGGGTGCACCATAAGCAGGCCATATGGGTCCATTTGGTCCATTTTCCTGTACAAATGTGGCCCACCTGACAAATGGGACAAGTAAAACTTCCTGCCCACAGCATATTTGCAGAGCATTCTGCCTCATGAATGGCCAAGATGCCGCAGACAATCCCCATGTTGGCATGGGTGTGGGGCATCCCACCAATCCCTGGCCCATCCCTGCAAACCAGCACTATACTCCTTCCTCCCAAGTCAAAAGCTGAAAACCCCCAAATACACTCCAAAGAATCACTACAAATAAATGTTGAAAGAGTTGGTTTTGCTTATGCTGCGGCTCAAGACCACCAGCATGTGTTCTCACTGAGGCCCACGTGTAAAGGATTCTTGACCAGAACCATCCATGGTGCAACCCTAAATAGGGCAATATCAAAAACTTCGATGTGATGATCCTGACCGTGAATGAATTTTTGGGATGATAATTGCATAGGCAATTCAAAATAGTGACAAGTGAATGAATGGTTTGGGTCATCTGACCATTTCCAGCGTGTGGGCCGATGGGGTGACACATGAGGGTGATCCTGAGCAACATGAGCAAAAGAAACTCAAACAAAAAAACAATATTACAGATCCTGATGCTGAAGAAGCCTTTAACCAAACGTAGGAAGTCCGGTCGAGGAATTTTACGATCCCGTTGATGAAGTCCGGTTTATTTTCTGTGCGCCCAACTTCAAGGGGGCAGCTTTGGCCCCTCGCCCTCTGCCAACACCAAGAGGCTTGGCTTTGGTCGTGGGTGGGGGAGCGGCAATAGCGGCCCATGGATCATCATCATCATGTTGTGTGGCTGACCTCACATGCAGAGGTTTGGCTGCTGTTTTTGGTGCAGGCGCAGCAATAGCACCCCATGGATCATCTTCATCATCATTCACCTCAGCAGCCTTCGCACTCAAAGACTTCGATGCTGTTTTCGGTGCTGGAGCGGCAATGGATCCCCACAGATCATCATCTTCTTGCTTGGCCGGCTTCATCATATTCTTGGGCCGTGTAGTCGTAGCTGGAAGGCAGGGAAAGAAATATAAGGCAGGGAATCAAAAACCATGCCTAACATCTTTCATAACAAGAGATTCATTTTCGGCTGAGTTTGAAAGCACACATGAATTGAATTGCAAGCATTTAGTGTGATAAAGAAGAAAGCTTCACATGAATGCTAGGGAAACAAATTATTATTTAGACTGATTATTGCAATTCAATCCAATAGTGCATCCAAGCATCCAAACACACCTTAAGTTATTCAATGATCAGGGTACCAGTTTTGATAATGGGGCAAACTTCAGTGATGTAAATCAACCATACAATGAGTATCATAATGGACTTTCCATGCACCAAAACTCTCCCAGATGGAAAAATTCGAAACCCTTTGATAGGCGTCCCCACAAACTGATGGTAAATAAAGAACATACAGTAATGGCTTGCATTCAACCGAAAAGGGTGGTGTTCTATGACAGGGGGGCATTTGATACATATGACATCCATGGTAAGGCCTGTGCCATGAAGTTTGGACTTCTGATCACTGAACCATGGGCCCATTTGTACAAACTAATAATCCAAACACGCATCATATATTCAGTAAACTTAGCCTTACCCATGGTTTGGAGGTTCTCACTAGGCATGTGTGATAGCCCAAAAACACCTATATTGGATGATCTTAGCTTTTATTTCTGTTGGATGTGGACAGTTGCTGTTTTTTCTTACCCTTCACTTCTGTAGGCCACCAATCTAATCCTTGGGATGTTCCAACAGGGAGAGTTTGAAGCATCACCAACCATGGTGAGCTCAGCAGATCAACAGGTCTGAATCCTCAAACCATAGGCCCTACTTGTACAAACTACATTTGACTATGCTTAAAATCTGATTTCGAAAAAAAAAAAAAAAAAAACTAAAAAAATGAACAAGTCATAACCAGAGTTTGTTCTCAACTTCTCATTCTTGGAAGAAAGTCGAACTGAGTCAACTCAAGCCCATTCCAAATCGCAATCGCAGCTCACGGTAGACAAACTCTATCTCGACTTATACGAGCTTCTCCTTTTTTGCATTTTTGTTTTTTGTTTTTACTCTGTAAAGAAAACTGGCTGCTATGGAGGAGTTCTACTCGAATGTGTGTTTCATGGAGTCCCATGAAATGCACATCAAATTAACTTTAGCATAAATGTGGCAATTGGGAGCAGCAATCTGGACTGTTGGTTTGCAGGTGCCATCATGTGGGTAGGCCATAGCTCTAACATCAAGCAGGATGGATTATGATAGCCATCCTATCATTTCGATGCAAAAGGACAGTTAACTCAAAAGTCAATTAGAAATTGAGCAGTGGCCCATACTGCTTGATGTTACAGCTATGGCCCACACAATAGTGCAACCACAATTTTTTAAGCCACACACCACCCTCAATTGTATCCCACCACAGCCCCCGCCCTGTTCCCAGCACTTCATAGAACTTGTCTAAAGCATGCTATGTAATAGCATTTATCTCAACATATGATGCACCCAACACAGTTATATGTAAAGATTGACTTCTTACCTGGCTGCTTCGGTTGCACGACTGGCCGTTTCTGAGCAGCCTGTATGTTGGCAAGGGCCGGAGGGGGCTTCTGTTCCTCTTGTGGCTCGACGTCATCCCACCCATCTTTATCATCATCACGATCTTCATGGATTCCATTCTCGAGTTCTCCCCAACCATCGGTTGATGACGGAGATGTAGGAATGGGTTGATCGGCTGAGTCAGTACTGTAGCTTGCATGTGTGGTAGTTGCATGCGCTGCCATGCTATCTGGGGTATCTATTGAGCAAATGTCCCAAGAACCCAAATAGGAATTTAAACAAATGAATGCACGGATACAAGGACAAGGTATATGGTTAACAGGCACACTTGTAAGCAAAAAGAATAATGCTACTGTGATTTGCTCTGCTTTCAGGACATGTCGCTAGCTACTTTTGGAAGGGCTGCGCTCCTGTGGTAGTTTGGCACCGTTTAAAAAAATGTGGAGAATCTTTAACCATATACATGGTATGTTCATATCGCAATCTGGACTGTCCACATAGGGGACCCGATTGTGGATAGAGCATATCCCGAACATTATTCTGAAAAGATGATAACTGTTTGATTTTGCCAATGGAATTTGGATCACTCATTGCTTCACAACTAACCATCCATTTGATATCTATTAATTAGATGGTTATCATTGTTTTCTCAGTGTGATTCTACAGATAAGCTCCATCCACAATGTTTCCTGCAATTTGGATGGTCCGGATGTCCATGCATGAGTTCCACCTATGAGGATGAGTCACCAACACAACTACCACAATAGTCGAAGACATCCTGCTCTTGATTCTAGACAACAATAATTACACATGAGAATTACCAAAATACCTGTCATTAAAGCATGCAATTTTCTTGCCTTCATACCATATCCTATATGTACATGTGTTATGGGCAAAACCAAACTCCAGTATCTATTAACCACAACCAAACTCCGCCTTAATCAAACAATCACAACCATCTAGTTATGGCTTCTTCTCGCTCAGTTCCAATTTTACCCCATCTATCACAGGGTTAGAATTGTCAAAACGGAGCAGTATAATATTTGTCCCATTGCTCTTCCAATATCTCATAACATGAACAGTTCTGATCTATTCCAGGCATGCAACATGTAAATTAATAACAAGGAGGCATGCTCTAATGTAGGTATTTTTATAATTCTCTTATAGTATTTATCCTTGTCTGCAAAGAAAAGAGAGCGGAGCAGGATTTACATGCGGCCAGGACACATCCTGAAACAGGAGTGAATACCCGTGAGCAAATCATTGCAGCATTTCTCGAGCAAGGACTGAATCATTTTATAGTTGAAGTACCAAAAAAGAAAAGAAGAAAAAAGTACCTGAGCTGGCATTGGATGTAGCAGCAACAAGTGGCGTGTTATTATTTGCAGAAGCAACTGGAGCCTGTTCAGAAGCTTTGCCCTTGAGTGTCAAGGAGCTCATAGCCCACCTGCATTTTTTGTGGAGATGATTAGTGATGCAGGACAAAATCAAGGGTCTGATTGAATATCTTACCAATCTGAGGATCTCTACTTGAAGATCAGATTAATCCGAGGTTTCCAATTGAAAATCTGGACCAAATCTGGTCCAGATGAAAGATGTGAACTAGATCAGGATCCAAATTGGAGTGTGGGGACTCCAAATCCAGAAGGGTGGCTACAGGTACAAACCAATTGGGGTGGAGCCAACAAGTTCAAGTGGATGCTTCTTTTTGGGTTTATATGTAAACCGTATCAGATATTTTTGAGTTTTTGTACCAGTTACACCGGCAATAGTGACAAATCTCATTCTCAGAAATTTCTCAGGAGACTTCAAATTTTGAGGATTTTTTCAGTATATTATCAGGAAAATCTTGCCAAAAATAAAACTTATTTAAAAATACTTATTTTAAGCTAATAAATAAATTTTAAATATATATTTATATAACAGATTCCATTAGTTTTTTTTCACTATTTTCAAGATAATATCATGATAAAAGCGCGATCTTTTAAAAACTACTGATATCTTGAAAAATATTGCACTAATATTGTTTAGTGTCATTTTTGCAGTATTTTCAAAATCACAGTGATATTTGTCAACTGCCTCCATCTCAGTTAGTTACATTTAACCAGAAACGGCCTCCTGAGAAAAATATACTAAATAAAAATTGCACCATTAAATACTTTAATTTTAAGATGACTAAGGATATAAAATAGTGGGAAGAAATTCTAGTCATTGTGTAATATGTCGACACTCAAAACTTCTGGCACTGGAATGAAGAAAGAAAACAATGACATCTAAGTCCAAGTAGAGACTCACGACCATTGCTTGCCCTTGTCACTCTCCCGTGGTTGCTTGCCTGGCATCGCTGTAGGGCAATCCAAACTTTTCAGAGGGATTTTTCCCTATGGCTCACATCCATGGCGAGGACTACTTGATGAACACTGGTTCACCACGTCGTAAGGATAAAGGGTGAGCAACAAATGACAAGCAATGCTAGAGAAATTTGTCTAACCATACTACAAAAGAAGAAGGAAAAGAACAAGATAACATATTAGAGACAATTACCACCATTACCATAAGAAGCTCAGGGATCTAACAGGGGAAGACAAGCAACTCACCCGAGCAAGCTTGCATTTCCAGGTATTGATGGAATCCCAATGCCTGCAGTTCCACTTGTATCTCCTGTCGTTAACTATAACCAAACACAGTAGAAGCCAATGAAAACTCAGTATAAAACGGAGAAGAATATCGATCCACCATGTAACATTGCCAATAAACAAAAGATTTTACAGCTAGAATCTACTGCACAGCAGCAACAGCAGCATTTCTCACAAAAGCTAACAAATCAGGCACAACACAAGACACCAATATGGTCTCTTTACTTTAAGCACCCATTTTTTTCTTTTTTTTTCTTTTTTTTGAACAATGATGAAATTTCATTGAAATAAGGCCAAAGGCCAAATAAACAAATATACAAAAGAACAATAACAACAAAAGAGCCGCCCCACAAAGGACAATTTACGCTTTCGCCCACTCCTTCACATTAAGGATAGCCCACCTGAAAACTTGCACTGCTCCATTTCTTTTGTTTCTGAAGCATCGCTCATTCAGCATCGCTCATTCCTTTCCCACCATAAAACCCATACACTTGCCAACAAGCTTAAACACCACCTCCTTTTCCCTTCTTTCCCTATCCCTCCCCCATGCCGGGCTAGAAGAAGTTCCTCTATCTTCTTTAGAAACACCCAATGAACCCCAAAAAATTGTAAGAAATTATCCCAGACCTCCTTGGAAAAAACACAATGTATGAACAAGTGATCCATCGATTCCGCATCTTTTAAACACATCAAACAAACATTCGGGAGGATCATCTTTCTATTACACAGATTGTTGATAGTTAGAACTTTATTCCTCCCCAATAGCCAACCAAAAGCCGCCACCTTCAAAGGAACTCCATAATGCCACAGGAAGGCCGTCGATGCTACCCTATAGTTTCCTTTAGTCGCACACAAAAACCGATAGAAGGAACTAACTGAAAATGAGCCTGACTTATCCTTTAACCACCTTAAAGAATCCACCTTTGTTGAGATTGGAGAGAACTTATGCAACAACGCAACTAATTGAACCAACTCTTCGATCTCCTCATCCGACAAGTTTCTTCTGAAGGTAGGGACCCACGTTACCTCCTCACCCCTAGTAGAGTAACAATCAAACACCTTCTCCCTCTCTTCCCTAGCTAATCCTGCTTATGATGGAAACCTATCTCCCAACCTCACACCTCTCGCCCACCTATCGTCCCAGAATCTAATTCTCCTACCATCCCCCAAGTGAAAGCCTATTCCCTCCCACACCCTTTCTTGTAGGGAAGCTACCGACTTCCACAAATAAGAAGATTAATACAAAGATGAGGCCTTGGTCCACCACCTCTCGTCCTCAACCCCATATTTTCTCGAGATTATTTCCGTCCATCTAGCTTCTTACTCCCGGCCAAACCTCCAAACCCATTTCCCCAACAGCACTAGATTCATCTCTTCTAACTTTAAAATTGCCACGCCTCCTTGGGTCGTTGGTTCGCACACTTCTTCCCAAGTCATAAGGTGAAATTTATGTTTTTCCTCCGACCCTTCCCACAAGAAATCCCTTCTTTGTCCCTCCAAAGCATTTATAATATATGTTGGACATTTAAAGAGAGACATAAAGTAGATCGGGAGATTTGACATAGAGGTTTTTATCATAACCAACCTCCCACCCATTGAAAGGTATCTAAACATCCACTTAGACATCTTTTGTTCACATCTTTCTATAACTTTGTCCCAAACGTGCTTCGCCGGCCTTCCTATACATAACGGCAAACCCAAGTACGTTGTCGGAAAGAAATCTTCCCTACAACCGAGTACCTTCCCAAATTCCCGAACTTTTTCCTTTGGAGATGCCTACTCCTAAAATCTCACTCTTGGATATGTTGACTCTCAAACCGGACACCACCTCAAAACTTACTATGATCAAACGAAGATTTTCTGCAAACAGAAGAGTATCATTCACACACTAAATGTGCAAAATCTGAAAGTTGGTATTATCCACCCCAAAGCCTTTAACTAAACCAACCTAAGTGCCTCTATCTATCATTTTACTTAGAGCCTCCATTACTATGATGAAGAGGAATGGGGACAAAGGATCACCTTGACGAAGCCCATGGGATACACAAGTCTGTATCCAAAAGAGCTACTTAGGTCCACATCCTAGCCTGCCTAACATATAGTCTAAAAATGACCAATCAACGTGATCATTAGTTTTTTTCAATATCAACCTTGCAAACCAAACCTTCCTCTCCTTTTCTATTACAAGAGTACACATTCGTTCACCAATATAGAGCAATCAACAATTTTCCTTCCATCCACAAACGCCCCTTAAGATTCTGAGATGATGCTTCCCAACACTTTCCTGAATCTAGTTGACAGCACCTTTTGCTAATATCTTGTAAGGGACCCCCAGCAAACTAACAGGGCGGAAGTCTTTCAAACATTTAGCTCCTTCCTTTTGGGGAATCATTGCTATAAATGCCGCCCCTAATTGTGTTGTGATTAATCCTTTCTCAAAAAACTCTTACATGAAAGTTGAACCTGATCACGTCTCCCTTGACACAATCCCAAAATTTCTAAAATAAATGCTATTAGAAAACCATCTGGCCCTGGTGCCTTATCACCGCCCAACTTTGCCACTACCTTCAAAATTTCTTCTCCTGAAAAACTTGCTCTAACGAATTCGCATCTTCTGTCGATATTATATCAAAGTGCAAGTTATCGAGAGCCAGCCTACTAACCCTTTCCTTGGACAAAAGATCTTTATAGAATTGGACTATCATTTCGCAAATCTTTGACTTCCCTTCAATCCTTTACCCGTCCACCATTAACGAAGATATCTTGTTTGCACTCGCTATCGCATGAAAGAACTTGATGTTTTTGTCCCCCGCTTTCAACCAAGCTGCCCTCAACTTTTATTGCTATTTAATCTCTTCCTCCCTTAGTCTAGCATTGTATTTTGCTCTTAACACTTCCCTCCATGCCTTTTCCTCCTCTAATAGCTCCTCTACTTCTTCTTTAGAATCTAACTTTTGGATCTCTAGCATGATGTTTGTATTTTCCTCCTCTCGACCATTGAGAACCTCTTTTTTCCATTTCCTTGTCTTTTGTTTCAGTAGCTTTAATTTTTGGAGGAGTGAAACATCGGCTCCCCCGTCTGCCGAAAAGGACGACCACCACACAACAATCAATTCTCCAAACCCTTTGATCTCTAACCAAGCCAACTCAAACCAAAACGGTCATGGCCCACAATCCTCCTCATCCACTTCCAAAAAGACCGGGCAATGATCCGAAAACGGTCTAGGTAGCCTGCATTGATTAATCGGCAGCTATTTCTTTGCCCACTCCGAGAAAATAAGGAATCTGTCTAGCCTACCCTTAATTGGTGGCGCTTGCCCGTTAGACCATGTGAACTTAACACCTCTAAGCGGAAGATCTATCATCTCATTTTTATAAATCCATTCATATTCCTCCCCCCCCCCCCCCCCCCCCCCCCCGCGCAATTTCTAAACAGGATGACGTATTCCTGTCATAGTATTCCTTTACCACTACCTCTCTGTTACTATTTTGAACCTACTTTGGGATGACTGGTCTACCCCTTTCGTCGACCCATTCGAAATATGATATGTAATCTTCCGGTCTATCCCCAAAAGTTACCCCTCACTAAACGCGCAACCTCTATCATTGCCAGCTTTATCCTCCTCTTGCCTTGGGCCATTGAAATCCTACTAGTATGCATCTGCACCACTTCTGTCTCTGCCACAAAAACTGTGAACTCCTTAATTCCAAAACCTCCCTGTTTTCTGGAAGTTGCCTGATTGCCAGAGTAACCAATGTTAGATCCCCAAGCTCATCAACCCCACTTCGTCCCATAGAAACTACCACTGAACCTCCTGCCCCTCTGTGCGACAGAGCCTTCCTTGCCTTGGACTAAGGGAATTGTGGAGCACTAACTACCCCAGAGAGAGATGAAACTGACTGGACTTACCTACCTGAAAAGAACTTTCGAAGATGTCAGACCAAACTCCAACTCTATCCCCCAAGTTTTTTATTGCGCATATTATCATGTGGTCCTCTATCATCGCACGATTGCTAGCATTCAGAAGCAGATCCACAAAATTCTTGTTCTACTGATGAGAATCGAGATCGATGTCGTTGACTGGAGTGGGTATTTGTTGTCGTCTCTGAGAAGTCCGCATCACCTCTCTCGAATCTATGATTTCTGTCGAGTTTTGCACTCGATTTGGGCCACATGTGCTATGACTTAAAACCTCAAGCTCGCATGTGACATCGATGCTAAGATGCATGTTGGAGATATTTCTGTGGCCAGAGTATTTTTAACTATACTCGGCCCTAAAGAAAACATCAACAAAGGACTCTCTCGTTCACCTCGTGAGCACATGGCATCTCCTTGTTGAATGGAGAGAAGACTTTGGCAAACCCTCATTAAAGCGATATCCCTACTCCTACAAAACAATCATTGTTTCTCCACGCGTCTGGCTAGCCCGATCGCCTACTACGAAAACCTTTCGAAGATGAGGGAAATTGTTGCACATGTCCTCCCCTCTTTGAAGCTCAATCGCCTCTTGACACACATCCCCTCTTTGTTTTAGTGATCCGATGGAGTTTGGGACGGATCGCAATTTGGTTCATCCGCCATCATCAAGCCCTCGCGCATGTCTTCGTCTCTCTGTTATTGAATCACCACCACTGTGATCTCAGCCGAGCCCACCTTTAAACCTATGGATTTCAGATACTTGATTAATTTCTTCTTTTTGGTTCAGATCCTAGCATATTGGAGTTCTTCGCTCCTATCTGTACAACCATCGATTTCCGCCACCTCACCCACACAAGCTCTGAGCACTTAAAAGACATTGTCCATCCATGGTTCAAGAGGAATGTGGCACATGTGATACCAGTGTTCCTCCCATCCAAAAATCGTCCAGTCTTCCCATTTTTGTATCTGTTCGATGAATTCGCATTCGCTCGAGATGCAAATAGAGAACCTTTTCAGCATGTTCCCGGACAACCCAGCGATACCAACAATGTGTTACCCTGTATCGATTTGACAATAAGATCTTCTTCCTCTTTAACTCTTCGCATTCGTTGACTAACCAATTGATGAGGTCTGACTCTTCTGTTCCACTTTTTATCTCCACCGCAAAGCAACGTTCGAAGCTCTTCATGGAGTCAACCAACACATTTGGGTGAATGGATATCTCCGGTCCTTCCGCCGTATCTGTCCGCCAAACCAATCTTTTTTTTCCTTTTCTTCTGAAATTTGTTTATTTCTAACTGAGGGCCTATTTGTTAACACTTAAAACAAACAATGAATACGGAATTTGAGAGTGTTCCACGTTAAGTAGTGTTTGTTAACACCGAATAAGGAAAGCGCTCCATGATTTTTCACGAATATTTTCGAAGACCAAGGTGTAGCTTAATGGAGAACATAGAATGCGCTCCGTGGATTCTTTGAAGAAAATAATTTTTGCTTCCAAAAATACACCTTCACACCTAGATTTTCTCTCCCAAGCAAATGGGTAAATACACAACCCAACTTTTAACATGTGGAACTCCTCTAGCCCCATCATGATTTTATGTGTTGTATCCATACCGTCCATCAAGTTTGCAAGATCATTCTAGAGCATGAGCCCAAAAAATGAGGCACATACTTAAATAGACCACACCATAGAAAGCAGCGGGAATTGAACAAATAACGTTGAAACCTTTGTAGGGTCCACTGTAAGGTTTATTTGCCATCTAACCTTTTGTGACCCCAAGAAGTTTTCAACGATAAGTGCCCGATTCCCACTGTTTCTTATAGTGTGACCCACTTGAGCTGTAGATTTTCCATATTTTGGTTTTAAGCCCAAAATTGGTATGGAAAAATGGATGGACAGTATGGATAAAAAAAAAATTCATCACAGTGGGCCACACGAAGCCCCCAATAGGGTCGTCCGTCTCCAACTACGCCAAATGGGGTAGTACCTAATCCCCGGATCCACAGCTTCAGTGGATCCCGGACTTGGACGAGAGCGGATTAGCTATTACCCCAACCGTGTGAGACCCAGCTTGATGTATTTGTTGTGTATCCACTCCGTCAATCTGTTTTTCCATCTCATTTTAGGATGAGATCCCAAACCTTAAGATCATCCAAATCTTAGGTGGACCATACCACTAGAAATAGTAATCAATAACCATTAAAAACCTTTTGTGGGGGACAACAATTTTGTATCAAGCTGATCTTTATCTTTCCCTTTATCCAGATCTTGTTGACATTATCATGAGGTTGGATGGAAAATAAACATCACGAAAACCTTACCCTGGGCCCTTTGGTATTTTTAATGGTGAGGCATTCAATCACCACTATTTCCTGTGGTGTGGTGCACTTGAGATTTAGATCTGCTTAATCTTTTGGACTACATTCTAAAATGGACTGGAGAAATGATTAGACAGAGTGGATATATAAGACATCATCAATGTTGGGCCCACAATAAGGGTAACACCATTAAGGTGTTGCCCGCATAACACCTAATCCTGTCCCGATCCAGATGCAGATTGCCTGTGATGCGGCAGTAGCAGGTGGCTACTGGATAGTGCTCTATGGGCCCCACCATGAAGTATGTGTTTTATCCGCGTCATCCATATATTTTTCCAGATCATTTTATGGCATGAGCCCAAAAATTAGGAAGAAACAAATCTCAAGTGGATCACACCACAAGAAAATAGTGGTGATTGAATGCCCACCATTAAAAACTTCCAATGGCCCACTGTAATGTTTATTTACCATCTAACCTCTTGATTAGGTCACAAAGACCTGGATGAAGGGAAAACACAAATATTAGCTTCATCTAGAAATTTTGTGGTCCCAGGGAGCTTTTAATGGTGGGCGTTAAATCACCACGATTTTCTTTGGTGTGGTCCCCATGAGATTTGGATCTTCCTCATTTTTATATCATTTCCTAAAGTGAACTGGAAAAATGGATGAACGGTTTGGATAAAACATATAAATCATGGTCGGGGCCACACATCACCATCTAACAACTCCGGCCACCAGGCAATCTGTCCCAAATCCACCACCACCCTTGCCCGTGGAGCTCACAAAGATGTATGTGCCTTAAATCCACACCGTCCAACCATTTTGACAACTCATTTTAGGGCATGATCCAAAAATGAAGCTGACCCAAATCTAAGGACCACACCACACGAAGCAGTCATGATTAAATCTCCACCATTTAAAACTTTATGGACTCAATCGTAGTGTTTATTTGTTGATCAACTTGTTGGCAAGGTCACAAAGGTCTAGATGAAGAGACCACACAAATATCATTTTGATTCAAAGCTTTTGTTGCTGACAAGAAGTTTTTAATGGTCAATTACCACTGTTTCATGTACTCCATTCGATACTGTACATCCATCTTGTGAGATCATTTTATGGAATGAGACAAAAAATAGGTAGATCTAAGGAGGAAATGGACCACGCTAAAGTAGTGGAGATTGAACGTCAATCATTGAAAACTTTTCACAGTCCATAGAAGTATTGGATGATGCTGATATTTGTGTTTTCCCTTCATCCAAGTCTATGTTATTTTATGAACAGGTCAGATGGCAAATAAACATCTTGGTGGGCCTTAGAGGTTTCAACAATAGGGCACCATTGTCTCACTACTTTCGGTGGTGTGGTCCAGGTAAGCTTTGGATCTTCTTCATTTCTGTGGTCATGCCCTGAAATAATATTACAAAATGGATGGGCAGTGTTGATATAAAACATATTAAAGGATTTACATATATGCGTATCTATCCATGGTGAATACTTTACATGCATACCCAAGGTTGAAGATGGATTCACGAGAGTGGTATTGGACGGCGTTCAATGACCATCTTTTCCTATGGTGTGGTCCACCAGAGATTAGGATCTAGCTTCATTTTTGGGCCCATGCCTTATTTGAATTAAATAGATGTTAACTTAATGATTTTGTTTTCATTTAATAAAAAAATAAACCATTCGTAATGTAAAACTTCTCTAAACAAGAGATGGGCAAATGTGTAAAATTAGTAGATTTCAGACATTTCAGATGTTTGTTAGCAAACGGATTATTTTAGATTCAATACTTAATTTTCAAACTTCAACAACCTACCAAACGGTTTTCGAACTTCAGATTCAGACTTCAGATCTAAGCTTTAGACTTCAGATTTAACAAACAAGCCCTGAGATTGCTTCTTGCTCTGTATTGATTGTCACCACCTCATTGTACGACCTACCTGCTGCCGTTACTAGTACCAGATTTGAAGGACCCGTACTAGCCTGAGCAGCTAATTGTGGAACAGTCTTCGAAATTCCTTCGATTGATTTCGCCCTTGTATTTCTTTATCTATTTCTACACTATTCTTCTTTTCTTCCACTCATGTTTCCTGCTGCAAACAATTTCCCAGTTTTTGTTGTTCTTGTAGTCCTCATCTCCCCGTTTATCAATTCCAGTATCCCTTTCCCTTGCTCTTTCGCTTCACTCTCCATTCCCCGGGACTGAAATAAAATGCTACTTTAAGCACCCATATGTCTACCAATCTACTAATGATGCCTTCATGTTTAGAGTGAATAGAAAGAGCATTCCATTATAGAAAAATCATAGGTTATTTGGTTTAGCTAGCCTGATGATTTAGTAACCCCAACTAGGTATTAGTAAAATTTTGGAATATTGAGTCCTAGGCTCCTAGCACATGTAGTTACCTGAGGATCCCAGTCCCATGCATTGGAGGGGCATGATGCAGTGATCCAGATGGTTAATCTGATGGTCCGCACCATGGATGATGGCTCAAGCAAGGTATGTCGCCAAAAAAAAAAGGAATGTAGCAAAAGTTTCTCAATTACATCTATCATTTATCACAACCAACAATTCTCGAGTAAAAAGACATCTCAAGAACATAAAGAAGTTTGCCTGATCATTTAAACCTAACAATAGAGACTCATCCCTCTTTCAAGAATAGTTGTGATGTAGGGAGGGAATTCCATGGTCAAGGGTGAGAATCGATGATCCCACAACACGCCCCTCCCGCATTAATTGGTATCAGAGCAGGAGGTCTCGTGTTCGAAACTCCTCACCGAGGGTGAATAATGTAGAGGCAATTTCACACCGAGCTCGAGTGGGGCGGCCTGTAGACTCAGGAGCACAATCGGGGTGGGGTCGGCTGTGGACTCAGCGCCTGTGAACTAAGGGGGAGCGTGGATTCGGACCCACCTGTGGATTCGAGGCCCACGTAGGAGGATTCGACCGAGGGCCTAGGGTGACCCGTGGATTCGTGGCCCTAAGGTGAACCCCTGGATTTGGGGCCCTCTCGACCTGGACTATGAGATAAAGGGATTGATTCGCCACACTCTAATAGTTCGAGCTTTTAGAGCAAGTGGTTAGTTGTCCTGCATCAAGTTGACTAGGTGGGAAAAAAAAATCATGGAGCTATATAAATTGAACAATCTTTTCCAGTGTAGTCGAAGTTGTTCCAGGAGCATGCCCAAGTGCACACCTAGGCATTGTGGGCCCATTGCGCCTGCCTAGACCCTGGGCAAGGCATTTACCTTAGACATGCACCTAGCGTTAGGGCACACCTAAAGCATCTGCAGCTTTCTACGTAAGGTACTCGTAAGATCCCTCGTATCTGTGGTTTTTGGTATTTTACCACCCAATAAGGGTGCAAATAGACAAGTCCTTTAAGTCCAATTTCAACAACTTTTCTCATCTCTTTTGAGATTAAAGCTTAAGATATTCTTTCCCCAAATTTCAACAACTTTTCTCATTTCTTTTTCTTCTTGATTTCTTTCAAATTCTAATAGTGTGCCAAGGTCATTCATTAGATTAGACTTCATGCAAGCAATTTGGCTTTTGTTGGTGCCATACAAGAGATTTGAGGTGAATTGGGGATTTTAGGGAATTGAAAATTTTAGGTTAAACAATTTGGGGATTTAAGGATTTTGAATAATTGAATTATAGGGTTTCGATAATGTAGGGAATTTGGAAAAACTGTCTTGGATTGGTGATTTTGGGGAAATGGAAATTTTAGGTTTAGGATTTGGGGAAATTGAGAGATGAGGACTTAAGAAATGGGGAATTTTAGAAATTTTGGAAAATTGGGGGTGTGGCACTTTAGGCTAAGAGGAATTGTATTTTCTTTTTAAACTTTGATTATTTAAAAAAAAAAAACTTATATATATAAATAATTAAAATTAATATTGATTATATAAAATTAAATTATATCCATAAATAATTAAACTTAATCTATTAAATTAAAAAGTTACACCTAGAAAGGCTTTTGGGCACTACAGGGACGGTTGCATAAGAGAATTTTTTATGCATAAGAATCCAATAAGCAACAAAGTTGAGAATTGATGGAAGACATTCATTATCATTTTCTGAAGAGAGAATATGCATGTGATAATAGAAGTACAATGGAAAACAGAAAAAGTTCCCAACATAAAAGGGCAAGGAAATTATTGCATACCTTTTCATGATATTGCTTTGCTATCTGCATAAATTGATCTATGGCCTGAAATGCTTTTGTTCTGACATCACTGGTATGCAGAAAGAATAGCAAAGATTAATTCATCTTCAATAGCTTGAAGAAATTATATACATTAATGTCATTTATATAAATGACTAATAGTCTCCATAACAAGAGTTTAGGCAACCATGGAAAAGAAAACCCAAACCAATGGAAAGAGACTGGGATCAAATTGACTTATGATATAAGGTCAGGACTCAGGAGTCTGGACCTAGACCTTAACAGGAAAAAGAAGAGCATTATGATTATATTGGTGTTCTCTAATGCAATAGCTGCAAGCTATTGATCTCCTAATCAGGTACACAATTAGGCCTGGCTATCCCCCAAACTAGAATATATTTTCATCTGGGGGAAAATACAAACTGAAAGCAAAAAATGCAAGTACCTCCTCATTCATAGTCCTGAATATAACTAAGTGGAAATCAGCAAGCATGCATTCTAAAGGAAAAAACAGTACATCGAATCTTACATTGTCCGCTTATATCGAAAACATCTAGAACCTTAAAGCTAGGAACGTTTCGTGAAGTTATTCAGACTTGGATAGGGCTTTTCAAGCTTTTGAAGAAAAACTACGAAGGCATTTCAGAGTTGTGATGATGGCCTTTTAAGAGAACAGTAGGAACTTGTGGTACATTTTTCCTTTTGATTTTGTTGTCAGATTTGGAAAGAGAAAGTAGCTGGCCTGAATCTTTACTGATATGACATCAACAGTCCACAAGCCTACAAAAATTAAAGTAAACATAACCAAATGGGCTCTTATCCAGTCAAACTTTCTAGGGATGAATGCTTTGGACCTTAGAAAGGATTGGCCATTAGTGGCATGGTTCTTAATATCACTATCAGGGGCCAGTATCAGCGCAGCCGAAAACTTATACAATGGAGTATCATATTCATATCAGCCCATGTCAAAGTGTATCAATCGAAATTCTTTTAAGCTAAAAATTGCGGAAAATATCTGAAAAAGGGAAATATGATCATTTCAAGAATCTATCAATTTTTTATGCTTTGGACGTTATAATAAGGTATCGGACCATTCTTTGATAAGATGTCCTTCGACTTGATTTGCTGAAATTATACCAAATTGGCTGTAATTAAACACATTTCAAGAAGGATTTGTTGGATCAGGGCCCGTGCACCAGCTTCCTTGAATGGCTCTTTGGTGGGAACGTCTGGAACACCTGGGGGGTTTGCTCCCTCAAGGGTGTGACAGGGGGTCTACCATCAACGGGTTGGTGCAAGAGTCCTAAGGAGATCGGGGACAGCAGGAGGGGATAGCGCAGGCTGGCTACCTGTTACCATTCACCCCCCTACATTGAAATAAAAGTTAAAAGTCAGAAAAAAAAAAAAAGGTGAGGAAAAAAAAAGACAAAAGACGGTCATGATTTACCATAATGGTCCATTCAGCTTCAATTCATCAAATCCCACTCATATCTTATGTTTTGATCCCCAAAATGGGCCTAGATCTAGTTGAAAATGACTAAGAGTCCTCCATGCTTGAAATGAAAAAAAGAAGAGGAAAAATGTGAGAAGATTTGGGGAGGGAAATACTAAAAGTTTGACCCTTTATAGTTGTATCAGTTGTATTGGACCATTGGTGGTAATATAACTTGTATCAGTCGACATGGGCCAATAGAGGCCATTTCCTAGCGACAAGCCCAATAGCCCATATGACCCGTATCACGTATCATATCAGACTGATATGGATCAATACGGCCTAGTGCTATCCATATCATATCAGGCCATTAGTCCCATAATTAACTTTTACATGTCATCATTGGAAAACATTGGGCCTAATGGTGTTGTAAGAGATAAAATGGCACAAACTTGAAGTTTTCTCATCCGTGTGGTTGGGGAGAGGCAAATATTGCAAATGCTCTAGCCCATAGAGGAGCTAATGGTAATTATGAAAGACTAACACTCATATAGCAGTACGGGTGGTTTGTGCATGCAAAAGCATGTAGAGGATGATATGATTTTTTTTTTATCGGAATGTAGGGGAGGAGACATTAATAAGCTAAGGGGGGGCTGTTTGATGAAAGTAAATCTTTTAAGTGGTCTGCCCAGCCGATAAAAATTAAGCATAAGAATGAGATATTAAAATTTGCTTAAATGTCAAACAGATGTATTGTTTAACAATCTTTAGTTCTTACTAGAAATGGGGCTTCTCAATAAAGCATGGCATCAATGTTGTCAAAATCGTATCGTATCATATGGGTGTACAATTTGAATCGTAAACCCAAATCGTAAGATCTTAAATAATCGTACAATCATACACCCAAATCATAAATCTTAAATAATTGTACGAATCAAATCGAATCGTACGATAATCCTAGACTCTGTAAATGGGCCCAAAAAACTTTAAAAATCAAAATTTATTATTTTTCATTCAATTTTTTCTTTTTCTTTGTACCCTTTTGCTTATAAATTATGAAAAGGGCTCTCCCCTATTAAAAATATCCTCATTTTTTTTCTTTTGAGAGAGAGGAGATTTGGGGGTTTTGATATTCAAAAATCCAAAACAAAAAAATCCAGATATCGTTTAATTCACAATGGAATCGAATGCCATTTTTTCTAACATGATTTACACAAGAAAGGTACAAAAGAACAAAATTTTTAAAGGACTCTTATATGTCTTTTTAAGGTAAATTTTTCGAAAAACAACAAAAGAAAACAAAGGAAAAAAGACAGGAATCATTTACTATCATGATATGTATGCCAATTGCCATATACATTTTCTCAGTTGATAACATCATTATATGTATTACTTTTTTGGCACATGTTGATGGTAAATGGATGATTGATGAGTTTTTAATCTTTTCTGATTTACTTATATCTTTTCATACATCATACATCATAAATTACAATTTATACATGCAGTTGATCACTAGATTAATGTCATGGTTAAATTGTGTTTTTAGCATATTCATGAGAAAATGGATGATTGATAGGTTTTTTAATTTTTCTCATCTATGTATAATTGTTTTGTATTTTTTAAGATATTTTTATGAAAATCTGAAAAAATCTTACGATTTACAATAAGATTAATACAATATTGATTCAGTCAAGAAAACGATTTACGATTTGATAACATTGCATGGCATTCTTTGAGAATTAGCAATCACACTATTCTGTAGATCTTGCAGGCAACAAGTACTTTCTTCGATTGTATGGCAGCTTGGAGCACTAGTATTGCAGGTTTTTTTTTTTTAACATTGTATTGCAGTTAAATATGGGAAGATATGTCACAGTATAAAACTGGAATAATATGATCCTCAAGCAGAGGATGTGCATAGAATCCTCGAGTCCACAATTTGAACAAGAGGAGCTCACGGTTTGGTGATCCAAGCCATTCATCTGAAGGGCCCACCCCTGGATAGAACATACCCCAAAAATCTCCCAGATTAGCCAAGTTTGCTCTGGTACATGGTATGGGAACGGATACATGGTACACAGGCTTCCCCCAATATGCAGTACGTTAGGGGTAGGATCATGAGGGTCTCTCCAGTTTACACACTATTAACATGTAGTGTAGTTTTATATACAAATTGATGTTGTAACTTATATATGAAAATGAGAAATGCTATTATTATAGATCCTGAATATATAGTACTATATTACATGCATACTATTGCAACAATCAAAATATAAATCACTAATTATTGATATCAATTTACTGTTACAACTTAATCAAAACTTACAAGAGTATAAGATAATAATTTTGGATTCGCAACCTGGATCGCATATGACCCATAATTCAGATCACACAATCCAGAACAGAAACCAGTGGGGTTGGTGACTTGGGTAATATTGGCAAGACCCGAGGATACTATAGGACTAGCATCCTAGGTTTGAGGATCACACAATTCCTCATAAAATAAACTTTGTAATGCAAAGTTATGGAGAATATCCAAAAGACGAACAGATGTGTGTGTGTGTGTGTGTGTGTGTGTGTGTGTGTGTGTGTGTGTGTGAGAGAGAGAGAGAGAGAGAGAGAGAGAGAGAGAGAGAGACATTACCTGTCTGCATCAATAGTAAGTACAACAACATTTGGCAGAATGCGAGTTGCAATCTCTGTCATGTCATAATATGCACTGGTGGCACTTAAAGCCATAATTCCTGCCATGATGCCAAGTACATGGACTAAATCTCCACAAGCAATACAAGAAACACCATAGCCCAGAAAATTACAGAATAACATGTAACAAATATTTAGACTTGTCAATGGCAAGCTCATTACCAGCTGCACGGGCCGGAGAGAAAGTATCACGCAATGCACGTACAGTAAATGCATTAATCAAAACTCTCTTCCTTGTCTGCATTCAATCAGTAAATTTTAGCCTAAGCAGACAGATGTTCCTGATTATGTTTTATGCAGTAAATGTTGCATTGCACAATATGCACTGGCCAAACACTATTAGAAAGCCAGTCAATGAGATCCTAAAAGGAGACAACCATGTAAAGAAGAATCAAGTGGTTTAATCGTAATAGGCCCTGCTATGGTTGCTCAAGAGGGTAAGGATCCAATTCCTAATCTGCCCACACAAGCAATGTGGCAAGTGCGTGCAAGATCCAGGTTTGTAAATTGATTTGGGTGGGCCTTACACATATGTGCTGTGGAAAGAAAAAGAGGCCTGAGAGGTCAGCAAGTAGCCACACACCTATTTGAATGTGGATTGCTGGTCAATTATTTTTAATCATCCATTCCTTGATCTGCATGGTCCGCCTGATGACAGGACGGGCCAGATTTTATGAACATGATGCATACAGTGTGGCCGCCCTATGAATGTCTCATATCTCACACATACATGCCAAATGTTTGCAGAGAGTAGGATATGAAATTCCACTCTTATGAGTAGCTCTAATGTTTTCCAGTCATAATTTATCAGATAGTTCTGGGAACTAACAAACCAAATGAGAAGCAAGACTCGTGAAACTAACCCCCTCATTAAGATAGCTGGCTATATTCCCGAGTAGGATGGTAGTGTTCGTTCTAATTGCTGGTTCTTCATCCACCTGCAAAAGCAATAAGCATAAAAAACAAGTATTCAACCAGTTTTAATTAATAGCTTATATCAAGCAGGAAAGCAAGTAATGGTATATTTTAACTAGTGGACAGCAAATAAAAGGAAAGCCAGGTGGGGGGGGAGGTTGGAAGAGCAGCAAGATGTCATCATCCATAGTGTAAATTTAGTCACATCTCAATTATCTTAACAAATGAACCTTTTCATACCTGTAACTTCGAAAGATACTTCAGTAAAGTTCCAGAAAGAGTACGCTGGGACAACTGCAATCACGATCCAGTCAGACCAATTATTTCTCAAGTCCTAAACAGCATTTGCACTCTAATATAAAAGGATTCAACTACCAGTGGTAACGCAAATTGTACAGACATTCCTAACAAATAAGTAGGATCGCAAAAGAAGCACATTTCGGAGTTGTAAACTTTGCATGCACTTTCCCGTGTATATTACTTTATTATATCTAGTGGAAACATCAAGAACTACCCATTAGTATGGGCCCAGATTTACAATCTCTGACCAGGATTTTCTGATAGACAAAGTCCACCAATATGAGAAATGAACCATTAGTATAAGCTTATATATACAATTTGTTCAGCCAGGATTGAAATATCAAGGACCATCCTTTTTTTTTATACCTTTCGAATGGCTAAAGATAAGCATGTCTGACAAACCCCCTACACAATATTCTAATATTCAGGTTACAGATGGCACTAGAGGAATAGAAAAGCTCTTGTCATTCAAGGAAAACCTTCTTGAATGCAACATAAATGGCAGGAAGAAGCACTTATACTGACTTAGAACGAAAAAGGCTCTCTTACTTAATGTTATTTTTCTTTTAAAGGTAACAATTTTGTTATAAAAGAAAAGTGAAAGGCAAAGAAAAAATCTAAGGCACATTACAAGGTAGACCAAATAAAGACGAGAGGGAACACTCACCAAGAGCCTTTACTAGGCCCAGCCTATTACATCCAATTTTTCCCTTCTAAATACCTCCAATGCCAGCCCATTACAATCACGGAAGCGCCGAATATTCCTTCCCCCCCCTAAAGCCCAAATACTTGTCAACATGGATAGCCTCCAAATCATCCTCCCTTTCTTCCCAACTCCACCCCCATGCCGGGCCAGGAAGACGCTCTCAATGGATCCCAGCATCAGCCACGACACTTTAAAGATCAATCAATGGACCACTGGATAAAGAGATGATCAAACGACTTCGCATTTTGCATGCACATCACGCAATATTAGGGATCGCTATCTTCCTCTTCCGAAGATTATCAATTGTGAAGACCTTATTTCTTCCCACTAGCCATGCAAGAACCGCTGGCGGGGGGGGGGGTGGGGTGTGGGGGAACTTTGGTGCTCTCTAGATGATGGCCCGAGAATCAACCAACAGAGAGAGCTAATCGAGAACTGATCAGACTTCTCTTTATTCCACATCATTGTATCCCTCTCACAAAGAAAAAGACAGACTGTGAAGCTGCTCCAAAAGCCGAATGAGATCGTCCTTTTCCTTCCAACAAATTCCTCCGACACGGAGGAGACCACACCACCCCATTATCAAGCAATTAGCAATGGGAGTATTCCTTCCAAGAATAACCTTGCCAAACTCGTGAAATCTTCTCATAACGTCTCTCTTCCGTCTAGACATCACAAGATTGAATTCACAACCTCCATCTTCCTAATACCTACTATCCCCTTCCCCATAAAGCTTACACAACTCTTCCCACTTCAGTAGATGGAACTTTTGTTTCTTTTCTACACCTTGCCACAATATGTCACATCTTAGACTCTCCAGTCTATCCAAGACAGCCTTCAGAGACCAAAAAAACGGGGGAGGCATGAAGTAAAGCAACAAATTCGTCAATGCTGCTTTATTAATGTTAATCTTCCTCCCAATGACAGTGTGCCAACTTTTTCACCTCGACAATTTCCTTTCTACTCTTTCAATTAACCTTGTCCCACAAATGCTTTGCGGGCTTATCAGCACAAAGGCCGAGGACAAAGAAGGAATAGACCCAGTACAACATCCAAACACCTTTGCAAGCTTCTCCTCCTTGGAGATACCAACACCCCAACATCTAGCTTTTGAGAATGTTTGCCTTCAAACCTAACACCACTTCGAAGCAGTTAGCAGTCTTCCTCAAATTATCCACCTTAGCTTCTTCCCTGTGGCAGAATAGGATAATGTAAACGGCAAACTAGAGTTGGGAGATTTAAACTATGCTTTTCCACCCGAAACTGGCTGATTAGACCCACAGAATCATTTTTCCAACATCTTACTTGCAGCTTCCGCTACTGCCACAAGCAAAATGGGAGAGAGAAAATCCCCTCCGGAGACCTGTTGACACCTTGGAGAAGCTTTGAAGAGACCTATTAACCAACACTAAGAACTTGGCCAACAGAATACACTCTCGTACCCACCTTCTCCATCTCTGCCTTGCATCCTAACCAACCCAACATGTAATCGAGAAAGACCAAACTCACATGGTTATACGCTTTCTCGATGTCTTACAAATGATACCTTTTTTCCATCTGTATGACGTGAGTCGATTCATTCTAGGCAATTAATGCACTGTCTAAAATTAGTCTTTTGGCCACAAATGCATCATGGACTTTGGATATGACATTTGAGAGAACCACACGAAATATGGACGCGAAGATTTTAGCTAGTATCTTTTAGGGGCCCCCAATAAAGCTAGGAGGCCTAAACTTCCTCAAACTTTCAGCACCTTTTTCGGGATGATAACTACAAATGACGCACCCAGCTTCGAAGAAAGACAACCATTATCAAAGAATTCGACAATAAAGTCTATCAGATTGCTTTTCACTAGATCTCAGAACACCCAAAAGATAGCCATGGGGAATCCATCAAGCGTTGGGGCTTGTCTCTGCCCAATGCATCCACCATCGCCTTGATTTCCTCCAAGAACGGTGTTTATAAAAGTTCAACCACCACTTCAGTTATTTGATTAAATAGTGGGTTATCGAGCCACAGCTGGCTGCCCCCACCTCTCATCAGTAAGGAGATCCTTGTAAAACTTAACTATGTCATATAGTTGTGATTTTTCCTCTACCCTAACGCCATCCATCATTACATTATGAATCTTATTATTCATGGCCCAGGCAGTAGCAATGCCATGGAAAATTTGTCTTCTTGTCTCCCTCTTTGAGCCACGTTGTTTTAGACCGCTGCCACCACTTAATTTCCTCTTCCTTCAACCAGTTCTTGTATTTTAAGGAAAAAAGCTTCTCTTGTGAATTTTTCCTCCTCCAATAGCTCCACCACCTCCTTTACATCAAGAGCTTGAATGCCCTGAAGAAGAATTTCCTACTGTCTCTCCGTTTCCAAGCACCTATTTCTTCCACAGGTTAATCTTACCTTTAAATTTAAGTATCTGAAATAAAGTGAAACCTGCATGTCCCTCCACCACAAAGGATGACCATCGTTCAATTCCTTCACCAAGTTTGAGAATCGCTCCACCTTTAGCCATATCAACTCAAACCTGAACAACTGTGGTCCCCAATCATCTTACTCCACTTCCAAAACAATCAGACTGTGTTTTTAAAATGGTCCTATATGTTCGCTATCCAGATGTCATTGTCCTTTCCATATAATTTACAATAGTTAGGCCTCAAGTAAAATTTAAAAATCACAGGATTTGGACCTATTATGTTGGCTATCCAGATATCATTGTCCTTTATAGATAATGCGCAATAGTTAGGCCAAAAGTCCAGATTTAGGCATGATTTTGCTAGCATGTGAATAATGTAATCATGCATCAGTGAGCCACGCCCTATTCTTGGCAGCCAATACTCGAACAGATCCTTTTCACTTGTGATTGGATAGTGGTATATTTGCATGCATGCTCAGCGGGCTCATCTACCACTGCAAGCTATAGATATCAACTGTTCACAAATTCCCCCTTGAGGGTAGGGCACACAATAGTTCTGCTAAGGTGCAGTGTAGGGCCTGATCATGTTGGTACATGAGTAGTGTTGGTACTCGTGTATCAGTTGGTTCCCTGCAATCTCTGCAGCCAACAACTCAAGCATGACCCTTCACATGTGTGGTTCCGTGCTCTAGCGATCTGCTAGGAAATCACCCCTCCATGAACCTATTCCGCCTGCTCACCCTCTTGGGCATGCATGTAATAGTGAGGCCAGGGGTAAACACAGTGTGGGACCGTGTGGGCATGTGAGTGGCGTCAATGTGAGGCTCTGCAATTGCCAATTCCAAGAGCTTGAATAAAGGAGGCTGGTTGATGTCTATTTGGCTGCCAATCGTATGACTTTTTCCAATTTACCATCCAATCCAAACAGACAAACTATTTCTGGAGTAGAAGCTAAGTTAGAGGGGGGTTTTCCAAAAACAAACAAAATTTCCACAACAACTTATGTTTATGCAACTGTTTAAGCTTTACTTACACATCAGTTAAAAGATAAGTTTGTAAATCTGATGCTCCTACATAAAAAGAACTTCACAAAAATTGCCTACAATTCATGCTCCATATAAGTGGTCAGTGATCACACATTTCCAAAAGGTCCCATGCCACCATCTTTGTCCAATTGAACAACTATGGAAAATAAATATCAGCATAACATACAAATTTATGCCAAGCAGTAGCTTCCTTTCTTTCTTGCACTAATTAGCAAATGAAGCTTGAGTAGCTTGCACTCCTTTACTCGTATTAGGTGTTGCACAGAACATGAAACTAAAGTACTTTAGCAACCAAACAGTCCACTGCAAAAGGTAGGATATATTTCTACATACCTTAGGAGCCAAAATAAGCATGGATTTAAGCGTTAACTCTCGAAGAAAAGCAGATGTATCAGAGAAACCAGTGGCAACATGAGGGAAAACCTAATTGAAAACATCACACAGACAATTTAGGATGTCAGTCGGAGGATCTGCATCTGATAGTAAACAAGATTATACTCAATTAGAGGACTATATCTAAAAGTTGTGCAATAATATGATCTTGCTAAATGCCACAAAAAAGAGTTGACATTGATTCCATACTTGCTCATCAACAACTTGAGCTGATAATGATTCTCCAAACTGATCAACATGCTGCAGCAGACCAACCCGAATAGCTCGGTCGTTGGAGGCAAAAAGTTTCACAATAGTAGGTAGTACCTACAGGTATCAACGAAAGAATGAATTGGAAAGGTTTAAATGTAGTAAATGAAAGTTAAAAGGAGCATGAATATAGATCATCCACAGTGGAGGCAAAGATTAAGGGCGCATTTGGATTTACAGTCAAATCACATTGGCAGGAATTGGGAGCCAAATCACATTGACAGGATTTATGAGCCAAAAAAGCAGGCTTGCATTTGGGGCGTCATGAAAATTGGAACCCACAGTAAGAAGGATTCTAATTTCTCACTTTTTTTTCCAGCCAAATTACAAGTGAGATACAGGCAGAAAGGGCCTGAATATATCTCACCCTGACTTTGCAGTGTCAGCCTTGCAAATCAAGAATTCCAATGCAGAATGCGTGATAGACATAATGTAAGAAAGTGTATAACCTTGACGTTGAATTCCTCCACTGAAAGCCAAGAACCCATTTTCAATAATGCAGTCAAGGCAGGAGCAGCAGCTGAACCAAATTCTAGCGCAGATGCCAATAATGGAAGTAGCTGTGATAACCAAAAGATCAGAATATGATTTGAGATTGCTAATTAGAAGATACAAGAGAAAATTGAAATAATGAAAACATAAAGATACAAGAGAAAATTGAAATAATGAGAACATAACAAACAGACTTTTAATTTTAACTTTTCAGCATCATACCTTCTTCAGCACAATCTGGCGAGGGAGCTGTTCAGCTAAGTTAGGAAGCTTACGGAAAAAGGAATCTTTTTCAACACTGTCTTTCAAATTTAAAACCTCCATGAACTGTATAGTCTCCACCAACTTATTCTGAAAATATTCTGCCAAATGCAGTCCTCACCAGATCAGTATAGGCAGCAAGCCTGTGGAATTTTACAAATTTTCTTAACTAAAGAAAAACCGGCAGAATGATAAGAAATAAAAGAACCAAAAGGGATTGCCCCAAAAATTCCTTGGTTGATATGGTTGACTCTATTAATAGAAGCAACATGAGACATTCAAAGTGGCCATGAGGCCCATGACTGCAGATCATTTTAAATAAGATCACATGTGCTCCCTACATAGGTCCAAGAGCCATACAAGAAATGAAGGAGAAATCTATATATCGAGAAGGATCAATCAGCCAATATATAAAATTAGAAATGAATGCATTTGAGGGAACTTAGGAGTAGCACCAATAGGTAATAATATGAGGGGAAGTAGAGTTAGATGGTTTGGTCATGTGCAATGGAGACCACGAACTGCACAGGTTAGGAGTGAGCTGGTACAAGTTGAAGGCTCTAAAAGGGCAAGGGTGGGCCCAAAAGTACATGGGTGGGCGTCAGTGTTTTAAATAGCTACGTTATGTAGCGTGTAGCTTACGCTATGTAGCGTAGCTTAGCCTTAACGCTACGTAGCTTAGGAAAATAGCTTAAGTCGCGTGTAGCCTACGCTACATGATAATTTGCATACGCTACATGCTACATAGACTACGCTACACGCTACGTACCTCACATTACAAGTTATTTTTCATTAAAACATTAAAATCAAATAATATTTTCAATGATTTGTTACATTTTTCTATTTTCAATATTTAATGCTTTTAGTAAAAATTATATAAGTAATAGTATTAAATCAGTTTTGTTGCTCTTTCTTTACCTTTATACTTATTGATTAGCCTTTCCTATTACTTTCAGTTGCATTTGGTTGCACCAAATTTCATCATTAATCAGTCGAATTTGGTGAATATCATGGAATTAGTGCAACCAAGCGCAACCTTGATTAAAAATCTAGAACCAGCATGTAGCTTAAGCTACACGCTATGTAGCTTACGCCTCACGCTTCAAAGGGGTGAACGCTACGCTACACGCTATTTGCTATTTAAAACACTGGTGGGCGTAGTAAGAAAAGACTTGTTGACTTGCAGTCTAATTAAAGTTATGGCCCTTGATAGAATGGATGGAAAAGGATTCATGTAGACGACCCCAATTAGTTAGGATAAGGCCTAGATGATGATGCCATGTGTCACTTAGGAAGCCAATTCTTGGCAGGATTCCAAGGTGATTACCGAAAATAGTGATAAAGATATACAAAAGCAGAACATATATAGTTCTACACATCTACAACAACATTTGCATTGTCCCCTGGTATAAATAAGTGACAGCCGCTGTAGTTTTTTCTATTGCAGGGTCATAATTGTCGGTTCCCAGATAATTGAGTCATAAACTAGAACAGAAACCCCTCAACAAATCTTAATAGGCATATAATAGCCACAATAAGCTTCTTGCCAAGATCTTCATCCCCAATCACATGAAACTAGCACACATCCATGAGGACCATGGACCTCCCTAAACCCAGTCTAACCACTAAATCTTGAAGAAAATCTATACGAGACTATCTCTGTAATATTTTTCTTAGTGGGCTTTAGTCACAATTGGTAGGCCAAATTTTTATGAGAAGAACTTCACAAACTATGAAGATAAAAATGTTATATGCTTGCACTTCAAATTGAGCAAGCACTCAACCTTTCCAATGTGAAAACAGCCAGAGTATTACCAACTAATAAACAATTCAGGATGGTACCATGGAGATAAAAATCCTAGGCTAGTTGGAACTATTCATAAAGAAACTGATTGCGACAAGACTCAGACTAGAAAAAGGAACTCACCGCTATTATCAAGCTTTGAACTATTCAGTCTGCGAGAGGGCATTGAACTCAAAAGCCTCCGATAATCTGGAAGCAGAGACTGTGAGACAAGAAAAGTAGATAAATGCAAATGGTACTGGAATTTTCAATGAGATAATGCAATTTACTGTTGCATAAATAAAACTCACAGCAAACTCCAAACGAAGTGCTCAGCTAGGGATGTGGCGTACTTAGAATATGTCCACTTTGTACTAAGTGAGAAGAGGGAAAGGTATAGAACCCTAAAAAGGACAAACAGCCCATGCATACATTTTTAAGTACCAACCTTTGGAATCGAAGCAGTGTTTTGAAGATCTTCTGTTCTGGCCAGCTTCACACCAGAAAAAATCTCATAAATCAGACAACCTGACAACAAGGTAAGGTCTCAAGTTAACAAATCTTGGCTCTCAATAAGGACCATTAAGAAAACACAGTGCTCACCCAACTATTATGAAGTATAATCCTTCAAATATCAATACGATTAACTATCCTGCCTGTGAAATTCAGATAAGGTATGGATACAAGGTACAAGACATGAGAACTAGATATCCAACATGCCAATACATCCGAACATTTAGGATGACATAAAAAAACATATTATTATCAATTTTTTTTAAGGTATAAAAAAACATATTATTATATGAAGTTTAGTCCATAAACGGAAAAGTTACAGAAAAAATGAATCCACTTAAGTGGACAAGCGTTAGAACTATATCGCATACAAATACTGCTGAATACAAGTAAAAGAGTACAAGAATAAAAATTTAAGTTTTTCTCTTAATAGGTGTGCTGACAGGTGTCCGACATGTGTGTCTGACACAGCGTCAGCACGACATGTTTTTATGATGAAGTTACTAGCTAATCATCCTTATGCCATCGGCTCCTATACCTCAGGTTTCATCAATGCTCATACATTAAAAGATACAGAAACGTTCCTATAAGCAATGACGTCAAAATCGTTATAGTATCGCAAATCGTAATAGGGGTTGAATCGGAAATCTTATCATAAATCATAAGGTTTTTTATGATTTTCTTAAAAAAATTGAAAAAAAAAAATAAATTTAAAAACTCATCAATAATCCTTTTGCCATCAATATGCACCAAGTAATACCAGTGATTGCAATATCGATAATATCGGCCGATATTATCGATATCGGTCAGCGCCGATAAATATCGGGCCAGTAATAACAAAAAAAAATGACCGAATCCTGTGTATCGCACGATATATCGTGCAATATCGATAATATCGCACGATGTATCGATTTCGCACGATATATCATGCAATATCGATAATATCGCACGATGTATCGATTTCGCACGATATATCGGTAAAATATCGTGATTTTTTGTACTATGGGCTCCAAATATCGTCGATACCTGGACAATATCATCCAGGTATCGGTCAGACGCACAAGAGTCCCCCATTTTGTAGAAAAAAAATGATTTTTTGTTCAATTTTCTTCTAGTTTCTCCTCCCTAAAAAAAATCGTAGGGCTTTCGAGCGCTCAGCCCCAAACCCCGGGCAGGGGCGCGTCGCCCCCTACACCCCTGGCGAGCTAACCTCGTAGCTCGACCCGCGTTCCGACTCTGCATAGGGGTCATAGTTTGTTAAGTCCAGTTAGTCATTTTCTAGATTTTATTAAGTCCTCATATAGATCTAAGCCATATAGGGTTAGCTAGCATTACATTGAACTAGGATAGTCAAAACTGCATTTGGAGGATACTCAATCAGTTGCATCATCCATAGGTATATTTCTCAACTCTCTTGCTTGTTTTACTTTGTCAATAAATTGGTTGTGTTTTCATTAATGTCTTCTTACATTTATATATCTTATGGAATCAATTTAAACAATAGTTGCATCAGTTCAGTCAGACAGCGCATAGCTTAGGATCCTTTTACAAAGGAACTCCATTATGTGGACTTTCATTTTTACATATGATGATTTAAATGTGTGTATTAAGGTCTATTTTAACAATCCCTGAAGTTTCATTGAAAAATTCAATCAATTTCCCAATGTTTCCCCATGTTTCCCAAAAAGTGCGATACATTCCGCGATACAACCGATATTTCCCTATCGATACCTGATATGTATCTTTATCCCAAGGGTGCGAAACGTAACGCGATACTGATACTATGACCATCAAGTAATATCATACCATGATAATATTAAAGTGATGTAAGATGCCCTAATCGTGATGCATGCTCATGAACACATATAATCCAGCGGAAATAAAAGGCGATAATGATCTAAAAATTTAACATCAACCATCATAAACTAAGAAAATCACAAAGAGGCATGCAATGGAGCAGGCCATCATCACAACCACGAAGTGAGAAGTTCAAGTATTGCATAGGTTGGATCCAGCGAGGAATGGAACCTCCCGAAACATCTAAAATCACTTCATGGAGCCTAAAATATCCTAAAAGCTGGTGAAACCCCTCACCTAGGTGGGACATGAAATGAAAAGAGGCTGGATGTCTAAACCACAACTTGATAGACCCCACAAACAATCAGGAAGGTTTTAATGGGTTGGACTACCAACTATTTCCTGTGGTGTGGCACATCTAAGTTATGGATCGGGCTAGATCTTGGACTCTAGAGCTAATAAGGGCTGACACATTTGATAGATGTTGGATGTCTGACACACATCATGGTGGGGCTACAGAGTTCAACCTTACGACAAGGTCAACCTTATGGGAACATTTCCCTAAAATGTAAGGCAATACCTACTATGATCCACTGCATAACTGTTAAGGAGTCATGCTCAACAAACTTCAGGAATGGTTAAAGCAGCCTATTTAATTTGGAAGGCATGACAGGTTTTTTAATGGGTATGCACAGCGAAAGAGACGTGGTAGCAATGCTTCAAAAAATAAATAAATAAAGAGAGACGTAGTAGCATGACACAGCCCTCAATATCTGATATGAGATGTGGAGTGGCATAGAACAACACAACCCTCAATATTTGATCTATATGTAAGCTTCTGGTTTGTAATTTTTAAAAGAACAAAAAGGAAAAAGCAGGGGACATTTTGTAAACCCAATTACTGGACCAGATTTAATGATTTCGATCAGAAATGATCATGCAGGGCACAATGCTTCATTGAAACAGAAGCGCCGTGATTGTCTAGACAAGTCACTGAGATACGAGATATCCTATCATGTGTAACAGTACTGAGCTTCCTGCAACACTATTAAAAGACCATTACCTCTAACATAGTTTGGAAACTTGAAAGTCTAGTTTATTTGAAGGCTTGGCCAAGGATGGTAAATACAAACTTGGTATTTAATATATTATTATTTAAAGATACAAACATATAAATGAAGAAAACTAATAAAAAAATATGGAAAGTTGTGAGAGATGGGCTTTTTAAACCCCATTAAATATATTTTGAAAATACCAAATGGAAGAAAATAGATACCCTTTAACTTTTGCAGAAATAACTACGATATCCTTTTCTCTTTTTTCAGTGTGTGTGTGTGTGTGTGTGTGTGTGTGTGTGTGTGCGCAGACATAAACTCAATTTAATCTATTGACTAAACCTGGTCAAACTTTTAACTCTAGATAGACAGGGCTCAATGTTCACTAGTCTAAACTCAATTAGTATGCCAACCAAAAGCATTGCCCAGGTTTGAGCCAGTAGCTAAATGGTAGATAGAGTGAGTTTCAACATTGAGGTCTTCACTCTTCAGTTCAAGCCCATGTTAGTCATCAAAAGATAAAAATAGGAAAAAAAAAGAAAGAAAGAAGAAAGAAAAAAAAAAGTGTTGCCACATGCATACAGCTGTTACAATAAATCCACAGACCACAAAGGCCCAAGGACTCACCCAAGCCCCATGAATCAATCGTCCATGGTGGAGACTTTCTGATTGTTGCCCAGTCAGACTTCAGTAACTCCATCGGTTTGTATTGTGCTCCAATTAGCCATTCAAATTGCTGCATGAAACATTCTTGTGTGAGAAATCATCCGTGTTAAAAATCTGATTAACTCAAGCAACACTAGTCTGCCTCAAAAAACAGTTTTGAGACTCCATCACTGGTCACAGGACTCCAGAAAGTAACAAAAAGTACAAATAGCAAGCCAAAATGCCATGCATACTACTAAAAAGCCAGCCGGTAGTTTCATAATGGAAACATATTCACATAGTGGTGGTGGCGGCAGCAATGGTAGTGGTAGCTCAGCAACAGCAGCAGCCATAATAACAATAGGATGAGGTCACCAAGTGAAATAGATGTTCATATTACACTAAATGCATAAAAGACATGAAATCCTACCCACATAAACAATTGAAGGTAACAAAAATCATACTCCAAGACCATAATTGGCAGTGAACAGCCTTTGCTTTGAAATTGGGTAACCTTGTTTTGAAATTCAGAACTGGTGGCTGATAGTATAAAACTTTTGACATTTGATGAAGACTACAGTTCAATTATGGTAGAAAGACAACCAAGTGGACTTCTTCTGGATATCTCAGGTACCATTAGTAAATACAAGAAAGCATTCCTAAATCTCCAGCAAACCCGAATCAGCCCACTAACCCCCTTGGATTCCATCCCTCCAGGTTATGGTCAGGATCTCAATAGGTTTTGGACCATGTTAAGCTGTGCTGACAACTTTGCATCTTATTCCATGCTCAGAACTGAAGTTGAGGGCACTACTGCCAGAAGGAGCAGCATACAAAAGCAGCCCGATGCTGCTAATATCAAACTCCACCATAATGCAACGCCACTGTGAAGAGTAAACATGTGATGGAAAAATTATTTATTGCAGGAACCTTTTTCTAATTTGAAAGACTGAGAAAACCGCCAAATTAGAAACCTGACACATGTAATTTTCATAAAAGAAAATATCAGACTGATGATGTTTTTTCAACTATATTTTGACAAAGCACAGATGTTGGGCAATAATGCACTTATGGAATGCCTCCAATAGCTTTACCAACTTCAACTGCTCTTGGGAGTAGTTAATAAGAATTCTAAAAACAGAATATCCATTATATCTTTTTACACGAATACGTCCTGAAACATACCAAATATTAAACTGGTACTAGCATTTTTTTAGGGAAGTTAGAACTCTGCTATGACATAATGAGTACACTGGGAAATAACCCACTTCCAAAATACTAACCAACATAGCTTCTCCAATTTTACCAATTATAAAGGAAAATCTGGATATTTCAATTAACAGGTATTGCAATGCCTGGATATTGCAACTGCTGGCAATTATAATTTCTTTGATTGGACAGCTTCCTATAGTAGGCATTGTGATTCCCAGAAATTATAATGCACGTGTTCGGTTGGCTTACAAGTCGGGAATCATGTGTGGAGTACATTATATAAGAAGCATCCAAGTTAGATAATAAGTGTAGCTTGCTCTATCACCTGATCAACTACATGTCTCAATGTCAATTGTACATCATGTGATCAAATTGATAAGTGGGTTGGATGTTGCTTATGTGAGCAAAATTTGCAAGTTCGATCCACAATGACACATCACTGATATATACAATCTGATCATGTGAGAAACAAACGGCACATTGATCATACTACGATCCGATCACTGATATATACATCCTGTGGTTCTCACCCTTGATTGCACATCCTGTGAAACTCACTTTTATTGGAAAATCCTAACCAGTGTTCGCAGTATCGGTATCGCGTTACGTTTCGCACCCTTGGGATAAAGACACATATTGCGTATCGGTGGGAAATATCAGTTGTATCGTGGAATGTATCGCACTTTTTGGGAAACATGGGGAAACATTGGGAAATTGATTGAATTTTTCAATGAAACTTCAAGGATTGTTAAAATGGACCTCAATACACACATTTAAATCATAATATGTAAAAAAAAAAAAAGTCCACATAATGGAGTTCTTTTGTAAAAGGATCCTAAGCTATGGGCTATCTGACTGAACTGATGCAACCATTGTATAAATTGATTCCATAACATATACAAATGTAACAAGACATTAATGTAAACACAACCAATGCATTGACAAAGTAAAATAAGCAAGAGAGTTGAGAAATATACCCATGGATGCAACTGACTACTACCTAGACCCACATAGAGTTGCGCGGTGGCTCGTAATCATCATCTCCATCTCAATGGGGTTGGGAATAGAATTGCTGCTTCACAAAACGACAGTATTGTGCCCAGGTCATAGTAGAATGGTACCAGCTAAGATACTCCCTGACATAACACTGGTACTCATCCTCTCCAAACAGAACCAATACGCCCATCCGTGGGTACTGTGTAATCGTAACAGTCTGTGACTGATATGGAGCTGGGATGGGCATAGATGGAGCTCCAGAATATCCATATTGCTCGCCATACGTATATTGTGGCCCATGACCCTGCCCATATGCAGAAGTGAACTCCTAGCCGTAGTCGAAAAATGATGTGTCGTAGCTGCTGGAGTCGCTCACCGCATATCCACCAGGTCTGTATCCATACTGTGGCATGGAACTCGAGCTCCCCTCCCTTGTCTGTGATCCATATTCATACTATGGCATGGAACTCGAGCTCCCCTCCCCTGTCTGTGATCCATATCCATACTGTGGCATGGAACTCGAGCTCCCATCCCTTGAACGTGATGTAAATCCAACGTCATGACGTGCTCAATCCCCAGTGCCACGTAGGCACCTACGACCGTAGGTGTCTCTCATCGAAATAGCCAATAGTCGCTCCTCTATATATGTCAGTGACTGGGTTTTCTGTTTCTCACGCAACTTCTTTCTAGTGTGTGCTTTGTTGATGACAAGCCGCGGACGTGGTTCATTTAGCCGAGAACCGTGGTCGGTGTCCTGTGTGGCATGATCAAACTCTGTCTCCCCTGTGAATGAGCTAAGTGGCCTCTGAGACTGACCCCCAGTATGAGACTCGCTCTTGGCGCCACCATCCCCGTCATCGTCGTCGTCGTCGTCGTCATCATCACCACCATCATCATCTCCACCACCACCATCATCACCATCACTCGTCGTATCTGATAATGTCTCACCGACACGTGACCCGCGTGATAAAGACTGTCGCGGGCTCCCCTCCAGATCCCTCGTCAAAGGGTCGAATAACTCAAGTGGAGATCTCTGCTCCTGTACGTGGGCATCAACATCAATGCCTTGCTCTACTACAACCGTTTCCTTTGAGATTCTTGCAATGGAAGCTCCGTAATCTTCCCAAAATCAAGTTAGGTCGGAGAAAATTGAGAAAAAAAGGGCCTCCCCAAGTTTTTTATCCAAAAAACCCAAAAAAAAAAACCCAACTTTAGAAACGTTCCAGCGTGTCTGACCGATACCTAGACGATATCATCCAAGAATCGACGATACTTGGAGCTGCCTTTACCAAAAAAAAAAGATATTTTGACGATATATCGTGCGATATCAATACACCGTGCGATATTGTCGATATCGCACGATATATCGTGCGATACAAAGGAATCGGACATTTTCTACGTTATTACTGGACCGATATTTATCGGCGCCTACCGATATCGATAATATCGGCCGATATTATCGATACTACAATCACTGACCCTAACCACCCATTCAATGGTTTGGAATGGATACCCATTTTATCACACAACAAATGGACCAATAATTGATCCAAACCATCCATCATATGGTCCCACCCTTTATTGCCAATCACTAAAAAATAAAAAAGCTTCAGTTAGATGATCTTAACAGTCCATTTAATGGTTATGGAATGGACAGTCCATATTGATCACATCACAAATGGTCCGATCATTGGCCTAGGATATCCATCATGTGGGTCCTACCATTTGGTTGCCCGTCCTTCTAAAAAAATCACTTCCATTGGATGATCATAATAATCCATTCAATGCGTAAGGAAATGAATGGTCCCCGTTGATAATACTACAAATGGTCCAATCATTTCTAGACCAACCTTCATTTGGGTCCCATCCTTGATTCATCACCGTTCTCAGAAAATTACTTTGGTTGAATGATCCCAATCTTCCAATCAATACCTTGGGAAACTACGGTCTATATTGATCATGTTACAAATGTTCCAATCATTGATCTTATGACATCCATCATGTGGGTCCCACCTTTGAATGCCCATCCCTCTGAAAGATTAGTTTGAATGGATGATCCTAATCTTCTAATCAATGCCTAGGAAAATTGATGGTCCATATTAATCATGCCACAAATGGTCAGATCATTGATCTATGACATCCATCATGTGGGCCCTTCTCTTGATTGTCCATCCTTCTTAAAGAAATAACTTTGGTTGGATTACTATAACCTCCACTCAATGCCTAGGAAAATGAATGGCCTATATTCGTCATACTACAAATGGTCTGATCATTGATCTAGACAATCCATCATGTGGGTCCCACCCTTGATTGCCCGCCCCTCTCAGAAACTCACTTTGGTTGAATGATTGTAATCTTCCTATCAATGCCTAGGAAAATTGACAGTCCAAATTGACCATGCTACAAATATTTTGATCATTGATCTATGACATCGACCATGTGGACCCCACCCTTATTCCCCCCCCCCCCCCCTTCCAAAATCACTTTGGATGGATGATCGAAATGTACAATCAACACAGGGAAATGAATGGTCCATATTGTTCATATAAAAAATGGTTCGATCATTGATCTAGACATCCATAATGTAGGTTCCACATTTGATTGCCCGCTCCTCTCAAAAAATCACTTGAATGATTGATCCTAGCCTTCCAATCAATCTCAAGGAAAATGGATGTACAAATGGTGCCACCATTGATTTAGACCCCACCATCCTAGCCTTCCAATCAATCTCAAGGAAAAATGAATGTTTAAATGGTGCCATCATTGATTTAGACCCGCCATCATGTCACCTTTCATATTGCATCCTTCTCAAACAATTTTGGTCCAATGACCCTAAGGCAAAAGATATAGGGAATCCTTGGTGGGTATTGTGGTGAAATTCTATCAATTATGGACATTTAAATTGTCTGGATTTTCAATGCCCACTATCCTCCAAATGTCAGAATTGTTAGGGTAGTGGGTATTAGAATACTTGGGAATTCAAATTCCCAAACAAACCTTCATGTCCCACCTCCAACGTGTTCCGCTTGGAATCTGTTTGTTCTGTTATTGACAAAATGCAGGTATATATCATAATCTCCAGGTGACTTCTACAAAGTCCCAAATTACGATTATCCGATCTAATAAAAAGAGTTCATGTGCCGCAAAACACGAAAACACTTTCTAGTTTACCTAGATTTTCTGAACATTGTCTTCTTTCACCAATTTCTAATATCTTTTAGTATTGAAATATTTCTCATTTTCTCACTTCTCAGTAATAGTCTACTATCAACCATCGGTGTAAAATGGCTAAGGACATCAATTTGCTCAGAAAGCAGCTAAGCGATTAGAATTAATTCCAGAATCAGCCAAGCTAGTTCTATTCTCAATTTGGAAAAGAAAAGTAATCAGATGGTGAAGCCAACATGCAAAAAAGAGGAGCAAAAAAAAAAAAAAAAAGTGGACTCATACATAAGAATTACCAGCATTGGTCCAGTAGAAGTCTCGCTGTTCCCATCAAACTCTGACAACACATCAAAAGCATGCAGCTTCCAGTCCAAAGTTTGTGTGACAACAACACTGGCCAAGCACACATTACCATGAACCTGCAACAGTTAGATTGGTTAGAACATTTTTTCTCCCAACAAAATGGAGTAGCTCCTAAATTCTGTGTACTCAATACACATACAATTGTAAGTGAAGTATATTCAGAACTACTCGACTTAATGTACTCAGCATTTTTCCTCTTCTTCTTCTTCTTCTTCTTCTTCTTCTTCTTTTTGTCTTTTTGGTGGAATGATAAGTTGTGGCTATGTTAATCAAAACCCTGATGCCATCCAAATGAGGACACCTACTTGTGGCCCAGGACAACACAATTTTCTTTCCAGGAAGACATTAATGAACAGCTTCCAGATCAGATATGACAGCACTAAATGCTATTTATTGTTTTTATTGTAAGCTGACCACAAATAGCTGCAACATGGCCATGATAATGATGAGAATCATCATCATTCCATGATCAGCTTTTTTCTGGAATCCCCGAGCCACCATTCCACACCTATCCTAAAAGAAATTTCAAATGCATCCAAAACAAAACTAGTAGCAGTTAAGGATTCTAATAGAGCTGAATGCAAATGCCAGAATCAATGGTCTTTGGGTGAGAATCCATACAAGTTTGCAATCATTATTTAGGAAGCTCACAGCCTTAGCTATTTGATGCAATCCCCATGCATAGTACTCATCCCTGCCATTAGTATGCAGATAACCAAAGATAAGAAAACAAATAATACATTTCTCAGTTCGGCACCATATCAAGTTACAAATGACTTTGAACAACAATAAAAATCATATAGTAATTTGTATTACACAAATAACCACAGATTATTCATACAGAAAATTAATCAGGTTCCTAGAACCATGTCCTAGGACTTAATGAATGATATAAAATAAATCCATGCATTTAGAATTACCCTATTTCTGACTTTCCTATGCAAGAGGCAAAATGGCAGTTTTTCTAAACTGCATGTCTCGTTGGATCAGCTGGATAGTGACCTCTTGGCTTATATTGGGTTGATATGAAACCTATACAAGCCGATATGTCAGGATCCAAACTATTGCGGCATCAACTTGTTTTTTTCAAAAAGCGACAAAATGGTTATTGAAGAAGACGAAAAGAAACATCACATTATGATGCAATAAGGTGCGAACTATTGAGTTCCCACCTGTCATAAGTATATCAGCAACCACATTGGCATTCCCCAGAAATGTTTTTTTTTTTTCTTTTCTTTTTTCTTTTTTTTTTTCTTTTTTAAGGAGATGATGATAATTTTTTTTTAAAGAAAAGTCCAAACGGTTCAAAAGATGCAAAGAAGATGAAGAACCATCTAAAACATAGAAGCCCTCAATCCACTAGAGAATAAAAAATCCAAGGCCCCCACCCAAATTCTCATCCCCAATGCCCAACTTAGCAACCGCCACTGTATTCTACTCCTTTTTTTAGAGGTAACAGTAATTCTATTGGGAAAAAAAAAACCATTGAGAATAGCGCAAATGACTACAACATAAAAAGAACAAAAGAAAAATATAATCCTCAAGACCTTTTATAGAAAAAGCCCATTCCACCGCATATCACACCTTACTCAAAAACTTTTCATTTACTTCAAATCTGAATTGAATTACATTGACAAATGATCCACTCTTTATAGATTGTTCTTTCATAATTAAGAACCCTCTTTCATACATACAAGACTAAGGGCCTGTTTGTTAACGCTGAAAATTTTAACTTAATGCGGAATCTAAAAATGATCCGCGTTTATTGTTGTTTGTTAACACCGAACGTGGAAAGTGCTCCATGATTTTTTGCCAAATTTTTTCGGCAACAGAGCTCTAGCTTAATGGTGAATCCAGAATGCGCTCCGCGATTCTTTTAAAAAAATCCAATTGCCCACCGTTGTGAGAGAGATTTTCTCCCTTTGCGTAATACAGAAACCAATTTAACGTGAGGCACTCCTTTAAGCCCACCATGATTTACGTGTTAGATCCACACTGTTCATCAATTTTCTATATAGTTCTAGAGCATGATCCCAAAAAATTAGCCATGTTGAATGCTCGGGTTAATCCCACCACAAGAAGCAGTGGGAATAGAACGACTACAATTCAAACCTTTCTGGGGTCCACTGTAAAGTTCATTTGCCATCTAACCTATTCATAAGGTCACAAAAACCGGGATGGAGGGAAAACAGAAAAATCAGCTTGATCAAAGCCTTCTGTGGTCCTAAGAAGTTTTCAATGGTAGGCACCCAATTTCCACTATATCTTGTAGTGTGGCCTACTTGAGCCTTCAATATGCCTTATTTTTTGTTTTGTTCCCTAAAATGATATGGAAAACTTGATGGATGGTATGGATAAAACATATACATCACGGTAGGCCCCACATAGCCCTTTAACACTACCCTCGTTAATACTACCGTGCACCTCTAGCTAGATTCAGGGTATTGCTCAATCCCCGCCAGATTTGGGACACCTATAGCTACTACAGTGTGAGCAGCGAGATTCCTACTGAAGTCACGTCATCAATTTTTGTGGGCCCCACCGTGATATATGTGTTGTATCCACACCTTTCATCTATTTTGAGAGATCAATTTAGGGCACGAGAGAAAGAATGAGGCAAATCTAAAGCTCAAGTGGATCCCACCACAGAAAACAGTGGGGACAATGACTCCCACCATTAAAACCTTCCTAGGTCCCACCATACGTTTTTTTGAGATCCAACCAGTTCATAAGTTAACACAGACATGGAAGAAGAGAAAACACAAATACCAGCTTGATAAAAAACTTCTATGGCTCTTAAGAAGTTTTCAATGGTAGGGTTCAATCCCCACTATTTTCTGTGGTGGGGTCCACTTGAGCTTTGGATCTCACTCATTCTTTGGCTCATGCTCTAAAATGATCTCTCTGAATGGATGAACGATGTGGATATAACACATAAATCATGATGGGGTCCACAGAACTGATGACGTCACTTCATTAGCAAATCTCGCTACTCAGGCGTCACTAGCGGGAGCAGATTAGTTGAGACCTAGATTCCACCGAGGTGGGTGGGACCCTGACCATGGGGCTTATGGTGATGTATGTGCCTTAAATCCACACCGTCCAACCATTTTAAAAGCTCATTTTAGGGTATGATCTCATAAATGAAGCTGGCTTAAATCTTAGGTGGACCACACCACAGGAAACCATTGTGATTGAATCATCACCATTAAAAACTTCATGGACTCCACCAGGATGTTTATTTTCCATCCAACCTGTTGATAAGGTCAAAAACACCTAGATGAAGAGACCACACAAATTAAATATCATCTTGATCCAAATCCCAGATGAACCATAGTACATGTGATTGACCATTAATGGGCCATGAAAGTTGTGGGCCAAATGAGTTTTGGATCATCCTCAGTTTTGGGGTCATTCCCTAAAATGGTTTGGAAAAAATGGACGGACAGCGTGCATAAAACACATATTATGATGGGGGCCACACAACACTGTCTAATAGCTGGGCCCACTGGCATAGTCAATACACAATTCAGATACACCAAGGTGGGTGGAGGCAAATGTGTCACATTAACATATTTTAAACATTTAAGACCTTACTTAACAAACAGGTTACTCTAGATTCAATACTAGTCTTCTGTCTTCATATTCAGACTTCAGATTCAGATTTCAGGTTCAGACTTCAGATTTAACAAACAAGCTCTAAGGAAATTTAAATAACTTCAACTTCTTCGAATGCCTAGGACTTTCCAAAATTGATTAATGAAAAACAAGTTCTCATGGTGAATCTTACAAGAAAACCCTTTAATACTTTATTGTTGTACTTCATTTGTAGGCCGCATTTGATGGGTCATACGAATAGTTATGGGCTTTCTTAAGCCCACAGTTGTACACTTTGATGCCCATCGGTTTGTCTTCATCACCTACCAAAGAACTCCACCTCTGATTCTCATGGGTATGTCTCCAAATTGCCATTGCTTGCTTCCCAAAGCCCACCTCTATGCTAAGCCATGAGGAGATTGCCCATGGAGTCAAGTATCACCTACGACATATTGAAAAGCCTTAAGAAGATCATCCACACCTTCCGCGCAAGTGGGCAATGAATGAACAAATGGTCCACTATTTTTGCATTAGTTATACACATCACCCACACATTAGCCACGACCATTGACCTCATAGAAGATTATCAATAGTGAGGACCTTCCTCCCATATAACCAAACAAAAGCCACAACTTTTAAGGGAGCACCATAAAACCACACATGAGACATTTGCGCACTTGCAGCACCCCTTGACGGAGATGACAACTTATAAAAGGAATGTACCAAGGAGCAACTCGATTTGTCTTATAGCCAAACCATCCCAACCTAATCCCCCCTCACCAAATAGCATCATTGAAAACAACAAAGTCTTCCACCTCCCCATCGAGCAAATTTCTCCGACATGGAGGAGACTACACCAAGCGCCTAGCAACCGGAACATTGCTCTTGGGAAAGGCGCACTAACCTTGTGAACGCAATATGGCTGGGTGTCTCCCCCAAAAGAGGATCTTCTTCCTGTCGCCAAGGGAAGAACCAACTCCCACTCTAAACTTGGACTTTAGAATAGAGAGCCCCTTCCATATCCCTGACACCTTATATAAAGAAGAGTCCCTAACCCACAACCCTCTTTGGCAGACATACTTATTTGCAATGATCTCTCCACAAAGAGTCTTCTTCCAGATCCAAATTTCCACAGCCATTTGCCCAGGAGCGCAAGATTCACCATCTCCAAGTCCCCAATACCAACTCCCCCCTCTTTAAATGACTTACAAACCTATTCCCATCACAAAAGGTGAAACTTCTTCTCATTCTACCCCCACCACAAAAAATTCACACTTCAACCTATCCAATCTAGCTTGCATCGACTTTGGGCACCAGAAAAGAGACATGAAGTACAAAGGCATGATTGACAAAGCATCTTTGATGAGAGTGAACCAACCGCCACAAGATAGATACATGCTCTTCCACCTTAATAATTTCCTTTCAAACCTTTCGAAGACAGCTACTCTAGACTCAGGCGAATTACAGCCATTATGTAACAGTAACAATGATACTCGTTATGCAATAAAGAACCGTAATGCCCAATTTGGTAAGAAAAAGCCAATATGGTCATAACTCACGATATGTTGAGTAAATTTCCACTATTCGTCATAACTCACGATATGGGGCCGATACAATTTTTTCCTTTAAAAAAATTCAAATATTAGAGGGTCATAACAGCCATTACAGGAGTCGTTGATGAAGGCAAGCCCATAGGCCTCAACGTGTACAACTGTAGGCCCAAGAAAGCCCATGGATGTCCATATAACCCATCAAATGAGCCCATAAATGAATTACAAAGCAAAGTATTAAAGGATCTTCTAATAAGACACAAAGTAACATGGAATCTTGTTTTTCATTAATCAGTTCTAGAAAGTCCCAGGACATCGGAAGTTGTTATCATTTATAAGTTAGCCCTTAGAAGTTGAGGTTATTTAAATTTCCTAAGTCTCTGCATTTATGAAAGAGGGTTCTAGCATTTATGAAAGAAAGTTCTATAGAGTCTAAAAATATAATGGATGCTATATCAACGTAATTCAATTCAGATTTGAAGTGAATGAAAAGTTCTTGAGTAAAGTGTGATTTCTTACATTGGTCGGTAAGACTCCAACTAAGACATCCATAGAAGTAGAAACACTCTACTTTATACCTTCTTCTTTCTTGCTTATGATATTAAACCTTGCATCCCTTTAAAAATAAAAAAAAATTTAAAAAAAATCCAACATCATTATTCCTTCTATTCTTCATTTTATAATTTCTATGGGAAGATGTCTACTTGGAGTGGGTGACTGTATGCTCTTAAACTCACACAATCTCAGTGAGATGAACTTCTTTTGGAGTTAATGCAGCACCTCTCCCAACATATGGACATTCTTTGGTCGCATGCATTTGTAGAGCAGCCGGAAGAAGTTCAACAAGAACTCAAAGATGATGACATGATCCTTGATGAAGTTTTTCAAGAGCATAAAGTTGCAGATGACAATGGTGAAGGCGGGAGCAACAATCAGCCCAAAGCATCAGCCTCCCATATTCCGATTCGCATCGCCTCTACTTTGCGTCCTCCTAAGTAAGTCAACAACCTCAATTGTCTTGAAGCTAGAATCCACCGGGCAATTTTCATCAGGTCTTGAAGCGATACCACGAGAATTATCGGGATCGACTTGATGATGGATCAAGAAGAGTTAAAATAGAAGTTGTTGATTTCTTTGGAAAGCTAGATCTGCATGCCTTCCAAGACCGGTTAATGTCTTTGGAAAACTATTTTGACTAGTTCAAGATGTCCGAAGAACAGCAAGTTCATTTTGTGAAATGAAACTTAAGGGGCAAGCCCATATATGGTGGCACAATGTAGAAGATAATTGGGGACATCAGCCACCACAATGAACAGAAAACGGTGATAGAGGATCCCATTGGCATAGACCCTTGAATTTCTAAAGAAGCAATTAAGCATCCCACTAAAAAGAACTGAAAGTGATCCAAACTGACACATTCCTACATCAACTTCACCCATCGAATTCCAAACCGAAGACGCCACACCCATAACAAGTTGTTTAGAAACCTTGTCCACACAGTTGTATGTCGTCTCCAAGTAAAAGTTGTTGCTTGCAAATGATGCCTAGTTTTCTCGCCTTGTATTTAGAATCAATACATATGTCCACTATGAGCACATGACATAATATCTAAGTCTCATACACAAAGGCCCACTAAGCTTTCAAAATAACACTACCCAGCACCTTCCTTTAACCTAGTGGCAAGAATCCTCACCAAATTCTTACAGAGACCACCAGTTGATCAGTCTTTGAGATCTTCTGATCTCTTTTTTGGGAACCAGCACAATAGACGATACCCCCCGGTCTTTAATAGCCTCCCCTTCTCATAAAACTCTGGAAAAAAAAAAAAGGTTTACGAGAATCGACTTGACACTCATCATCATCAACATCTGAGCCTCATCCCAACTAATGGGGGTCGATGACATGAATCTTGCTCTACCATTCCACTATCAAGATTCAAGGGTCATAATGGGTCATCAAGTCTTTTCTTACTACCTCCACCCTTGTCCTTTTGGGCCTTCCCCTTGCCCTTTTCAAGCCTTCAACTTGGCACTCACTCTTTCTAACTGGCACGGTTCTTGATCTCTGTTGCAAATGACCAAACCATTTTTGTCTATTTTCCCTCATCTTATTGCCTATTGGTGCTACTCCTAAGTTCCCTCAAATGTATTCATTTCTAATTCTATCCTTCCTCGTCTTGCCACTTATCCATCTCAACATCTTCATTTCAGCTACACATCCAATGAACATGTTGCTCCTTAACTGCCCAACATTCTGTCCCACAAAACATGGTTGGTCATATAGCTATCCTATAAAATTTCACCTTCAGTTTGAGTGGTACACAACAATCACATAAAACTCCCGAGGCACATCTCCATTTCTTCCATCCAGCTTGAATTCTAATGGCTATCCTATGAGATTGACTTGACACTATAGCAGAAATTTTGGAAGAAAGCCACTGGGAAGCTGTCCAGCCCATGAACTTTGTTTGTACCCAGCTCCAAAACTTTGTCTTCTCTCTTGCTCCTCTACAGGGTGTTCCACCAATCCACTTCCTCAGCATTGATCTAATCGAAGAAAAGGTTAATCCAGCTTCAGCCTGTTCCATTCTTCAGCAGATATCAGAACCAAATGGACAGAAACAACTGCATTCCTCGGAACATTAGAGAATGAAGCTCCCAAGTTAGCTACTAAAGATTTTAGCGCTGATATTAGTGAGCTTCCAAGACCTCAGAAAATCAGCTGCAGCACACTGTATAATGTCGTGAGAGTTGCTGACTCGCCTTTGATGACTAAGTTTCCAGAGAATGACAAAGAAAAGACATGCAATCCTTCTCAAAGAGCGAAGGCCTCCAATTCATTCAATCCCAGCTCCCCCCAAGGGCCAGTTCATACAAACATAACACTTTGCAGGTATAATACATCGGTGAAGAGGAATACCAAAAGTTATTCATAGAACCAATTCAAGCTTTTCAAACGCAATAAGAACTACAGAAAATAAGTACAACCATCTTTGTTTTTTAAGATAAAAATGAGAAAGAATCTATCTTATATGCATCTGGCTGAAACGATTGCAGAGGCCTCAACATATAGAAAGTAGCAAAACAAGCTCGAGACCATCCAACTTGTAATTTGTAAGGGATCTTACAAACAATGCATATAAAATGATAATAATCTCCTACGGATTTGTTATGTTGTGGAAAATAGAAAAAAAAAATTAAAAGAAAAGAAATCATTTCCTTCAAGTCACCTCATCACATCTATGGAGAATGTTCGAATTTTTCCAAACATGCTATTTTTCCCCAAAAAATGCTATCAAATCTGTTGAAATAAAAGAACAAGCACAAAAGCCATTTTGCTAAGGGGAGAGGCCAAATACCTTTGTGTGCCTTCTAAACCTAATTCCTTTATTTTTTCCGACAATGGCATAACAGGCTCAGTTACAATATAAATAGTATGCTTGTTATTGGAGCCATCAAAAGCTTCGACCTCAGTACTATGAAGAAACGACAAGATATTTGGATGTCTAACCTGCAAAAGATCAGAAACAGCTTCTTAGACTGGCAGGCACTAAGTGCCAACAGTTTAGAAAGACAGCAAGACTAAGAAATACATGCAAAAGATGGTGCAAAAAGATGCTAACAAGTATTGACAATCAATGGACAAAAGAACTTTCAAGATTAGAAGTAGAATAGAAGTGACAGCTTGAGTGTTTTAAAAGGTATAGGTCAAAGTGCAGCAAACGCAAACCTTTTCATCAACTTCCAAGAACTGGATTAGTACTTGATTATAAAATGGCCATGTTGCAAGTCAACATGATGTAAAGATCATTCCCAATTAGCACATTCTCTACACAAATGGTTAAAGCTATCTTTTTACATAAAGCATCCCAGCATCCAATATGAGACCAAGAACTTAGGAGTAGCACCAATAGGTAATAAGATGAGGAAAAGTAGACTTAGAATGGTTTGATCATGTTGCAACAGAGACCAAGAACTGTGTTGGTTAGGACTGAGTTGGTACAAGTTGAACCCCCTAAAAGGGCAAGGGGAAGGCCCAAGAGGACATTGGTGGAGGTAGTAAGAAGAGACTTGATGACCTATGGTCTAACTGAAATTATTGCCCTTGATAGAATGGAATGCTGGAAAGGGATTCATGTAGCCAACCCCAATTAGTTGGGATAAGGCTAAGATGATGATGATCCCAGCTTCCACTGAGCATAAGTCACACACACATGGAGGGTGCTAGGGTGGTAAAGACTGCGCATAATAGCAAGGAGCTCATAGATCCATTTTTAACAAAGACCAGATTTACATGCCAATACTGCCATGCCCCACGCTCCATGTAAAGCCCAACTATTACATTCCACCCACAAGGGGAATTTACAAAATTGAGGTATAGATTATCCAGTACAGACAAGCCTACTGAGCATGATGGCCCAAATGTATTCCCACATGTTCCACCATCAGACCAAAAATGAAAAGGACATGCCCGGGTGGTTGGTTGCACATAATTGCAAGGATCTCATGATACATGTTTACCAAACACCACTAAAATGCTAACACAGTCATGCCCTACGCTGCATGTTACCCAACTAGTGGCACGACCTATAAACGGAATTCACAAATAGTTAAGATCTGGGGCATGCACTGCCAGACAAGCTCACTAAGAGCGAATGTGATGATTAGAAAGGAATGATCTTCATGTTACAGGTAGACGAATGGATTTGTGGTTTCACATGGCATCCACTATCCAACATTTGGAAATCATGGTCTGGTTGTTTGGTAAGAACTTCCTCAAGTGCTATCAATCCCAAGTTATTGTCTCTTTGGAGAACCAAGTTATCGGACAAAAATGGCAGCTAAATTTTCATGTAGAAGTAGAAGTAAAATAAAAATCTATGAGATGCAGACAAAAATAGGAAAAAAAATAAAGCACCGAGAAAACAGTATGTTCAAATGCTGGGGGAGCACACATCTTCAGTCAATCCTTGTAAAAATACAGACCCAAAAAGTAGTTTCATGATATTCGGGCTGGAAAACTTTCATGTAGAAGTAGAAGTAAAATAAAAATCTATGAAATGCACTAGATGCAGACAAAAATAGGGGGGGGAAATCAAGTACCGACAAAACAGTATGTTCAAATGTTGGGGAGCAGCCATCTTCAGTCAATCCTTGTAAAAATACAGTCTCAAAAAGTAGTTTCATGACATTCCGACAACCAAGACAACATTAGCCTCACCGGCAATGCAGGAATCATGCTTACCTATTTAAAATATATATATATATAACATATGATGTCAAGTGACCAATGGCAAGTTAAATTACAAAAGAGAATCCAATTTCTAAAATCCAAAGCTTCTCAGACAATAAAGTGAAGTAGCTTACTGTCCTCAAGCGTTTGACACCATTACGACCAGCAGTCAAGTGTCCATCTTGGGGATTACTTCCTGAAAGAGAAAATATGGACACCAAAGACCCATCATCCTGGTAAAACAGACCACCAAATCCATGAAAAACCATTCAGAAATCCAGAGAAACAAATTACGATAAATAGCTGTCAATTGAAGTGGGGTATTTTACCAGCATCAATTCTTATATTCTCCAATATGATTTCTTATCAAAAAGAAATTTTCCAATATGATTGCATGAGCAAGATCAGTATACTTAACAGTTTAATGAGAAGGCTTGAAAGAATAAACCAGCACATACAAGTACAAAGTAATCTAAATAGGTCCATGAAACTCTCTTGGGTTAACATATTCTCATTGTTGAATTGATGCAATTTATGCGTATGCATGCATATGGGTCTCGGCTGTGTACATGGATAGTAAGTTGCAAACATGGATGCATGTCTAGGAAGTGGCTTGCATGACTGATTGTGCATGCATGTATTTATGTCTAAATTGTTGTTAGCATTGCAAGTTGTGCATAAGACTTTTGGTTTTGATGCATGCATTTAGTAGTGCTTTGGAGATAGTGTATGTCGTATAAGAAAGATGAACAGTTCGCTTAGATATACATAGCTATTAAGTGTTTTCTAGGAACATGAGAAGATACATGTGTGTGCATTGAAGATGGTGTGTTTGAAACTTTATAAAGAGGGTCTAGAAGTTCATATTGAAGTATGAAGATGTAATACAATTCAAAAAAAAATTGTCTCATTTTCTCTTCTTATCTAATTTTCTTTTTTCTTTTTCTTTTTCTTTTTCATAGAGAGAGAGAGAGAGAGAGAGAGAGAGAGAGAGATGAAAGAAACTTTATTGAGACCAAAGCCAAAAAAAATGTTTCATTTTCTCTTCTTATCTAATTTTCTTTTTTCTTTTTTTTTTAGAGAGAGAGAGAGAGAGCGAGAGAGAGAGAGAGAGAGAGAGATGAAAGAAACTTTATTGAGACCAAAGCCAAAAAACAGAGAAACAAACAAAGAAAAAGAAAACAAGCCCACCCAGCACCCTACGTAGACAAGGGACAAGGCCACCCGCACAACAAAACCCAAAAGCACTACACTGTCTTCAGAGAAACCCACTCCAAAACACATAGATGGACCCGACTAAGAACCCCCTGAGCAGACTGCTTCTCGTTTCTAAAGGTCTGGTTATTTCTCTTGAGCCAAACCAACCAAAGAAGAGCAGGCAACGCTATCCTCCACATACAATAACCCAAGGAGAACCTTTCACCCCATGCCAGGCTCTGAATAGCCTCTATCAACCCTGGTAGGATACATGAAATATTGGCTATGCTGAAAATGCCAGACCACATAATTCTAGCAAAAGCACAATGAATGCCAGACCACCTATGCTATCTAATTTTCTTATCTTTTCTTTAAATAAAATTATCAGTAAAAGGCTTCAAGAGCCATAAAAGTGGTAATAGAGCCACGTTTTGTGTCTTGATTGGACGTTGGAAACTTTTCCCAGAGTAGAATCCATGGTTGCAAATATCGAAACAATTTAGCCCTGTTCATGCTATATGTGTAATTTACCAGAGCTACATGCTACATGCTACTTTTACTGAAGCAATGTAGCGTACGCTACATGCTATATAGCGTAAGCTATTTAAAATGCTGATCCTAACCTCTAATTCATAGACACTTGAATGCAGAAACAGGATGGTTGGACATTTTTCATTTTTAACAATCCATTCAATGCCCGCCAATCCAATAGCCAAGTAATGAAATAAGTGTAATTTTTGGTTCATTATACATCTAATATGGGAATTATGATTGGACAGTTTAATATGTATAAACTTATGCTAAGTATGCAATTTCTAAGTAGTGCATGCGTATCATCTATTAAACTAGGCCAGAGTATAAAAGTTTTTCTAACTCTGCACGCTTCTTAATAGTGAGTGTCCCCATCCTAATTGTTCCCTCTGGTTTTGCTTGAATTATGAAATTATTGCCCACCACCTAATGCCTGGAATTGCCTCATTTGTGAGCCAAGCTATCTTAAAATGGGTTCAACACAATGATTGTCTTACATGTTGCAATATTGAAGACAATTTACCTAGTCAAATTCCTTATCCAAATCTGGGCCAAAAAATCATGTTTGGCACCCCTCAGTCAGACAAAAATTCATCTATTAAACAGTCGAGATCAAGGTTAACTAGATCATGGGTCGCTCTAGTTGTGGTGGAACGGGTATATGGTACACCACTTCCTCCAAAATGTAGTGCTTTAGGGGTAGGATCATGCGGGTCACTCCAGTGCATACATTGAGTGTATGCGATATAATCTTATATAAAAATTGATACTGTAAGACACTCATATTATATTATATACATGCTATTGCATAAATCAAAGTGCAGGTCTCTACATTAGAAATTTAGAACATACTTAACACGAGCATAGAACCATAATTTCTGCTCCGTATAAATAGCGACCCTGAATGCAAATGACCCATAATCCAGATCACATGATTTGAAGCGCAAAAAAATGTTTGCGTTGTGGGGGGGCGGGGGCAGGGGCATTAAGGTCAATTTTTGGTTGATGGGCTCAAAATTTCACACACACGTACCCCATGTCCGGTGCACATTATGGGGGGCACAATAATTCCACACTTCCAGAGGATAAATGAATACGTGTGTTTTCTGTTGCAAACAAGAATTCTTCAGGATTTGATAATTCTACTTACTTGCATTTTGGCAAAAAACATATGAATTCTACAGCATCCATATTTTAATAAATTCTTGCAAACGCTTGTCGTATTACTTCCAACGAAAAATTAATATTCTCAATACCATCCCTATGGAGTTCTGGAATTTAAACAATTCACACGATTTGGCCCATGGAGGGCGGATCTTATCTGACCACAATCTAATAGATCGAGATCTGTGGCTGTCTAAGGCCTGATCTAAATGGACACTGCTGACGAAGATCGTCGACCTACGGAAGATCTTAGACGGATCAAACAGAAGCTAAGCGTAGGAAAGATGAGAAGATTGAAGTAAAAGGTGGGATCGAGGGGTGTTCCTGACCTTTGAGGTGCCGCGGTGGTGGGCCCAGGAGCCCCATGCTGAGGAGTAGGGTTCTCCGATGTTGTACGGCAGATCTTTCAGGCCCGTGCCGGATCCGGCAACGACGCCTTTCAGGAATTTCAGCATCTCTTTCGCAGAAAAGAGAGAGAGAGAGAGAGAGAGAGAGAGAGAGAGAGTTTTCGATCTGTGAAAATGGAGAGACCGAGGGAGAGAGCGCGGAGGAAATTTGGGGTTGGGAGGAATTCAGAAAAATCCCTAGCGATTCGCGCAAAGATTTTGGTCCCCCGCCAACAGGAGCACCTGTAGGCGGAAGCCTTGTGGGGCCCACCGAGACTTTCCTAAGAAATCCGTTCCGTCCATTACTTCCTCCAGCTCACTTTATGGTATGATACATGATAGTAAGGTATATCCAAAACTCAAGTGGTCACACGACAGTAAACAGTGGGGATAGAAACATCCACCGTTAAAAAGGTTTCCGGCGCCCATCGTGAAGTTTATATTCCATCCAAACCGTTCATAAGTTTACTTCCACTGGGAAGTAATGAAAACACAAGTAATAGCCCGATCCAGAAACTTCTGTGCCCCACGAAAGTTCTAATGATGGGAATTTTTCCTTTGGTGTGTCCCACTTGAGTTTTGGATCTGCCTCATTTCTGGCTACGTATCATAACATGTGTTTTACAGACTGATGGACGGATCTGATTTAACATGTACATCTCAGTAGGCCCCACATAGCTTCTACGTGCGGGACTCACTGCAGCGTCCGCATAGAACGCGGATTGCGTAGTGAAACTGCCAAAAGTCACATCGCTGCTGGACGGTGCTCTATGGGCCCCACAATGATGTATTTGTTTTATCCACTCCGTCCATCCATTTTTTATCATTATTTGAAGAATAATTTACAAATATGAGAAATATCAAAATCTCAGGTGGACCACACCACAGGAAAAAATTAATGATTGAAAGCACACCGTTAAAAAGCTTCCCAAGGCCCAGTGTAATTTTTATTTGATATCGAACCCCTTAGTTAGGTAAAAAAGACCTGGATGAGAGAAAAACTCAAATATCATCTTGATCTAAAACTCTTATGACCCCTAAGAAGTTGTTAATGGCCAGCATTCAATCACCACTGTTTTCTGTGGTGTGGTCCACCTGATATATTTATATCCTCAGTTTTTTACCTCATGCCCTAAAATGATCCTTAAAAATGTATGGACGGCGTGGATAAAACACATACATCATGGTGGTTCCCACGGTGGACCGTTCATAGTCACTCGTTAGTGCCCGTCGGTAGCAATCCGCGTCTGGGGTTATAGGCCATTCGCGTTCTTTTGAAGAGAACCACTGGAACGCACGCGGATTTTCTGGGCGCTACTTGGCTGTTACGAGGCTAACAGCTTAGTGGGTGTTACCCCCTACTGTGGGGCCCACCTTGATGATGTATTATATATCCACGCCTTCCATCCGTTTCTAAAGATCATTTTAGGAGGGGATTTCAAAAATTAATCAGATCCAAATCTCAGGTGGATCATAATATAGGAAAACGGATGGACGGCGTGGATATACAAAAAACACATCAAGGTAGGCCCCACAAGGTTAGTGTAACACCCACTAACAGCTAATTTGCTCCCGGATTTCCTACAACAGCTGTCCTAAGGGAGGCCATGCAACAAAAAGTGCAGTGCGGCCCACCAAGACGCGTGTGTAAAATCCACTCCGTCCATCACTTATGACAGTCATATTAAAATGCAAGCTCCAAATTCAGACTGATCTAGAACTTGAGTAAGCCACCGCATCGGGATGTACAGGACGGGCACGCCCAACATGAAAATCTTTATGGGGCAGCGTTACGCTTATGTCCTATCCAACCTGTTCATAAGTGAGTGACACTGGGGTGAAGAGTAAGGGATCTTGGCGAGCATAGGCGCTAGGCTAAGGTAGTCATGGACCCAACAAATCACACTAGTTTGATCTTTGGGATGAGGACCAAACACTCCTTTTTGAGCCTATTTGGTACGTGGGCTTATGGTGTTTAGTTGCAGAATTTAGATTCTAAGAGAAAATTCAAATTCCAGTGTTGAAATCCAAAATTGCAGAAATTGAATTGGAAACCTAAATTTCATCTTGAACTTGTTGTTTGGTTGAAAATTGCATAATCCAAATTTTGTTTGGTTGAAAACTACATAATCCAACTGTTGCTTATGACATGGCCCACTTGGGCTTCAAATCCGCCTGAGAACTTGACCCTTGCCCAATAATAGTCCCGCTATACAGATGGCCTGGTTGGATGGCAAATAAACATTATAATGGGCCCTAGAAAGTTTTTAATGATGGACGTTAATCAACACTGATTTTGTGTCGTGTGGTCCACTTGAGATTTAGATCTAACTCATTTTTTGTCTAATGCCCTTAATTGAGCTCTCAAAACGAATGAATCATGTGGATGTAAAATGCATACATCATAATGTACAACGCATACATCAAGATGGGCACCACTATAGGGGTATTATCGTCAATATTGAATGACGCTCACTCCGGCCTCTTTTCCCTTCGTAGAAACATCCCCCGCATCCTAATTCCAGCCAATTTAGGTTTCAATATGAAATTTTTTTTGCTATAATTTGCCACTAAACACACTAATTAAAAGAGGATTTTGTTGAAATCCAAATTTTAAGCTAGAAACAGGTTTCTAGATGCCAACCAAACAGGCCCTTGAGAGGGATTAACTAAGATGGAATTACATTTGGTTCTTAGCAAATTCCATGGGACGTTTGGAGACAATGGGAAGGGATGGGATTAGGTGGAGTGGAATTGCATTTGGTGTCATGCAAAATTTCCTAAAATTCACTACATTTGCAAGCCCCACATCGATGCATGTGTTTTATCCATGCTTCCCATCCATATGCATTCTTTACACACGACATTCAAGTTGTATGCATATGTGAGTGATCGATATCAATTGTGAATTTGGTTCGTTGATTACAATTCCACCAAATAGAGGTTTTGCTTAATATGGTGTTCTTACCTGAAAAAAAATTCAATTGTAAACATGGGGATTGAATGGTTAAAATACCATGGTATTTCTAAACATGCAATAATCGTGCAATAAGGGTGCGAATCCCATCTAATGTAATTCTATTCCATTTATGGCCCGTTTGGATCATCAGTGACTAAACAGCTTATCTTGGTTTTTACTTAATCAGTCAACAAGAGTCAGCAAGTATGTTTGGTAACCAACATACTTATCAACCAAAAATTAGAAAAGCATGTTTGGCTTCCAATATAATAAGTAATTCTCCCTCAAGTTTGTTCGGTCCCCCTCACATCCGCCATCCATCATGTGGGGTCCACCTTAGATATGGGCCACTCATAATTAGGGTAGACATTTGATGTGAACCGTCCATCATGTGGAGCCCACCTTATTAATTGCCCATTATAGACACCCACCCTCGAGCACACTTAATCCTATTCGTTTGCTTCAAGTGGTACCGACAGAGACAACTATACGACTAAAACTATGTCCTGAGAATATCTACTGGCATGAATTGGTTGAAAGTCAGATGCACTAGTAATAGGACAGGTGGGGGAACACCACTCCGAACCCCCTTTGTCACCTGGATGCGGTATACCACAAGCTGCATCTATGAATGCAGATTTTAGTGGGCCACATCTAGGTTGAGCCAATCTTGTTTTAACGCATAGTACCGACGTCCAATCCTTCGACCAATCACGTATGACCACCATAGTGTCCTGTGACAGACCCTACTCATCATCCGATGGCACAACATCCTCACCAACTGCCTAATTAAGCAACTCTCGGAACTAGGGGGTGAAATCAGAGATGGGAGAAACGAAGAGAGAATTATAGAGAGATGAGATGGGAAGGGAGAAATAATAGTCAGAGAGGTCGTTGAAGGAAATTGGTTCCAATGAATTAAAGAGCTTCGGAAGATTCGGGAGTCAAAACTTTGCCCCACTACTATTCTATATCAACCAGCAACAGAGTACTCCTCACATTCTGAAACTACTGACAACCTAACGCCCATCAAATCTTTGGTGGCTAAGAAAAGTATTCTTAGTCTTCCCTATCTCTCAATTGATAAGTAAAAATCAACTAACAAACGCCGAAGCCAATGAGTAGGGTAGGAATCTGGGACATCCAATCATCCATTTTCATAAAAAGGGTGTCAGATTTCGCTTTTTCCCTCTCACATCTCGAATCAAACCATGTTCCATTTCGCACATTCCCTATCACATCCACACACACTCATGCTTCATTCTATTTTTATTTCTTTTCTATTTTGCCTACCCAGATTTTAAAAGGCTTGCAAAGTATGACCTAATTTACGCAGCACTGGAAGTTCCCTCCAATCTCCCTAAAACCGTATAGCCTCATAAAGTAAAGACCATGCACTGTATGGATGAAAAAATGTACTAACCCGTTTTTTTTCCATGACCGAGGTCCTTACCTAAAATTTATGGCCGTAGACCAACCACAGGAGTCACTTTAAGTTAAGGAATCCTGCGATTCCCTAACAATTAAGATATTCTACAGTTTTTAGCTAATCATAAATTTCCAAGAATCCTTTCAGTTAACAACGATTCCCTAAAATCACACCAGGCATTTAAACGCGACATTCTATTAACCTCATAAAGGTATTGCACAATCAAGAAAAACAAAGCAAGGTAAATAAATCACTCACATCCTTGGGTATCGCGCTAGGAAAATAGTGAAGGCGAACGCAAGCATGTTCAGGTGTTCACACCCATCATGTGGAGTCACCTTTGATGTGGACTATCCATCATGTGGGCCCCACCTTTAATGTGGGTTGCCCATCATCCAAGGTTTGCCTTAAATGTAAGTCATTCATCATTAAGGGCTAATCTTTTAGACGTCGATCGTCCACCATGTGGGGCCAACTCTATATGGGCCATCCATCATGTGGGGCCCAAGTTTAATGTCCACTGCCCATCATACAGAGCCCACCTTTGATGTGGACTGTCCATCATTTGGGCCCCACCTTTCAAGCGGGTCGTCCATTGTACCAGGCAGCTTTGAATGTGGGTGTTTTATCATTATGGGCTGACCTTTGATGTGGACCATCTATATGTGGGCCCACATTGATACAAGGTGATCCACTATGTGGGGCCCATTTTTTTTGTGAGCCCCCTTCAACGTGGACAGTCGACCACGTGAACCGTGAGAGAGAGCCTCTTATGCCAACATACATCATGAGAGAGAAATAGAAAAGTCATTAGTTAAAAGGCAAATAAAAATTACTTATTAATATAAGTAGCTTTTGGCACAAAAGCTACTTTTTCAATGATCTTACTGGGCTTATGTCAAATAAGATACTTCTCTACTGCTGTAAATAGTAAAAGTAACTTATTTGGTGGTATCCAAAATGGGTCCTTAAGCCTGCAGACTTGCTCATGTAACATTGAAAACCAAATGTGCTTTTCTATTTTTTGTTTAATAAAGCGTATTGTTTTTGAAACATACTTATCCCCTAAATAAGTAGAAACCAAGATAAGTTATTCCAAACATAAGTAGCTTAAACAAAATACTAAATATCCAAATGGGTCCCAAAGAATCCATGATTTAGCTTTGTATCTACTAGGCTACACTAAGTTCTTTTACACTAAAGCCAGGGGCTGGAGGTGGGCCACACAGCGTGGGCCTTCAACACCTGTACGGAATTTGCAAAGTCAGGCTTCTTCAACCACCAGCTATAATGAAAGTGTAGAACTGTAATTAACATAGTAACTTGTTTTAATTTCCTTAAACAAAAGGGGTATATGATGTTATTTTCTGAATCCAGGGTTTGGTTGTAATAAATGTTAAAATAGGAGTGTGGTTAGCCTGGTAAGGTTGGATGGGGAAGGTGCTTGTTTCACCATTTGACATTTAATGGACGGTCCAAATTCAACAAACTGATGTATCAATAAATCAGCGGTCAAGATCGGTCAATCACTTTGATATTTGAATAGGGGCATATAGACCATGGGCCACGCAGTTTGGACGGTTTATTTATAGGGAAGATATGCCATGCGTGCAATTTCTGAATGCCTGCGTGTGACCTGTGGCTGCAGATGGCATTGCTTTTCTTAGGATTTAAGACTGAAACGATCACATACAAGATTGGAATATCTGAGCCGTGAAAATGGCTGACTATACCTTGATGATCATCTGGAGTGAAAACTGGGACGATCCAACCATTATTTGAATGATAAACAATACATCGATCTGGACCATCGGTTATCTTCTTTTCAAAGGTGTAATGCTTCTGATGAATGGGCCGTTCTGATTTCTGTCCCAGATTATCTTTATCATGTGTACCACCTTTGAACGGCTCAGATTTTATACAGAATTGACAAGTCATTAGAAAAAAAAAACATTGTATGTTAAGTTTACGTGGGAGGTTCCTGTATCATCATTTCAAGTGCTGGGCCCTGATCTGTTATGGGCTGGATCATGAGGCCCATGGGCTGGTATGGTCACAATAACTAATGGACTGGGCTTGGGATAGTTTGATGGGCCTGGATTGGGCCAGACAGGAAACTTGTGGGCAGGTCCAATCATGGGCCCGGATGACTAAGTCCCATCAGGACTGCCCGACCCATACACTGCTACATGTGAGAGATCAGGACTGCTCATCCGATGTTCATAAGGTCACATAAATTATGTAGGAACTTCTGTGACCCCTAAGAAGTTTTTAATGATGGCATTCAAATCCCCACTATGTGATCCACGTAAGCCTTGAATTGGTCTCATTTTTTGGCTAATACCCTAACATGAATTGAAAATAATAGATTAAGGGCATGTTTGGTGTGTGGAATTAAACGGTATAAAGCTGGATTTGGTGGGATGAGTTTTGAAAATTATCCGACCCTGTGTTTGGAACGACGAGGTGTTAAAACATATTTTACTTCGGATTTTATGCCAACCCCTTTCTCTGTCCACCAAGGATATCCATCCACAGAAGGGGGATTGCCATTATCGGTCTGGCACGAATTTCTTACGAAAGCCCTTTCACATGAAGTCATGCGTTAGAATGCTAGGTGGGGATCACCGTGATGTGTGTTAGAAATCCACCTCGTCCATTCGTTTTGCAACCCCATTTTAGGAGATTCGACAAAAAATTAGGCGGATCCAAAACTCAAGTGGGCCATGTGAGAGGAAAAATTGAGAGAATAAATAGGAACTATTGAAACCTTTCTAGGCTCCACCTTGATTTTTATATGCCATCTAAACCCTTTATAAGGTCACTCTCACTGGGATGAAGTGAAAACACAAAAAACTTAGCCTGATTCACGACTTTTGTGGCCATACAAACTTTTCAATAGTGATCATTGATTCCTTGTTGTTTCCTCTCATGTGGCCCACTTTAGATTTTGACACGTCTCAGTTTTTGTGGAATGCCCTAAAATGATCTCTCAAAACGGATGGATGGGATGGATTTCTCATAAACATCACGATGGGCCCTACCTAGCATCCGGGCACAAGAAATTTCCGTGAAAGGCTTTCCATAGTATACATTCTTTTTCCCTATCAAGCTAACTCCACACCAAACATGGTAAGAATGGTTTGGGCGGAATTCTCCTCCGTCCCAAACATAGAATGGGATTAGGTGGTATTCCGCCAATTCCACAACAATCCACTTGCGGCGGTAATCATGATGCTTTGTAAATTCCATCCCAGCTAATACCCCTTAATCCCTTGCGTTGGATGATTGGAAAGGGCTATATAGGATAGTAAATGCACAGCTTCCAAAGGTAGGTGTAACGACCCGAGATTTTCGACTCTCGTGTATAACACGACGGCCGAATTCCCAAGTAAATCATGGACTAATTGATTTGTTAAATAATGAAATATAGCATTCAAGCACAATGGCGGAAACAATTATCATCTTATTCTATCAAACTTACTACGTCATCATCAATGTTTAAATAAGGGAACCAACCAATATCCATACTGATTAATTAAAATACAAAACCATGTCTTCTCTTGAAGACTTATTACAATTCCATAAATTTATCAACTACTCAAAAGAAATATTTAATACATGATAACATCAATTAAGTTTATCTAACATCGTCATCCGCCATGTGATCATATAAACCATCGAACTCTTTTCCTTAAAAATCGGGTTCAATACCTGGATCTTCACCTGCATCACCTAAATTGTGTCTGGGATAGCGTTAAACGCTATCATAGTGGGGAATATTCCCTCCAAGACTATCAAGAATAACAATGTACAAAACTCAGAGTAACGCAACACAATAATATCTTTATTCAAACAAAACAATCAAGTAAAAATCTTTGTTAATGTGATGCATGAAATGCATGCTCTGGCTAAGGCACCCTGGCTAGAAATCATAATACATGAAGTGGGAGACTCCCTGTTACGACTTTACGCTATCCACTAGTCACCAGAGGTTCCTGGGACGCACAAGCCCATAGTTTTGCCCGACCACGTGAGAAACGGGACGCTCATAGCCCAAATCTACAAGTGACAGTGTACGGGAGAAGTAGGACGCTCTAGCCTATTCTCAATTCCGTACACCCACATGGAGCCAAGTGAATGCATGACTTTAGTTTCGCCTTTATTTAAGTGTTTTCGCATACAATCAATTTAAATAAAACTCAGTGGTCACTATGGGGAGTCGCAAGCAACCCAGCATAGGCCAACAGCACGAGATTAGTGTCCATAGCACCAATCCCGGCTCATGAGAATTTGTATACCATTAGTGTCCACTCATTGTCCCGTTTTATGATTTCATCATGTCCCAAAAAGCCAATGTTATACATCATGACCAAATTCATTAAAATACTCGTGTAATGTAAATGGCTCCAATCAAGCATCATGTACATGTAAGGATCCATTAACAAACAATCACTTCATTCTCTCAGTTAAGTCAAGATATATTCTTCCATCATGGACACCTCTCACGGGTTCCATCTCTCAACATCGAATAATTTTACCAACTTAGGGACAAAGAGTATACAATAATAGGATGTCCATATGATGATCTTATACAAATATTTCACATCATAATATGAAAAGCAATGTTACTTGTAATACATGGACTAAGAAAATAAGGGCATAGATTTCACAAAAATAAATAACACAAATACATATGCTTCTTAGTAAAAAATTTAAAAAAAGGAATCACATCACCATATAATGATATTCATTACAAATCTCACATCAAATTTCATATTATATGGATAAGTAATTCAAAACAAAACAACTTCACATGCCACAAAAGAAACTTATGATAATTGAGATATTATTAATGAAAGGCTTGAAGGAAAATCCTCACCTTAGGATGGACTTAGAAGAAGATGGCTGTAGAAGATCCTAGCCGCTGGAAAAATATGAGAAAGAACTCTCTTCTTCTTCTTCTTCTTCTTCTTCTCTCTCTCTCTACGGCATAGAGGCTAGGGTTAGGAGAAGGATTTGGAGGTGCGTAGTAGAAATATGGAGAGGGATGTGCACGCGAGGTCTTATGTAATAGCCTCTTGAGGTGGGTTTCTCAAATATCAATATTCGGGTGATCTATGATCAATTCCAATCCGTTCATCTTATCAAGCTCGAAGAGTAGAGTCAGAATACGTAAATTTCTTAATGATCCACATTCTAGATTGACCGATCCTTGAAAATGGCCTAACGGGTGCTAAAATGGGCTTAATCTCAATTAACGGTCTACGCTTGATGATCAGGGTCCAAATTTTGGAAAAATATGTAGTCATGATAGGCAAACAATTGTACAAAATTTAGTAGTTGATTGATGGTGAGAAATGCCTAGATCTGAAATTTCAACTTTTGGTGGAAAAGGAAGGGGCTGGCTTTGTGGTTCAACGGTGTAGGATTATAGATCGGGGTCCAAATTTTGTGTAAACTCGTAGTTATATGAGTATAATAAGTGGTCCAAATTTGAGAAGCGATTGATGGTGAGAAGTGGGTGAATCGAAAGGTTCAGTTTTAAAAAGAGTTGGTAACTCGTTAATTTCTAAAACGGGATAACTTCGCGCATAAGAAAGATGCTTATCAAGGTGGGGCACTCAAATCACACTATTGGTCCATGATAAAGACGATCCAAGTCACTCATATGAAGAGAAATATTTGACTACGACTAACCATCTACTTTCCCCACTCGATGGACATGAAAATCAAGGGTTAAGGGGCTAAGTTGACAATTGGACCACTTCTACTATGATTTAAGGGCTGAAATTTGACGTGTATGGTTAATATGTGTCCAAAAGATTAAATCTAGGGTTTTGCATGAAAGTGATCGTCAGAAACTATAATACTTAAAAATGGCATCTTAACTTAAGTTTAACTAATGACATTTTCGTAATTATCTGAAAAATGCGTGATTTTTTAAATCTGATCTTTCTACGATGTTTATGGGATCATTCTAAGCTACTTTTATAAAGGGTCCCCTATCGGATCTCTTACGGATGTCCTGCTATTCGCAAATCAACAGTAAATGTACGATAATTAATAAAAAAAATAAATTAAAAATGAATTTTCAAAAATTTTCAAATAAATCTCGCAAATCTGGGGCGTTACAGTAGGCTCCTAATTGAATAGACAATATCTCACAGATATTTCATTCATAAGGAATCACACTGTAATGAAAGCTTGTTTCCATCACTTTTTCCCTGAATACAACTGCGAGGATGGACTGCATGGATGTGAGGTACATACATCAAGGAGGGCCCTAAAGTTAGGGATCTACCCACGTGAGTGGATCTAGGATCCACCGAAGCCATACTCGGTTTATCCTGCCCTAAACACCATTAATACGGAAAGTTGAGATAATGTATCCAATCACTCTGTTTACTATTGTAATTGGAATTTGCTTCAATTAAGCCACAACTACTAGAAATGAATTGTACTATTATTATTATTATTATTATTATTATTATTATTATTTTTTAGAAATCCGATTAAATATCTTAGAAGACATAGTTATTATAAAAATACCAGCCATAACAGGGGTTCATGAATCCAAACAGCCCTAAGGTCAAAAACATACATCAGTGGGCCTCATAGAACCCATGCCAAGACCAATTTCCATTGAGGCCGAAGAGGTGAAATGTACTTCCAATATTTATTGCAGCATCATAGCATTTGTAGAAAGGTCTTTATTGTGACAACAAAGCATTTATTAAAGGAAGAGCATCTATCACCTTATCAATTTAATAAAATTCACAAATTTGGTAAATCATCCATAAAAAGCAAACAATGAAGATTTTAACTCCATGAATTTCACCCATCCTTGTCCTAAATTCCTCACCCCAACCACCCCATTACCTTAATAAGAGGGAGTGTCTAACCTCATCCATCACTATTATATACAAATGAGTACACGCCTCAATCACTTCCAAACAATCAGAGCCACTCATTGTGTGGATGCCATGATTCAAAAATCACCCACAAAAAGTAAACAAAGGTGATTTTAAATCCATGAATTTCACAAATGCTTATCCTAAATACCTCACCCCTACCACCCCCTTAGTAAGAGGGACTGCCGAGTGCTGATGCCATGATTCAAAAAACCACATATCCAAACAATCACAAACCACTCACTATGTGGATGTCATGATTAAAAAAAATCACCCTCATGAATTTTACATATCCTTGTCCTCCCCCCCCCCCCCCCCCCCCCCGTCCATCACTATCATGCACAGAAGTACACGTCTCAAACACATCCAAACAATCAGAGCCAGTCACCGTGTGGATGTCATGATTCAAAAAATCACACATCCAAACAATCACAACCACTCATAGTGTGGATGTCATGATTCAAAAATTCACCCACGACAAGCAAACAACAAGGATTTTCAAACCAAGAATTTCACAAATGCTTGTCCCAAGTACCTCACCCCTACTATCAGGGATGGAATGGTATTAGATGGGACCGGCATTATTTATTGTGCATTAATTTTATGTCTAGCAATACCATGCTAAGTAGATGGGATTAACCTTGCTAAAATTGAAGTGTGACTAACAGTGTGGGTGTGTACTAACAGTGGGATGTGTGTCCCCCATCCCCCCCCCCCCCCCCCCCTTTCTTATATGTTTGGAATCAAATGCTTCCCATGACAAATACATTGTATTATGTGAAGTTTGCATTTGGTGGACTATAGGATTGTAATCAAGGAACCATGTTTCACAATTGATTTTGGTTATGTGGGGCTCACAAACATAGAGGATGCTGAGATCCACCAAAAATCCATCTAAATCCACCATATTAATCCAAACCTTGTATTATCAAACATCATATGAAATTGACACAAAATCCAATGCTCTTCCATACCACCTAATGCCATCTAATACTGATGCTCAAACAGGCCCTTAGTAAGAGGGAGTGTCCAGTGCTGTCCATCACTATCATACACAAACAATCAGAGCCACTAATCATGTGGATGTCATGATTCAAAAAATCATACATCCAAACAATGACAACCACTCATCGTGTGGATGCCATGATTCAAAAAATCACCCATGAAAAGCAAACATCGAAGATTTTAAATCCATGAATTTCACAAATGCTTGTCCTAAATACCTCACCTCTACCAACCCTTCGTAAGAGTTCCGGTCCTTGTCCATCACCACTATACACAAACAAACGATTGAGTACACGTCTCAAACACATCCAAACAATCAGAGCCACTCATCGTGTGGACGTCATGACTCAAAATAGGCTAACACAATCAAAAGGTGGGCCAAACAGGTAAATAAAACTTGGCCCATTTGCAATTTTCTCTCAACCATTAATTTACCATATACACACATGGCCTACCCAATAATCATTTCATTTGGGCCTATATAGAGAAACATGGATCACCTGATGAACGGCTCTGATCTCCCACCTGTGTGAGCGAGAGACCCAAATCCATACACGTTTTTATTGCAACTTTGCAATGTGCCCATACAAGTCAATACATTTACACTCATCCACCATTCCCCCCCCTCACCAACTCCATCCACCATACAAATTCATCAAAGAAATAGGATAGAAAGAGTTCTTTTCAAAGTAAACATATGATCAAAAAAAGGGAAATAAGAGCCTCAAAACACTCTAGGCTTTGCAATAATGGTGGAATGCTTGAGGATGTGCAAGCTGAACTGCCCGCCTTTCTCGCTCGTGTCGAGCTTGGCCTGGCCGGCTGGCGGCATGAGCTCGAAATTCTGCACTAGGCGGCCCAGTGTGATCCCGAGAATCGGCAATGCCAGTATGATACCTGGGCAGCTCCTGCGGCCGACACCGAATGGCAGGTAGCGGAAATCATTGCCATTAGCTTCCACATTGGCCTCCTCCTCAAGGAACCGCTCCGGGCGGAACTCCTCAGGCTTTTTCCATTGCTTGGGGTTGTTTGCGAGGAGCCATGCATTGACTAGGATCTTGCTCTCCGCCGGGATGTCGTAGCCAGCTAGCTTGGCGTCGTTCAGGTTCATGTGTGGGACGAGGAGTGGGATCGCCATGCGGAGTCGGAGTGTCTCCTTGACCACTGCCTGGAGGTAGGGGAGTTTGTATGTGTCTGGCTCAGTGATCTGGACACCAGGGCCTAGGACCATGTCGAGCTCATTTCGCAGCTTCTGTTGGATCTCGGGGTGGTTCACGAGCTCAGCGATGCCCCATTCAATGGACCACAGTGTCGTCTCAATGGCTGTTTTGGGTCACATGAGCAAATGTGTGCATTGTTAGGACTGTTGATTTCATGACCTAAGAAGGCATGCATCTACGAGCAAGGTACCACAAGGTGTGGTACCCAGCCATCTTTCCTGCCAATGTGCCAGTGGGACATTGGTTCCATGAAAATGGTAGGCCCCACCATGAAGATCCTTTAGGCTAGTTTGATTATTAGGTGGGCCACATCATTAGTCTAATTTGACATGATGGTGTAGCCCACCTACTAATCAGATCAACCTTGATTTCCAATAAGGGAGATCTTCATGGTGGGGCTCATGGGTTATCCCCTATTAATTTTCTATACAAGTGGTGTACTAGTGCTACCAACACGCCTATTAATTTTCTATACAAGTGGCATATTGGTGCTACCAACACACCACTTGTATTTATGAAAACAATAAGCCTCTCCATGAAGATCACATGGGCTAGACTGATCACCAGGTGGGGCCACCCTGTTAGAATCAATTGACCATCCATTGATTCAACATACAGGTGTGGTCTACCTAGTGATCTAATCAGCCTGAATGGGATCTTCATGGTGGGGCCCGCTAGTTGCCTGTTCACAAGTGGCATATTGGTTTGTAACCAACATGCCACTTTTGTTGGGTATTAGTCACATGAAAAACAATGGCCCCACCATGAAGATCACATGGTTTGAATTAATAGACAATAGAGGGTTGAACTCAAGATACAAGTGTAGCCCACCTAATCATCATATCAGCCTCATTTGGTGATCTTCAAAAAGTGGGGTCCATCATTTTAACGGAACAGGTACCTTGGCGGGGAAAGATGGTACGGTAGCATAGTTTGGTACAGTGGCAATTGACATCTTTGTAGGGAAGTAGAAATCTAAAACTATGACAAGAATGGGCATTTTGGAAATTTCGATAAGATGGGTACATTGCTGTCGTCCATCTAATTATGCAGCTGGTGGGCCACGCGTTTTCAATGGATGAGAGCCACCTTGGATTTGGAACCTTCCCATCTCCCAAAAAGGAATCACTTTGGAATCATTGCAGATAAAACAAGGGAGATCTTCATGGTGAGGTTCATGTGTTATACCCTGTTAATTTTCTTATGTTCCAGTGTAGAACCAACACGCCACTTGTGTTTATGAAAACAATAGGCCCCACCAATAAAGATCACATGGGCTAGACTGATCACCAGGTGGGCCACCCTTTCAGAATCAATTGCCCCACCATAAAGATCACATGGGCTAGACTGATCACCAGGTGGGCCACCCTTTCAGAATCAATTGACAATCAATTGATTCAACATATAGGTGTGGTCCACCTAGTGATCGATCTTCATGGTGGGCCCCATCAGTTCCCTATACACAAGTGTAGGGTATTAGTCACATGAAAAACGATGGGCCCCACCATGATGATCACATGGTCTGAATCAATGGACAATAGAGGGTTGAACTCAACATACAAGTGTAGCCCACCTAATCATCAGATCAGCCTCATTTGGTGATCTTCAAAAAGTGGGGTCCATCATTTTAACGGTACCGATACCTTGTCGGGGAAAGATGGTACGGTAACATAGTTTGGTACAGTGGCAACTGACAACTTTGTAGGGTAGTAGAATTCTAAAACTATGACAAGAAGGGCATTTTGGTAATTTCGATAAGATGGGTACATTGCTGTCGTCCAACTAATTATGCAGCTGGTGGGCCCCGCGTATTCAATGGATGAGAGCCACCTTGGATTTGGAACCTTCCCATCTCCCAAAAAAGAGTCACTTTGGAATCTTTGCAGATAAAACACGCGGTGGTGAATCGACAGCGCACTAGTAATTTTTTTAAGTTGTGGTGTCCCATCCGATCAGGTGAATCTAACCGTCCTTTTGGCATAGATAAACTCAAGTTAAACCCAAAATCAGATTGGCTGAACATCCTAACCACTGATTTGTGACCATTGAATAATAGATCACATGGGTTGAAAGTAAACAGAAAGCCCTTGCCAAGTTGGGCACGGATTGGGAACTATAGTGGGGGCAGGTACGGAATTGAACAAATACCTTTCAAACATGCGTTGAAAGTGTAGGTCTGGGCCCGCATCCTAATAAGTTGGATTAGGATGGACGCTGATTGCGTCCAAACTCAGTACGGACGCTCAACCAAGCGGTGGAATAGCCCATTGAGATGTATCTTTTTATCAACTCCGTATAAGATCAGGCTAACAACATGAGATCAAGAATGAGGCAGATCCAACGCGCTGAGGTCGGCCACACCAAAATATTGAGCTAGGTTGCATTAAATGCAAGGGTAATCGCTAGTGTGGCCGACCTGAGCATTGGATCTACCTCATCTAACTCATTCTTGGTCTTATGACTTAAAATGTTCTTAGAAAAGGAACGGACGGAGTGGATAAATAGATACATCACAGTGGGCCCCTCCACAGATCGGTTTGGACGCTCTGCATCTATACTGCGTTTGGACGCAATCTGCCTCCTACTAACATTACCAGCAACCCCGACTAATTTCTTAGTTTGCCATCCAATTAAATCCTATTACACTCCGTGCCCATGCCATCTCAAGGAATATACGAAGGGCTGAGCTCGTTGCAGGCAGTTGTTAGGAGTGAAATTACCCAACTACCCTTAATTAGAGAAGAATGTCTATGATAACATATTTAGGACTCTGGCAGAGCATGACTGTCCATCCATATGCATACAATGGCATATTTAGCTCAATCTAAACCGTCAAAATTAAGGACTCCGGCAGAGCATGACCTTCCATCCATATGCATACAGTGGCATATTTAGCTCAATCTAAACCGTCAAAATTAAGGACTCTGGCAGAGCATGTCCGTCCATCCATCTGCATACAGTGGCATATTTAGCTCAATCTAAACCGTCAAAATTGTCCGCCCGCTTAACCGAAAAGATGGATGGAACGGTCTAACTGCCTAAGATGGTCATTCCCATGATTTGGACGGTTCTGATCGAGCTATTACTCTGCTGGAGTATACCTAAATACTACCCAAAGCCTACATAAGTGAAATGACCAAAATGCCCTTGGAGAGGGAAGTAGGTAGGAATTCATTGCTTACCAGCGACGTTGATATTTTCCACTATGTAGAGGACGTTGTCTTCATTGATTTCTCCCTTGTTTTGGGCATCGAGGATATGGTCGATGGCGCATTTTAGCCCAGATGCGCTGGCCGAGCCTGTGGTGCTTGCGAGCTTCCTGTAATGAAAATATTCACGCATACGTTATTTAATTAAAAAATATATAAAAATAGATACATTTAATTATTATTATATAATAATATGAATTATCAAAATCATGGATGTCTCGTGACATGTCAGAGGCTAAAGTAAGCCGTCTCGATTGCATATTCATGGCAGCGGATTAGGTGCGGCTCGGCCTCACCAAACACAGTGGGGCCCACCTTGATGTATTTATTCTATATCCATGCCGTCCATCTGTTCTTCCAGATCATTTTACGCCATGAGCCCAAAAATGAAGCACACCCAAATCTCAGGTAGACCATACCATAGGAAACAGTGGTTTTTTACCATTAAAAACTTCTTGTGGGCCACAAAAGTTTTTGATCAATCTGATATTTGTTTTTTTCCCTTCCTCCGGGTTTGTGTGACCATATCAACAGGTTGGATGGAAAATAAACATAAAGAAAACACTATAGTGCGCCCTAGGAAGTTTGTAATGGTGAGGCGTTCAATCACCACTGTTTCCTATAGTTTGGTCCACCACGAACCTTAAAAAATAAATTTGAGGATTGTGGGCCCCACCAGGTATGTGAATGGCATCCAACCTGTCCAACATATGAACCCAATCACTCGATCGAATAATCAAATGGGCTTTATGCATGAATTTGGGTGGTTTTGAGCAGTGCATAATATTATGAATATTATTTTCTATGGTGTGGCCCACCTTTTGTTTGGATCTGTCAGAATTTTCATTCGCCGGATCATGGATTCATATATTTGCCAGATTGGATGTTATACACTTATTATGTGGGCCTTGCAATTCTCAACTTCACCACTTAAAAAAAAAAAGAAAAAAGAAAATGAAAGCAATTTTATAGATTCAATCAAGTTACACCACACACACACACAATTAGGTCAGGAGGCCAATGTTCAATATTCTCTTCTATAGTGTGGACCACCTATAATGGGTTGGTTTGGACTTTAGTTAAACCCCACGTTGTAAACAGCTAAGATGGGAAAAAATGGTCTAAAGTCTTTCCGTGTCCTTAAAAGTTTCCGCTAAAAGTCCAAAGTGGTTTACATCTAATAAGCAACATTTTAATTCACATGTAAGTATTCTATGCCCGCTTCTTTCTTTTCAAAAATTTAAAGACACTTTTAAAATATAATGATGGTTTATATTTTAGGGCATGATCCCAAAATATAAATAAAAACCACTTAATGTTAAGATCAGCCTAACTCCTACTAGAGTGGATCCATTGAGGTGGGTGGGACCCTCGACTGTGGGACTTGGAGTGATGTATGTGTCTTAAATACACACTGTCCAACCTATTTGAAAGCTCATTTTAGGGCACGATCCCAAAAATGAAGCTGACTCAAATCTTAGGTGGACCACATCACGTGAAACATTTATGATTGAATCCTCACCATTAAACACTTCACCGATTCCACCAAAATGTTTATTTGCCATCCAACCTATTGATAAAGGTCACAAACACTTAGATGAAGAGACAACACAAATATCATCTCGATCCAAAGCTTTCATGGCCCACAAGAAGTCGTTGTTTCCTATACTAAGTCCATCTGGGATTTGGAACTGCTTCATTTTTTGGATCATGTCCTATCCTAAAATGAACTTTCAATACCGATGGATAGCATAGATATAGTCACATACATCACAGTGGGCCCCATAGTCAGGGATCCCACCCACTCAGGGTCTCACCTAATCGGCTCCCTCTCCAGCTATAGTTGAAAAACTCAAATTGGCTCTGATAGGGCCGTGTCAAATCAAGGGCTCAACTAAACTCAAGTTTATTTTTTGTTTTTTTTTCCTTTGCTTTTATAGCTATGGGATATTCCCAACTTAAAAAAAGTGAGACTAATCTATGCAGATGCATGCAATCGACCTAAACTAAGTCTCAACGTAGTACTTAACAATCAAGGTTGTTTCATCCTTCCATAATGTTAAAAATTCCGGAAAAAATGATTCTTTTGAGTCTCAAATCAAAATCAATTAAAAAATCTAAATTTCAAGAAAACAGAGAAAGAAATTAAGAAAGAAAAACCCATAAAAAAAATCCAATCAGACCATCAAATAGGCTACACATCATTGATATTTTCAGTAGTATATATTGTTTTCCGACGGCGCCGCCCACCTTATGATTGAACAACATCTCTCATTTTGGTTCATGTCATTGTCATTGTGGGCTCACCTATTGAACAGGTTGGATTTCATTGGAAGGCATTGTGGTATTCCAAACGTTAAGAAAATATAAAAGGGCATTTTGGTAATTTCAATTTAAAAAATTAAAAACTAAAAAACCCATAAAAAGAAAATCCTAACCCAATTAAATAAAAATAAAAATTAAAATAAATAAATAAGAGAAGAAAAATACTCACTTCCTCTCTTCAAGAAAGTAGTCCTTGAATAGCTGCAGCCTCCTTTCCTTCACTTCCTTGCAAATCTTCAAATACCCTCTCAAGAAAGGCCTCAAGATGGGAATGAAATCTCCGTAATTATATTCAAAGCTCTGGGCTAATCTGCTCCGTTCACCATTCAATGCCCTCAGCTTAACGAACAGTGGATCTTCCTCACTCTCAAATCTCCTATCGAACATGATTCGGTACATGTTGTTGTACATCATCAGCTGTAGCCTTCTCCTCAATACAATCCCCTTCGTTGCTGCATCTGGATTCGCTTTCACATCTTCCACCACACGTGCGATCTCGTCCTCCCATCCATACCTGTACTGCTGGACCACCTTGTTTGTGAAGAATGGGACGGTCATGATCCGACGCATCTTACGCCAGTGATCACCGTAGACAGTAAACACCATGTCCTGACCCTTGCCTGCATAATCAGAAGATGATCCACACCATCTATTAGTTGGGCTTCTATCTGTGCCGTGGATTGGATGGTTCGGATTGCCTGATAGACGGTTTAAATGGCTGATTTGCCCTGATTCTTATACGATTGACCATGACAGCATTTTATAGACTGATCCAGTCCATCCGGTAGTTGGTCTTCTATCCATGCCATGGATTGGATGGTTGGGATTACTTGATAGATGGTTCAAATTGCTCATTTGGCTCTCTTTATATGATTGGCCAGGACAGATGGAATGGACGGCACAGGTTGATCCATTCCACCATACTAGATCATCTCTTTTTAAGTTATTCTTTTGGTTCCTGTAAGCCGAGATAATCTGATCGATAACCCCCTTTTATCCACTTTTCGTAATACAGTAGCACAAAAGTGGAGAAAAAGGGTGTTCCTATCAAAAAGTAAGAATCTATTTTATTTTATTTTTTTTGCATGGTGGCCCTAGTGAAATGGACGGTCGAGATTGATCCATTCCATGTAACAGATCATCTCTCTTTTTAGTTATTGTTTTGCTTTTTGTAAGCCGCTGCAAACTTTTTGTCCGCTTCTCATAGTACGGTGTACGAAACAAAAAAGTGGAGAAAAGGGGTGTATCTATCAAAAAGGTAGGGTGTAAATATAAGGGGTGTCAATGGGCCGGGCTTGGGCCTGAAAAATTAGAATTTTACACAGGGCCGGGCCGCAGTGTAAACCCCGGGCCAAGACCTACCCCAGGCTGGCCCATTGACACCCCTATGAATATTACTCAAGCTTCCACATCGGATGCTGCCTTTCCCGCAACCATCTCAATTGTGTCGAAAATCCGAGCCGTTCAAAAGGTGGGCCGCATCATAAAAAACCACTGCAGGGAGAGCTGGACGGTCCACTCACCTGGTGAGCTACACCATCGAAATCAATGAACATCCAACGGTCTTACTCAATGCAAAGGTGCGGCCCACCAATGAGCAGATCGGCCCAGCACTTCAACGGCTCGGATTTTGAGTAAGAGTAGCAGGGTAGCTGTGGCCACGTGTCGTCGTCATGACGAGAGTTATGAAGAAACTTGCCTGTGAAGATGTCGAAGACGACGTTTCGGGTCCTGGACCCGAACTCGACGCCCTGAGTGTGGAGGACTTCCTTGGCGAGGTCAGGGGAGGAGACGACGACGAGATTGCGTTGGCCCATCCGGAGGAGGAAGATCTCTCCGAATCGACGGGCGAGATCGGACAGGTTTCGATGGTTGAGATCATCCCCGACCTGGAGCCAGTTGCCGAAGACGGGAACGGGGATTGGGCCAGGTGGGAGCTTGAATCGCTTCCCGCGAAGCTTCGATACGACGGTAGCGACTATGATGGAGAAGAAGAGGGCGAAAAGGGCCTTCTGCAAGAGAAGGAGATCCATGGCTGAGAATGAACGGCGGAGATTGAGAGGGAGGGGAAGAAGGTGGAGGGGTGAGGAAATGTGGTGGGAGGGAAGGTGTTTTATAACGAAGAGTGAGGGTGTTAGAGTTGACGGAAACCGTTAGTTTTCACGGAGTTTCGAGATAACGGCGGGAGGGTAGGTGGGTGAATACGAGGGGGTGAGATGGGATCATCTCAGTTGGGCATGTGGTTGGTGGGGTCCACTTTAGACCAAGTTGGGGGAGTGGATTAGCTGTTACCCGGCTAACACCTTAGTGGGGGTTTACCTTTAGCGTGGGGCCCACCTTGATGATTTATCATATATCTATGCTATCCATCCGTTTTTCCAGCCTATTTTAGGATATTGTCCCAAAAATTAAGCAGATTCAAGTCTCAGGTGGACCACACCACACTAAATAATGGTGATTGAACGCCCACAGTTATAAACTTCCTAGGGCGCACTATAATATTTATTTGCCATGCAACCCGCAACCCGTTGATAAGGTAAATTAGACCTGAGGAAAAATACAAAGATCAGCTTGATCCAAAACTTTTATGGCCCACTAAAAGCTTTTAATGGTCATTCACCACTGTTTTGGGATCACATCCTAAAATGAGCTGAAAAATGAATGGTATATAACACATTCATCAAGGTGGCCCCACATGGTAAGGGTAACCGCACCCCAAGTTGGGTGGCAAATTTGGAACGGGGTTTGGCTGGTGACCCCCAATGCTCGGTGGCCCCATCATGTTTTATCCATGCTGTCCATCCATTTCGCGTGATCATTTAAGGTCATGAGCCTAAAAATTAGGCAGATCTAAATCTCAGGTGGACCACACCATAAGAAACAGTGGTGATTAAACACTTATCATTGAAAACTTCTTGAGGGATGGATAAGTTTTGGATCAAGTTGATATTTGTGCTTTACCTTCATCTAGGTTCATGTGACCTAATCAAGAAATTGGATGGCAAATAAACATTACAGTGGGCCCTATGAAGTTTTTAACGGTAGAAGTTCAATCATCACCGGTAAAATGAATGAACGGCCTAGATAAAACACATACAACATGGTGAGGCCACATAACTTTGACACTAGCTAGCTAGCCTGTTTTGGGTTCACCAGCCAAATTTGCTACAATCTATAAAGCTACATGGGCCCACCCTAATATTACATCAATTCCAACCATCTGCTGGATCGGATCATGTTAGGATGTCGGCTTAAAATATTAAACAAACTCAAAATGTAAGTTGAGTCGTGCCTTGCCTCATTGGTAGACTTTGCATAGTTTCAACAAGAGGTCTCAGTCCCAAAACCCATCAGGATGAAATTCCTGCTATTGACAACACCAGTGGGTGCGTTGCATAACTGACTGGGTAACACCAGGTGATTCCATTGGGACATAGTGGGTTGTATATTAACTTAGCATGTGACCTCTTTTCCTTTCCAATATTTAAGAAAATCTAGACCACATGTAAAAGTGGGCCCCACCCTTAAGATGACTGTATGTCATGACCCTATCATGATGTTTGGGGCAACCAAATGCACACTTTGGATTTTTAAATGATAATTTTATATTCAATACAAAATCTATATTATTATTATTATTATTATTATTATTATTATTATTGTGAGTTTTATATCCAAAGCTAGAGCAAGTGTTGTTTGGGAGTGAAGTGCAGGATCTAAGCCCACTTGGGTGAGTCCCTTTTGACCCGTTGAGTTTTCAAATACTGATGCGTTTAGAAGAACTATGTGATGAGTATACCTAAACTATAAAATGATGGGTTTAGATTGTTGATATGGATTCTCCACATGTCCAAATGCACTTAGGTACATTGAAAGTGATGTAGAGTGGGCTGCAGAACTACTCTTTGCATAGATGGACCGAAAAAAGCCTAAATGAACGCGTATATAGCTCGTTAGATCCGAGCCCATTCCTATGTTGAGCATGATGTAACTGGGATTAGGCACATTCCGATCAAAGAAATTTATTTTGGATAGGGAGAAATTGCCGTTCAAAGTACGAATTGTAAATCGACTAAAACTTTTGATCCAAATGTTGTTACGAGACATATGACTTATCAATTTTGACTATAACAGGCCATGCGGGGCCAATCAACTCCTATAAGTGGGTCACATCACTTCATTTTGTGAGAAAACACTTCCTTCCAATTTAAAATTATTGTTTTAGAAAAAACTTAACTACCATTTCGTAAGTTTTAGGTTGGACGTATCTCTTTCGTTTTAGAGCTTTAGTATATGCAGTCTTCTTAAGATTTATTTTTAATCATGCCAGTAATCATTCGGCATAATTAAATTTGGACTTTGTATTTTTAGTAAATTTTTCTATTTCAAATAGATTTTAGTCTAATAGAATTAAGACTAGTACTTAAGGTTTTGCTTATTTTATAAGTGATGTAATCAGAAGTTTGAGCATTATTATTGATTGATAAAAATTTTAAACATTTCTTTTTTCTTATGGATTCAAGAATAACCTTATGAATTTAAGATTTTGCACGCTTGAGGTAGACGATGATCTTCCTCATCACACCATTTCTTGTGCCAGAAAGGTTTTCACATGCTATTTTGTTATATCACTTCTCTACGTGAGGACTACAATCTAAATGCAATTAGTTCATGGAAAGATTTTCAAACATGTTATGAATTTATTACCTCAAAGCAATTTCTTGGATTCAATAGCAACGAAAGGTGGAGGCTCAAATGTTGGATCTTCTTGCATGCGTTTCATGTTGTCGGAAGATGGTTACACCGCTTTCATTGGCATAAAAAGAGGTATAAATGAACGCTCTTCTTTAAGCAAGATTCATACTTTAAATCACTTGGCATAAATGGAGCTAGACTTCTCTTTCACAATTAATCTTTCGATATTCTACGGACTGATGCACGAAACTCAATCTTTTAGTCACGAGTCCTTGACACATCTTATAGAAATACAACCATGACTGAAAAACAATTCATGCACTTTAGAAATTGGCAAAGTAATAAGTCACAGGCGAAACTACTCATGCAATTTAAAAATTGACAGAGTAATGAATAACCTGTTACTCTGAAACCACCAAATCCTATCATCTCTATCTCCCGGTGGATGAAGCCCGCTTGAAAAACATGTGTTACAGTTACAATGCACTTGGTTATTTGAATCATTTCTCTACATGGATAAGGAAATTAGGTCACTTACTAATTTGGCCCAACCTTCTAACTTTATAATTGAGTGCATGCAGGTTAGAGTTGTAGGATGGAGTCGATGGTATTAAATCAAATGATCTTTTAGTGAAAAAAAAAAAACCAACTGTTGCAAATTTAGATACGAAATATCTATTATTAGATAAGGTGAACGGCATATCACGTGGACTAAACCCACATGGATAGGCTAGGCACGGCTGAAGTGCGTGGTCCTTGTGGTCCCTAAATAGTGTTATTGGACGAATGGCCGGTGTATCCCATCCAAGGAAAGATTAGAGAGATTTGGAAGCATGATTTTAAGACTTGGACGTGTCTAATGTAACTTGTCCGACTTGGTAGGACTCGATCCAAGTCATCGAGTCGACTCAAAACTGAAGAGTCTTCCCATATTATCGAGTAGAAAATCCAAGTTTTTGACAGCTCGGATGCCCCGCATCGAGTTGAGTTTGATGTGACTTGCCTGAGTCGACTCATACTCAATAGGACCCGATTTGGTTTGATACCTGAGTCACCCTCAACTAGGTGAGTCAGACCAGTTTAGCCTCTTTTGCTACTCGTCCGAGTCGGCTCATGAGTGATCAAGTTGGGAGCGGATTAGGTGAGACCCCAGAATAGGGCTGTCAACGGGTCAGATACGGGCCGGATCAGTGGTGATCCGTATCTGATCCGATTAAGAATATATCCGACCCAAATCTGACCCGAATCCAATTCGGATCACAAGTACATGATCCGAATCCGACCCGTTTAAATATATTGAAATCCGTTTTCGATCCGAATATGATTCGACCCGATATCCGAATATGATACCGCCCATGGTTGCGTCACTTGCTTGCATGGAGAGTAGAGACGAATGAGACAACTGTTTTTTTTTTTTTTAATCGGGTCGTTAACGGGCCGGATCAAGGTTGATCTGAATCCGACCCGAATATTAAACGGATCATCTTTGGGTATCCGTATCCAACCCGATTATCCAATTATTGATCCGAATCCGATTAAATCGGATCGAATACCGATCAAAATCCGTGCCGTTGGCAGCCATACCTTAGATCCACTGAGGTGGGTGGGACCCCTGATGACTGTGGGGCCACTAGTATGTGACTACATCCACGCCGTCCATCCATATTAAAATTTCATTTTAGGGCATGACTTTTTATGAAGCAGTTACACAGATGGGCCATAGTACAGGAAACAGTGGTGATTGACCATTAAAAACTTCCTGTGGGCCACAAAAGCATTGGATGAAGATGATATTTATGTGATCTCTTCATCTAGGTGTTTGTGACCTTATCAACAGGTTGGATGGAAAATAAACATTCGGGTGGAATCCATGAAGTTTTTAATGGTAGAGATTCATTCACGACCGTTTCTCTGGTGTGGTCCACCTAAGATTTGGGTCAGCTTCATTTTTGGGACCATATCCTAAAATGAGCTTTCAAAATGGTTGGACGGTGTGGATTTAAGACACGTACATCACTGTGAGCCCCACAGTCAGGAGTCCCACCCACCTCGGTGGATCCCGGGTCTCACCTAATCCACTCCCCTTTGTGTGGGCCTTGTAAATGGATTGAGCTACCGATCTGTTCTGCCACGTGGGTGGGTGAGTTAGAGTGGGTGGGGCGCGTGGAAGACTGACCTTTCCCTTGTGTGGTTGGCGGGGGTTTGGGCGTTTAGCTTCTAGTGCACTGGATTAGAAGGGCATCCAGACCGTCCATCTGTTGTTCCCGACCTTTGATTGCCACCTATGGAAAATCACAACCCTCTTCTAGCCATTAAAAAAAGTGTCCTTTAAAGTGTCACTGATGAACACAACTGGAGAAAAAACTGACGGTCAGGACTGTCCATTCAGTGCGATTTTCAAACTGCAGTACATTATAAGCAGGAAAAATAAGATGGACGGCCTAGATCTACCAATTCATTCCATGTATCAGGTATTGGGCGACGAATGCCCCGTCACGGACCAGCTCGCGGGATGAGAGTGTGCCTTTTCTTTTATTTCTCTACTAAGGATGGTACTAATCGCCATCGGAGCACCATGTAAGTTATAGTGTTGTTTGCATCGGGCCACTTGCGCACCCCAATCAATGAATCTGAACCGTCCATTAAGCTTAGATCAATTTTCATAGGCTACCATACAAAAATCACACTGATCGGATGATACCATCCATCCTCTATTTGGCATTAGTGTTTGTATCCATCCTTTTCTGAAGCCACTATTCGGATGGTCGGGATTGCTTAAAAAGGAAATCATTTAGCAATCCATGACATTCCCCAACAAGTAGATGGATTGAAAGAATGAATGGACCTATTTTAAGGCAAGAAATTTCAACTGTTCATATTAAAGGCTGAAGATCAGATGGTTGAGATTGTCGTATCTGATTTATATTTTCATGGTTTCCCGAAGCATGCATTTTTCATCTAATGGACGGTCTAGATCAATATATTGGAGTGTCTAAGTGTGCCAATGCCAGTAGGAGCACTATAACTTAGTGCTGCACGAGCACTGAAGCATTTCTCTTTCCCTTTATATATTGGGTGAAATCACCAAAGCATCCCTATCTTAATCCAAGTGATGACAATCATTAATATTATTATCAGAGGTGGGGCCCACTCGATGTTGCGGGATTATCAAAGGCCGGTAAAGGGTCTTGTTTGTGACCAGAGCCGTTCATCAGAAGCTCCCACTGTGGACGGTCCAGATCAGATTGAGAGGAATGTGATGTGCACCGAAGTTAAAAATTACAAAGATTACAGACAGTGCATGCTGACTGTCTGAGTATATCCTGCCAGTATCACTGGGAGACCACTGAAGTGAAATCATAGCCCGGCAGCTGGCCCATGTAGATCAGCGTAAGACCCACTTCAGAAGGTGTGATGGATGGGCCACGGAAGGGACCCTTTTCCCGTAATGATGATCCTAACCGTTCAAAAATTGGACGTACATGCACACCATTGAAAATTCCATGAATGTATATGTCAATGCATCGAATGGCTAAGATTACTTTTGGAAACTCATACATCGTCCATGGAACATTCCCGATGGGACCTACCTTTTAAAAGGTCCAGATTACCTTTTACACACATGACCCACCTAGTAGACTACAAATTCACTTCAGTAGTCCTGCGGGCTACCAAAACTGGCCTCTTAGGCCCGAACGATGGAGACAAACACCATGCAGCCCAGATGTAGAATCTCAATTACCAGGCAGCACGCAACAGCAACTCTCAGCCGTAGAGATGCCGTTATAATGGCGTTATAGAAAACTGTCATCTACGCGTCGGCTTCCGTCATCTGTTCACCTCCGTTCATGCCACCTACCCCCTTCCACAACGCATCTGTCTTTTACAAAAATGCCCCTAGCACGTTGGGATATTCACACCCCGACCCCGTTCTGGGTACACCTACCACCGGTTCGACGTCGACGTGGCCGAAATGGTCGCACCTAATTTTCCAGCGTAGCTAAAAAACTCAGACATACACATCCACCCATCCATTGACGGGCGTGGATTTCCTGCGAAAGCCTTGCGCAGGAAGTTCCTGCCTGGGAACCAAGGTGGGGCCCACAGTGATTTTTTTGATAAATCCACCCCGTCCATCCGTTTTGGGAGCTCATTTTAGGACGGATGGACGGGGTAGATTTATCAAAAAACATCACAGTGGGCCCCACCTTGGTTCCCAGCGCAGGAACTTCCTGCGCAAGGCTTTCGCAGGAAATCCGTTCCCTCCATTGACCTCATTTCTCACACGTCATCATTTTGTAAGGACAGCTTATTTCGCTGACGCAGTCACGTTTTGGATGACTCGGATCTGCGCAGGAAAAGCTCCGTGGGACCCACCATGATGTATTTGTTCTATTCACGCCCTTCATCTATTTTGTTAGCTTATTTTAAGGCATGAGCCCGAAAATCAGGCAGATCCAACTCTCAGGTGGACCACACTACAGGAAACATTGATGATTGAACTCCAACCATTAAAGCTCATGTGGCCCACTGTAATATTTATTTACCATCCAAGCTGTTGATTACATCACAAGTACGTGGATGAAGGGAAAACATAAATATCAGCTTGATCCAAAACTTTTGTGGCCCTAAAGAAGTTTTTAATGGTGGGAAATTATCCCTATTGTGCTGTCCACATGAGATGTGGATCTGCTTAGTTTTTGGGACCATGTCATATAATGAGTTGGAAAAACTTATGAACAGTGTGGATATATAGTTTATCACTTGGATACAATCCTATGCTTGTGGCCTATCTAAAACTTGAAATTTCATCAATTTCTTTTGCGAGCTTTTTACAACCATTATGTTGAGGAGTTCGCCTGACTGTGTTAGAGCTGATCCTCTCTGACAGATTCAAGATGAGCTCGACCAATCAGAGTAGCAGAAGCAGAGGTTTTCTGCACGGTTTCAAAAGAGGATCCAGATTCTATGTTAATCATCATTTACCTATATTAATTATATTAATTAAAATATTAAAATTAATTTAGTAATTAAATTCAAACTCCTGTAAATATCATGGCTTTGGATTACAGGATATTCTAAATCTACGATGCCAAACACAACCAGGGGTTTCAAATCCACGCTCAAAACATGCCGTTAACGATGATCCGACGATCTCGACCTTAGGATTTTGGCGGTTGAGTTTGGTTATTGTTCATGGCTGTGATTGCTCTTTCACTGTAACTGAAGGAGGCTGCTTCATTGAAGATTGGGCCCACGTGTCGTGATTTTTCTACACATTGATTAAATTCAGAATGCCAATTCCAACACGCGTGTAGATGTGTATCCTTCCACGCGCGGTACACGTGCAAATTCGAAACACGTATGTGAGATCTGATCTTTCCATAAGTTTGGAAATGGTGCATAAATCTTCTGCCTAGAAACAGATCAGATAATTTAAGTTTCAGGTGGGCCATATCCATTCAAAGTAATTTTGACGGTTAAAATCTTCTTATATCCATTCATTTATTTTGGTATATGACGAGGCCCCACTTGGGTGTAAAATGGCATTATTTTTATGCTAGAATAGCTCACCTGATATTCAGACCTCAAACGCGTGTCTCGTTTGAATACATGCGCTACAACACGCGTATGGAGTAAGCAAATCTCGAGTGTAAAATAATACACCGAAAGAGGGTGCATGTGCCGCTTTCATTAGCCTGGCAGGTGCGCACGTGCTACTAACCTAGAAAATTCTAGGGTCCAGCTACTTTTGCACGTGCCATCGGCTAAATTAGAACGGGGTCTAGGTGCTTACCCCGTTGACCTTAGTAGTAAAGGGTATCCACCACTCCTTAGATTTGTTACACACCGGCTAAACTCTTAGTGGTGGGCTACAACAAAGCAAAGTTGTAACAATGAATTACTCACTGTTTTAGAGTTCTATAAATTTCATTAAAACTAAAATTTTAAAATGTTCAAATTAATTGATTAAGCCATATTATTGATTATTATTTATATATTATTAAGTTAGTTAAAATATAAATTTTAGATCTAACTATACCTTTTAATCATCTTATATGAATCTTGTTTGGTTGCCGAATATCGAATATTCAAAGTAGAAAGTTCTCTTTAAATGGACCTTAAATCAAGAAAGAAAAGCTTATGCCTTAGAATTGGTTTAGGGTTGTTGTAGCACCCCGTAAATTTTCATATACGAAATTAAGCACGGACTCGAGCAACAATGTTCGTATAGCTGTACAATTCGATTAGTCTAACTCTAAACCCAAAACCTCTAATTTGAAGTGACTTAGGCCAAAATGACGTTTCTGCTAAGGACACAAACGCCTGGAATTAAACTGGAAAAGCCTAGACCTTAATTACCCTACTCATCAAATCCCGACACTCGATCATTTCAAATAGTGCCCTGAATGCCCGAATAGTCTGTAGACCGTTAATTAGGGCATCAATAAATACAAAGCTAGGGATAAACCTCCGTTTTGACGGGCTTGACGACCTTCGTGAGTCTTTGAGGCAAGGCGGGGTGTCGACATGCTCAACTTAGTTCCGGAGTATTGGCACATGGGATGTGTGAGTTTGCCCAACAATGTTCAAGGAGATAAATAATTTATGTTCTTTTGAACTTTCCCTAAGTTGTGGGGTTTGAACCGTTGAAACACTATGAAACTTAGGACCCTAGCTCTGAATAATTTCCTGCATGGTTCCTAAAACCACAGCCCCAATTGATGATCGATGACTGCTAAACAGATATTGTGTCATATCCGTTGATCCCTAGGTGGATCTCCTCACTTAGTAACTATCCTATGGTGTTGATGGACGCATGCGGGCCTCGATGGGCCCCAGATGATAAAAATAGACCCCCCAAGGTGACATAATCAATAGCAGGTGTATTAGGGCCATTTGCCACCAATCTAGGAGGTATAAGTAACCTGAATTTGGAGCATTTCTCACCAAATCCGAATTTGGGTTGCTTGGAGGGAAATTGAGAGAGAAAGAGAAGGTGAGGAAGAGTTTTAGTGTGAGATCATTCCTTGGTGAGTGATTGTGTTATTGCTCATCATCCTTGCATCCTCACCTTGCTATCGCCTCGTCACCTACTTCGTTGAGATCGGAGGTAAGACTTGAATCACACCTCCCATTCCAACTCATTTTAGGTTCAAATGCTAGAAATCTAACCCTAACCTTGCTTGTTAAATGGGCATTACCGGTTCCCGACAAACCCTAACCTTAGGCGCTTGAACAATCGAAAAACCCTATCCTTAAAGTGTGGAATATACTTTCAGGTTTACGTTTATCAACCTTAGATGGTGTTAGAGAATGATATATTGATGTAATTAGGATTTATGGACTTTAAATGCTTTCATTACTTTATCTAATTGCAACTGTTGACTTGTGCATAGTTAGGTAACATGAGTGTTTGATGAAATGCTTGAATGTCATAGATCTTGTAGGGTGGCATGCTTTTATGACTTAATGCTTACTTGACATATTAATGTATGAGATGCTGATGCTATGCTTGTTTGGTCACACTTGAGAGGGGTAGCTCAATGCTTATGTATATGCCTTATTTGAGTAGGTCGAGATGGAGTTTTTGGTGGAAAGAGATTAACCAAACATATAAACTCTAGGGTAGCCTAGTTAGGTTGGCTACCCAGGACTGGTTCGATTGATCGGGGGTGAAATCGGACAACTGACAATAGTCGAACTACGCGGGTCGCTTGTGCCCATGTCGGTCCTGTCGGAGTTCCCTCATGACAAAAAAAAATATATCTAATGTATAGTTTAATTAATTGCTAATCGTTGTTAAGTCGCGCTCTAGTGAATCCAGAATACTACTGTTGCTACTGAAAATAGGTCCACTTATAATCGTTAGTGCGATACGATCCCGTCAAGTCTCGTGGGATGGGCATAGTGGTATTGGACACCGTGTCCGGGCTGTCGGCCTACGTTGGGGTGACGAGCCCCCATAGTGTCATTGAGAAATCGTAGGGGTGACGAGCCCTTTTGGTATTAAATCAAATAGGCTAACAAGCCCTTGTTTATGAATCAAACTGAATTGATTGTATGAGTGTGGAAGATGAGTTAGGGATTCGTGGGTTATTGGAGATGGTTGACGACGCATAATAGGGAGACAGATGGTCCAGCCTATAACTTATGATATAATGGGGGTATTCCGGATTCACCAATACTGTTGTATGAGAATGAATTAATAAAGACTAAATTAATCATGCATACATGTCATGTTCATTCCAAGTAACTGTCTGACTGTTAGAAATGCCAGTATACTGAAGAACAACCCTCATACTTGCATTGTGGGTGGTTGGTCAACTGTTAGAAAGATCAACCATAATTTATTCTTATGTTATTGTGACTACCCGAGACATGCATTATAATTAGAGCTGGGCACAAACCAAGCCAGCTCGAAAGCTCGGCTTGGATTGGTTTGAAAAAGCTCGGCTTGGATTGGTTCGAATAGAAGTTCAAACCAAACCAAGCCTCGGAGTCAAGCTCGTTTGAAAAAACAAACCAAGCTCAAACTAGGGCAATACCGGCTCGGCTCGGCTCGAAGCTCGATTTGATTCGGCTCGACTCGGCTCATAGATTATAAGCACACTATTTCTTGTGGTGTGATCCACTTGAGCTTTAGATATGATTCCATTTTAGGATCATGTCCTAAAATGATATGTAAAAATGGATGGGCAACATGGATAATACATATATATGATGATGTGGATAATACATAATACATATGCATGGATGCATACTGTTTCTTTACACTTGTAAAATTATGTTTGTGTACTTGTTTGGAAAAGGCTCTTACATGTTTGTTTTGAATTTGCATTCTTGGGATGTTAAACATCATGTAATAAGATACTTTTTTTTTCTAACTTTTTAAATTCTTTTCTATTTAAACAAACAAACAAAAAATAGAGCTGTCGTTGCCTGTTCAAACTCGACCAAGTTTGAAATTTTCGACCAAACCCATCCTGGCTCGAACTAGATTTTTCTGGAGCAAACCAAACTCCGGCTGCATTGGTCAGGTCGAAGCCCAAATCGGGCCGATCCACAAATTGGGGTGGCACAAGAACAAGCCAAACCAAACTAGGGCTAACTCGGCTTGGCCCGGATTGTTGCCCGCCTCTAATTATAATTGTTAACATAACATCCATGCATTTAAACAACTAGCATAGGAATTGTGTGTTTGAGTATGGTCCTTCCCTAAGCCTAATTGATTTGATAACATGCCTGACTTTGAAATATAATATCACTAAGTCGATCACTCACTCCCACCAAGGACGGTTTTTTAAAACATCGGCCAGACACTATCATCGACGCAGGTACCCTAGAGGCCGATGTGCTGGAGGATGGATATGAGGAGTATCTCGAGGACGACTCTTGCTAGTATTCAAATGGGCAGGTGTGGGTGGAGCGCCTTCATACGTTTTGTGCGTCTTGGAGCCGTGGGTTCAGACTTATGCGACATTTAACGGTTTTGGGCTGGATATGTATGTTGCGGCCGTTTGCTGTGTGGGCCCTGTACTTGTGTTAGTTGGGATTATAATTTTGGATTTTAATTAAGTTTGTATTAAAATGCCGTCTTTACTTATCCGCCCATAATGACTTTAAACTTATGCATCGTTACCTTGTTAACTTAAATAACTAATCATGCTTCTACAAATCATAAGTGATACCCGGAATATCAGAGGCCGAGGTTGTACTTGACCCTTGAAATTCATGATGCTACAGTTGCTCATAAAGATACTCACGCCCAATGGGCTACATATTTGTGGACATAAGTATTTTCTCATTCATTCTCACTCTATTTCTAAGGCCCTTTAGTTTTTCAAATTGCATCGTAATTACATGTAAAGGAATAATCATTAATTACTTTCAAATATCGTTTGGAAGGGGCGTAGGTTGCTTGGGCACTATAAGTTATTGTAGATGGAAGTTGTGCGGAGCCCACATAAATGCTCATGGCAAATCAATTTTGTCCATCAATTTTGCAAGGCAACAATAGGACATGATTATGAAAAACGGGCAGATAAAAGAACTCCTGTGGGCCATACCACACAAAAAAGAGGGGATTGAATGCTCAAAATTAGAAACTTTATGGGCCACAAAAGTTTTTGTGTCAAGATGATATTTGTACCTACAGTTTATTTGAGTGGTAATAACCCAGTGAACGGTTTGGATAACATATAAATATCATGATCGATGCTGGGAAGGTTTCAACAATGGACATTTTATTCCACCATTTCATGTGGTGTGGCGTACATAAGTTTTGAATTTGCTTGATTTTTAGATTCTTGTCCAACTGTGGTCTTACGAAACTAATGCACAGAGTAGATTCGCCACGGGCATCTATGTTCGCCTCACACAGCTCTAGAGGAACTTCATGTGCTTGGGGGTAGAGGCAATCTTTAGAAGAAGGGAAATACCTCTCTTAATTATACCTCAAAACTACGCTCATGGATGAAATTAGATGAAAATTGGTATCTGTAAATTTGTAGGTCCCACTGTAATGTATGTGTCTTATCCATGCTATCCAATCATTTTACCATCTCATTTTAAGGCATAACCCAAAAATTGAGTTAAATTATAAGCTCAAGTAGACCACACCATCCTATGGGGGATGATAACGCCCACTGTTCAAAACTGAAATCTTTTTAGAGCCTACAGGGATGTGGGCCTGTCATCCAACTTCTTAAGGGCACATAAACATTAATGAATGATAAACACAAACACGAGCTTATCCAAAACGTGTATGGCCCCTAATAAGTTTTCAACAATAGACGTTCAATTCTCCCTGTTTCCCCTGTTGTGGTTCACTTGAGCTTCATATCTATCCTTTTTTTTTTTTGGTTCATGACATAAAATAAGTAGAGAAAATAAATGGACGACATGGATCAGACACATACGTAATGGTGGGCCGCACATATTTTAGTGAATTTATTATATAATTTCCTTGGTTAGCATCACAACATTCCAAGCAAGAGCAACTGGCAACTTTAAGTGACGATGACTAAAGTGAATAATAAGAGTAAATAATAATTACTCATTTATACTGAATTAACAATGTAAATGAAAAAACACACAACCCTAAGTGGCGACACCCTAGGAGGCTTCAGTGTCCAAAGCTCTCTCTTGTGTGTCATCTCCCCCTTGAAATAGGATCTTATTTATAAAAAAGTAATTATGGTTTCAAGGAGAGACACTAGTATGGTATTCTACTACACTACAAATTTTAATATGCCACACTATAGTCTATATCTAAAGTCTAAAAATCTTGACTAACCATGAACCCAAATTGAGTCAATCTCTCCATTGAAAATGGTCATCTATTATTCATACAAATCTCATGCAAATTAAATAATGGGCCACAAAATGTTTTAATAATTCAAATAACAATTAACAGTTGAAAATGCCGTAAAAATCATTTGAAACCTTTGAGGTATTGGTATTAGTGAACAAACCACTTGATGGATGGTTCAATCTACTAGATCTTAGTTATAAGAGTGTCCCTACAAGATCAGTGAATTCTTATTAAATTATATGGACCTTAACCATATCCTAATGCTTCTAACAACACTGAGATATGAGTTATTGCAATTGACGTGACGATAAAGTTAAAGCACATTACATCAGGTACTTGAACTCTTTACATACATAGGTGTAAGGATTGGTATTTGATGATACTAAAAAGGGAGGGGCTTTAAGTGAATAGAATAAAAGGAAGTGTGATATATGCTAAAGACTAAAAAAAAAATATTACAATTAAACTTAGTATGTACCCTATAGAGGTAGTATACAATCCTAGCCTTGTGTCTGGCTTGTGGGTTATTTTTTTTTTTTCTAAAGTAATACCATTGGATATTTCATTTTAAATCGGAAAATATAAGATAGAGCACTTAACTGGATTTGGATGGTGTAACTTGATTATTTCATGCAATTTGTTTAATTTCTTAGTGATGCGCATCGTTCTTCATGCATTGCCAGAGTATTAAAAATTTTAAAATATAGAGAGGAAGAGAAACAACATGGTGTGAAAGTTATCTGCATCAACAGAGAGGAATTTACTCAAACACCCTTGAAAAGTTATGTATACAACTTACAGATATATGAGTAAAAAAGAACATAAAATGGGCTGAAACTTCACCTTTTTATACTAATATAGATTTAAGCATAGAATTGTACCCGAGCCGAACCAAGCCGAGCCTAGTGCAGCTCGGCTCGGTTTTGCCAACAGCTTACCCTATCTTGAGTTTGGCTTGGCTCAGTCCTTGAGCCTAACTAGCGAGCTTGGCTCAGCTTGGTTAGCAACTCAAGCCAGCTTGAGCCAAGTTCGAATCAAGTTGAAGTTTGGGTTAATTAGGGTGAAAAAACAAAAAACTAGAGGGCTCAAGTGATTTTTTTTTTTAAAGGGTAGGAATTTGGGTGCTCAAATTCGATTAATATTATACGTATGTTATACATATTTAAAGTATTTAAAATTGGGTCGAGTTTAGCCGAGTCAAACTGAGTTAAGTTTAAGTTGAGCTTTGAACCGAGTCAAGTCGAGCTCAAGGTAGCTCAAATTCGGCTTGAAGTTGTTTCGAGCTAAAAAAAATAGCTTGGCTTAGCTCGCACCTAGCTTTTGATCTGAGCCGAATCGAGCTTATTCAGGTGAGTTGAGTGAGTTAACCAGGCCAGCTTGGCTCGTGTTCATCTCTATTCAAGCACCTTATTTTGACCAAAACTCCTCATCTCCTTCTCACACAACACTACACACACTACATCTGTCCTCTCATATAAGGTATGGTCTATACATAGTTTTTTTTTTTTTTTGTTAATATCAAAAGGTTGTCTCATCTAAACATCAAGTGGGATTTCAGGTTTCCATGGTTCCATGGAACCCACTTTCGATGGCCCATGGTTCAACATATTGTTATTTATAGAGTTTTTCATGGCTCATGGTTAAGTGGGGTTCTTTATGAAATAATAAGATTTCCTTGGATGTTAATTAACCATGATTAAGTGGGGTTCCATATTGGTTCATTGTTACTCTGGATTATACAAACTCTAGGTAACGAAAACATCCCAACTTATTGCAATTCTATAGGTTTAGATTTTGTATTTTGAATTTGAGCTAGTAAAAGCTATTCAATTGGATTATTTCAAACCTTGATTATTTAGCCCTTTTGGTTATCAATATCAACCGTTGTCCTTGCCTTTCTATATAGGGTTGAGCCATATCACATTAACCTACCAATAAATAAAAAAAAGCTATCAAATTGGATTATTCCAAACCTTGATTTTTGGTCCCTTTGATTATCAATATCAACCGTAGTCATTGCCTTTCTATTGAAATATTTTTGGTTAAAAAAATTATTTTTTGAAAAAGTTGAAAAACTATCTTTGTTTTTGTTCCATATCGGATGAGAGGAAGAATTTTTTCTTCTTTATAAGTAGGGTGTTGTGCACTTTACTTATTTATGGTAGGAGAGAGGAGAATGGTGGCTTGCGTGTTCCAATGTGGTCTTGGATACGGGCTCGGGCTAGGTGCGAGGGCGTGGGCATGTGAGGCATTGTGGCTGTAGAGGTGCTAGTGGTGCACTTGGTAGTTGCGGTGCGACAGAGGCTATATAGTAGGTCAGGTGGCTGGGTTCGGAATAGATGAGGTGTTGTGGGTAGGAGGTCTGACAGAGAGACCTTTATGCTTTTTGCAGAGAGCTGCAGGGCTATTTAGATGGACTTGTGTAACTGCTCATGTAGTAACGGTCCAGACCATGCAGTAACAGCTGCATGTGGCTAACCCAACAATCAGAAAAGTGCTAGCCACTGAGTCTAAACAGCCAGCATGCAGGTGTACATCACAGCGGTCAGAAACTGCCAGAAAACGGCTAGTTTCTCCCAACAACTAGAAAACGGCTAGTGCCATTATGACTCTGGACCAAAATTGCAAGCCACCCTTGCCTATATAAACCGGATAGGTCTGGTTCATTTCAACACAACAATTACAATCCCAACCATCTCAACTGAACCAGCACCTTTCTAAGTCTATTAGCATCTCGGTTTGGTTGATACAAACCGAGCCACTTAGACCAGAGCAGTGGTTTACTGCTGTAAGAAGAAGACCGCCATTCCCTTTCTCTCTTTCTTTTCATCATCTGCCAGATAGTGTTACTGAGTTCCATAGTGGTTTATTCGTTTCTTGCTAAACGCAGAACCATATAAGGCTAGTCGTATCTTGGAAGCAATCCGCTTGCTACCTATCAATAGACTCAAAGTAATTTGAGTAGAGGCGAATTACGCTTTAAGGACAACGTGTTTTCACGTGCTTCAGCTTGTCTTTATTTTCGATTTTTTCTTATTAATTTATTATCTAAGATCAGAAATTCTCAATAATCTTAAAGCGTAATTTTTTCTGATATGGAAACCGAAAGGGGTATTATCAATCAAACTGATGAACTAGGATTTGATTCGTCTGGACCGGTTCGATGGAACCAATTTCACTAGATGACAGGATAAGATAAAGTTCCTGCTTACAGCATTGAAGATATTCTATATCTTAGACCCGAACTTGAAGCCGCTTCCTTCAGTAACTGATGAAGACACGACTGAGCAAATCAATGCACATATCAAAAGAGAAGAAGATAATCTGCTGTGTCGAGGAGACATCCTGAACACGTAATCTGATTGCTTGTATGATCAATACACTAGAACTGATTCTGCCAAAGAAATTTGGATCACTCTCGAGTTCAAATTCAAGGCCGAAAAAGAAGGTACGAATAAATATCTCATAATTAGATACTTCGACTACAACATGGTTGATAACAAATCGTCGTTAGCCCAAATCGGAGAATTATAGCAAATTGTTAGTAAAATTAGTGCCCTTAAAATTGATATCCCTGAATCTTTCAAGTTGGGGCTATAATCGCAAATTTGCTCCTGAGTTGGACAGAATACAAGAAGAAACTGCTACATAAAACCGAGGACTATTCACTGGAACGAATCCAGAAATATCTTAGAATAGAGAAAGAATCTGGAAACCGTGAAAAGAAAAATGGAAACGAAAATTTCTTGTCCAAGGTCCAAGCAGTAGAAAGTACCCAAAACAAGAATCAATGCTTATGTCGGCCCCACCAAATTGTAAACTTGATTGCATTAAATGCTCCTCGGCATTAAATGTAAGAGTCATCTTTGGTGTGGCTGACCTGAGCTATGGATCTGCCTCGTTCTCAGTCTCATGGCTTAGACTGGTCATAGAAAAGGGATGGACAGAGTACACACAAGACGGTGGCCCCCTCCACAGCCTAATTTAGATGCTTTGCGTCCATACTGAAGAAGGATGCAAACCTAGTCCCCTCACATGCAACCTATCCAACCCATGCACACCAAAGACGAACAAAAAATAAAATGGATCCAATTATAAGGTGGGTTAATTCATAAAAAAATAAATACACCGTTCAAAATATTCCAATTTAAGTGTATCCGATTTGTTAGTGTTATCACCGAGATGAGGTGCATACATTGGACAGTTTAGGATGTATACAAGTATCACGTGGGCCCCACAAGTCCCCACGTCCATTACTTTGTTAAGGAAAAAATAATAAAGGCATTTTTGTAATTTCATTTCTCAAAGGGTACCCTTACTTCATTTATAATCCTTTTCTTCGGAAATTTTGCGTAAATATTAATTTAGTTTTCTACTAGAAAAAACTTTGATACTCTTGCAGAGCATGACTTTTGATACACATGCACAAAGAAATTGTAGATTTTTGGGATACATGTAACTGAAACTGCACCATTCAAATTATCATCCATGATTTGATGGACTGTTAATCAGAAAATCACATTTATTTGTCTATCTAAATAGCCAATTGGTGGGCATTTAAAGATGATTCAGTGGAGAATATCCTACGGTCTACATCATCAATCATCTGTGTACTAATTAGAGTTAGGATTTCTCAGACAATTTGATTTGTGGTTTAGGACTCATTTGGGGTGAGTTCTTTTTTTTTTCTTCTTCGATTTGGATATTTAAACTGATTGGTATATGCCACGTGTACAAGTTTTAAATATATGCTTATCAAGTGTCACACTCCACCGGCGTATTAAATAATTTCCCTTTCACAATCAGTACACCCGTCCCTCCCGAAGTCAGAACCAGCAATGTGGGTGCGACTCTGACCGTAGGCCCACCCCGATGTATAAAATGTATATCCACGCCCATCTGTTTTTTTCAGATTATTTTAGTGCATGGTCCAAAAATAAAGCAGATAAAAATTACATATGAACCATATCACAGGAAACAGTGGTTATTAACCATTAAAAACCTTTTGTGCATCACAATTTTTTTTGCATCAAGATAATATTTCTTTGTTGGATGGACAAAAACATTATGGTGAACCCTAGGAAGTTTTTAATGGTAGACTATCAATGACCACTGTTTCTTTATAGTGTGGTCCACCTGAAAATTTTATCTTCTTAATTTTTAGTACCAAGCCCTAAAATTAGATGTAAAAACAGACGGACGGCGTGGATATATATTGCATACGTTGATCGCAGCCAAGTCTCCCTCCTCTCTCCACGTATTGCAAAACTGTATTCCTCTTTGTGACATAACCCGCGAAGAACGGATGCGGATTGCGTCCGACCACTTGACGGACCTTTATCCACGCGGTCCATCCATTTTACAAGATCATGCTAGAATATGAGCCCAAAAACGAGGCAGATCCAACGTTCATGTGGACCCCACTAAATAGTGAGCACAACATGATGATTTGGTGTGGCCCACTTGAGCGTTGGATCTTCTTTATTTTTAGGGTCATTCCTTAAAATGATCTTAGAAAATGGATGGACGGGGTTGATAAATGGAGAGGTCAGTGTGGGCCTCCACACTGATCTGGTCGGACGCTTAAAGGTTCGACCACGCAATCCGTCCATCCATTTTTTAAGATCATTTTAAGAATGAGTCAGATTCAACGCTAGGTGGACCACACCAAATAATGAGCTTGGTCGCATTAAATGCAAGGGTCATCTATGGTGTGGTCCACCCGAGCGTTGGATCTGTGTTGTTCTTGGTCTCATGCCTTAAAATGATCTTAAAAAATGGATGGACGTCGTGGATAGACGTCGTGGATAAACAGATACATCATGGTGGGCCCGTCTGCAGATCATCATGGACGCAGGAAGTACGCAAGTCGCGTCCACCAGTGGAGTCGTGTACGGGAAATCTTAGTTTTGTCATCAGCTTGCAATTAAAAAATAATATTATAGAAAGGATTTAGAAAGGATTACTGTGAAAGTTCACCACCATTTTAAAACGGTGTTGACTAATCCTTCTCACATGTGGCACTCATGTACGGTTATCCAGGCCATAAATTGTGGGGGTACATTGTGGATGGAGCACATGTGTAAATCACCTTGATCAAGAAGTCATGACCATTCAAATTAGTGGCTATTAAATGAATGGTCAAAATTAAAGTAGCAAATGGTCTAAAAACGGAAACCAGATGGTGTAATTTTTGGGTTATACTCCGTTGGTGATAAACGGTGGTGACTGATTTGGGCAGCCTGGATTGCTACACAACTTTTCCATGTGCATGGTAGAGAAATTACAAAAATGCCATCACTTAAATATTTTATTTTTATAAAAGACTTGTAGGCCCACATGATACGTGTATAGCATTCAACCTTTGAATCATATCATCAATCTAGTTACACTTAAATTGGGATATTTTGAATGGTTTACATTATCTTTCATGGAATGACACACCTTACAAATGTATCCATCATACTTTCCTTTATCTAATAATAATGTTGGCTCACAACTATTGGACGGGTTGGATGTGACACACATACCACATGGGCCTCTAGAGTTTTGATTTTCCACTTGGTCATAAGAAGAAGCAAAGGAGGATAGTAGTACCATTTCTCCCAAGTACTTCATTAATGGAGGCACTATTTGGGTGCTTACTCATGCCCCAGTGGCAAACTCACAAGAGTTTCAACATGCAGTCATGGGTTCGAGCACCTAGGGCTGTCAACGGCACGGATCTTGATCCGTATCCGATCTGATTTAATCGGATTCGGATCAATAATCGGATAATCGAGTTGGATGCGGATATTCAAAGATGATCTGTTTAATATTTGGATCGGATCAACATTGATCTGGCCCGTTAACGACCCGATCCGATAAAAATAAAATAAAAACAGCACGCACGAGCATCTCTCTCTCTCTCTCTCTCTCTCGGATATCGGGGACCGGATATCGGGTCGAATCATAATCGGATCAGAAACGGATTTCAAAAAAATTAAACGGGTCGGGTTCGGATCATATACTTGTGATCCGAATTGGATTCGGGTTGGATATATCCTTCATCGGGTCGGATACGGATCATCACTGATCCGGCCCGTATCCGACCCGTTGACAGCCCTACGAGCACCCATTATAGTGTGTGTGAGTGTGTGTCGGGTGCGAGTGTCGTGTGTAACAAAAAAAAAAAAAAAAATCCATCCACACAAATTTAATTGCATGTACAATTAGTTGCGAAATTTAAGTGCTAATTAATGGTAATAAATGTTGGCTTTAAAAAAGATATTTCAAAGAGGAAACGGGCTTGTTGACATGGGTGGGCTCCACCATGGTGTTGATGTAAAATACACCTAGCTATTAGGTCGAATCCGCCTATATTAAACCTAGGGCCTGAAAATTAGCCACACCCGTGATTCAAGTGGACCCCCATGATTGAAAACAACAAACTGATAAAGCTCACCCTCCAAACTATTTTGCTTGGTATGACCCACTTGAATAAGGGATGAGCCTAATTTTTTTTTGCCTTGGGCTATCATTTGGTGTGTCATCTAATGGTTGGAATGGGTTTCACATGCTCATTACAGTGGGCCCAATAAAAATCAAGGGTGGACGTCTCTCCCAACTGTTTCCATTAGTGTGAACCACTTGAATCACATATTAACTCTTTTTTTTGTTGCTTTAGGTCCAATATGGGATTATACATTTAATGATCGGAGTAGATCTTATGTATACATTATGGTGGGGCATATTAAAAAAAAGTGGGGCTTCCATCGGCAGCACCGGGAGGTGCTCAGAAAAGTGTTACATTCCTAGTAGAGGGGAGTGGATCCAGTGTTACTTAGGTAACACAACAGTGATTGTTTCCCTGACCATAGGCCCAACCTTGGTGAATAGCTGTACTGAGTATTGGTAGTAGTCAGCAAGTATCAGCGATGGTCAGTGTGTATTGGTGAAAACGATTATGACTTTCTCATTACATGTCTGATTTGGGTGTTCTTGTACTTATTGGAAAGGTAATTTGATGAACTTTTAGATGAATTTAGAATCACCTCATTTAGACTCCATTTGATTTCCCAAAAGTAGGCCCAAAGTCACTGTTGTTCACCAGTACTCACTGTCGTTCACAGATCCGACGAAAACGATCATAACTCTCTCGTTACATGTTTGATTTGGGTAATCTTGTACTTGTTGAAAATGTAATTTGATGAACTTCTAAATGGATATAGAATTACTTCATTTGAGCACCATTTGATTGCCCAAAAGTGGGCCCATTTTCATGAGACCTGTAACCCACATTGAGTTATGATAGTTATGACCGTTCATCCATTTTAACATTCTTCCACTGCAACATTCATCCGTTATAACATTCATCCATTTCAATATTTATTACATTCATCCGTTACAACATTCTTCTATTTAAAAATTCATCAATTACAATGTTCTTCTATTACAAAATTTATCCATTTTATGAACTTCCACCATTCATACTCATAAAAAAAAATTATAGAGGGAACCACCATACCCTCATCCCTTTCATAAACTCCAATTATTGATACCTGCAAAAAAGAAAACTACTATTATTCTTACCTAAGCCTACCTTTGGTCGTCATAGCTTATATATTCGAGATTGTGGTCGGAAATCTTAAAAAAAAAAAAAAAAAAACGCTTAAAAGCTCGTTGGAATTGAGAGAATGACACCTATTGCATGTTGGAAGCTTACCGGAGTGGGTTCCACGAAGGTGAAAATGGTTCTAAAGAAGAAGAAAAGAAGGAAACACATAGGGGAACCATCTATTGAACCCATATCATGTCTTATGTTGGGCTCACTAGATAGTCTTGGAGCTTATTCTAGCCATCCACATGAATGAGGTTTTAATTTAATGTCATCTGTTCAAGTTTAAGGTCAAAACTCATCACGAATGGACTATACGTGAAGAACCTTTTTGAAATTATAACGTTAATGCCGGTGTGAGCCATGAAAGCTCCGATTTTTTTTTTTTATTGAGATAGCCCTACTGTAGGTTTACGATTATCTGATTAAAGTGAACGGATTAGATCGGCCAAGGGGTGACCTCAATCTTTGATTTAGTAGTACTACACCCCATTCTCGACCTTCGTAAAAAGTTGCCGCCATACGAGAGCGGGGGTAGCAGAGAGGCATTTTTGTTCGGTAAAAATCCAAGCAGTACCCAGGGGGTTAATAAAAAAGTTTCTTACAAATGCTTTTTTGTAATCAAATCATGTCTCAAGGGCTATTTTAATTAATATCCCCGTGAAATCTCCCTCGGTTTGGCTGGTGGTTGCTAGTGGTCGGTGCTCTGTGAGTCCCTTCATGGTGTATGTATTTTATCCATGCCGTCCATACATTTTTCGTGGTCATTTTAGGGCATGAAACCAAAAATAAGGCAGATCTAAATCCAAGGTGGACTACACCACAGGCAAATAGTAGAGATTGAATGTCCATCATTAAAAACATTCTAGGGCTCATTGTAATGTTTATTTGACATCCAGCCTGTTGATTAGCTCATCTGGATGAAGGGAAAAAACAAGTAAGTATGGAGAAAATCAGTTTGAATGTCATCTGTCCAAGTTTGGGGCCATATTTACGTTTTCCATTTGTACATATCTGTGTTAACTTAAGTACCTGTTGGATCTCAAAAAAACATCATGGTTGGCCCTATGGAGGTTTCAACGGTGGGCATCACTGTCCCCATTGTTTTCTAAGGTAGAGTCCAGCTGAGCTTTAGATCTACCTCACTCTTTGGCTCATACCTTAAAATGATCTCTACAAATGTATGGACGGTGTAGATACAACAAATACATCATGGTGGGACCCACATAACTTGGTGACGTCACCAGAGCAGGTATTATGGGAAATTCATGAAAGATAGGGAGATGTAGGGCAGAGTGAAAACACCGGAATTGCTGTGGCAAACTGTTCACAACCAATGTGGAAAGTGACTTGATAGATTAGTCCCTGGATTGGAAGGGACGTATCAATCAGATCAGTCCCTAGATGAGTCCTATGCATGAATTGCCTATGTTTGAAAAAAATGTATGGTTGAAATCAATCCCAGATTGATAAAAACTGTGTGGATCAAATGACCCATAATTATTTCTTGCCATTATTTGTTTGAGGTAGAAATTATTGTCTTGGAAATACTGTGAATCCTTCCCCCTAAAACAAATTCATATACTTCTGTACTTATAAAAACTATGGGGCCCACCATGATGAAAATCCAGATCCATGCCATTCATCTGTTCTGCCTGCTCATTTTAGGGGACGAGTCCAAAAATGAGGTAGATCTAAAGCTCAAGTGGACCATATCATATGAAACAATGGTCCTAATCAACCTTTTGACAAGAAAGAGGTGCTTTGCTTTTTGCAAGAGATTGGTTTGACACCGGAGGTTAAGTCAGTTGTACTTATCTATTTTTGGACCACATGCATTTGAAAATTCGACTCTCTAGAAGAAATCTCCTCCTCTTTCATTCTTTTGTTTTAAAAAATGCATAGATAGACCTAAGACTCGAATCTTTAGTTTTAATATATACTAAGATATTATTGCTGGCAAACCTATTTTAAATTTAATTATTAACTATTGAGTTGAGCCGAGTCACATCCAACCTTTGAGTCAAGCCGACTCGGTTGGATATTGAGTCCAGTCTTCGAGTTTTTAAACTAGGGAAAAATGATCTGGTTTCTAGCTTTTGAAAGAGTCTAATGATTGTGTAAGTGCATCATTATTATAAGATTGAAGCTTCTACAGGGTGCAAATGACTTGTATGAATGGTTTAGATCATCATCTAAGATGCAATCTGGGTGTGGGCCCACCCTGCACAACACTCTAAGTATAGTAGGTACTTGTGGCTTACAAAATACCATTCATATAATGTGGCCTGAAATCCTTTCACATTTAAAACATGGTTTTTATTATGACAAGTCGGGATGGTAGTGACCCTACCTTCATAAGCCCTAGCTGGCCTTGGGCCTATTTATGTTAGAAAGTCTCTGGCCAACGAGCCAGGTTGTGCCAAGGAATATTTCAATGATCAACTGTATGAAATGATCTAATAATCACCCCCACTGTTAGTTACACTGCACTGCAGTGTTAGCCACCCCTCACTTGAGAATGGATACCAAGACCTCAGTATTGAAATGAGGTTATCTTCACTCAATCTACCACTTGAGCTATAGATCAGGGTGTGTGAAACAAAGGGACTTGCTTATTCGGCATTGACCCCTCTAGTACCTGCACCCTTATTAGATAGGGCTAGAAAAGCTTTGTAGGCCCCCACCATGATGTATGTGTTTTATCTGTGTCATTCATTCATTTTGCCATATCAGTGTAGGACATGAGCCCAAAAGTAAAGAGGTTGGAAGCTTAAGTGAACCACACCATGAAAAAAAGTAGGGATAATGACACTCACCATTGACGCCTTCCTAAAGCCAATCGTAATGTTTGTATGTCATCCAACCCATTCATAAGTGTTCACACAGACATGGATGAAAGGAAAATACAAATGTCATCTTGATCCAAAATTTCAGTGGCCACCAAAAGTTTTCAACGATAAACAGTCAATCCGTATTGTTTCCCGTGGTGTGGTTCTCTTGAACTTTGGATATGCTTCGATTTTAGTACCATGGCCTAAAATGACCCGGCAAAATGGATGGATGGCATGGATAAAAGACATACATCACGGTGGGCCCCACAGAGGTCCATGACAGTATTTCTCGTATTTATACACCGTTCATCATCAATAGAAAATAGTGTCCATGCCTTTGATCTCCATGGTTTTGTTGCACCACCCTTTGATCTCCATGAATATTTTGTATATCTATGTCGTCGATCCGTTTTTTAATATCATTTTAGGACATGACCCAAAACCTTAGGAAGATCCAAATCTCTGGTAGACAAAACAATTGGAAACCGTGGTGAATGGACACTAAAAGAGTTTTGTGGGCCATAAAAGTTTTCGATCAAGCTGATATTTATATTTTCCCTTCATCGAAGTCTGATTGACCTTATCAACGGGTTGGATGGAAAGTAAACCTTATAGTGGGCATTACTGTGGGCACTAGGAAGTTTTTAATGGTGAGCATTCAATCACTACTGTTTTTTGTGGTGTGGTCCACCTGAGATTTGGATTTGCTTATGTTTTTGGAACACGTCCTAGACCATGCTGAAAAGACAGATGGACCGTGTGGATATACAACTCATCATTAAGGTTGGCCCCAGTTTTATCCCTGGAAGAAATCTCCTTCACTTTTATCTTTGTTTTAAATTATGGATAGATATAATTAAAATACATTCTAAGAATCTAGTATTTCTCGCAGGAACGGATAAGGTGAGACCCACTGTGATGTATGCGACTACATCCACGCCGTCCATTCGTATTGAAAGCTCATTTTACATCATGAACAAAAAAATGAAGCAGTTCCCAATCCTAGATGAACCATAGTATAGGAAACAATGGATATTGACCATTAAAAGCCTCTTGTAGACAACAAAAGCTCTTGATCAAGATGATATTTGTGTGGTCTCTTCATCTAAAGTGTTTGTGACCTTATCAACAGGTTGGATGGCAGATAAACATTCCGGTTGAATCCATGAAGTTTTTAATGGTGGGGATTCAATAACGACTGTTTCCTGTGATGTGGTCCACCTAAGATATTAGACAGCTTCATTTTCGGCATATTGCTCTAAAATGAGCTTTCAAGATGGTTGGACGGTGTGGATTTAAGGCACATACATCACTGTGAACCCCACAGTCAGGGTTCCCACCCACCTCCATGGAGCCGGGGTCTTACCAAATCTGCATCCTTATTGTATATCCGTTTTTAAGGATCCGTTTAGGACATGATAAAAAAAATGAATAATATCCAAATCTCAGGTGGATTATACTCTAGGAAACAGTGGTGATTGAACACTCTACCATTACGGCGTACCTTAGTGTTTTCGTGGTGTTTACTTTCCATCCAATCTGTTGATAAGGTCACATAAGCCTGGATTAAGGAAAAAAACAAATATCAGCTTGATCCAAAGCTTTTTTGGTCCATTAATAGTCAATCACCACTTTTTCCTACGGTATGGTCCACATGATAATTGGATCTTCTTAATATTTGCTATTATACCCTTAAATAATCTGAAAAATTGGATGGACGGTGTGGATACAAAATATATACATCAATGTGGGCCCCAAGGTAAGGGACGCACCGTCTTGGGTGAGTACGAGGTCTCACCTATCCTCTCCTGTGTACTACACCCACCAGGACGTAACTAGAGACGGACCGTCCTGTCAGGGGCTCTGTAGGGCCCACCGTGATGTATGTGTTTTATCCACTCCGTCCATCCATTTTCAAAAATCATTTTAGTGAATAAACCAAAAAAATGAGGCAGATCGAATGCTCAAGTGGACGCCAATACAAGAAACAGTGAGGATTGAATTCCCTCTGCTGATCTGATTGGACCCACCTTGGATGGATCATTGGCCAAAAATCTCATGAACGGGGCAATCTTAACCCTTCAATCAGCACCTCCACGAAGACAGACTGACCTGAATAGAGACACAGCAGTGGTTTCAATCCAAGTTATAAGGCCAAGAGATGGATGTCTAGGATCTTCCATTCTGTGTGATTCCATATCAACGGTTCCGATCATTGAAAATCCAACGGCTTCCGTTCCTTAATCAAACACGCTCCACGTGGTCGTTAAATTATAGATTCTCATTAATGCTTAAGGTGACAGGTGGCAGGCTCGTCGAGAATATCATAATAAGGACCGTTCATCAGACTAATGCTGGTCACTGCTCAGGTCACACGCGCGTACAAAACATAACATCTTCACACCATTCATGTGACCCTATGGCACAACAGACAAGATCCAAACCGTCCATCAGATGGTCTGGACATGTCCATTATCTGTTCCAAGAAATCAGGATGCGAAATTCTTCAGGGGGGCCACAATATTTACGAACAAAATGATTTCCTAAACAAACTTTGCCAACTTTTTCTTAGCCCGATTCTTGGGCCAATGCATATTCGCAGTGTGGCCCATGTGATGGATGGTTAGATGGCAAGTAAATGGGTGGCAAAACCCTTATATATATATATATATATATATATATATATATATATATAACAAGTCCACATGCATAAACAAGGCATGTGCCAATCATGGCAGGGATTTGGATCCAAACCGTCCATCTAGTGTGTCTAGGCATGGATAGCCAATGGTTGAAAATAGCACCAGTTGGATGATCCTGATCGTTTGATTGTTGACCATTAAGTAATTTTTTTTCTTCTTCTTTTGCGTTTTTACCATCCATAACTGGAGAATAAGATTTTTGGGGTATCGTCTGAGAGTAAGGCCCAAGTAAATCAACGGTCTGGATCGCTAAACCATATTCCCACTGATACAAATCAGAAGATATCGTTTATATCCTTGTATCAAGGCCGACTCCTTTCCAACGTTACCAACGTATGAGAATAAGCTATATTTTAAGAGGTACTTGTGTGTGGGAAACGTCGTAGAATAATGGTCACATGCACCATTCAGCACGCCTGTGCATGTGCGAATATAAAACACTTTTACGAGATCCAATCTATGAGTGGGTCACAATCTATGAGTTAAATTAAACGGACCATTTGGGAGCTTGTATTTGAAATGCACTCGAATCCAAACCACCAATTAAGGTTATTCCATGTCCTAAGGTGTGTTTACTAGCTTGTAATTGAATGAAGTTATGCTTCAAAGAAAACCATCTTTAGAACTTTCTCTGGATCTTAGAGCTAAGATCATATTTCTTTTTTGGCCATCTATTGCCACCAAAGCTCTAAGTTCTATTTCTGTGACTTGAGAACTTCCCACTGCTTTTCATATTGTTCAGCCTCCTACTCGTCAAGCAAATCACTATAAAAATTTCACTTAGTGTTGAACTCTTGCTTGTACTGAGATATCTAACACTAAAGTTGGTTTCATTTGCTATCGTCCTTCTGCTAGACCGGTTCGGAGCATTGTCTCTTATGTTGGCATGCAAGGAGCCTTGGATAAATGCCTATTGACTCTACTTCTAGGCATAACTTAATTTAATTCTGCTAATATTACAAGTGCTAACATTATGGTGCACAATAGTTAGAACCTTGTAGCCGTTATGGATCCCCACTTATCTTGGGAGATGTGCCTTTTCACCCGTGTTGTGCACTCATGATATAGAAGATGTTGTTGATAATTATATGAAAAGAATGGACCATCGGAAAGAGGCTAGGAGAAACAGCAAAGTCTCAGTCAAGATTCAGCAAACTCAGCACCATTAGGAGCTCGATCGCTCTTTATCGGATGCCTGACCATAGGCCGAATTGTCCAGAGAGTTATCTAAATAAATCCGATTAATTCCAGACACCCGACCACCATCGGACACCTGACCACCCATTCATCGGGTGCCCGAAATTCATCCAAATTTTGCCTTAACTCTCTGGACGGTTTTGTTCGTCATCGCTCGCTTGACCACCCTTCGTTGGGCACCCGAATTTCAACTGAATTTTGAATTTTCTTATTGCATTGTTTTTGGGGTCATTGAGCGCCCGATTGCCTTTCAGCGGGTGTCTAATTGTGCGCGAGCAGATGCACGAATTTGCACAAACTTTTCGCTTTTGAATTTTTTCTTTCCAAACTCGTTTAATATTCTTGATTTACGCACTTTAGGATTTCTATTGTTGAACTTAGGTTATAAATACTCTTTTAATTTGTGTTAGATATTATTATTCATCTTTTATCAATAAAACTATGGTTTTTTTCTTCTCCCGTGGACTCAAAACTTTCCCTGGTGGATTCAAGGAAGTTCTAGTTGTGGATTCCTAAAAAGCTCTGTGGATTTGAAGTAGGTATCTTGTGAGAGAGATGGTAATCAATCTCACCCTGTCTACGCTGCACCAATTCATTTATTGTTAGCTCCACTAGCTATGCTGGTATTGCTTCAGGCCATTTTCGTATGACTTTCTAAAAGGTTGATGTTGTCTTTATGCACTTTCGTATTGCCTTATCATCTAGATTGAGGCTGTTGGCCTTCTTTGATGGGTTCACCTCCCCCCCCCCCCTTACATTTCTCCTTTTCTTTCCGTAGAGGTTCGCCCCACTTGTCGTATCTTTTTAGGCTTTGTCTTGACTAAGTAATAAAGAGAGTATTCCTCGCTTTTCAAAAAAAAAAAAAAAAAAAAAATCAAAAATTAAAATGCATTGAAATTATTCTATATATTTTTCAAATTTTGATTTTGATTACTAAATCAATGTTAATATTTGAATTGGTGTACATATATAATATTTAATAGAATGACTATAATAAGCGTAATGGAATATATAATTTAAAAAATGATAAGATTCTAAGCCTCAGGTGACCCACAAGCATAGGATCATAAATGAGTCCCTTGTTAAGACTTTTTAATCATCAATTTACATGGTGAATGTTGGAATTGTTCCAATCATTCGACTAATGTAAATTTAGTGATGTAGCTGGTAATTTAGTCATTTTGGGTCTCATCAGCATGCCGTGTGTAAGATAGATTAATAGCCTAATGACACACTTGAGACTTTACTGCCGTTTAAAAGTAGCAAAAAAGGCATTTCACTCATATCATGGCATTTTATACGTAAATCCAATCCATCCACCATGTGAGATACGTTATTTGAACTGCGCATGCAAAAGATCATGCTAATAAAGACTCTTATGGGCCACACTATTGGGAACACTGTAAAACTACTTCTAATGCATGTAAGTTCACACGGCATGGCTTGCTTGATATTTGGATCAAGCTGATTTTTGTAGTTTTACTTCATCCTTGTGAGTCACACCTGGATAATAGGTTTGATTAAAGACATACACCATCGTGGCCACACAAATAAATCTATGGTGAGCATCTCATCCCCATTGTTCCTTGTGGAGTGGCCCACCCCAGTGGTGGATCTCACTGATCGTTTCTCTGTGGGTCCTAGAAGTGAGAATAAAACTTGATGGATGGAGTAGATGTTTCATATAGAGCATGGTGCGCCCCACCTAGAAAAAATTCATGAAGTTGGGGAGTTTTAATAAACTTTTAATATTTAAATAAATTTTGCATAAAATTTTTTCAAAATAACACGTTGTACACATGTTTTTTATTATGACAATTGGGGATGGAAGTGACCCTATCTTCCTAAGCCCTGGCCGGCCTCGGACATATTTAGGTTATAAAGTCTTTAGACCTGGTCTAGGCCCAAGAGCCAGGTCACGCAAAGGAATATTTAAATGATTAATTGTCTAAAATAACTTAATATAATTTTTGTAAATATTTTTCATTTTTAATAGAATACTCTTATATAGACGGTTTGGATAATTAAGACATAAAACGAAGGGACTCGAATTGGATGCCCCCCCCCCCCCCCCCCCCCCCCCCAATGATGTATGTGGTCCATCCATTTTGCCAGATCTATTTAGGACATAAGCGAAAAGAATGTGGCAGATAAGTGAACTGCAACACGGGTGAGGATAAGCGAAAAGAATGTAGCAGATAAGTGAACTGCAACATGGGAAAGAGTGAGGATAATAACACCTACCTGTAAATGTTTCTAATTAGGCCACACGTAATGTTTGTTTCACACAAACAAGACATGGATGAATGGAAAATGCAAATATCATCTTAATCCCAAACTTCTTTGTCCACCAAGAAGTCTTCAATGGTGGGCATTCAATCCGTACTATTTCATGTAGCGTGGTTTGCTTGAGCTTTGGATATGCTTCAATTTTGGTCTTATGGCCTAAAATGAGCTGGAAAAATGGATGGGCGGCATGGATAAAACACATGCAGTATAGCAGGCCCCACAAAGTCCTGCCACCAAATAATCTAATTGTAACGCCCTGAATTTCGAGGGTCGAGTACAAACTCAATCCTCGAGATTCTGAGAGTCACTTAAGCTCTTGCGGAAGTGTGAAGTATGATTTCTCATATAAGGTTTATAAGGGATTAAAGCACAATTTAGAGTTTGTTTCAGCAGTAAAGTAAAAATGTAATTCAAATTTAAACTAACTAATATCTAAGACATATATATCTAGTTGTTAACACCACCGGGCCCACTCAGCAATTGGCCCCGAATATACGTGTCCAAAATGATATTAAAGAAATGTCATCATGAGTCAAGCCCACGACTTCCAAAAAGGACAATTCATCGGTGTGGTACTCCCGTTAGACCTGGTCATCAGAAAACTGAAAGTAGTAAATGTCGTCGACGAACTCCTCTAACTCCTCAATCGCATCCTCACCCACAGTACCTACGTCGATGGTACAATTTAGTTAGTATTTTGAAACACTGTATCAAGTGGGGGCGAGTGATCAATTCAGTAGTATTATAATCTTAAGTTAAGCATGTTATCAAATCAACCAACCTTAGGTAATGATAGCATCAAAACACAGTTCCCTAGGCTAGTTGTTTAAGTGCATGGATATTATGCTGATAAATATAATGCATGTCCCGAGCAAAGATCAACATAAAAATAAATGATGCGTTGGTATTTAACAATGACCAACCACCCCACAATGTAAGTATGAGGGTTGTTCTTCAGTATATTGGCCTTTATCAGTCAGATAGATACTTAGAACGCCAATGACATGTATGCATGATTAGTTTGGCCTTTATTAATAATTTCTCATATAATAGTATTGACGAATTTCATATATCGCTATTATATCACGAGTCTTAATTGGACCATTTGGCTACTTGCGGTGCATCGTTAATCATTGTTAGTAACCCCTGAATCCCTATTTCGAGTTCCACATTCATAGATACTTGCTTCACAACTGGCGCAAAAATCTCACTGAAGTCCACGCCTTCACGCTGAGCATACCCTTTTGCTACCAACTTTGCCTTGTATCTATCTTGTTTCTTCTGAAAAATTCATTTATACCCTATCGCTATTTGGCCCACTAGAAGCTCCACAAGCTCCCAAGTCTCATTCTTGTACAAGGAGTCAATCTCGTCTTATATTGCCGTCTTCCATTTAGCATCTACATCCTATAGTGCTTCCTCAAAGTTAGACGGATCCCCCTCATCTGTAATGAGAGCGAATGCAACGTTCGAGTCATCCCTGTACCTTGCCAGTAATTTGCAATCCCTGGGTGGATTTCTTCGCACAGGTGGTTGTTCCACCTGATCCTGTACCTCTGTCTGTGCCTCAGTATCAGCCTGTGTCTCATCTCTGTCCTCATGAGTATCAACATGTTCTGATGTTTCTGGTTCCTTTGTATCAAACTTATGGAACAAAGAACCCTTATCAAACTTGACATCGCGGCTCAGGGTGATCTTTTGTGTGACAGGGTCATATATTCGATATTCCTTCACATCATCACCATAACTTACAAAGATCCATTTTCTAGCCCTATGGTTTAGCTTATCTCTCTCAACTGATGGTACCTGAGAGTAAGCCTCACAACCAAAGACCCCCGCAGACTTGAGTAGTCTAGCGTACGACCACTCCACACTTCCTCAGAAATTTTACATTCAATTGTCATAAAGGGTGACCGATTATCAAGTAACAAGCCGTGTTAATGGCCTCAGTCCATAACTCTTTGCCAACCCAGCATTACTAATTATGGATCGAGCTCTCTCCAAGAGAGTCCGATTCATTCGCTATGCCACACCATTCTGCTCTGGCGTGTGGCGCACTGTTTTGTATCTCACGATCTCCTCCTCTTTACAATACGTGTTAAATTCCCTGGAAGTAAACTCACCTTCATTATCGGTTTTTAAAATTTTCAAATTTTACCCTAGCTGATTCACCACCATTGCCTTTCAATATTTGAAGGTTATGAAGACATCGGATTTATTTTTAAGAAAATAAACCCAAACCTTTTTGCTATAGTCATCGATAAATGACACGAACCACAATAACCCCCCAACAGAAATAACCGGCGACGGCCCTCATACATCGGAATGGACATAATCAAGCACCCTTTTACATACATGTTTCCCCCTTTTAAATGATAATCTAGACTATTTTCCATACATGCAATGTTCACATATACTAAAGTCTACAGATTTAAAGGAAGGAATCAAAGATCGTTCAGAGAGTACCTTCATACCCCGCTTACTTATGTGGCCTAAGCTTGCATGCCACATACGTGCAGACGTGGAATCCGCTATAGTCGCTGCAGCTCCACCCACTGAAGTGCTCCCAATCATCCTGTAAATGTTACCATGCCTCTATCCCTTCATAATTACAAGGCCCCCTTTGAAATTTTGCAGAACGGTCAAAACCAGTGAACTTGCACCCCAATGCTTCGAGTGCACCAAGGGAGATCAGATTCTTCATCAACCTAGGAACGTACCTCACTTCTGTCAAGGTTCGTTTGATCTCATTGAACATCTTGATGCACACAGTACTAATCCCCACAACCTTGCATGCGCGGTCATCGTCTAGAAATACCGAGCCTCCCTCATACTCTCTATAGGAAGCAAAGACGCTCCTATCTGGGCACATGTGATACGAAGCCCCGAAGTCCATGATCCACTCATCGCAGAGAGATCCAGCCTTTAACACTGTTAAAGACCTTGCACACATCATTACCACCTTCCTCAGCTTTAGCGATATTGGCGTGCCTAGAAGATTCACCTGACTTCTCCTTCTTATATTTAGGACTCTTGCAGTCCTTCATGTGCCCAACTTGGCCACATCTCTAACACTTCAACTTGCCTTTGCCATTGCCCTTCGATTTGGATCGAGAACGCGACGATCCTTCACTTCGCTCATAATTCCTTCCTCTCATAAACAGTGCTTTGGAGGAGAAATTAGTATCACCGCTTTTCTGTCCCATGACTTTCAATTGAAGAGCCGAGACAACGGTCTCGACACTAATAGTGTCCTTACCCGCGCACAACAAGTCCCTGAGTGACTCATATGAACTAGGAAGCGAGTTCAACAAGATCAAGGCTTGATACTCGTACTTCATCTGCTCACCAAAATCAAGCAACTTGCAAATCAGTTTGTTGAACGTGCTAATGTGGTCCCCCACATCTGTTCCCTCCGTCATCTTTAAAGCGAAGAGTTGCATCATTAGATACATGCGATTTTCTAGAGAATTTTTCGTATAGATGTTTTCTAGCTTGGTCCATGTCTCTACAGCGGTCTTCTCCTTCATGACGTTATAGAGGATGTCATTAACAAGGCACAATTGGATTGAGGCCATAACCTTCTCATCCATCTTCATCCACTCCTCATCTTTCATCTCGGCGGGTCGCTTTCCAAGGGCGTTCACAACCCTTGCTGAGTTAGGACGGCACGCATCTTCACCTTTCATAACTCAAAGTTATTTTTGCCTGAAAACTTCTCAACGTCGAACTTCGTACTTGAAGCCATGAGATCGTTTCAGAAAACTTCTTCTTCAACCTTCCAACGATATCTCTAATACCACTTGTTGGAAATTCAGTCAGCGGAAGCACTGAAGAAGATCAAACAATCACCACACAGCCACAGAAGCAATCAACGCAAAAGAAAACAAATTTTACGTGGAAAACCCTTGCGGGAGAAAACCACGGCACAAAGCGACACCTCCACTATGAATTCCAGAAGATTACAAAGCTAATCTACCCTCAAGCAAATCCCAAAGATGAATAAGGCACTCTCAAACCTCACAATCTCTCCCACAAGCCCTAATATCGAAATAGGACTCCTTGGTATTGATTAGGATACATCTAAGACGGATTATGAGATGCTTTTATAGGCCTCCAACTCAAAATAGAAACATGCAATACGTATTTGCGCAAAATCGCGCTTATACCCGACCGGTCACGACTGATTAGACCTGTGCAAAACAGGTCCAGAGAAATTGCCTTTAAAAAATAGGATTTTTAGCCTCTATCCGACCGGTCAAGACCGGTTGGAGTTCATGTCCAGCAAGGCTGTTGAGGCTCTGTCCAAAGCAAGGGACCGGTCAGACCGGTCGACCTCCCCAAAAATAGATCTTTTTGAAGGCTCTGACAACATTACACGCATGTGGAGAATTAGAGAGAAATAAAAAGCTCTTCCCACGGAGAGTGTTACGGACTCGGCCATGGGTATGACCATTGTAAGATTATTTCATGCACAATGGTCATCTTTATAATAGCAAAAAAATCCTACCTTATATAAGGCTCTCAATCACAATCGACAGTCTCTTCCTACCTTCACATCGTGACTCACACCGTCTCACGATGGTTAGCATAAGGTCACGTGGGAGCGACAACTCTCTGACATATGTGAAGTGTAAAGTGCACCAACTAGTGCCACTACAACCACTACTGCCTCACTGTGCCATGTCCACACCCTCGCTCGTCCCTGCGCATGCGCTCTAGAGCACGCAAGTCTTCATTCTCCCTTTGGTTTGTCCAACTAGTAACGTACACAAGCCCATATTTAAAAACTCTTTTATTTTTTTTTTCTTTTAGAAGCAACGTGGGATAAAAAAATTTCTTCACGAACCGATTTAATATATATATTATTTTTTATTTTTTATTTTATTTTATTGAAAACCACTAACACAACAAATTAGCCACTATGTACGAATTAAACAATGTTGCACCGTCAGTAGGCCACCATCATGGTGGGGCCCACAGAGCACTGTCAATTGGGCCACTGTATACGAATTAAATCAAACGATTACATTTTTTTTATTTAACAATGTGGTTGACCTAATGGGAAGATTAGATTTCACACGCAGTTTCATCTTGAGACACATCGCCCACGTGTGAATGTGCACGGGCTCACACGCATGTGAGGAGTTAGAGAGAAATAAAGAGCTCTTCCCGCAGAGAGTGTACGGAAACCTCTGTAGCCCCACTATGATGTATGTGATCTATTTTGCTAACTTATTTTAGGGCATTGGCCCAAAATTAGGCATATCCAAATCTCAGGTGGACCACACCACAAGAAACAGTGATGATTGAATGCCCACCGTTCCTAGGGCCCACTTTAATGTTTATTTGCCATTCAACCTATTGATTAGATCACACAAACCAGAATGAAGGGAAAACACAAATATCGACTTCGTCCAAAATTCTTGTAGCCTCCAATAATTTTTCAACGGTGGGTGTTCAATCACCACTCTTTCCTATGGTGTGGTCCATCTGAGATTTGAATGAGCTAGAAAAATGGATAGACGGCCTTGATCCACAGATGAGAAAAACTTTGATACTCTGACATGTTGGGTAGGTACATGCCAAACCCGCCCGACCTGACCTGTACCCCGACCCGTTTATACCCGACCCGTTCCACCTGACCCGAACCGCCCCGTTTATACTAGTTTATTACTTTTAGAAATATCTATATAGCATTATCAATAGGTTGAATGGTTAATAAACATTAGGGTGGACTCTAGAATCTTTTAATAGTGGGAGTTCAATGACCACTGATTTTTGTGGTGTGGTCTACTTGAAGCTTTTATCTGCTTCCTTTTTGGGACAGTCTTATAATAATCTGGAAATGTAGATGGACGGCATGGATTTACAATATATACATCGAGGTGAGCCTCATGGTTAGGGTCTCACCCACATGGCTCGTTCCAGGTCTCACCGACTCTCACCCAAGCTGCACTCATTCACACTCGCAGGGAGCAGATTAGGTGACATTCGGGATCCACCAAGGTATGTGGCCCCTGATTATGTGTCTTAAATCCACACCATCCAACTATTTTGAAAGATCATTTTAAGATAGCCCGCAGCGGAAGCAATCAAAGCAAGCGAGGAACACACCACAATGGCAATCAACAAGCAAATCATCACACACAAGAAGGCAAACCAAATTTTACGCGGAAAAACCCCTCACGGGTAAAAACCTACGGCACAAAGCGACACCAATCCACTATGAATCAGAAGTTAGAAGAGATTACAGAAGAATACCCTGGATCACAGCTCATAAGAGAAATCCCAAGCTTCCCGAAGCTAATTCTCACATGAGGAGGACAAACCCATCCCTTTCCCTCAACCTAGAGAACTCCAAGCTTCCTCCCTAGCTCTTTTTCATGCACTAGAACCCTCTCAATCCCTTGGCCCATTGGCGGCAACCCTAATCTCGGATTACATCTCCTTAAATAGGAGAAAACCGAAATTAGAAATTCCTTGCGCAAAACCGCGCAAGAAACCAAGTCCAAAAAGGAAATTGCCCGACCGGTCGGACCCCCCCACCGGCCGGATGGCCTAAAAAATAGTCCAGCGTTCCTGCTACCTTGATCCCCACGTGACCGACCGGTCCGTCGGTGGTCTTCATGCAAGAAGGTTTGAGGCGTCCAAGCCTAACAAACTCCACCACGACTCAAATCTTCATGCAACACCTCACCACGCACCATCTTCATCTCTACTTTCGTCGTTATCATAGCTCCACCACTTCTCATGCCTCATCGACTTCAAACTTGCACCTTCATCACCCGCTTGCTCATGTGGCCCTTGCGCATGCCACACACGAGCAACCGTGGATTTCACTGCCGATCCCGCAACTCCACCATGAATAGTGCTCTCGATCAAACCCGATCGTAGTCGACAAACCTGATTGAGATATTGGCATACTGATCCACCTTCTTCAACTCTACTTCTTCCATAGATACTGATCGCTTTCCATGTTTTTCTTTCACGGAGTCCTCCTCTACAACGAATCTCATGCTAGAAGATGCCATTGATGTCTCGCCTCAGATTTTCTCTGCCTCCTTCCCAACTTTTATCTCTGATACTACTTTGTTGGGTGCGTTTCACACAAGCCTTAGGATCTCGCCCCCAATGCACTAGAATTATGGACTAGGATAATGCAATAATCAAGAATAAACAAGCAACCACACGACACAAGGAGTTCTTACGTGGAAAACCCTCGAAAGAGGTAAAAACCACGGGACCTAGTTCAGATCAACAATCCACTATCTCAGAAAACTATTACAACCGATCACAAGCACACACCGCTTGGATCAACCCTTCTTCAACCACACAGGGATGGATAACAATGAAAGGACAAGAAAACTGAGAGATCTTACCCGAGCACGAGGACGTTGAAGAGCCGAGACGTAGTTAGCACCGGGAATCACCTTCGTGAGCAATGCCTCCTCTACCAACAAGCTTCCTCTCCCTCTTTCTCTTCCTCTCTTTTTTTTTCTCTCTCTCTCTCTCTCTCTCTCACCTAGGATGTGTAGAACAACTTGTGGGAATACCAAATCTCGGATTAGAGCTCCATATTTATAGATTTGCAAGAGTCCTAGCCCGATTTGGAAACTGCAGTAGTAGTCCGCGCACACCTCCGACCGGTCGGCCAAAACCGCCGGCCGGTCGGACCCACCAAACTAAGTCCAGAGAGAAAAACTGTGTTGAAACACACAGCCCGACCTGTTTGCCGACCGGTCGGCCAGGACCACCAGCCGGTCGGACGACCGGTCGGCCTTCACAAAAAACGTCCAGCGAATTTTGCATTTCCAGATACTTTGTCCGGCCGGTCGGCCAGGGGCACCGACCGGTCGGACAGGGAAGTGAACTCTCTCTCTCCTCTATTTGCATGAGGAGGAAAACGCCAACAAATCTCCCCTTTTCCGACTTAGGAGGAGTTCACTGTCTTCAAGCCAGCCCGGCTTGTAACGACCCGAGATTTTCGACTCTCGTGTATAACACAACGGCCGAATTCCCAAGTAATTTATAGAATAACTAATTTGTCAAATAATAAAATATAGCATTCAAGCACAATGGCGGAAACAATTATCATCTTATTCTATCAAACCTACTACATCATCATCAATGTTTAAATAAGGAAACCAACCAATATCCATACTGATTAATTAAAATACAAAACCATGTCTTCTCTTGAAGACTTATTACAATTCCATAAATGTATCAACTACTCAAAAAAAATATTTAATAAATGATAGCATCAATTAAGTTTCTCTAACATCGTCATCCGCCATGTGATTGTACGAACATCGAACTCTTTTCCTTAAAAATCGGGTTCAATACCTGGATCTTCACCTGCATCATCTAAATTGTGTTTGGGATAGCGTTAAACGCTATCATAGTGGGGAATATTCCCTCTAAGACTATGAAAAATAACAATGTACAAAACTCAGAGTAACGCAACACAATAATTCTTTATTCAAACAAAACAATCAAGTAAAAATCTTTGTTAATGCGATGCATGGAATGCATGCTCTGGCTAAGGTACCCTGGCTAGAATCACAATACATGAAGTGGGAGACTCCCTGTTACGACTTCATGCTAGCCACTAGTCACCAGAGGTTCCTGGGACGCACAAGCCCATAGTTTTGCCCGACCACGTGAGAAACGGGACGCTCATAGCTCAAATCTACACGTGACAGTGTACGGGAGAAGTAGGACGCTCTAGCCTATTCTCAATTCCGTACACCCACATGGAGCCAAGTGAATGCATGACTTTAGTTTCACCTTTATTTAAGTGTTTTCGCATACAACCGATTTAAATAAAACTCAATGGTCACTATGGGGAGTCGCAAGCAACCCAGCATAGGCCGACAGCATGGGATTAGTGTTCATAGTACCAACCCCGGCTCATGAGAATTTGTATACTATTAATGTTTACTCATTGTCCCGTTTTATGATTTCATCATGTCCCAAAAAGCCAATGTTGTACATCATGACCAAATTCATTAAAATACTCATGTAATGTAAATGGATCAAATCAAGCATCATGTACATGTAAGGATCCATTAACAAACAATCACTTCATTCTCTCATTTAAGTCAAGATATATTCTTCCATAATGGACACCTCTCACGGGTTCCATCTCTCTACATTGAATAATTTTACCAACTTAGGGACAAAGAGTATACAATAATGGGATGTCCATATGATGATCTTATACACATATTTCATATCACAATATGAAAATCAATCTTACTTGTAGTACATGGACTAAGAAAATAAGGACATAGATTTCAAAAAAAATAACACAAATACACATGCTTCTTAGTAAAAAATCTAAACAATGAATCACATCATTATATAATGATATTCATTACAAATCCTATATTAAACTTCATGTTATATGGATCAGCAATTCAAAACAAAACAACTTCACATGCCACAAAAGAAAATTATGATAATCATAATATTATTAATGAAAGGCTTGAAGGAAAATCCTCACCTTATGATGGACTTAGAAGCAGAGGGTTGTAGAAGATCCTAGCCGCTGAAAAAATATGAGAAAGAACTCTCTTCTCTCCTCTCTCTCTCTCTCTCTTTCTCTAGGGCATGGAGGCTAGGGTTAGGAGAAGGATTTGGATGTACGTAGTAGAAATATGGAGAGGGATGTGCACGCGAGGTCTTGTATAACAACTTCTTAAGGTGAGTTTCTCAAATCTCAATATTTGGATGATTTATGATCAATTCCAATCCGTTCATCTTATCAAGCTCGAAGAGTAGAGTCAGAATACGTAAATTTTTTGATGATCCACATTCTAGATTGGTCGATCCTTGAAAATGGCCTAACGGGTGCCAAAATGGGCTTGATCTCAATTAACAGTCTACGTTTGATGATCAGGCCCCAAATTTTGGAAAAATATGTAGTTATGATAGGCAAACAATTGTACAAAGTTTAGTAGTTGATTGATGGTGAGAAATGCCTAGATCTGAAATTTCAACTTTTGGTGGAAAAGGAAAGGGCTGACTTTGTGGTTCAACGGTGTAGGATTATAGATCAGGGTCCAAATTTTGTGTAAACTCGTAGTCATATGAGTATAATAAGTGGTCCAAATTTGAGAAGCGATTGATGGTGAGAAGTGAGTAAATTGAAAGGTTCAGATTTAAAAAGAGTTGGTAACTCATTAATTTCTAAAACAGGATAACTTCGCGCATAAGAAAGATGCTTATCAAGGTGGGGCACTCAAATCACACTATTGGTCCATGATAAAGACGATCCAAGTCACTTATATGAAGAGAAATATTTTACTATGACTAACCATCTACTTTCTTCACTCGATGGACATGAAAATCAAGGGTTAAGGGGCTGATTTGACAATCGGACCACTTCTACTATGATTTAAGGGTTGAAATTTGATGTGTATGGTTAATATATGCCCAAAAGCTTAAATCCAAGGTTTTGCGTGAAAATGACCATCAGAAACTATAATACTTAAAAATGGCATCTTAACTTAAGTTTAACTAATGACATTTTCATAATTATCTAAAAAGTGCGTGATTTTTGAAATCTGATCTTTCTACGATGTTTATGGGATCATTTTAAGCAACTTTTGTAAAGGGTCCCCTATCAGATTTCCTAAGGATGTCCCGCTATTCGCAAATCAACGGTAAATGTACGATAATTAATAAAAAATAAATTAAAAATAAATTTTCAAAAATTTTCAAATAAATAAAAAAATCTGGCTCGTTACACGGCTTCTACAATCCTCAAATTTTTCCTTGAGCAAAGCCTTGGTCATCATGTCTGACCTGTTATCATCTGTGTGGACCTTCTCAAGCTGTAACACCTTCTGTTCCAAAGTATCCCTGATCCAGTGATACCGTATCTCTATGTGCTTCGACTTGGAATGCTGACTTGGATTCTTGCTCAAATGTATCGCACTCTAGCTATCACAATAGACCACGTGCTTCTCCTGCTTCTGGCTAAGTTCCTGTAGGAACCTCTTTATCCAAAGCATCTCCTTGCATGCTTCTGTGACTGCAATGTATTCGGCCTCTGTCGTCGACAATGCTACGACCTTCTTTAGCTTGCTCTACCAAGAAATCGCTCAGCCAGCAAACGTGAACATGAAACTCGATGTGGACTTCCTGGAATCTATGTCACCTGCCATATCTGCATCTGTGTAACTCTCTAACACAGGCTTCCCGTCACCATAGCATAGGCTCAACCCGGATGAGCCTCTCAGATACCATAGTATCTACTTCACCATTGCCCAATGTTCTTTTCCAGGATTGGACAAGATACCGGCTGATAACACCAACCGCATATGCTATGTCCGGGCACGTACACACCATAGCATACATCAAACTTCCTACTGCCGAGGCGCAGGGTATCTTCCGCATCTCTTCCACCTTTGCTTTCGTCTTGGGACACTGCTTGTCGCTCAATTTGAAGTGACCATCCAGTGGAGTACTGACCGGCTTCGCTGCATTCATATTGAACCGCTCTAGGACTTTCTCAATATACCTCTCCTGTGACAACCAAAGCCTTTTGCTGCTTCTGTCACGGGTTATCTCCATTCCTAGGATCTGTCTGGCTGGGCCCAAGTCTTTTATCGCAAACGACTTGCCCAACTCCTGTTTCAGCCTGTCAATCTTCTTGATGTCATTTCCTATGATGAGCATGTCATCAACATATAAGAGCAGAACTAAGAAATCACCATCTGAGAACCTGCGAGTGAACACACAGTGGTTCGACTCCGTTCTATTATACCCATGTGTCAACATGAACGAGTCGAACTTCTTGTACCATTGCCTAGGAGCTTGTTTCAGCCCATACAAGCTCTTCCTAAGCCTACACACCATATGCTCTTTACCCTTGACTTCGAACCCCTCTGGTTGTCGCATATAGATCTCTTCTTCCAAGTCACCATGGAGGAAAGCAGTTTTAACATCTAACTGCTCTATCTCCAGATCCATGCTAGCTGCCAACCCAAGCAACATCTGTATGGATGTCATCTTCACCACTGGTGATAATATCTCATCGAAGTCTATTCCTTTCCTCTGACCAAAACCTTTCACCACGAGTCTGGCCTTGTACCTTGTCTGTGAATTCTTCTGCTCAATCTTTTTTCTGAACAGAGCGTGATGAATGAGTATCACAGTTAGGGGGTGTCCATGACTCAATAAGCATTGTTTCGTAATTGCTCCGTTGGGAGAGGCATTATTTTGTAAAATAACTACTTGACACGTTCATACAAAATATTTTTGGTGATCGAATAAATTATTTGAAAAAGAAATAAATCATTAAAAAAATATATTAGAATAAAAGTGTACTTAGCATTAAGCCATCCCAGTGAAGACACGTGGACAGTGGGGCCCACCAACTTAAGGGCTTCGATTTTAGGTGTGAACTGGTTTCCTATGTGCCAGCATGCGTGAGCACTTGCATATTTTCTTACGATTTGATGTGGTGGATTAGGTAAGGTGGGGCACACGTCGATTGCAGCTGAATGCTCCTCTTCAACTGCATTCACAGATAAACTCCAATAAATCAAAGTTCAAAAAATAGAAAAAGAAGAAGAAAGAAAGCAACCCTTTGTGGATCATTCATGACACCATCTCAATCTCTCATGCATGACGTGATCTTGCAAGTAGAATAGCCGCTGAGAATCTAGACCATGTATCTTGTGGGCCCCACCATGGAAAAAAAGAAAACTCATTTGAAATATGGGAGTTTGATAGGATACGGTTGGTGGGACCGTATCATAGAGATACTGTGCATGGGCGAGTTTTTGTCAAGATATTCAAAGATATGATCAATAACGACGGTGGTGGCCATAATGAGCGTTAATTGTTATATTCTTCTTTAAATGAGAGAACAAAAAAAATGTGTTAGTCTCATTTGACTTGTTAGGGGCCATTATTATGGTCATTACAGGTCTATTATAGGCCATTTTTTCTTCAATGAGCATTTTTCACTTGTACAAATTGAGCATTGCAATCCCATATCAGTATTGTTACAATTACATAATGATCATCACCATCAAAGTCTTCTCATCAGGAAGAAAAAAAAATGTAGCAGACTTGTATCATTGACTCATTAGGGCTCGCTGCTCGCTATTGGTGTTATGGTTGTTACTGGTATGCCAAGGGCTTTTTTCTTTTTATAGTCTTCCCCAAGCATTTTTTATCAGAGTTACGTATAGTCTCATATCATTTAGGGGGGCATTTGGATCTTAAGTTACTTTGGATAAGCTACTTATGCCATCAGTATTAAATTACTTTGGTTTCTTCTAATTCAGCCGATAAGTTTGTTTGGTAACTAACATACTTATTAACTAAAAAGTAGAAAAACATGTTTAGTTTCCAACATAATAAGTAATTATTCCTCAAGTCTGTTTGGTTTTCCTCGCATCCACCATCCATCATGTGGGCCAGCTTTGTTGTGGACCATTCATCCTGTGAGACTCATCTTTGATGTTGGTCGTCCATCATATGGGCCCCACCTTGGATGTGGACCATTCATTACTATGGCTTGACCTTTAATGTGCATCATTCATTATATATGGCCCACCTTTAATCTTGGTCATCCATCAAGTGGGGCCCACCTTCAATATCCACTGCCTATCATGTGGAGCCGACCTTTGATGTGGATCGTCCATCATATGGGCCCCAGCTCTAATGTGGGTCATACATGATGGATGACCTGCCTTGGATATGGGCCACTCATAATTAGGACCGAGCTTTGATGTGGACCGTCCATCATATGGGGCTTACCTTAATGTGGACCATACATCATGTAGAGCTTACCATTTTTAATCGTCCATCATGTAAAGCATACTTTTGATGTGGACTATCCATCATGTGGGCATCACTTTCGATGTAGGTTACCCATCATGCACGGCTTGCCTTGGATGTGTGGGTTGTTCATCATTGGGGGTTGACCTTTGATGTGGATTGTCCGTCATGTGGGGGTAGCTTTAACGTCCACTGCCCATCATATAGAGGCCACCCTTGATGTGGACCATCCATCATATAGGCCTCACCTTTGAAGTGGGTCATCTATCATATGAGCTCGTTTTGGATGTGGGCTTCTTATAATTATAGCCTTTGTGTTGACCATCTATATGTGGGCCCACATGAATATGAGCCGGGTCATCTATCATGTGGGCCCCACCTTTCATGTGGACCATCTACCCTATGAGCCCCACCTTTGATAGGGACCATGAGAGAGCCTCCTTTGACATAGAATGTGAGAGAGAAGTAAAAAAGTTTTAAGTTTAAAAGCTAAAAATTTTGCTTATTAAGATAAGTAACTTTTGGAGCATAAGTTACTTTGACAGTAATATCTGTCAACCAAACTCAAGTAAAAAATAATAATAATAATAATTAATTACTCAACATAAATAACTTATTTGTTAGTATTCAAACGGGCTCTCAACAGCCACCATGGTTACCGTTACGAAGAATACCATGGTTTTCATGATTGATTGCATCTTAGATGATGACCTGAACCATTTTAGATTCTATGCTACAATGATCATCCTGAGAAAGATGATCTAAGAAGATGAACTTTAAGGGTTGAAAAGTAAATTTTTAGTTCCTCATGAACTTATCAACTTATCCAATGAAGCATTATTATCAGATTATAGCTTCTACAAGGCACGAATGAGAATTTGAACGGTTTAGATCATCATCTAAGTTGCAATCTGAGCGTGAAAGCTACCCTGCATGACACTCTAGTACGGTAGCCACTGTGTCTACCAAAACCCAACTCATATAACGTGTGGCTCGAAATCCTTGCACATTTTACACATGTTTTTAATAATGACAAGGTGGGATGGGAGTGGCCCAGTTCCCAAAGTCTTGCTGGCCTTGGCCATGTTCAGGTTGAATAGTCTTTAGACCTAGCCTAGGCTCAAGAGCCACATCGTGCCAGAAAATATTTAAATGATCAACGGTACCAAATAATCTAATATAATTTTTTATTTATAATATAATCCCCTCATGATGGATGTGTTTAATCCAGGCCGTCTATCCAATTTTGCTAGCTTAGAGTTGGATCTAATTCTCAGGTGGACCACACAAGAAGAAACAGTGGTGATTGAATGCACACCATCAAAAACTTCCTATAGGGTCCGTTGAAATATTTATGGGATTGAAATATTTATTTCCCATCCGACCTGTTGATTAGGTTACACATATTTGGATGAAGGAAAACACAAATATCAGCTTGAACCAAAACTTTTGTGGCCTCAAGAAGCTTTTAATGGTAGCCATTCATTCATCATGGTGGGGCCCACAAAGCTTTTGGTACTAGAGGGCTCATTGCCGAATCTGAGTCCAACACAAAGTCAGGAAGTGTCTTTAATTGATCTCAAAAGGGCCTGTTACATGGATCCCACAGTTCAGTTTGATCTGGACCGCCGAATGACCATGTCCCCAGAATCTCCTGGATTCAAAGAAGATCCTATCCATCAATGTTGTTTCTCTGTTAAGTTGAATGTGGGCCGTTGCTGTATTTCCCTTCTCAAACGTCTATTTGAGCACCAATATGAAAGGATAAGTCGTCAAGTGATGAGGCCCAATAGATCAACGGCTCCGATCACTGGCCGTGGGCTCCACTCCTGTAAATTGTAAAACCCGAGTATACTCTTCATACCAATGTGTGGGCAGAGGATCATACGACGCTCTACCTACCAAACCATCGCTTTCATGCACTCCAGCAAATGTAGAGTGGGGCCCACCTTTCAGTGATCCAGATGTCTATCAGGTGAACGTGGATTCCGTGAGGCCATGATATGTGGGGGCCACCTTGATGTATTTTTGTATATCCATGCCATCCATCCGTTTTGTCACCTCATTTAGGATCAAATGCCCACCATTAAAAACTTTAGGTAGGCCACAAAAGTTTTAGATCAAGCTGATATTTTCTGTTTTCTTTTCATCCATCGGTTGGATGGCAAATAAACATTAAGGTGGGCCCTAAGAAATTTTTAACGGTGTGTGTTCAATCACCACTCTTACTGCGGTGTGGTCCACCTCAGATTTCGATCTGTTTTTTTTTTTTTTTTTTTTTTTTTTTTTTTTTTTTTTGTCTCATGCCCTTAAATGAGCTGGCAAAACGGATAGACGGTCTGGGGATATGCAACACATACATCAAGGTGGGCCACACGGTTACAGCTTCACCGAATCCGAATTCCCATCAAGCCCTTGCCCAGAAAGTTACTACACCATATGAACGATCAGGATCGCAGTTTTTATTTGCTTGATTGTTTATATTGAAGATGCAACCTGTGATCTAGAGGTAGGTGGGCCCACATAATCAAGTTTCAATAGTGTAAAATAGGAGAAATTTGAGAGAGTGACGTGTGGCCTATAACTAGGTGGGTGACGTAGTCAAACCATCAACCACAGCCGTTCATCTTTTCTAAAAGAGCCCACCTAACATGAGGTATCTATCTACCTGACACGTGTCATTAGAATTTAGGTAGGTAGATCTACCCACCACTACCCGTGGCGTCGACTTTCCCATAACGTACGGAGAATATTTCAATATTCGAATTTTTAAAAGTCAGTTTTAACATCAGCATCAAGATTCCCGCCTGTGGAGGCCGTGAACTTGGGCCCACCTTGCTGCATGTGATGTATATCCACGCCGTTCATCTGCTTTTTCAGGTAATTTAGGCACGACCCAAAAAAAATTGAAGCAGATACAAATCTCAGGTGGGCCACACCGTAGGAAACAGTGGGAAGAATGACACCAACCATTGAAACCTTTTTAGGGCCCACCGTTAATGGAAAACTTTTATTGCAGACGTTCAATCTCCACTGTATCCTACGACGTGGTCCACCTGAGTTTTGAATCTACTTCTTTTTTTTTTTTTTGACTCGTGCCTTAAAAAAATGGACGGTTGATACAACAAATACATCAAGGTGGGCCCACGGTCGTTGTCTCACAGAAGTCATTGTTTTCCAGACTCACTGAATCCGCTCCCATGATCCAAAGGCCATGAAACTGGGCCACTGGCCATTTTCTTAGACTGCAATTTGATGGCCACTAATATAACCCAAAGACCATGAAATTGGGCCACTGACCATTTTCTTAGACTGCAATTTGATGGCCACTAATTGGACGTTTAGGATCACTTGAAATTTTCAGGCCATTCACTATCTACGGTGCGTCCACTTGACTTGGGCAATTATACATGTGCTACAAATTAAAACGTGGAGGCTAGAAATTTTCAGACCTCAATTGAGCAGGGGAGAGAAATGATGAGATTTGACTTGACCTGGCAAGATGCAATTGGTGGGCTATGTGCTGTTAGAGATAAGGTGCCAATCACATCTGGCAAGATCGATTAGGTATTATCATGCGTATGCAAAGCTCGAGTCAGATTAGTATATGGTACGTCAGAATTGATGGAAGAGACCTGTCACATCGGTAAATAGAATTATGAGCTGCAACATGCTCTCCACTAATACGTGGGCACCTACCTTGTCCTGTGAGCTCTGCACATGTGGGGATGGTACCTGATCCTAGCTCCTGATTGGTGTCATATGTACTCAGCCAAAAAGCTAATAAAAATGCCTGAGATGCAGATTTAGGTGAGGCCCACCGTGATGTTTGTGAGAAATCCACCCTGTCTATCAGTTTTGTGAGCTTGGCTTAGGACATGTGATAAAAAAATGAGCTGGTTCAACAACTCAAGAAGCAGGGCCAAAAATGTGATAATTGAAACATATATAGTTAAAATATTCATGAGGATAGAGAAGTTTTGAATCAGGCTAATATTTGTGTTTTCAGTTCATCTCGAGGTTTCAATTGTAAGAAATTTCCTACCCACCTTTTCCTTTAGTGCAGCCCACTTGACCCTTAGATCCCGCTCATTTTCAGTGGCATGGCCTCAAATGAGCTCAACCAATGGATGGACAGAGTAGATTTCTCACAAACATCATGGTGAATCCCACTTAAGCTCCCAAGGCCAGAAACTTCTTGATAAAGTCTTTTGGAGGAAATTGGGGTCGAAGTACTTGTGCCCATCTCTGACAGCATACGGTGTTGCTGATTCCTCACCACTCAGCTGGGTGTTCCACCTTAGAATTTTCCTGACAGGCTCACAACGGGGGGCGCGGATTTCCTGCGAAAGCCTTGCGCAGGAATTTCCTGCGCTGGGAACCAAGGTGGGGCCCACATTGATGTTTTATGATAAATCCACACCGTCCATCCGTTTTGGGAGCTCATTCTAGGCTATGAAAACAAAAATGAACCGGATACAATACTCAAGTGGGCCTCACTAAAGGAAAAGGTGGATAGGTAAATTACTACCGTTGAAACCTCCCTGGGGTCCACAGTGATGTTTGTATGACATCCATACCGTTCATAACGTCACTACTACTGGGATGAACTGGAAAAACAAATATTATCCTGATTCGAAACTCCTGTGGCTCCACAAATATTTCAACTGTGGACGTTCAAATCTCACGTTTTCGGCCCACTTGAGTATTGGATCCGGTTCATTTTTGTTTTCATAGCCTAAAATAAGCTCCCAAAACGGATGGACGGTGTGGATTTATCATAAAACATCACTGTGGGCCCACCTTGGTTCCCAGCGCAGGAAATTCCTGCGCAAGGCTTTCGCAGGAAATCCGCGCCCCACAACGGGTTAACGGGTGAGCATGTGACACAGTTCCCACTCAAGAATTCTATGAGAACTTAAAAAGTAGATTAGGTGTTACTCCCCGTGGGTGTTACCCTTACCGTAGGCCCCAATTGACAATTTGTTGTATATCCATGCCGTTCATCTGTTTTTCCAAGTCCATTTTAGCACGTGGCTCCAAAAATTAAGCTGGACAGCCCACATTGAGGAGGTGTTGTATATTCATGCTGTTCATCTGTTTTTCCGGCTCATTTTAGATTTGGTTCCAAATTTTGACCCAAATCTCAGCTAGACCACACCACAGGAAACATCAGTGATTGAATGCCCACCATTAAAAACATCCATGCTGTCTATCCGTTTTTCCATACCATTTTAAGATGTGTACCACACCACAAGAAATAGTATGCAGATTAAGCGTCCTACCGTTGGTCGTACCTTTTAGTGTCCCACCAAATCAATGTGGGAGCCCACCGTTATATGTACCTGTTTATCAACGTTGTCCATCCATTTTATAAGATCATTTCAAGGTATGACTGTAAAAATGAGTATGGACGGATCACTAACGATTCATCGCTCAAGTGGGCCATGCCAAATAGTCCACGCCAAATAGTTAGCAGAACCGGGTGACATCATCACTACATTAGCAATGACATCATCAGGTTCCGCTCGTTATTTGGTGTGGCCCACTTGAGTGTTGGATCTTTCTAGTTTTTGGGCCCATAGTGTAGTATGATCTTATAAAAGGTATGGATGGAGTCGATAAATGAATACATCATGGTGGGCCCCCACATTGATCTGGTCGGATGCTTGATGAGGGGTCAGACGCGGAAGAAATAGTGGTGATTGAATGCCCAACATTTAAGACATCCATTTTAAGACGTGGTTCAAAAAATTAATCTGATCCAAATCTTAGGTGGACTACACTACTATAAAAAGTGTTGATTGAATGCTTAAGCAGATCTATAATGCTTATTTGTCATCCAACCCGTTGAATATCCGCATGATCGGTTAAAAAAAAAAAAATTTAATGGTCATTCACCACTTTTTCCAGTGGTGTGTTCTACTATGGGATAACGTCCTAAAATGAGATGGAAAAAGGGATGAATGTCGAGGTGGGCCCTACATGGTAACAACTAATCCACTCTCAAGTGATCTAGCTATTCATTTGTTGGCCCCCACAATAGATGGGCATGTCCTGAAGGTTTTGTGACCCATAAATAGAAGGGAGAATTGCAGCAATGGCCCACATTCAACTGAAGAGAAAGAACACAAGATGAGCCCCTAGGGTTTTTACAATATTGGAGATTTTTGAGGAAGGGTCAGCCCACGTTTTAAAAGTATAAGACCCATGGTTAGGTTCCCCGAACCATGGGCCCCACCATGTACTAAACGACAACCCGACTATCATGGAAAAAGTATGCTATATTCCCCAAGTGAAAACGTACAAGCCAAACACCAAACACGATCATCGAATTAAGATCCCATGATTCTTCGGCACATGACGATTCTTTGTACTAGAGCGACGTCTCAACAATTGTCTCCCAACGCAATCTCGACCGTTGAAAGCTTTGGCTCACTTATGGACGGAAACTATACCAACCATAGATTTGGTACCTTTTTAATATTCAACGATGCCGTTGTTCTCAAGCTATTGGATAGTGAAGATCTTTTGATCAATGTGATTTTATGCTATAAATCACCCGTGATGGCCCCTATGATTTGGATGGTCTGGATCTCCTTGCATGCACAACACGACTTATATGTTAGGTGGGCCACCGTAATGTTTGTGAGAAATCTATACCGTTCATCCATTTTGCCAACTCTAGGACTTGAGCCCAAAACTAAGGCAGATCCAAAAATCAAGTGGTCCACACACAGTAATACGGTTGAAGCATTTACATGTCCACCTTCATATTTATATGGCATCGTGTGGTCCATATGAGCTTTGGAGTTAGCTTAACTTTCGGGACCGGGTGCTAAGATGGTCTGTAAAAATGGATGGATGGCTTGGATATGCAATACATCATCAAAGTGGGCCCCACGGGTGTTACCCGGGTAGCACCTAATCCACTCCCCTGGAGGAATCACTACCGAATCCGAGTCCATTCGACGACCGTGCATGTCTCAAGAATCCGTCAGCACGCACGTGATGATTCTTTGTAGTGGAGCGACGTCCTCAATAATAGTCTCCCACCGCAATTCTGACCGTTGAAATTTTTTGTCCATTTTTGTATGGAAACTATAGCACCCCTCGATTTGGACCCTTTCCAATATACAACGATCCTGTTGCTCGCCAGCTATTGGACGGTGAAGATCTTTTGATCAGTGTGATTTTCAGGCTATAATTCATCCGTGATGACGCCTATGATTTGATGGTCAGGATCTCCTTGCATGCACAACACATCTCACGGTAGATCTTTGTGACTCTTGTGGCCATCGGGACCCTCATCCAGAGATAGTCTCATCATCAGAAACGATCCATATGTATGGCTAAATGCGTACCATTCAAAGAAGAATTTTCAACGGCTCACGTTCAACCCACAAAGGGATGAGTCAACGGTTACCTGGAGCCGGGGACACGACAGGATTTGACGGGTCTGGGTCCATTTGTCAGATCGGGTCCATCAGGATACCGACGAACAGTATATCTCAACATCTATGGATGTGGGCCCAACCAGTGACACAAGCTAGAAACGAGCTCTTTTGCTTGCTGTGAGTTGGGATGAACTGGCATTCGGCACATGTGCCAACGTGGCACCTTTTGTGGTAGATCCAAGCCATACATGAGCTACGTACTATCATGGAGATGACTGGACCCAAATATCAGGTGGGCCGTTCATCATCCGTACGGTAAAAGTGAGCAGCTTATGCCAACGGTCCACATTCAATGAACATGAATCGCCGATCTGATCAGTGGACCACCTTCATTTTTTGTGCATGGTGCGGCCCACCTTATAAACATGTCCCACGTGCGTTCCAATTGCATGATACAACGCGATGGTTTATGGTGATTTATGGTTGGTTGTATCACGTGTTGTTCACCAAACATCTCCAACCGTACATCGATTACGGGCGAGAATCCCTTTGCAGATTTCCTGCCTACGTGTTGAGAAATTGGCGAAAACCTAGATCTGGCCCTGCATGGGATTCCCGGCCACAACAAATGTACGGCTGGAGATGTTTGAGAAACAATCTCATGTTTTGCGAGTGGAACATATGAGCTGGACCCAACAGTAAAAGGTCCGGCCCATCCAAAACCCCACTTCTACAAATTGGGCCCATGTGATGCAGTTTCAGATGATCAGAACCGTCCATTTGGTGGTCTTCACCGCGGATAAACCACAACCCAAAGAAGAATGAAAAATACCTACAATGAGGACTCTGACCATTTGATCAGTGCCATTAAAACAGACGGTTGGGATAAAATAGTTATTGATCAAATTTCTATGGGCAAAAATTCGTGGAGTAAAATCTCTAACAGCATGACTATTAGACTCGGATCCTGCCATTATTGGAGCCATCCGATGGACGGCTCAGATCATCTCCCATCCATGTTACACCCTCTTTCCAATCAACGTGTCACCTGTGTAGAACATCTAGGCCGTACAAAAGGTGGGACGTGAATTGTACCGATCGACTCATTACATGGGGCCAGAGGCTGTCCATTCTGTTGGAAAGTGCAGCGCGACTGATCAGTGGACCACCCTGATTATTACCCCCATGTGATCTTTATGATGTGGGACCCATTTTTGAACGGTTTGGATGTCCCACGCAATTGATACATCAGAGGGAAAGATACCATCGTCGATAAAAAAAAGTTCCCACAACGTTGCAATGTGAATACTGCTCTGAAGTGAGCTGTAAAAAATGGGGTGGGCCCGTGGGAATCATATGGTGGTGGAAAATTTCTCTGAAAAACGTACATGAGCTTTGGATATGAGTAAATTTTGGGATCATGCATAGGGCTCTCAATGGATAGGATCTAGATCAGATCTTTGCTCCGAGTTCTAAAATCTGTAGATGGATTCGGATGGAACTCAGATCCAAGTTAGATCCAAAAGGTGATATTTATATCCCCTTCATTTATAAATAGCCATATTCATTTTCGATTCAAATCCATGTAACTATAGGAATCGCGTCGGATCTAGGTTTGAATCTACCCCATTTAAATTTAAAATGTATATGATATAATATATTTAATTTAATAGTAAAATGATATAAATCCCACTATTTATTGTGATATGGTTGACCTAAGATTGGAATATATCTCAATTTTGAGACGTGGCAAAAAATAATCTAAAAAATGGATGGCCGGCATGGATATAACATATACAGAAAGGTGACAATGAGTTGGATCTGGATCGGATTCAAGTTGGATCCGACTCCAAGTCTAAAATTTTATAGATAGATTTGGATCTATTTATGTGAATCCAAATCCAAGTCCAATTAATTAATCAGACTTATTTTAAGATCCAAATTTGCATTATACGAATTTAATAGATTCGAATCTAGAATCTGGCCTGCTCCATTGAGAACCTAATCATGCCCTAAATTGATCTAGATGTACGTTGTGGATTTAAGACACATACATCCATGGTGGGGCCCACAAAAGTACTGAGTAACTCAGTACGCAATCAGCTTCCTAAGTAAATAGACCTAGCAATGATACAGGATGGTCATTTTTTTCCATCCTTTTGCCCGTTTGGTAGTTGAGAAATGATTGCATACAACTTTTGTATGTGAACTTTCACAACCATTCATTTCTTTCTGCAGATGTATCACATGCACGAGTTATTACATACACTTTTGTATGTGAACTTTCACATCCATCGACAGATTTCTGCCCACATATCACATCCCATCTTGCCAACTCTTCTTCCACCCACCGGACTAGGATTCACATTGACCACTCTCTATCGATGATGGCCGCTACTGGTCAAAGCTCTGTGGGTCTCATCATAGTGTATGTGAGTTACCCACACAATGCATCCATTGTTTCAGCTCAATTTAGGTCACCATCTAAAAAATGAGGCATATCCAAAGCTCAAGTGAACCACACCACAGGAAACAATGGGGATTAAATGCCTACTGTTGAAAACTTATTGTAGGCCACAAAAGGTTTTGGATCATGCTAATTTTTATGTTTTCCTTCTCCTCGAAGTTATTGTGACCTTATGAACAGGTTAGATAGCAAGTGAATAACTCAATGGGCCCTAGGAAGGTTTCGATGGTGGGCATTCAATCCCCACTGCTTCGTGTGGTGTGGGCCACTTGAGCGTTAGATTTGCCTCGTTTCTGGGTTGATAGTTTAAAATGAGCTCATAACATGAATGGATGGTGGGGATAAAAACAATATTTCATGGTAGGGTCCACAAATGTTTTCTAGTACTGAACAATACCAAGCTCCCCACCAGAGGGAGTCACTACGGAATCTGAGTCCCCATATACCATTTAAGTGGAAGTGGATTGTGTACCGAGTAAACTCTGTGGGGTCCACTGTGGGGTTGACCGTGATTTATATATTTCATCCACTCCGTTCATCCATTTTAACAGAAAATTCTATGGGTTGAGACAAAAAATGAAGCATATAAAAATCTTAAGTGGACCGCACCACAGGAAACAATGTGAATTGAACCTGTACTGCTGAAAAATTCTTGGGGGCTGCATAAGTTTTGGATCAAGCTGATATTTGTTTTTTGCCCTTCATCAATGTTTGTGTAATCTTGTCAACAAGTTGGATGACAAGTAAATATCACTGCGGGCCCTACAAAGATTTCAATGGTGGAAATCATTATACCCACGGTTTCTTGTGGTTTGGTCCACCTGAGTTTTGGATATGATTCATTTTGGTTTCAACCCCTTGAATGATCTAGAAAAGCGGATTGATGGATACATTTACAGTGGGCCCAACTGAGTTTACTCTGTACGATAAGTGCACTGAGTAACTAGGACGCAATCCGATTTCCATTTAAGTACCATACTTTTACAATTCCCTAGTTTTCTAATAAAACTTGCATTCGTCGACAGCTTTTAATTCCTACTTTTCTTTAGACATGTAGTAATTGTGGTGACCTAATATAGCAGGATTTGATTAAGCCATATGCCGTTGTCCCATCATAGTGGGTCACCATAAACGTCCATTGTCACAGGATTACCATGCAATCCGGCTTACCTAATTTACTACTTTTCTATGCGTGGGCCATATTCACGTTCACATCAAGTTAGGTTCAATTTCATTCTAGAACCACCTAATGTAGACCGATCTGAAAATGGGATGCAGGTTAGGTAAATCTTAAAAGACATCGGACTGGACCCATTTAATTATCGGGTCAGGACTACCTTTCAAACTTTGGAACGTGACCAATAGAGTGGGTCGGTTCCAATGACCCATCAGCTCAACTTGGCCCATTTTCAACGCTAACATCGTTGATGCACATTCACTAGAAAATTGCATATGTTTGCATGCCACCATGTAACTTAAATCCAACCGTCCAAAAGACAGGCACTATTCACATCCAGCTGTGGGCCACATGCACAGAGGCTATAGATGCATGGGAGGGAAGCGGATTGCGAACGGAGTTACTCAGTACGCTAACTCTGTGGGGTCTACCATGATTTATTTATTTTATCCACTCCGTGAATCCATTTTAACATATAATTTTAGGGCTTGAAACAAAAATTTAAGCATATACAAAGCTCAAGTGGCCCACACTGCAGGAAACAATGTTAATTAAACCTGTATCATTGAAAATTTCTTGGAGGTAACAAAAGTTTTGGATCAAGCTGATATTTATGTTTTCCCTTCATTCATGTCTTTTTGATCCTATGGGCCCTATGAAGGTTTCAACGGTGGAAATCATTATTCCTACTGTTTCCTATGGTATGATCCACTTGAGATTTGGATATGCTTCAGGTTTGGGCTCAACGGCTAATATGAGTTGGAAAAACGGATGGACGGTGTAGATAAGCCACATACATTCACAGTAGTTCCAACTGAGTTTACTCAGGACGATAAGAGTGTCCTGAGTAAGTCCGTTCCTAACAGTAGCTTTGTCTTTTTTGGTTTTCTTTTCTCAGGTAAAATGTGAACCCATTACATTTTTTGTCGGAGAGTCTTCAAACTATGTGCATGGTCAGGGTACTCAGACCAGTCGGGCAACTAGTCTAACGAAGTTAGCTTAGATGCATAGTGAAGACAGCAACTTTTTGCGTGTGCCTAGACCGGTCTGGCGACTGGTCGTCAATGGGCTCCGACCGGTCGGCTGTGAGGCAGAGTTGGTTTGCAATCTCCCTGGATTGTTTTTGTATTGGCCGAGCGGTTGGCTGTGAACACGGATTTCCTGCGCAGTCCGGAGTAGTAGTGCGCCAGGTGTTTCTAATTTCGGATTTCTGCTTATTTAAGGAGTTGTAATCCGTCTCAGATTGGTATCTTAAGGTATCCAAGGTTTCCTATTCGTGTTAGGAAGAAGGGAGAAGTGTCTGTGAGAGAGAACTTGAGGTTTTCTCTATTTTTCGTTGCTAGTAGGTTGTCAATATCTGTAATCTTCTGATATTCATAGTGGATCGTTTTGTGCCGTGGTTTTTTACCCATTGAGAGGTTTTTCCACGTAAATTCGGAGTCTCTTGTGGTGAGTGCTTGTGTTTGCTTGATTGTATCTTGTTTACTTGTTTGATTTCGCATTGCTTCACGTGTTCGGCGTTCCGCTTCCGCTGCCGGCTTTCCCCACAAGTGATATCGGAGATAAAGTTGGGGTGGAGTAGATTCAAATCTGAGACGAGAAGATGGGATCGAGCGCAAGGTTCGAGGTAGAGAAGTTCTCTGGAAAAAATAACTTTCAACTATAGAAGGTGAAGGTTGAATCCTTCTCGGTTCAGCAAGGGCTTGATGAAGCTCTTGGAAAGCGACCCGAAGCTATGAAGGATAATGAGTGGACGATGCTCGACAAGAAGGCAAGAACCTCAATCATGTTAAACCTTACGGATGATGTTCTCTATCATGTCATGAAGGAGAAGACTGCGGCTGAAACGATGGCGAAGCTAGAGAAGGTTTATGCCAAGAAATCTCTAGAGAATCGCATGTACGTGTTGATGCAGTTGTTAACCTTGATGATGGCTGAGGGAACTGAGGTGGAGGACCACCTGAGCACGTTCAATAGGCTGGTTTGCAAGTTGGTGGAGATTGATGAACTGATGAAGGATGAGTATCAAGCATGCATCCTGTTGAATTCTTTTTCAGATTCATATGAGTCATTCAGGGACTCTGTGTGCGCAGGGAGGGAAACCATAAGCGTCGAGACCGTTATCTCAGCCCTCCAGTCGAAGGCAATGAGAAAGAAAAGCGGTGACATGGTTTTTCGTTATTCCTCAGAAGCACTAGCTATGATAGGAAGAAGTTCTGAGCATGGAGGATACTCAAAATCGGGATCTAGGGCCAAGGGCAAAGAGAAGGCTAAGGTGAAGTGCTAGAATTGTGGTCAGGAGGGCCACATGAGAGGGGACTGTCAGAATCCCAGGTTGAGATAAGAGAAGTTTGGAAAATCTTCTGGAGATGGAGCCAATACCGTAGAGGACGGTGGCGATTTTAGTGAAGTTCTGACTGTATCTGGCAAGGGATCTCACGGTAGTGAGTAGATCCTTGATTTAGGGGCTTCATGCCACGTTTGTCCTAACCGGAGTTCATTCACGACATACAGGGAATATGGTGGAGAATCGGTGTTTGTGGGCGATGGAGTCGCTCATAAGGTTGTGGGTATTAGTACCGTGTGCATCAGGATGTTCGATGGGGTCGAACGAGTCCTGAAAGATGTGAGGCACGTTCCCAAGATGAAGATGAATGTGATTTCTCTTGGTGCACTCGAGGCTAAAAGGTGCGTGTTTATCGGCCGTGATCGTTGTTGTGAAGTGATGAAGGGGGCACTTGTGTGTATAAAGGCACGGAGGTGTGGTCATATTTACATGTTGATTGGGAGCACAATTCACGGTGGAGCTGTGGGAACGGCAACGAGATCCACGGTTGCTCGTATGTGGTAAGTGCCCAAGGGCCACATGAGAAGAGCGAAAAAGGGCGTGAATTTGCAAGGATAGGGTCGATGTTGGCACGAGAAGCGGTGGAGCTATGATTGAAGATGAGATGATGTTATAAGGATGTGTTGATTCGACGTTTGAAGCCTCTGTGGAGTTTGTTGGAGAGTCTTCAAACTATGTGCGTGGACAGGGTGCTCAGACTGGTCGGGCGATCGATCTGACGAAGTTGGCTCAGATGCACAGTGAAGACAGCAACTTTCTGTGTGTGCCCAGACCGGTCGGCCGACCGGTCGTCAGTGAGCTCCGACCGGTTGGGCAATCAGTCGGCTGTGAGGCAGAGTTGGTTTGCAATTTCCCTGGATTATTTTTGTATTGGCCGACCGGTAGGCTGTGAGCGCGGATTTCCTGCGCAGTCCGCAGTACTGAGCAAGGTGTTTCTAATTTCGGATTTCTGTTTATTTAAGGAGTTGTAATCCGTCTTAGATTGATATCCTAAGGTGTCCAAGGTTTCCTGTTCGTGTTAGGAAGAGGGGAGAGGTGTGTGTGAGAAAGAACTTGGGGTTTTCTCTGTTTTTCCTTGCTAGTGGGCTGTCAATCTCTGTAATCTTTTGATATTCATAGTGGATCATTTTGTGCCGTGGTTTTTTACCCGTTAAGGGGGTTTTCAATGTAACTTCGTAGTCTCTTGTGGTGAGTGCTTGTATTTGCTTGATTGTATCTTGTTTACTTGTTTGATTTCGCATTGCATCACTTGTTCGGCGTTCCGCTTCCGTAGCCGGCTTTCCCAACATTTTTGCAAGTAAAAAAGTAAGGCTTATGCATGCTAGTAGCCACATACGTCTATATTACCAAAAATACCTATATCATATGGACTATATACAACAGGAGGAGCAACAAACATTTTTTCCTATCTTGGATTAGCTTTTAGGAGAGTCATGGGCTTCAAGATTTTATGAGATATTAAATATAGTTGTATTTGTAGAATTTAAAAAATAAAATTTGTGCATAAATAGGTTAGAATTTTAGCATGTCAATGAAGGACTTAGATTTTACCTGCTCTTCCCTCTCTCCTATTTCATTTGCCCACTCTCATCCTATGCATTCATGTAAAGCTCTAACAAAGGCCATGTGACCCCACCATGATGACTCATGGTATCGATTCCCATAGGTGGGGTTGGCTAACACTGTGATGTGACTAACAAGGGTGGGTAGGGGTGTATTAACAATGGGGTGTGTGAACTAACCCATAAAAATAAAACATCCATTTAGGATGTTAGCCTAACTAAAAGGTAGATCAAAACCTTATTTGCTAAGAACTTGAAAAGGAAAAAGTGTGAATGGTCCTGCCACTTAGAGGTGAGCACGAGCGGATCTCAATGACCACCCTGGCTTGTGTTCGGCTCGGCTCAGCCTTGGAGCTGAATTGAAATGTTCGAGCTAGCTCGGCCGAGCTTTTGAGCGAGTTCGAGCCCAATTCGAGCCCAGTTCGAGCCTGGTAGGCCCAGCCCAAAAGACGGGCTTAAAGCAATTTAAAATTGGGCCCAAAGGCAGCACAAAAGCCCACTGACACCCCCACTTACTTTAATAGAGTTTCGTCTCTCATTTTTCTGTTCACTTTCGATGTGGGACTAAAAAATATATTTGTTTAGTTTTTTACAAGTGAGTTAACCGAGTCGAGCTGAGTCGAGCTTCAATCGAGCCGAACTTTAAGCCGAGCCGAATCGAGCTTGGGTTAGCTCGAGTTCAGCTTGAAAATCATTTCGAGCTTGGAAAAATAGCTCAGCTTGGTTTGAATCTAGCCTTTGAATCGAGCCCAATTGAGCTGGTTCCAGTCGAGTGTAGTGAGCTAACCTAGCTGGCTTGGCTCGTGCTCAACTCTACTGCCACTGTTTGCCATCTTTTCTTTTATCTCCGTGTATAGTCCCGCATCTTTCTCTCCTCCGAAATTCTCCCTCCATTCCTTGCCACCGTCTGATTTTCAGACACATTTGTTGAAATAGGAATATTTCAAAAGGTCCAACATATATCCACCAAATTGATAGTCAGATAATTAAATAAGTACAATTTTCCATTTATGATAGATACATCTAAACTAGGTTCCATAATTTGGATGGTTCAGTTTGGTCTAACATATACCGGTCACGATTTGAACGAATGGCTTTGATCGTAGTTTTGCTCCCCACAAACATGAGTTCAATTCCTCTTTGTGTGGATTACCCGATGCACATGGATCTATAGAGAATAGTCTCACCTCAAAGGGACAGGGCGACACCCTATCGTCATAAAAAAGGAAGAAGGTTAATGATGATGCACAATGATGATTGAATACTAACCAGCAGAAACTTTCTAGGGCCTACCATAATGTTTATTTGTCATCCAACCAGTTGATGAGGTCACACGGACCTAGATGAATGGAGAACACAAATGTCCACTTGATCTAACACTTTTGCTACCCACAATAAATTTAGAATGGTCAATCACCCCATTTCCCATGGTGTGGCCCACCTGAGATTTGGATCTCTTCATTTTTTGGACCATGCCGTTAAAATGAGCTGAAAAGATGATGCACAAGGTGGATATAAGGAAGCCGATTGCCTGTACTGAGTAAACTATGCCGGGTCTTCCATAATTTATGTATTTTATCCAATCAGTTGAAAATTTTGTGAGGACCACAAAAGTTTTGGATCAAGCTGATATTTTTGTGTGATGTTATGAACAGGTTACATGACAAATAAACATACTGTCAGCCCTGGCAAGGTTTCAATAGTGGAAATCATCATTTCGGTGTGGTATATTTGAGCTTTGGATATGCTTCAATTTTGGGATCAACTCTTAAATTAATCAGGAAAAACAGATGGACGGCATGGATAAACCATTTACATTCACGGTGGTATCAACAGAGTTTACGCATAAGATAACAGCTTACCGTACACATGTACGCCACACCCAGGTGACGTGACCAACTTCTATGGGGCCCACCATGATGTATGTGTTATATCCACACTGTCCATCTATTTTGCGAGATCATTTTAGGGCATGATCCAAAAAATGAGGCAGATCCCATGCTTAAGTGGACCACACCACAGAAAGCAGTGGGACAATGACGATCAATGTTGAAACCTTCTAAGGGCCCACCCTAATGTATTATTACTATCCAACCTTTCCATAATGTCACGCAGACCTGGATTAAGGGAAAACACAAATAGCAGCTTGATCCAATACTTCTCTGGCCCTCAAGAAGAAGCTTTCAATTGTAGGCATTCAATCTCCCTTATTTGATGTGACGTAGGTTCACTTGAGCTTTCTGCCTTATTTTTTTATATAATGCCCTAATATGATTTGAAAAATGGTTGGACGGTGTGGATATAACACATAAATCGTGATGGGCCCACTGATGATGCCAATACACCTCCAAAGTTGGTGGTGTGTGGCACACCATGAAATCCGCTTCCGGATATATATTATACATAAGACATAGACATCAAGGTGGGCCCACAGTCACGGTCTGAACGAACTTGGTTTTACCCGGAAGGGGCCACTGTCCGCCACATCAGCTACATCACGTGTGGAATGATGGGAGTGGGTTAGGTGCGCCCTGGCCTCACCTAAGACGGTGGGGCAATTACGGTTGAGCTCACCTTGATGTATTTATTGTTAGAGCCGCACATGAGCCGAGCTTGGATTGATTAGTGATCCACTGAGCTTGAGCATCGAGCTCAAAATAGTTGCTCGAGCTTGGCTTATTGTTCGAGCCGAGTAAGCTTTGTTCGAGCCAAGCCAATCTAGCCAAGCCAAGCCTTTTTTTTTTCTTTTTTTTTTTTTCCCAAGTGTACAAGACTAGTTAACCATAAACTAAAACAATTACAAATCTAACTACAAATTTAGAATTATAAACAATTCAAATTTAAATAATTATAAACAATTTACATAGTCGACTTAACCATACTTGACCTACTGACCTAACTCGACCCAACCCACTGACCCAACTCTACCCGACTCACTAACCTGACTCAACTCAATCCACTGACCCAACCTAACCTAACCTTACCTGACCCACTGACCCGACTCAACCCAACCCACTGACCAAACCCTACCTGACCTACTGATCTGACTCAACTCAACTCATTGACCTAACCCAACCTACCAGACCCACTAACCTAACTCGTCCAACCCACTAACACTGACACTAACACAATGCAACCCACTAACCCAACCTAATCCTACCCAATCCACCGACCTGACTCGACCCAACCCACTGACCCCACTGAACCCAACTAGTTGACCCAACCCAACCCAACCAGTTGACCCGACCCAATCCGACCCAAAAAGCCCCCAAAATGAGCCTCATTTTAGGGTATTCTCTATTTCAAACAACATAAACCCCATGAAAAAAAAATACAAAACCTTACCTATTAGGGAAGAATGAAACCCAAGGTGGATGCTTAGCCGTTCGTTGACGAGTGTAGTGTGTGTCGGGCCTTCGCTATCGGGTGCGGTGTGGGGAGGAACCTAGAACGGAGAGAGAGAGAGAGAGAGAGAGAGAGAGAGAGAGAGAGATTGAAGAAGATTAGGAGCAAGGGAAAGAGAGGGAAGGGGCAGAGGCGTGGTGGGCTGGGTGGGAGTGAAATGAGAAAGAAAAAGAGGGTGGGTGGGATCGGGTTGGGTTAGGTTAGGATTAGGTTTATATATATATATATATATATATATATATATATATATATATATATATATATATATATATATATAAACAATTACCCGACCCACTGACCCGACTCAACCCAATCCACTGACCAAACCCTACCCGACCCACTGACTTAACTCAACTCAACTCATTGACTTAACCCAATCCTACCCAACCCACTAACCTAACTCGTCCCAACCCACTAACACTGACACTAACACAACTCAACCTACTAACTCAACCTAATCTTACCCAATCCACCGACCTGACTTGACCCTGCCCACTGACCCAATCGAACCCAACCCGACCTAACCCAACCCAACCAGTTGACCCGACCCCAATCTGACAAAAAAAAGCCCCCAAAACGAGTCCCATTTTAGGATATTCCCTATTTCAAACAAAATAAACCCTAAGAAAAAAATACGAAACCCAACTTATTTGGGAAGAATGAAACTCAAGGTGGATGCTCGGCCGTTCATTGTCAGGTGCAGTGTGTGTCGCGCGTTTGCTGCCAGGTGCGGTGTGGGGAGGAACCTGGAACGGAGAGAGAGAGAGAGAGAGAGAGAGAGAGAGAGAGAGAGAGAGAGAGGGAAAGGGTAGGGGCGCAGCGGGCTAAGTGGGATTTAAATGAGAAAGAAAAAGAGGGTAAGTGGGATCGGGTAGGGTTAAGTTAGGGTTAGGTTTTTTTTTATTATTATATATTATTATTATTATATATATATATATATATAGAGAGAGAGAGAGAGAGCTCTAGTTGAGCCGAGCAGAGAGAGAGAGAGAGAGAGAGAGAGAGAGAGCTCTAGTTGAGCCGAGCGGGTTTTTCAAACTACTTTAATCTTCGAGCCAAGTCCACTCATGCTTGAGGTTGACAGGTTTTCCAACGAGCTTTCAAAATTAAGCGGCTGATTATTGAATTGTGCTGCAAGCCAAGTCAAGCCAAATCGTGATTATAACTTTTTGAGCTAACCTGGCACGTGTGCAGCCCTATATCCACTCCGTCCCTGCGTTTTTAACAAATCCGTTTAAATCATTATGCCAAAAATAAAGCAGATCCAAGTCTCACAGAGACCCTACCGTAGGAAACAGTGGTGATTGACCGTTAAAAACTTTTTTGTGGGCCACACAAATTTTGGATCAAGCTGATATTTGTTTTTACTTTTCATCCTGGCTTTGTTGACCTTATCAACAGGTTGGATGAAAAAAAAAAAAACAATAACGAAACATTACGGTGGGCCATGGAAACATTACGTTGGACCTAAAAGGTTTTTAATGGTGAGATATTCAGTCACCACTGTTTCTTCTAGTATGGTCCACTGGAGACTTGGATCTGCTTTAGTCTTGTTATCATACTACTAAACTAATCTCGCAAAATGGATGGACGGCATAGATATACAATACATTCATCAAAGTGGGCCCCACAGTAAGGGCTGCACCATCTTGGGTGTGGCCGGGTCCTGACCTAATCCGATCCCGTGAATGATGGAACGCTCTTCATATTCCTACCTACCCGGCTACCCGGGAAAACAAAGGTTATTTAATTCCACGCGCGCGTGAAACTCTCCCTATCCGCAAGCAGTCACAGATGACAATTTGAAACACGTGTACTAGATCTAAGCCATTCAAATGATTGGAGATGACTCTAAAATCTTCTTCGCTGCTTTCATTTTTCATGTGGACCACTAATTACAAAGTAAACATGACGGTTAAAATATCTTTTCTCTGGCCGTCCACTTGTATTTTTTGCTTTGTTAACCTGAGTCTGAAATGAACTGATTTTTTTTTGTGAGAAGATCTAAACCGTTGGGCCCACAAAATGAAATGCTTAGATCTCGCACGACACATTCCATATTGTCACGTGTGAATTCGTGTGCGTGGGAAGCTCTCCAACACGGATGTGGTTTTTCAGCACTACAGACAAACATCGTAGATATCCGATTCGGGCCCACCTAGTGAATGGGCCGGCCGTATTTAATGCCTGTTGTTGTTGTTGGGCGTAGAAATCAGTTAAGAAATATTGTCCACGTGTTCTAGTGGGGCCCACCAGGATCTCAACCACTGAGTGTATGAAACGTGGCTAACCCATTCACTCTCATTTCTGGTTCAAAGCCGTCTTACATGGAGCTTCCTACGTGGCCTACTGTCCACCACCTGGGATCTGTGACATGGGGGGGGGGGCGGTAAATCTGGACCGTCCATTTGGTGGGCCACGGTTTTCCAGACCTCACTAATTGAATGAGAACTCCCCTTGTTTCACTACGGAAGCGGGGTCCACCATGATATCTATGTTTTATCCACGCCGTCAGCTCAAAGGGTTGGATCGTAAATAAACATTATGGTGGGCCCTAAAAAGGTTTTAATAATGGGTGTCAATATGCTCACCGTTTCTTGTGGTGTGGTCCACCTGAGCTTGGGATCTGCTTCATTTTTGGGCCAGTGACTTAAAATGAATTAGCAAAATGGATGGACAGCATGGATATAAAACATGTACATCACAGTGGGCCCTACAGTGAGTAGATGGGTGGTGTTGGGTCAAGCTACAACCGACACTTCAGTAACGCAGTGACTGTGGGGCTACCTCCATCTATTTCACCAGCTCATTTTAGGGCATGAGCCTGAGAATGAAGTAGATTCAAATCTCACATGGACCATACCATATGAAATAGTGGTTGATTGAACGTCCATTGTTAAAAGTATTTTAGGGCCCACCATAATATTTATTTTCCATCCAACCCATTGATAAGGTCACACATACTTGGATGATGGAAAAACACAAATATTATCTAGGATCCAAAAATTTTGTGGTGCACAAGAAGCTTTTAATTGGGCGAATTCAATTAGCACTATTTCTTATGGTGTGGTCTACCTAAAATTTGGATCTGATTTATTTTTTGGCTTGCTACTTAAAATGAGCTGTTAAAGCAGATGAACGGTGCAGATATACAACAAATAGGATATTAAGGTGGGCACTATAGTTATGGTCTCATCAAAGTCTAGCTTCCTTGGCCCCACTCAATCACACTTTGGCACTATACTTTACCTTAAAACTTTTAGATTGAGGTGGTATTCTTTGATTGGACTAATAAGCTGCTGTCAGATATGGACCATGAAATGTAGGTTTGAAAGTGATAGTGGCCTGCGGTACAATTAAATCCTACATAATCGTGCCTGTACCAATGTCAATGCATGCATAAGTAGCATCATAGTAAACATGCTTTGCATGGGTCATCTTTGATGGTAACATGAGGTCCACTCAAATCCAACAACGTCCCAATAGATAGGAACCTACTTTTCTAACTGATTATAAATTCTTCATTTATTTTTTCCAACTTATTCTCATGGGTTTTGTTGGATGAAGATCCCCAGTCCTTTTAAGAGAGATTACTCCAATCCATAGTAGGGGACAAAAATCTTTAAAACAAGAAATAAGATTTATATTGTTGCTAAAAAAGTGCTGCTTACAACTTATCTAGAGGCCTTGAGTCTGACTTGAGTTACAATTTTTTTCTAAAATAATTAAATTATAAAAGGAAATATTAAAAAAAACATGTTTAATCTTATCAAAACTTGTAAATAACTGGTAGATAACCAAAACAAGACTCTTTAAGGGTATGTTTGGATTGTAAGTTACTTAAGCTACTTATGCCATAAGTAGCTTATCTTAATTTCTACTTATTAGACTGAAGTGATTTAGTAACTTTAAATAATAAAAAAAAAGCTACTTATCATAAACCGAACTTACTTATCTCAAATAAATTACTTATCCAATGCTGAAAATAGAAAAAGTAACTTATTTGGTGGTATCCAGATGGGCCTTATAACTCTTAACTTAAAATAGCAACAACGAAAAAAAGCCACAACTTAAAAAAAAAACAAGTAGTTACTTAAAATTTAAAATCAACCCATAAAATTATTAAATTTTGTGAAGCCGTTCTAGGGTCAATACATTTTGAGTAAACAGCTAAGGGGGAGATCTCATCGACTGCCTTCGAATGACATAGTATAAGAGCCAAGCAGATAATCAATTGCAAAGTTACTAATATTGAAAGGTATATCATGCGTGTAGGCCCTTTTCTTCCATCTCAGGCCATAATGCTTGATTTATCTTTATCTTTGCTTTCCATAATAGTAGCCTTAACTTGTTCTACATCAATTTAGAAAGATAATAATTAGATGGTTGGGATGGTTTGATGAATTTGGCACTAAAATTGTCCTGATTCAACGGTGGAGGTTTGATTGCGTGGCAAATCATTTGAAGGGTCGTAATAATCTAATTGAAAGGTTTATTTGTTGGATTTCTACCCTACATAAGTGAGGCTAGTCATATAAGCAGTTGAATCATTGAAAGGTGGACTGTATCGGAGCTTCGGAGGTACTATTGCAGTACATAAGGATGTCTTTGAGCAAACCTTATCCATAATTGGTTTGGCATTAGATTTGGATTTGACAAACTACGAAGTCCTAGCATGTCATAATCAAACTTGAAATCTACCCATTTTGGAAGCATTTAATGGTCTAACATTTATTTTAGGAAACTACCTTTGCGGAAGGCCACATGCAATTAATTGTAGATGGAAAAGCATACAACTAGCTCCAATATGGAGCCCACCTTGATGTAGGTATGACAACCAACTATCCAATAGGGTTGCCCATTATGAAGATAAGTTGGCCTTAAAATCATTTCTATCAATGTGGGCCACATGATAGGAAAACAATGGACAACCACCCAAAAACCTTGTAATTTACTTCATGGGTGTAGGATTTTTGGGGCATTCCATTTTCATTATGGGCAACCCTGTAGACTCGTTGGATGCCATACATACACCACGGTGGGCCAACACTGCAACTAGTTGTAATAGCGTGTGCAACCCTCTTGGAATTTCTTCTCATTTTCTGTTTTGAATGCCTTTTTTTGTTAAACTGATCCCCATTGTGTTTTTTTTTTTTTTTTGTATGAATATGAAACAATGTTTTTTTTTCTCATTTCATAAGTAATTCTTGATAAATAAATTAAGGAAATTATTTATTTTTAATCAATTATATTCTTGTTAGAAGCAATGCCAAATGAGTTTTAATTTTAAGCCCACAAAAATAATGGGTGTGCGAGCCTTGACCCCACTTTTGCAACTTTCATAGTGAATTATAACCACTAATCTTCGTTTGAGGCCCATTTGTCATTTGCCTTGTTTGGGCAATGGTCAAAATGAACCCAAATTCCAGGCCTGAGCTAGAATTTCAACCCATATGAAGAAATGGGTTCACATCAAATCCGATTTAGCCTGCACCAGGTTCATTACAATCCGGACCACCTTCAAAGCCAGTATCTAATGGGTTAGAGTTGTCCCTGAATTTTAGGTCCATGGGTTGGTCCGGGCCTCCTTTGTGTGTGACCGTGAAATAATGGGTCTAAATTGAGCTTAAGTCTGGTAATTTTCTTATGAAGACCTGATCTAACGACTATGACATGCGGCTTTTATGATCCATTCTCAAATTCAATGCGTTGCATATTAGGGATGGAACTTGGGTTGGGTCTAAGCCTAAGCCCAAATGGCCCAATCTGAAGGTTTGTTTTGGGATAGGCTGGGCTTGAGCTGAAAATCTTTGACCAAACCCTAGGCTGGTTTGGGCTTGGATTGAAGCCCAAGGCAGCCCCACCCAACTGCAACCTGACCTTATATGCAGTACATATACATATATGAGTTATTTCTGACATATGTGATGTAAGCATAACACTATGGCCTAAATGAAAATCAGGGTTCATGATTGGAACTGTCTATATGCTATCTTTGAAATATTCTCTATTTGCTTTTATGGTATCAGTGAGTACTTCATCTATTTCATCATTTTGGAGGTTCATGAGTTAAAAAAAAAACAAAGAATAGAAAAAAAGAAAGATTCATGAGTAGTGATTACTTCAATAATATTAATGTTTTTTTCTTTTCCTAAGTTTTTAAGAAATGTGAGAGTACACCACCTATATCTTTGTTGAATATAGAAAACTAACGGTACAAACAATTTTAGGGGTCCCCTACAGAATTACGAACCACACCTATTGTATGGACAACTACCCATATTGACAACATCAGACTATACATAAAGAAAATTTTCATTGTTTGTTTTTCCACCTTCTTGAAATTTCCATGGAATTTCAAGGAAAATGGTGCTTTTCAATTTCCATAAAAAAAAAATACAATTTCCACGCTTGAGAAGAAAATTCATTTTCTTTATTTTCCTTCCCTGTCTCAACCCAACTCTCCTTTACCCTTTAGATGAACTTAATCATACGACCCATCTTTAGTCAATCCTAACTACTTGTATTTCTGTATAAAGCCTATCATTTTCACATAGGCTCCCTCACATGCTTGTCACTTAACAAACTTCATGTTGTTGCTAGAATCATCATGTTAAATCTCTACTATATATTATGTAGGGAGCCAATGACATTTTTTCCTTGTGCAATTAGTTTTAAGAGAGACATTAAATTAGATATTCAATATAGATTGCTAGTACTTTTGGAATTTTAAAACACTGCATGCTTGAAAATGAAGGGTTTAGATTTTCATCGCGTCAATGGACAACTTGGATTTTATCAGCCCCTCCCCCTCCTGTGCGCTCTGCACCCACCTTGTACTGTCGATGGCTGGGCTAGTACGTTGGGCTTTTGGGCCTGGCCTGTTTCAGGCTAGACTTGGGCTAGAGTATTAGCCCCAAGGGTTGGGCTTGGGCTTAAAATTCAAACCCCTTTTTTCTATTTAGCCAGGTTTGGACTGTGTACAATAGCTCGTCAGCACAACCCGATTTCATCCCAGCCCGACCCATTACAGTTTAGAGGGGCAATTATAATCTACAAAAATATATATTAAAAAAACCCTACCCATCCCATCCCTCTCTCTCTCTCTCTCTCCGGTTCAGGCTTGAGCTCAAGCTCAAGCTGGACTCGAGCTCCAACTCAGCATAAACGTTTTGAGCTAGACTGTTTTGGTCCGTCATGGGCCTAGGCTAGATTTGGGCTTACGTTGAACAGTGTGGCTGGGCTTGTGTGGCGCTTCGTCCGGCACTAATCTGGCACGTTGACACCCCTACTCCCACCTCTCTGTGTTTGCATGCAATTCACATGACAAGCCCATCCAACAAAGGCTTCTCAGGGCTCAATGTGATGACTATATAAAATCTTTCCATGTATCTGTTGCACCACCTCATGTTAAGACATAAACCCAATAAATGGCTCATTGTTTTTAGAAAAAAGTGTGGATAGGGTGACCTTATCTTTCACTTTATGCATATAGCTACATCCTTTCTTTCCCTTATTCTCCTTTTTTTTTACCCCCTCCAAAAGAATCTCTACCCCATTTTTATCTCTGACTTCCTCTCTCCATGTTCATTGCACTGGCCAATTCCCTTATTATATATAATTATGTTATTAAACCTAATTGGATCCCACTTGGACCGAACTAGACCTAACCCAGCCTGACTTTCATGAGGTCCATCACATGGACTCGATCTGAATCCGACCAGACCTTTTTTTTTTTTTAATTTTTTTATAACATGGTCTAGAAGATTGAGATTCAAACTCTACCCAATTTCTTAATGGGTCCAAAGGATGGGACTTGGACCCATTTTAGAACTGATTTGGATCATTAAAACATGAGCTAGTATCTGATGAGTGTCTTTAAACTACACATGTATGTTGAACAAGAGCAACCCAACGGGCCATTAAATTAGGCGGAGTTGCCTGCTCCATTGCCTCCTCTTATGTACCAGATCTAGACCACTTCTTGAAAGTCCTAAAATCAAATGGTTGTGAACTTGTGACAGTAGAACTCAAAAAAAAATTGCAATGTACTTAGGTAGAAAATTACAGCAAAAGTTGGAGGGGAAAAGGTCATGCAATTCGAAAATTGGAAAGGGGAAAAATTGTAAAAAAAAAAAAAAAAAAAAAACAGTTGTAAAACAGTGAAAACCCTCCGATTGTGGGTAGCGGATTCAGTGAGGCCCAACATGGTAAGGCCCCAATGTGGCAAGAGTTGATTGGGTCAGCCCCGGTTGATGTTGGTCCATACTTGACCTTATCACTTTCAAACGTGCGATGCGTGGCAAATCTCTGACAGCAGCATGTGGCTCAATCAAATCTCTTCAAAAATCTAGTTTGAAAGACCACAAAATGAATCCTAACATGTGTGGGGCCCAGTATGATCAGTACCATGCTATAATCACGGTCAACTCAAACAATCTAAATAGTACATCAAGTAGCGTATCTACCGTGGGTGGGCCTGATTTTTAGTATTTTAGCCACACGACCTTCATCGCAGGGTCCACATTTACATGGGTCGTATTTTTGGCTGTGGTTGAATGTTGGATGAGTAAATGGCCGCAATGGGCCTGTGGGGATTTAGCAGCCAAGACGAAAGAATTATCGTTTCAATTCCTCCATTCATCAGTCAAGAACCTCTAATTTATGCGGTGGGGCCAACCAAGGTGCGCCCCGCCACATGAGTCAGCTGTGCTTTGAGGTTTAGGATGCAACAGCTGCAATGGCTACACGAATAGGCTGGGCCTATGCCCAAGACCGACATAGCCATCTTATAATTCTATTCCTCTATTAAAATCAGGCAGTTTCACCCATCAGGTGGGCTGGACATGTGAAGTAAGCCAACGGCTTAAGGGAATTTTTATTGGGTATGTTGCCTTCAATTCAGTCAGTAAGGGCTGCTCATGTGACTGGGGGCTTAGATTAGATGTACATGTGCGAATATGATTGTGCAGGCGTGCCAGAGTCGGCCTAATTATTTATTTATTTATTGAATTATTGGTGCCCCTACACCGAGATGGGTAGATTGGAGATTGGATTGGAATCCACGGTCCTCTTGACCACCGATTGATGCACTTTGTACTCGAGTGATTTGTGCAAGGGGAGGGGTTATTCCTCACGGATGAATTTTTTTTACTTCGTACCGGCAAATGCATAATTGATTAGTTTAAGGACTTTTTATTACACCAGTACTTTAGGATGGTATTTCTCAATTAGAATGGAAGATTTGCGTATAAAGGAATAAAGGTTGTACTAAACACGATCATCATTTGGACAGACTAAATGTCCCATTCTTTAGATTCTGATCATCGTGTAGAATAAGACTGTGATATAGGTTCAACTGTCCCTTCCCAATTCGGGTCTGGGATGACCTCTTAGTCTTTGAAATCTTTTGGATCATAGTTCTCTGAATGTCTTTTAGGAAAACCTCTCCTCTTAAAAGGATTGTGAGAAACGGTCTCACAGATGAAATCATATTAAATTGTGAGATAGGATATGCCCGCTTGGCAAGTCTTTTATAAACATTGCCTCATTTAATAAGCTAGTTGATCGTGGTTAGATGGCATGTGAGGATTCATCCCCTTAAAAGGCCTGATAAAAGTCCATACAATCGTGTTAATGACATAATAAAGGAAGATCAGATGCAAATCTCTTAAGGTGTGATTACAAATTCTACATATGCTAAACATTTAGTGTCTCCTCATGGCATCCACTTATTAGTCCACATCAGGGCACCTAAAATGGGTAAACAGGGTGTCCATTCTCTTACACCACACTGTGGCATGCTTGAGTTGTGAAATGTTTTAGGCCAAAAAGCTAAATAGTGTAGTGTGGTCCACCTGATAAAGCTTAGATCTCACACATCTATTTAATATTGCCACATTCATATCTGTATGGACAGGGAGGGTTCCCACATGCGTATTTGATAAGCTGGCCTCCAAAATAAAAGTCATCCAAACGCTGGCATAAATCTGGAACAGTAATTCACACAATATATTTTGGAAATAGACCATACTATTGTTACATGCATTCTTCTGTTTGTGTCTGTACACACGGCCAGCAAAGGAGTCAGCTGGCTAGGGTGGGTCCATAGTGGTGTATTTCTGAAATTCACTCCAACGTCAGGTGAGTGGCTCAATTTTTTATGTATGGCTAAAAAACCAGCCCAATCCGTGATTTGGGTGGGCCATACCAAGAAAGAAAATGTTGGGAGGGGAACACCTACCCTTGATTTTTGACGGGCCCATTGTAATGTGTTTGCGAAGCTCACTTTAAACATTACATATGCCATCCTATGTTAGGCCTAGGGCCAACAAATTAGGCTGACCTCTGATTGAGGTGGGCTCCACACCAAAAAAAACAGTTGGGAAAGAGACGTCCAAGGTTGATTTTTTACGAGGTCAGGTGGTCATGTGAAACTACTGAAACGGTTGTATGCCACATCAAAGTTTTGGCCTGGGCCTAAAAATTGAGCCCATCCATTATTCAGGTCTGCCCTACCATGGGAAATAATTTGGAGGGTGAGTATCGTCCTATGCATTATTTCCAATGGCGTGGTCCACCTGGATTATAAATGGGGCTTATTTTTTTAGTTCTAGAACTAAAATTGAATCACACAACCTATGGTAGGAGTGGATTCTAGAAAAAAAAGCATCAAATCCAATTAGTTGGTGTGTGTGGAGCAGCGATGGTTTGGCATGACATTTTGCCGGTCTAGCAAGGTTGCCTAAAAAATCAGGTCAATCCAACTACCAGGTGGGGCACACCATAGAAAATCATGAACAACTACCTTGAAAAACTCTATATTCATGTGGGGCATCCCATTTTGATGGTTGGATCGACTTGATTTTTTTAGCACCCTATGTTTTGTAATCTACATCTTGTTTTAACCTAAACACTGAATTTAATAAATCATTCCTTGGCACCACGAAATTTCAGACCTAATTTTTTTTTGTTCATTGTATCTAATGTAAAATGCTCACACACTGGTCAAATGTCGAACTAGTTGCCGTGTGGGGCCCACCACAGTATTTGTAGGACATCTCCCGTCTAGCAAGTTGTCCAATCATGAAAATAAAATGCCCCAAAAATCAGGTCGATCCAACCATTAGATGCGTCCCACATGAATGTGGAGTTTTATAGTAGTTGTTGATTGTTTAATATGGGTTGAGCCCTATTCGGACAAATGATGAGCCAAACTAGTCCAGCCCGAGCCTACTCGAGCCCGAGTGTCTTAAAGTTGATGACAAGCTACAAAGCAAACATGAGTTGTACAACAGAGTAAATAGGCTGGGCTGCTGGGCTATTGTACATGGTCCAAACCTGGCTCGATTGAGAAACAGGCTTGAATGTTAACCCCAGCCCAAGGAGGGTCACACCCAAAAGAGATTAGCCCAGCTCATTGACAGCTCTACATGTACCTATACAATTCAAATTTCAATATGCCCTCACTGACCGTTGGGTTGGTGTGATTAATTTAAAAAACTAAAGTCAATTGCATGATATTTTTCTAACCTAACATTAGAAAATCGTATGGTTTTAAACCATTTAAGGTTAAAAGTTATCAATTATGGAAAGTTAGTATACCAAATGACATGGTTAAGTTGTCCAATTAACATGATTTTTAGGTTATGGTCCATCCATAAACAATCATTTTGATTGTTCAAGTGATCATTTTTTTTTTTTTTTTTGCCATTGGATACAGGTCAGAATCCAGTCCCAAACCAACCTATGAGTGGACCCCACAAGCAACAAGGTGGGCCTCAGAGAGATGGGCTTGTAGGACTTCCTACAATAGTTGTTGAAGAGGATTCGGTCCAACTTCAAATAGGCAAATTACTGTTTGAAAACGCTTGGGTGAGTTGCCAAGTCAAATGGGTGGTGACTTTCACTGAGGTGGACCAAACGACTATGCGTGGATGAGATCCACACCGTCTATCAGGTGCTTAACGAGTTTGGACAGGGCCCCACAAATCAGGCTGATTCAAAGCTGAAGTTGGCTGCACTACGGGAATAGTTGAGATGGGCCGATGGTTAAAATCGTCCAAATTGTGTGTGGGGTCCACCATGCTGTATGTATGCCATCCAATCTATTCATCTGATGCCCATCTCTTTCTATTTTCTTGTTAGTTTTAATGCATTCTACCCCTAGCTACACAAGGAACATACCTACCGCCACATGGGCAGAACTTTCATGAGATCCAACCCGTTCATCAGTTAACTAAGATCCCTCTCAGTCAACCTGGAACCCAGAAATCATAACAAGCCAAAAATTAGTGGGCCACACTAGAGGAAACAATAGGGATGTAATTCTCACATTTACTTTTATTTAGGGCCTACCATGATGTCTATCCATTCATCTAACTTGTCTTGCGGGGATAAGAGCATTCCCCAAAAATCATGCTATTCCAAAACTAAGGCCATAACAGTCTATTTTTGGGCCATAAGAGTGGCCCACCTGAGTGTTGAATAAGCCTGATTTTATGGATCGATATGATTAATAAATCTAGGTCAGATTTATTGGTCTTTAAATCTAGGTCTTTTTAAAAAACGATCCATGCACGTATGCAATGAATTTCACCTTATATGATTAATAAAGAACTTTTTTTCAAAGGTCATGAAAATGGATTATTTTGAGCCATTGAATTAGAAAGATTTTTTCAGCATACACCATCCAAGAGAAGCTTTATCACATAAAGGGTTTAGATTATTGAAAACAAGCCAATAGATAAAACAGCTAAATTCAAAGTGGTATAGCCCAAATGCTTTGATTTTTGTTTAATTTCTTACACCCTGATCAGATACATCAGATGAATGTACTGGATTGGCACATAAAGAGCATGGTGGGCCTGCATAAAACTAATATTAAGCATTGGGTTGTAGGTGAATGCAAGACCATGTACTCCATAGATGGTGTGGATCTCATTGAAGTTCCATCCAAGTGGCACTAGAGTAGCAGAATTGACCTAAGGGTAGAGACACAGGCAAGGCATGCCTACCCGTCTTTCACAAAAGAATAGTGCCTTGTGGATTTGCTAAAAAGACTTTGTAGGGCTCACCATGATATGTGTGATTTCCATTAATCTATCCCTCCATTCCATCAGTTGCCCCAGTTCATTTTAGGACATGTTCTTATAACTAGGTCAATACATTGTTGTACCTTATTTTTTTTTTATTATTCTTGAAAGAGTCAATCAGAAAAGGGTTCATGTCACTGTGTCAGTGATTTGGGGTCAAGCATGAGCAATATGCAATATGCATAAGATCTGTGAAGATATGTGGAGCGCGGTCTGCAAAAATAACGACTGACATTAGTTCAGTAATACACGTCATTTGAAGATGAAATGTGGCGGAGTAGGACATGATTGAATGAAAAGAGCCTTGCAAATGGTTACCAAAACAAGTGTTTAGAAGAGAAGGAAGAACCTTGAAAAGCCAGAGTAAAGCTAAAATGGTTGTTGTAACCATCGAATGTGGAAAGAATGAAGTCTATAAATAGCAAAGGAGTTCAATGAAGCAAATGGCTCATACCAGCTCAATCAAACAAACCAATCAAATCTATTATCTTTCTTAACGCAATCAATCCTTGACATTTCTTAGCGTAATCAATAATTTAGTCTGACATTAGCAACAACAGTAATTTGGTCATTGTAATCCTTAGTAGTAATTCAAGTCTATGCTCATATACTGGACGAAATTCTATTTTAATACAAGCAGATCTCCTTTCAGAAAGGTGCTTTGCAGTTCTTCCTTATGGTCGAGTGTAAATATTTTCCTTTAATCTACTTTTGTGTTTGGAAAGTCCCTTCGTACGGAAGGTAAGGTATTACCCGTTTATGGATGACGAACCCTACCCTCCGATAATCGCCTAATCATCTCAAACAACATCTTATGAGTGACTGAATAGGCGACCAATCTCCTTAAACAACATCTTACATGATCTATTGCACATTTACAGATGGTCCATCGGCCAAAAATCTCTTCAATAGGACAGTCATAACCTTTCAATCTGTCGCATATTAGAAGAAAAGTACAACAAAGTCCCACATGGAACTGAAGAAGTATCAAAATTAGTGGCTAGAAACTTTTCATACGGATTTATCACCATGGGTCTTGGGACCCATGGTGATGTTTATATGCCATCCAAACCTTTCATAAGGTGATTCAGACGAGGAAAAGGCAAGTTACAAATATCCAGCTGTCAATGGTGGACGTTCCCATCCTCACTTATCTTGCCCACTTGAGTTTGGACCTGCCTACTTTTTTAGCTCACCTTCTACATGTAAGCTGGTGTAAGATAAACGGTCATAATAGGCCCCACAAAGCTTCTTGTTGCAAGGACTCAAAAGTATCTAAAATAAATTCACATATGTTTTAAATTATACTCGTCAGGGATAACGACGAGATACTCTACTTTCCCAAACAACTGTCCAATCCTTCTATTTTTGGTCCAACCTGGTCCTTGCTTTTAGTAAGCAACCTCATACCTCATTTATCCCCTATTTTAAAGGAAACAGGAAGGCATTGCCAACTTTTCATCTTCCAGCATTGCATTTACTCTTTATGGAATTCATTATACTCTGCTTCTTTTTCAAGCTGTTTTCTTGTGGAGAGCATTGTACGGATGGAGACCACATCACAAGGAATAGTATGGATGGAGATGTAAACAATTGAAAACTTGCTGGGGTCCTACCAATGTTTTGATCATAGTGATATTTGGTTTTTCTTTTTGCCTTTGTCATATGACCCTTTATGAACGGATTAGATGAAAACAAACATCATGGTTGGCCAGAAAGCTTTCAATGTGCGCATTCTGTTTCATTGTTTCTTATAGTGTGGTAATTTGATTTATGTATGTTGCCTTTTGGTTTCAAATTTGGTCACGTGTGATATGTGCGGGCGTGCTAGAAGCGACTGTGCGACTCGATTCCAACCAAACATCTTTGACCTCAAGCAGCAAAATAGATGATATGTTGAAATTGATTATATATAAATGAGATTTAAGGAGATTAGCTCGATTTGGAAACATGTGGAATTTCTAGTGGATTGTGGAATATCCATTACATATGTGGGCCCCACATTGATGAATGTATTTTTATCCATGATGTCCATCTATCTGCGCCTTTTTTACTTGACATTTGAGTTATATATGTGTATGAGTGACTGACATCAGTTGTGGATCTTGTCCATTGATTAAAATTTCATTGTCCTGCCATATGGGGTTTTGCTTAATGCAGTGCTTTTGTTTTTGGTTTTGTTCTGTTATTTTGTTTTTTTTTTTTCCTTCTTCGTGAGATGAAGCATTTGACTCCAAATGTGGGGATTGAATGGCCAAAGTACCAATGGTATTTCCAAACACGCAAGCACTGTCAAATGATGGTGTTAATTCCAACTAACGCAATTCCATACCATTTAATCCGTACGGACCAATTAGGCAAGCGAGTTTTGGGGAGTGGGTGGGCCAATAATGATCCACACCATATAATTTGCAAGATGTCAATCAAGACCATTCATCTTCATGACCAATCACCTCTAGGTGTGGTTGTGTAGGTTATTGAATCACGTGGCTCAAGGCACACATTAGATTTATGGGACCGAATGGATGGATGACTAAGCACTTGGTTTTGTCCAAGTGGAATGTCCTTAATTCAAACTAAACCGTCCAAATCATGGGACCCAATGTAGATAGGCTATAAATAAATAAATAATAAAAATACTATTAATTTAATGATTATAATTTGTGATTTGCAAAATTTTCTTTATTGAAGTTTGACCATTGATTATTTTTTATCCACCGGTTAGACATCAATCAAGGATATTTGTTGTTTTGTAGAATATCTACTGTGTGGCCCACTAGCTGGATGATTTAAATTAAGTTACTCATGCGAAACATGTGCTATCTCTGCAAGTACCTGAGCATCATCCATTCACAGGAAGTTTTTGTGGTCGTAAGCTATGTGGGACCCACAGAGATTCCCGTGACCACAAAAAGGCAGAAGCCCAAGACTCAGGCAGATCCAAAGCTCCGGTGGGCCACACCACACCAAACAGCGAAGATTGAATCACCCACCATAAAAAAAATAAAAAAAAAACTTTGTGGGGGCTACAAGTTTTGTATTGGAATGATATTTGTTTCTACAGTTTATCTGAGTGGTATTAACCCTATGAACGGTTTGGATGAGATATAGATATCATGGTCGACTCCAAGAAGGTTTCAACGGTGGATGCTCCATTCTTACTCTTTCCTGTGGTGTGTGGTGTGCGTGCCTGAATTTTAAATCGGACTTATTTTTGGATTCCTGTCTAACTATGGTCTTTGGAAGCTGATGGACGGATTTGATTTGCCACAGACATTTATGTGGTCCCCACAAAGCTTCTGACCACAGGAACTTGCACCCTCAATCTGCGTCCGTTTTTACTTGAGGGGACAGTACGTCAGTACGTCTGTACGTGTAGAGTTATTTGATACTCTGGCAGAGTGAGGCGTTCGATATACAGGCTCTCAGAAATCCTATATTGGAATTTGTTAGCTCAATCTAAACTGACTAAATATTGGAACCCGTTGTCGTCGAGTCACAGCCCAAAACTCAGATTGCTTAAATAATCCTAAACTCTGATCGGTGGATTGAATTAGGATCATAGAATAATTTTCATTTTTAACCGTCCAATAAATGTCCACAAATCTGATAATCGTATAATCAAATAAGCTTCTTTTTTTTTCCACAATAAATCTAAATTGATAATCAAAATTTGGACAGTTTAATTTAAATTAATTAAATGACAGGTATACAAGTCCTAACCAATTTCTAAGTGCAGGGTATCATCTCCGACATGCTGCCAGAGCATCAAACTGTTTCTACTTGACAAAAATTCACAAGTACAATGGCCGTATGCATGTGTAAGAAGACCCATACTCTGCTCCCTCTGCTAAGAGTATCGACGGGCGCGGATTTCCTGCAAAAGCCTTGCCCAGGAAGTTCCTGCACTGGGAACCATGGTGGGGCCCACAGTGATCGTTTTGATAAATCCACTCCGTCCATCCGTTTTGGGAGCTCATTTTAGGACATGAAAACAAAAATGAACCGGATCCAAGACTCAAGTGGACCGAAAATGTGAGGATTAAACGTCCACAGTTGAAATATTTGTGGAGCCACAGGAGTTTCGAATCAGGATAATATTTGTGTTTCCAGTTCATCCCAGTAGTAACGATGTTATGAACGGTATGGATGTCATATAAACATCACTGTAGACCCAGGGAGGTTTCAACGGTAGTAATTTACCTACCCACCTTTTCCTTTAGTTCGGCCCACTTGAGTCTTGCATCCGGTTCATTTTTGTTCTCATGTCCTCAAATGAGTTCCCAAAACGGATGGACGGAGTGGATTTATCAAAAAACATCACTGTGGGCCCCACCTTATTCCCATCGCAGGAACTTAGCAGAGAATCCGCGCCCGAGTATCGACATGTTCCATCTAAAAAATAGAGCGGATTATGTGGGCCTACCTTGATCTATGTGTTATGTATCCATGCCGTCCATCCATTTTTCCATATCATTTTAGGGCATTATGCCAAAAATAAAGTAGATATAATTACCAGGTGGACTATACCATAAGAAACAATGGTGATTGACTATTAATGAGCTACAAAAGTTTTGGATCAAGCTGATATTTGTTTCTTCCCTTTATTCAGGCTTATGTGACCTTATAAACAGATTGGATGGTAAATAAACACTACGGAAACATTAAAGTGCACCCTAAGAAGTTTTTAATGACAGGATGATCAATCACCACTGTTTCTTATAGTATGGTCCACCCGATAATTAGATCTGTTTCATTTTTAAAGTTTTTAACGGTAGGATGGGCAATCATCACTGTTTCTTACTGTATGGTTCACCTGATAATTAGATCTGTTTCATTTTTGGGATAATAACTTAAATTTTTTTGGAAAAGATAAACGACATGGATACATAATACATACATCAAGGTGGGCCCCACAGTAAGAGCCACACCTTCAAGGCCAGGGTCTCACCTAGTCCGTTCTCCCGACGAGGAAGTCAGGATTAAGGAAAAAGCTGTTTGATATACCATTTAGCACGTTAAATTGTGATAAACGTGCCATTATTATTTTTCATTCTTGTTTAGATTGGATGGACAATCGAGGTTGAATTGGAGATTGGTGCATGCATAAAACTTGTGGGTCCCATTATGATATATGTTTGATCCACGCCGTCTATCCATTTTAAGAACTCATTTTAAGTTATGAGCCAAAAAATGAGGTAAATTGTAAGTTCAATTGGACCACACCACAGGACAGAGTGGATAATGATGTCCACCTTTAAAAGTAGAAATTTGTGTAGGCCCCACAATGATTTGTATCTTTCATAAGACATTAATGAACGGAAAAACACAAATATCATCTTCATTCAAAACTTTTTTGGCCCGCACCGAGTTTTCGACAGCCGGCATTTGATTCCCACTATAGCCTGTGGTGTGGTTTACATGCACTTTGATTTGCCTCTTTTTTGGCTCATGCCCTAAAATGAGCTGATAAAGCAAATGGACGGCATAGATAAAAAAATAACATTACAGCGGGCCCCACAAATTTGATATATTTCATTCTTCTTCACTTGATTACAGTGAATTTACCATGGTAAATAATTATTGTCCATTTACCAGTAATTACAATGGTAAATGGTAAGCCAAACAGGCCTTCTAGAAATAAGCAATGTTTTGGTACTTTATTTTTCTACGCCTTCTAGAAAGAAGAAGCATGTTTTGGTAGATTGCATGGATAGTGCGCCACCGAATTATCTTGCCACCGGCTGGCCCACATAATTGGGCTAAGCTTCAGGCGGTTGAGATTATTCATCTGATGTTTCCATCATGATGGGATGTGAGCTGCAATTAATTTCTTCTACCAAACAATCCCTACCTTCTGATTGGTAGCTTGCAAAATTTCACTAGACCGATGATGGTTCAGATGAATCATGAGACTATGCAGTGTGAGATATCTTATTTAAATAGCGGACCTTTGTATTTTTCCTCATATGTCGTCCGTATTTTCTAACTCAATATACATGGTCATGGCTTGAAATACTTGGGTCCCACATGTGGGCTACAATTTGCTTTAGCATCCAATCTGTTAGGGTAGCCTTCAAACTTTGTGCACGTTTTGGGTGCTCTGACAGGTAGGGTGACCGGTCTGACAACACGACCCAGATGCACGTGGAGACCCTTCCCTTGGACAATTTGTGTGGCCTTAGACTGGTTGGCTGACCGGTCTGAGGGGGGCGCCGACTGGTCGGCAGTGAGGCAGAGACAGGGTCTGCGATGGTGATTTCTCCCTGGACTATTTTGTGCATTGGCCGACCGGTCGGCTGCGCGCGCGGATTTCTTGCGCAGTCCGTAGTACTGCGCAAGGTGTTTCTAATTTTAGATTTTTGCTTATTTAAGGAGTTGTAATCCGACCTAGATGAGTATCCTAAGGTGTCTAAGGTTTCATATTCGTGTTGGGAAGAGGGGAGAGGTGTGTGTGAGAGAGAGAATTTGAGGTTTTTTCTGTTTTTCCTTGCTAGTGGGCTGTCAATCTCTATAATCTTCTGATATTCATAGTGGATCGCTTTATGCCGTGGTTTTTTACCCGTTGAGGGATTTTTCCACATAAATTCGGAGTCTTTTATGATGAATGCTTGTGTGTGATTGATTGCATCTTGTTTACTTGTTTAATTTCGCATTACTTCACGTGTTCGGCGTTCCGCTTCCGCTGCCAGCTTTCCCAACACAATCTAAGTCTCCGCCTTAGTTAGGGGTGTCAATGGACCAGGCTCAGGCTTTAAAAATCAAAATTTTATACCGAGTCAGCCTCACAGCCTAATAAGTGCAAAATCTAAACCGAGGCCTACCCCAAGCTTGGCCCATCGACACCCCTAGGTCTTAGTGATGAATTAAATGCAACTAGGTTTAATTGATAGGATGTCTGCTGCCAAAGATGAGCAAGTTTTTTTTTTTTTTTTTTTTTTTACTTTTTTATTTATTTTTACTTTTTTTTTATAGTTTTTCGGATCTGCTCATCTTTGACAGCACATGGCCTCACATATCAAGCCTTGTCACCACATTTCACCACCCATTTTGGGTCCAATTTTTAGGTGTCCATTTCATCTTCATAGGAAAAATCTTATCAATGAATTGAATGGTGTGTGTGTGTGTGTGTGTATATATATATATATATATATATATATATATATATATATATATATATATATATATATATATATATATAAGTGGGCCTCACCTAATTAGTTAGAAGGTTTCAAAGAAGATTTTAGTGGTGGATGTCCCCATCCCATCAGTTCCCAGTGGTGTGACCACGGGCATTTTGAATTGGTCTGATTTTTGTGACATCGGTGAACTTGAAAGGGTCCAATCTTTATGTACGGATTGAATTGGCCCTACACAGTATGAACAGTATGGCCTGAGGTATGAATGTAGCCAACGGTATGAACAGTATGGACTGAGGTACAAATGTAGCCAACGGTCCACATTCAAGATGAACAGTATGGACTGAGATACAAAGCCTCACCTAATCCTCTCTCCCTGACGAGGAAGTCAGGAAAAAGCTGTTTAGTCTACCATTTAGTACGGTAAATTGTGATAAATCGTGCTATTATTACTTTTCATTCACGTTTAAATTAGAAGTAAAATACAAATGGTTAATCGAGATTGAATAAGACATTGGTGCCTACATAAAACATGTGGGTCCATTATGATATATGTCTAATCCACACCGTCTATCTATTTTAACAACTCATTTTAAGGTATGAATTAAAAAATGAGGCAAATTGTAACTTCAATTGGACCACACCACAGGATGCAGAGGGGATAATGATGTCCATCTTTAAAAGTAGAAATCTGTGTAGTACCCACTGAGATGTGTATCTGTCATCCAACCTGTTCATTTTCATCCAAAACTTTTTTGGCTTTCTGCCAGTCGGCATTTGATTCCCACTATAGCCTGTGGTGGGTGTACATGCAATTTGATTTGTCTCTTTTTTAGCTCATGCCCAAAAATGAGCTGATAAGCAAATGGACGGCATAGATCAGAAAATAACATCACAGTGGGCCCCACAAATTTTATATATTTCATTCTTCTTCACCTTGATTATAATGAATTTACCATTGCAAATAACTATTATTCCTTTACCAGGAATTTGTTAGCTCAATCTAAACTGACTAAATATTGGAACCGTTGTCCTCGATTCACAGCCCAAAACTCAGATTGCTGAAATAATCCTAAACTCTGATTGGTGGATTGAATTAGGATCATAGAATATTTTTCATTTTTAACCGTCCAATAAATGTCCACAAGTCTGATAATCGTACAATTAAATAAGCTTCTTTTTTTTTCCACAATAAATCTAAATTGATAATCAAAATTTTGACAGTTTAATTTAAATTAATTAAATGACAGGTATACAAGTCCTAACCAATTTCTAGGTGCAGGGTATCATCTCCTACATGCTGCCAGAGTGTCAAACTGTTTCTACTTGACAAAAATCCACAAGTACAATGGCCGTATGCATGTGTAAGAAGACCCATACTCTGCTAAGAGTATCGACATGTTCCATCTAGAAAACAGAGCGGATTATGTGGGGCCTACCTTGATCTATGTGTTATGTATCCACGCGGTCCATCCATTTTTCCATATCATTTCAGGGCATTATGCCAAAAATAAAGTAGATATAATTACCAGGTGTACTATACCATAAGAAACAATGGTGATTGACCATTAATGGGCGACAAAAGTTTTGGATCAAGCTGATATTTGTTTTTCCTTCATCCAGGTTTATGTGACCTTATGAATAGATTGGATGGTAAATAAACACTACAGAAACATTAAAGTGCACCCTAAGAAGTTTTTAATGACCAGGATGATCAATCACCACTGATTCTTATGGTATGGTCCACCTGATAATAGATCTGTTTCATTTTTAATGTTTTTAACGGTAAGATGGGCCATTACCACTGTTTCTTATCGTATGGTCCACTTGATAATTAGATCTATTTCATTTTTGGTATAATGACCTAAAATAATTTGGAAAAAATGGATAAACCACGTCCGATACATAATACATACATCTAGGTGGACCCCATGGTAAGAGCCACACCTTCGAGGCCAGGGTCTAACCTAGTCCATTCTCCCTGACGTAGGAAGTCAGGAAAAAAACTGTTTGGTATACCATTTAGCACGTTAAATTGTGATAAACGTGCCATTATTATTTTTCATTCTCGTTTGAATTGGATGGACAATGGAGTTTGAATTGGATATTGGTGCATGCATAAAACTTGTGGGTCCCATTATGATATATTTTTGATCCACCTGGTCTATCCATTTTAACAACTCATTTTAAGGTATGAGCCAAAAAATGAGGTAAATTGTAAGTTCAATTGGACCACACCACAGGACAGAGCAGATAATGATGTCCACCTTTAAAAGTAGAAATTTGTGTAGAGCCCACAGTATCTTTCATCCAACCTATTCATAAGACATTAATGAGCTGAAAAACACAAATATCATCTTCATTGAAAACTTTTCTGGCCCGCAGGAAGTTTTCAACAGTGAGCATTTGATTCCCACTATAGCCTGTGGTGTGGTCTACATGCACTTCGATTTGCCTCTTTTTTAGCTCATGCCCTAAAATGAGCTGATAAAGCAAATGGACGGCATAGATCAGAAAATAACATTACAGTGGGCCCCACAAATTTGATATATTTCATTCTTCTTCACTTGATTACAGTGATTTTACCACGGTAAATAATTATTGTCCATTTACCAGTAATTACAATGGTAAATGGAAAGCCAAACTGGCCTCATAGAAATAAGCAATGTTTTGGTGCTTTATTCTTCTACACCTTCTAAAAAGAAGCATGTTTGGGTAGATCGCATGGATCGTGCGCCACCTAATTATCTTGCCACCGCAGGCCTTGATAGTTGGGCTTAGCTTCTTGCGGTTGAGATTGATCCTCTGATGTTTCCATCATGATGGGATGTGAGCTGCAATTAATTTCTTCTACCAAACAATCCCTACCTTCTAATTGGTAGCTTGCAAAAATTCACTGGACTGATGATGGTTCAGATAAATCTTGAGATTATGCAGTGTGAGATATCTCATTAGCATGGGCCAAGTGGATGAATGTTTTGGATCACCAAAATCTCAGCTAGCTGACCTTTGTATTTTTCCTCATATGTCGTCTGTATTTTCTAACTCAATATACATGGCCATGGCTTGAAATACTTGGGTCTCACATGTGGGCTATAATTTGCTTTAGCATCCAAATCCTAAGTATCTGCCTTAGTTAGGGGTGCCAATGGACTAGGCCCGAGCTTGAAAAATCAAAATTTTATACCGGGTCAGCCCCGCAGCCTAATAAGTGCAAAATCTAGACCGAGGCCTACCCCAGGCCTGGCCCATTGACACCCCTAGTCTTAGTGATGAATTAAAGGCAACTGGTTTAATTGGCAGGATGTCTGCTGCCAAAGATGAGCAAGTTTACTTTATTTATTTATTATTATTATTATTATTATTTTTTTTTTTTATAGTTTTTCGGATCTGCTCATCTTTGACAGCACATGGCCTCACCTATCAAGCCTTGTCACCACATTTCAGCACCCATTTTGGGTCCAATTTTTAGGTGTCCAATTCATCTTCATAGGAATAATCTTATCAATGAATTAGGTGGGCCTCACCTAATTAGTTAGAAGGTTTCAAAGAAGATTTTAATGGTGGATGTCCCCATCCCATCAGTTCCCAGTGGTGTGACCACGGGCATTTTGAATTGGTCTGATTTTGTGACATGGGTGAACTTGAAAGGGTCCTATCTTTATGTACGGATTGAATGTGGGCCCTACACAGCAAGAACAGTATGGACTGAAGTACAAATGTAGCCAACGGTACACCTTTAAGATGAACAGTATGGACTGACGTACAAAGCCTCACCTAATCCTCTCTCCTGACGAGGAAGTCAGTAAGAAGCTGTTTGGTCTACTATTTATTACGGTAAATTGTGATAAAAGTGCGATTATTACTTTTCATTCATGTTTGAATTGTTGGGAAAATACAAATGGATAATCGAGATTGAATTGGACACTGGTGCCTACATAAAACTTGTGGGTCCCATTATGATATATGTCTAATCCACAGGGTCTATCTATTTTAACAACTCATTTTAAGGTATGAATTAAAAAAAGAGGCAAATTGTAACTTCAATTGGACCACACCAGAGGACGCATAGGGGATAATGATGTCCACCTTTAAAAGTAGAAATCTATGTAGGGCCCACAGAGATGTGTATCTGTCATCCAACCTGTTAATTTTCATCCAAAACTATAGCCTGTGGTTGGGTCTATATGCTATTTGATTTGTCTCTTTTTTGGCTCATGCCTTAAAATAAGCAGATAAAGCAAATGGACGGCATAGATCAGAAAATGACATTACAGTAGGCCCCACAAATTTTATATATTTCATTCTTCTTCACCTTCATTATAATGAATTTACCATTGTAAATAACAATTATCCATTTATCAGTAATTACCATGGTAAATGGTAAGCCTTCCAGAAATAAGCAATGTTTTAGGAGGCCGGATTACTTCATTCTTCTACACCTTCTAGAAAGAAGCGCACGCGGATTGGCTGGATGCCTGCGCTCTGAATCTAGGTTGGGCCCACCGCAATGTTTGTGAGAAATCTACACTGTCCAACCATTTTGTGAGATCATTTTAGGTATTGTGATAAAAAATGAATGGGATCCAAAGCTCAAGTGGGCCGAAAACGTAGCGATTGTATTTCCACAGTTAAAATATTTGTGGGGCCACAAAAGTTACAAATCAGGATAATATTTATGTTTTCAGTTCATCTCAGTAGGAATGACATTATGGACGGTATGGATAGCATAGAAACATCACCGTGAACCCCATATAGATTTCAACAGTATGAATTTCCCTGCCCACCTTTTGCTTTAGTGCGGCTCACTTGAGTCTTGGATCCCCTTTAGTTTTTGTCGCAGCACTTAAAATGATCTCACAAAACGGTTGGACAGCGTAGATTTCTCACAAATATCATGGTGGCCCCGGCTAGATTCCGAGCGGGGAGATGCCTGCGAAAGGCTTTCGCACGCAATTCCAAACGAAAGAAGGGGGGCGCGGATTTCCTGCGAAAGCCCCGGTCCATCCGTTTTGAGAACTCATTTTAGGACTCGAGAACAAAAATGAACTTGATCCAAGACTCAAGTAGGCCGAAAACGTGAGAATTGGACGTCCACAATTGAATCATGGATGTCATGTAAACATCACTGTGGACCCAGGGAGGTTTTAATGGTAGTAATTTACCTACCCACCTTTTCTTTTAGTGAGCCCCACTTGAGTCTTGGATCCGGTTTATTTTTGTTTACATGGCCTAAAATGAGCTCCCAAAACGGATGGACGGGGTGGATTTATCAAAAAAAAAAAAAAAATTCACTGTGGCCCCACCTTGGTTCCAGCACAGAAACTTCCCCGCGTAAGCCTTACGCAGGAAATCCGCGCCCCTAAAGAAGCATTGTTTTGGTAGATTGCATGGATCGTGCGCCACCGAATTATCTTGCCACCGCAGGCCCAGATAGTTGGGCTAAGCTTCTGACGGTTGAGATTATTCCTCTGATGTTTCCATCATCATGGGATGTGAGCTGCAATTAATTTCTTCTACCAAACAATCCTTACCTTCTGATTGGTAGCTTGCAGATTGACTGTTGAAGAAAAATAAAGCTGCAAAATTTCACTGGACTGATGATGGTTCAGATGAATCATGAAATCATCCATTGTTATATATCTTATTAGCATGGGCCCATTGGATGAATGGTTTGGATCACCAAAATCTCAGCGACTCGTGTGCCGTTAAATAGCTGACCTTCGTATTTTTCCTCATATGTCGTTCGTATTTTCCAACTCAATCTACATGGCCACGGCTCGAAATACATGGGTCCCACATGTGGGCCACAATGAACAACGGACACAAATTAACTTTTTGTAAGACTCTTTATAGGTGGGCACACATGATCAAGGGTTTTAGATTTGATAGTTGGATCATTTAGATTGACCAGTTCACTTAGCCCAACTTACAATTGTCATCATTACAGGTAAGTCTAGGATGGAACGTTTGAACTTCGGTCTCCATATATATAATTATTATTATAGACATGAAAGTATATGTTATTGAGACCACAAAGGGGAGAACTTCGGTTTTCATATATATAATTATTAAGATAGACATGAAAACATATGTTATAGGGGACCACAAAAGAGAGAAGTGTGATGGGTAAAGCTTCTTCAGCCATCTCTTTTCTTATAAATATATATCTATGTGAGAAAATCCTAATCCTATTTAAAAAGACGCAAATCTAAATCTTGCATTTACCATACTACACAAAACAGTGGTGAGTAAATGACTCAATTAAAAATTTCTATGGCCCACGGTAATGTTTAGTTCACATCCAACCTATTGATTAATTCACCCAGATTTGAATGTATAGAAAATGCATTCAAAACTTTTGTAGCTCCCTGAAATTCATAAACAATGGGCCTTCAATAACCATTGCTTCTTATAGTGTGGTCAACCTGAGATTTGGATCTGCCTCATTTTGTAGGGCATGCACTAAAACAGGTTAGGAAAATAAATAAATGATGTAGATGAAGCACATACATCATGGTGGTGGGGCCTAACGCCCAATCTAAGTCCCTGTCTCAATGGCAGCTAGGTTTAATTGGTAGGGCGTATGCTGCCATAGATGGACCAAGCTTTTTTTTTAAAGGTTTTTCAGATCTGCCCATCTCTGGCTGGCCCCACCTATCAAGCCTTACCACTACATTTCACCACTGAAGTGGGTGGTGAGTTCTTCACCACCCATTTCGGGTCCAATTTTTAGGTGTCCAATTCATCATCATAGTAAAATTTTTATCAATGAATTGAATGGCATATTAAAAAAAAAAAAAAACAAAGTGGGCCCCAACTAAGTAAGAAGGTTTCAAAGAAGATTTTAATGGTGGATGTCCCCATCCCATCCGTTCCCAGTGGTGTGACCACCTGCATTTTGAATTGGTCTGATTTTTGTGACATGGGTGAACTTGAAAGGGTCCCATCTTTGTGTACGGATTGAATGTGGACCCTACACAACGGTGGACCAACATATATAATCTGTCGTAGAATCAGTTCAATCTTCAACAGTGGATTGTACAAATGAACAGTATGGACTGAGGTGCACAATATGAACAGTATGGATTGAGGTACAAATGTAGCCAACGGTCCACATTCAAGATGAGAAACTTCTTTGATTGTACGACCAGGACCATTCCGAATCTGGGTACAGCCCATCCATTGCAGTGGTCCTCAAATGAATGGTCCGGATCTCTCACACGCATCTGACCCTTTTTAAACAAATCCTATAAGTCCATTCCCCCCATCACCCTCTACTAGAAGCAAAGAAGACCGTTGATATTTTCTTTCCGTCCGCACGGAGAATCTTCCAAGTCTTCCCATAGACCGCAGTAAGGTGAAGAAATGCAACGACCATGACCTTGAGGTTTCCAGATCCACGCGCGTGTATAAGACAAACAATCTACACGCAAGCCCATGTAGAAATACAGCTCATGTGTAAGATCGAAGCCGTCCATCATGTGAGTCCTACCTTATAGTTGCCTATTTAAAATGTCCTCTATAGAAAAAATATGGGTTACAACTATTTGGATAAGTTCCACCGGATATCCATTTATTTTTGGCATGATGTATGGTCAAGAGCATCTTCATAGTGGGCCCATCTGATGCACGGCTTGGATCTCGCACACTTAAGATACTTTGGCACATGTGGGTGGCGTGTAGATGGATTCCAAAGTACACGCATGCGGGCTTACCAAAGGTTTGACCGAGTAATCCATCCCTAAATTCCTCTTCCATGAACGTATGACTCAGGCATGGGACTTTGAAAATATTTTCTCCAGACTCCAGAAGCATTCTAGTAGTCCACAAGACTACCAAATAACATAGCCCTGTCTGTTGTCCAACCTACGTGGGGCCCACCCTAGGAAATCAGAACCGTTGTTATTTTTCCCCCCACTTTGGACCCACCAAACTTGTCATCTACTTTGAGTTTTACCTATTCCAAGCAAGACATTGGATGTTTGATTTTTAAAAGTCAAGTTCCAAAGTATAGTATGTAGGATACAGCTTCGTCGATCTTCGATGCTGCCACCAGATGAACGGTTATGATCATGGAAAATCGGAACCGTGGATAGCGGAGTTTAACTTGGAGTACAATTTGGGGTAGTCATGAAGACCATCAAGTTCTTTTCCATGCACTCAATATTTTCCAAGTGATTGACTCCATGGCCCATTTAAATAATCTAAGACCCTTGTTTACACAACAAATCCAATATCAAAGCATTCATGGATGGTAGTAGAGATGCCATGTCATTAATCCTCCATGGATGTTCATTAGCCAAAGATCTTAAATCAAACCTCCCAACCTTAGCAAACCAACCCAATTTCCTATCTTCTTCATGTAAAAAAATTGTTGGTTTCTTCAACCAGGCCATGGAGCTATTGAATTCTCCCCACCCATCTCACTACACTCATACGATCTCCGGCGGGCCGCCCGAATCGCAACGGCCCAATTCAGGAGTGATTAGGCATACAAAAGCCATGGATCTCCTCCACGCGCACGCATTAGCTGGGAAAAACCCGTTCGATGTGCACATGTTTTCGGAACCGAAGATCGGCGTCACTGATAGTCTTGATCTGGGGTTGGAGATCACGACTAGCGGTGTAGATCTTGAGTTGGGTAGACGGATGGAGTACGTGGCTGCCGGGGATGCAGAGGCTTCTGTGCTCTCGAGGCCGACCGGAGAATTTCAGGCAACGGACACGTCGGGTTCCGGTAGAAGCTCTTCAATGGGAGGGGCAGTGGTCCAAAGATCAGGGAAGAGGTAAAAATCAATACACTCAAAAGCTTTGTTATTTTTCCTGAAATAAAGCACATACACTGAAACTCTCAATGCCAACGTTTGATTAGGATGAGGAGGAGGTGATGAGTGGGCCCCACCAAAAATTCTAATCATGGACTTGCTTGGATGGGCCACACACCTCTATAACACGTTGCACGACCCGCTTGTGACAGCTAGTAAGATGTAATCTGATCACAGCAAGAAGATCATACACGGAAGAATTGGTGTATATGCTCAGGTGTTTTAACACGTGTAACGGATAACCTAGGAGGACCGGAATCATCTAGCACACATATTGTATGAGGAAGGTAAAATAATAGAAGCTCTATGGCCCACCATGTTGTTTATGTGAGATCCACACCATCCATCAGGTGGGCACCTTGATGTTAGACCCTGGGTCCAAAAAATACCCCAATCTACACCACAGGTGAGCCACTCCACATAGAACAATTGGAAGGGGATGCCAACTGTAGGTTTGTGCCTGGGTCCACCACACCTATATTCAATCCAACCCGTTCATGAGTTGCGCATTACCAGATTGGTCCAAAACTCAGTTGGGAACACGTCGTGTTGTTTTCGGAGTGATTTTACTTTGTTCCTCAAGGTGTGGCCCACCTGAGTTTTGGGTCACGCCATGCAAATGATGGGACCCAAGATGAAGATGGCAGCAGGAAAAATCAGGGCAATCCACTCTGATATTCATCAGACGAGTGTCGATCAATGGATGGTCCATGATCAGACCTGATAAGTGAATTAATCTGATTTTTCATGAATGGTAATCAGCATGGTGGGACCCATTTACATTGCACCAATGTCTTCCACGTGTGACACACGTGGGTGAGCATACCCATCTAGATGGTACATACCTACAATATATCAAGATCTTTTCTATTTACTTTGGCCCTACCATGGATGGACCATTGGCCCAAAAATCACGAGAATTAGGTGATACCATCGCCAACTGATCACAAGAGGACTTTCCAAATGATTTCATGAAAATGAATGGATTGCGTCGTCTGCAACTTAACCTGGTCGAGTCCGAATTGACCGAGTCAGATCTGTTTGACACCAGAACTGAAAAATGCCTTACTCGGATGAGTCGCCTCCCAACTTAGAATACAAGTTCTAGCCTGACTTATCTTCAAGTCTTCAATCCATGTTAAAATGTCCAACAAACCATCAACATGTATGTGGTGGTTTGTTTTATAAAGGGTCGTGTTTAGACGAGGGCCCCTCATGCGAGGGAGGGAAACACTTGTCAAAGATCAAGGTTGATAGCACACTTGTTAGAGATCAAGGCCATTCATTAGATAGGGTACACCATGAATGTGTCCACCAGCTCAAATTCAATGTACATTTGGGACTAACTTGATGGGCGTAATTGCCATCTTTTTTTTCATATGACATGATCATATGAATGAATTGTTCTATGGAGCCTTTAATCTGTGTAGAAAATAAAGTGTTTAATCATGGTCGATTGATTGATCATGCTTAGAACGATATAGAGGTCTTTGGATAGCTTTGAATGATTTCGACCAATTGAGCATGCCTGAAATGTCACGGAGGTCTCTAGACAATTTTAGACAATTTCAACATGTCAAAATCTGAGGCTCGACAGGCCGATGGAATTCAGAATTATGGTATAATTCTGTGAACAATTTTTGGCATGTTGGACTTGTTGAACATGAGTCGTCGACTAGTCAACCCGTGTGTCCACCCATCTCAACCGGTCGACGGTGCATGCGATTTAGTAGTTTTATACATGTTGTTTTTATTTTCAGTTTCATGTTATATATATATGGGTATAATCAGGATTAGAATTTAAAACACTTAAGTTCTAAACGTGCTTAAAAGTTTTAGGAGGAGAAAAGCTATAGTTTTCTCTCTGAAGTGATTTTATAAGTGTTCTCCATCTTTTACATCTTTCATTTTCATAATGATTCACTTTGTGTCATGATTTCTCCCTGCAAGTATTTTTCTATGTAAATTCATTTGTCTTTTGTAATTGGATTTACTTGGTGTGATTGTGATTACTTTGTTTGATTGCCCTCTAAATTGCTTCCACTGGTCCCAACATGAGTAGCTAAGATATGTGACACACGTGTGTACCACTCCCTAGCTTCACCAAGAATCCCTATAACCTAAGCGTTGTGTGGCCCATCATAATGTCGACTTTGTCCATTGTCTTTGCTAGCCCATCTTAAGGACATTATAAAAAAAAATCGAACAGGTTCAAAACTCAACTCTACCACACCAAAAAAATAAATCAGACAGATTCAACACTCAAGCCCACCACACCATAAGAAATAGTGGGATGGAGTGCCAACCATTGAAACCTTCCTAAGAGCTGCAATCAGCTGACAGCCGCATTTCCATTCCCACTCTTTCTTATGCTTTGGTCCACTTAGATTTCTGCATGCTACTTCATTTTTTTGGGTCATGCCTTAAAATTAGCTAGCAAAATGGATGAATGGAGTGGATATGGTACTGACCGTAAGCCCACAGAGCTTAAGGTTAGAAGGAATTCTATATTTAGTAAATTCAAAAATGAGTTAGGATTTGGAAATGTCGGTTGGAATCTAACGGCTATATTTCCATGCAGGAAATTAGAAAATAGAAGCATACGTAAAGAGAGGGTATCTGCACCTCGAACGGGCAATCAAGAGATTCCACCAGACGATGGATTCACCTGGCGAAAGTACGGACAAAAGGACATCCTCAACTCTAGATTCCCAAGGTAATTTACCAAAATGCCCTTGCAATGGATTCTACACATGTGGCAATGAGCCGGGTAGCCCACCTGAAGCCAACTTTGGGTCGGGCTTGGACCTACTTGCTTTGGCCATGAGCCGGTCTAGGGCCCGACCCGACCCGACCCGACCCGACCTTGCCTGAGTCAACTTTACACATGAGTGTGTTATATCCTATAAATATGATATGCTAATCCTTAGTTAAGCAATTATCTATTTTGAATACCTGATCATTGATTTCATTCCTCTAAAATGTTTAGTTGTGCATGTGTGGCCCACTTAATAAATGAATAGGTTGAAAAAATTAGATGAAGAATAGAGATTTTATCTATTTTCAAGTTGTACTTGAGTCTTCTATGTTAGGCCCATGCCATGCTTGAGCCTTGTGTTTTAAGTGTTAAATTGGGCCCCGGCTAGCAGCTCACTTGAGTACAAATATGTAGACACGAATCAAGCTAGCTCAATTAACTCACTCAACTTGACTCTAATAAGCTCAACTTGGTTCGGAAGCTTGAACCCCACCCAAGTTAAGTTATTGGCTGAATTGAGTCGAGCTTAGCACAGCTTGTCACCGATGACTCTGTGTCTAGCTCTAATTCGATAGAAATGATCACGTACGGCCTTATATATGAACTTTCCCATACAACCCTTTCCTTCCCGCCAAAATATTGTCATATGTTAGATGTCATAGAAAGTGGGCCACAACCTTATTATATCCTGTTTTAGAAACCAGACTGATCCAGTAATCACGCGTGACACAAAATTGAAATTAATGGACGGCTGATGATATGACTCAAAATGTGGCCAACCTAACGAGTGGATCCAAATCATTTTTAAAGAGATAAACTTTAATACTCTGAGTGTGATGGATGATACACTGGCACTTATATTTACTTAGAAATTACGAACGTGGTGTACAAGTAACTCAAATTAAACCATCCAATTATTTTATTCCAATCTAGATGTATCATGAACCAAAATATATACTTATTTCATTTTCTAACCGTACAATTAGTGGGCATTCATTGGACGGTTGAAAATGAAAAATATTCAATGGTCGTGATTATGCAAACAAGTTTCAACGAATCAGAGGTTAGAATTGTTTAGCCAATTATATTTTGGACGGTCCACAATTCAGCCGGTTTAATTTGATTTAAAGTACACCACGTATATTATTTCGAAGTGCCTGCGTATCAAGCGTCATACGCAGCCTGAGTATCAAATAACTCCCTATTTTTAAATGACGAGAATGCCATTACCAACGTTCTCCAATGCCCATTGCATGACAGGAGCTATTACCGGTGCACACACAAGAACTTCTACGGTTGTCAGGCGAAGAAGCAGGTCCAACGGCTGGATGACGATCCTCACACGTTCGAGGTCACGTACCGTGGACACCACACGTGCCAATACTCGGCCTCACCTCTCATCCTGGGCCCAGCAGCCTCTCAGCCAGAGATGCATGGAACTACAATACAACCACAGTTCGTATCCACTTCAATTCAGTTGGGCATTTCACACGAGCTAACGCAGAGGGATCCACACGTGGGATCTTCACACGTGCAAGCTGGGAAAGAGATGGAGACTGTGGTGGACCTTGCTGACGTCATGTTCAACTCAGGGAGCAGCAGCAATAGCATGGATGCTATTTTCACTTCCAGGCAAGAGAATTAGGAAGCCTACACGCGTGTATGGCCCTGCTTATCTACCCGCAGGCCAGTGCGTGCTACAATATGGGAAGCATGTGGAAGATCCTAGCCGTCCATCAGGTGGTGCATGCCGTGTATATATTCTGACAGAAAAATAGGGACACCCCACTCTTCAAGTGGGCCGCATTGTTAGGTAGAAAACTGATGGGTAAGTCAAGTGCTTTCTAGCCGTTCAATAGTTTTATACACTGTGGCCCACCTTATAAGTACTCGTGCCAGATGTTCAGGACATGGAATCAAGAGAGTCTGACCCACCTAATGGACTGCTCGGATACTGAACACGTGTGCTGTATTAGCATGTACGCTGGCGTGTAAACGGAAAGGCTATACACGCGTGTTGGCCTAAGGCAACGATTTGCGACACACGTGCCCACTCGACAGGCATGCTCGAGATCTGGGCCGTTCATCAAGTGGAGACCATGGTGAACGTTCCATGGCGTAGAAATCAATCCGTTCTAATTTTCATGTGATAAGTGTATGAGAAATGAATGGTTAGAAAGCAGATGAGTGACTCACCTGATGAGTGGACCTTTGAGTTTTGGATGCGCGCATGTTCTTGGTGATCCCCACCTGATGAATGGCTCAGATTTATTTTCTGATGAGAGAGATGTGATTCTTTTTAGGAATTCTTTGGCTTTGTACGGATGTCAATAAACGGGTTATAAATATTCTTTTTCTACTCCCATGAGGTTTGAAAAGCGTACTCGCACGTGTGAGATGGATGGTGGGTTTCATTCACATGTGTGCATCATCCGGGCCGTTCCTAGGGAGGGCTCATTGTAAGCATAAACTCCAACCCTCTACAAAACACCATTATGTGGGGCCCACTATGTTGTATATATAAAATCCATTCCGTCTATTAGTCTTTACCCACGTTGTTAGGACTGGGTTTGTGTACGGTTTGGTTTTGAGGGGCAACACCTAACCGGACTCAGTCAACTGTCTTTAAGTATTTAACAATTCAAATGATCTTATGTAGTCTCACTAACTAATCGAATCAAACTAGATAAATTATAGTCTATTCGATTTTGTACGTTTCATGTCAACGTTTAAAAATTTAAAAAGATTCAAATCTCTGGTGTACCACACCAATGTAAAATTAGTGAATGACCATTAAAACTTTTTTATAATTATATGCTATAAAAGTTTTGGTTCAAGTTGAAAGTGAAATTTGATTTTTCCCTTCATTTAGGTTAATTTGACTTTACCAACAGGTTAGATGACAAATACACATGGCAAATCTTCTTCAAGTGAGCCCTAGGATAATTTTTAATGCCGAGTGCTCAATCAGCACTGTTTTATATGGTGTAGTCAACCTGAGATTTGGATCTGATTAATTTTGAACAACACATCTTAAAATGGGCCAAGAACGAATGAATAGTATAGATATATAAGATATTATCAAGGTGAGCTATACGATAGGAGTAACATATATATATATATATAGACGATCCAGTTCGATTGAAAACGGTTTATAATTTTTACAAACTAAAAATCAAATCAACATTCTCAATTATTAATATAAAAAACTGAACTAACTCGAAAGTTCAATCAGTTTAGTCAATTTTTTTAACCACCCTAGTTAGAACCTAGGGTTACCAACCGACAACCGACACCACATGGAAAAATGAGGAACGGTTACCAACCGACAACCATGGTGTGTATCTTTCATCAAACCCGTTAATCAGGTGTAATGCACCTTGATAATGAGAATAAACAAAAAAAACCTCCTCCTAAACTCGCATGGGCCACACCGTACCGACTTAGCAGTTTTGATGGACAGAATGCATTTTACAAGGTCAATATGGTGGACCCCACATAGCTTGGGTGTTTTACGCCCTGCGTAAAAACAGGTGTTGTAGGCGATCTCGGTCCGGTCTCCTCGCCAGATGCCCGAACGCCGATTGCCCACCGACGTCAGTGGTGGCAAGACTGTGGGGCCCACCGTGGTGTATGTGTTTTATCCTCGCCGTCAATCCTTTTTTAAAGCTCATTTTAAGGCATGAGCCCAAAATTGAATCATATCCAAAGCTCAAGTGGACCACACCACCGGAAACAGTGGGGATAATTTCCACCGTTGAAACCTTCCTAGGGCTGACGGTGATGTTTGTTTGTCATCCAACTTGTTCATGAGGTCACACAGACATGGATGAAGGGAAAACATAAATATTAGCTTGATCCAAAACTTCTGTGGTCCCCAGGAAGTTTTCAACGGTGGGCGTTCAATCCCCACTGTTTCCTATGGTGTGGTCGACTTAGAGCTTTCGATATGATCCAATTTGGGTCTCATGGCCTAAAATGAGTTGGGAAAACGGATGGACAGCGTGGATAAAAGAACATACATCACAGTGGGACCCATCGGTTTCTATTTATAATATACGATCATCACCGTTGGATAAGGAGATTGTGCGGTAAGGATTAGCCGATCACAGGATACAACATTCATAGCTTTAATTCATCCCAAGATATCATTATCGACGGTGGTGAATAATTCCGTTCTGGCTAATTGAACGGTACATATACAAGACCCGGGCCTTCCAACTTGTGGGTCCCCCCTGTAGATGACCGTTGGCTGAAATTATGCTGAAGGGATGATCCTAGCCATTATAAATTTTCTCCTCTTGTATCCATCTTCATCCTGACCGTCCATCTGATAGGATTGAGTTTCGTGCATTCATCTGCAGACCACCGTGGATATTTCCCACTAGATGGACGGTCGGCATCCACCGTTCCACCTCTTGAGTTGGGCCAACCGTACAGGGTGTAGATCCGATCATGAGTTGGGCCAAGGTTATTGGGCCTTGTGGGCCCAATAGAAAAATTCTTGATTTTCCTGACCTGGTATCTCATCTCTAGTTATCCATGGCCGTCGATCACACTGCAATCTGGGAATTCTCGGCCCATCTAACCAAGTATCAGCTGCATTGGTGGGCCCAACCCAAATGGGCCAAGGAGACTCGATTCGAGCCCTGATCCGATTAGTAATGGAGCCCAAAATTAAGACCTGCCCTGGCCCACTTTTCGCAGAACCTTTTGCATGATCTCAACCCTTGGTGGCCCACGCTCAAAGTGGATGGATGGACTGGGCAAGCTCTGAACACCCTTAGTAGTCATTCGGGCTCTCAATGGCCCGAGCTGGCACATCAGGAAGTCAAGTCGGTGGGCCCGTGTCTAAAATTTAAACCAGTTAAGATCTCCAGCCCAGTTTGGCAGATGGACAGTTAAAAAGATCGTGGCCGTCGATCATGCAGTGGAGATTCTGCATTTTATTATTGCTTTTCGTTCTTAAATTCAATCTAACAAGCTAGAAACTTTTGGGTCCAGAAAATGGTGGGGCCCACTTAATGAATGGTTTGGGGCCAGTAGCGTTGGATAGTACTGGTTGGCATGGATTGAAAACTAGGCGACTCGGATGGTCCTAAGCTGCACCGCGACTCGGTTTGAGTCAGGGAGTGACTAGGGAGTCAGGCTGAGTTGGGCTTATATTTGCCTAACTGGATTGGATTCAATCATGTGTGAGTCAACTCGGACGAGTCATTAACCCATGCTTGTCGGGTCGGTTTGTCAACATAGCGTGTTTCTAAAATTGTACTAATCAAATGATACTAAAAATCCAGCTGATGGCTATCAAATGGATTGTTAAAAAATAGTGAGTGGTCCAAATTTAAAGCTGAAATCATATGGTTACTATAAGTTTCTTAATCTGAGTTGTAGGTTATGTTCCATCCACAGTTGGGTCAGCTATTTAAACGGTCCGGATCACTGCAAAGCTATGCCATGCACGCTGTTGAAGATCCCCCACCATCTTTTAGGTGGATACCCAGGGTTGAAGGAACTGCACAAGTGGCATGGAAGTAAATCAAATTGATTTGGCCAAATTGTGGGTCCCACTTTAGATGTGTCATAGGCCAATTACACTTCTGTAATAAAATAGATGCCAGATAGGCTTACATTTTTCCAACGGTTGAGATGAGATGAGATGAGATGAGAAATATCCAATGATCCCATCTTAATCAAAGGTTGGGATTGCTCAATAACCTTTATTTTGAGACAGTGACTTAACTTTTTTGGGTTTTGATATTTTTTGGGGTCCAATTTGAGTCGATGTTTGCTACATGTATAATTTTCAAGTGCTTGCGTATCAAGCAGTATACAGAACCCGCGTATTTAAACTTTATTTTGGGATTTTTTATTTTTATTTTTTAATACTCTGCCAGTGCATCACACTTAAAAGTCAGCCACACAGGTGGCATACAAGAATTTTGAAATTGTAAATCAATGTTGCTAAGTCATGATACCAAAGTTAGATTGGTCAAGCATTCCCATTGACAATTGTTTGTTGAAAAGGACCATTGGATTATTTTTTTTTTTCATTTTTAACCGTCCAATAAATAGGCCCACCAATCTAATATTCAGGTAACCAACTCAGTGTAATATTTGGTTGATGATTTAAACAGGTACCTACAATTCAAACAGCTTAATTTAAATTACTTTTATACAATGAACTGAATTTCTACATGATGTCTAGATGATTTTTAGATGCCTATTTCTAGGTGATTTCTAGATGATACATGATTTTTTAATTTCTATATGATTTCTGAATTTCTACATTTATTTTTTTTCATTTTTAACCGTTTAAAAAAAAAAACTGAATTTCTACATGATTTCTAGGTGCCTATTTATCATCCATAGATGCCTATTTATCATCCATCACTGAATTTCTACATGGTTTCTAGATGTCTATTTATCATCCATAGATGCCTATTTATCATCCATCACTGAATTTCTACATGGTTTCTAGATGTCTATTTATCATCCATCACTGAATTTCTACATGGTTTCTAGATGTTTCTAGATGTCTATTTATCATCCATAGATGCCTATTTATCATCCATCACTGAATTTCTACGTGGTTTCTAGATGCCTATTTATCATCCATCACTGTCAAAGTAATGATGTTTTTCTCTTACTTATGAGCAACGCATGGCAAGGAACCTTTGTGGGGCCCACTTTATTTTCAGTGCCATTAATTCCATCCATCACTTTTTACAGCTCATGTTAGAACGATTGCCAAAAGTAACAAGAGAAAGAAATGCTTATAGAATCTATAAAAGTCCTCTTAGAGGATATTGATATTTTCCCTTTCTGTTAGAGGGAGTATTATATGAATGAATTGGACTCAATTATCAGCAATTCCATTCCCAATATTTATGACGATGAGGCTTATTTAAGTTTTGGATCTACCTAACTTGTTTATTAATGCCCTTGTAAAAACATTGCTTCATATGGCTGAGAAAATAAAGAAATTTGAGATGAAAATATTAGATGGAGAGGTTTAAATATTGACTCATACAGTCAATATCTCAAAATAAATTTACTATCCTTTTCTGAATATTTCATTTAAAAAAAACAGATGACAATTTATCTTCACTATAAGTATATAAATTTATAACTCAACGCAAAAAATTGTATTTCCGAGTATTGAACAAATTGTCAAATTCTAACACTAAAGTGTGCCATAAAACATTCTAAAGCAGACAATTGCAAGAGGCATATATGAGAACATAGGAACATAAATACATCCCGACCTATAGCTCAAGTAGTAGATTGAGTGAAGATAATCTCATTTGAACACTGATGTCTTGGTATCAATTCCCAAGTAGGGTGTGGCTAACATTGGTGGTGTGTTCAAACCTGCAAATAAAAATAAAAAATAAAAAAAAGTTAGTAGACACCCCAACTGTATTCGCATGTACACATGTAATATTAATACTATGTGTATAACCATGTGTGGAAAGCACTCAACCACCATGTCCAACACTATGACTAGAACCGTAGACACCAGTGCATCTGTTCTAAGTATGCATCTTTATAGACATTTGAACCAAAGTTCACTTGGCAAAATCTTGCTTATAATTCACCTGAGTATTTAATTAAAAAAAAAAAAACCATATACAATATATTTAATATATTATACTTTATGAAAATAAATATTTTATTTTTATTTTTTATGAAAATACAACAGTCCTAACATGAGCTAGTGAAACTGACCATTGGAGTTAATGTCACAGAGACTTCTTAGTGGACACAATAGTCTCTTGGGTTAGAGAGGGGGAATGTGAACCGTTGGATTTTTATTTTTATGTTCTTTCAGTCCTAGCCGTCAAATCAGTCTAGGAGGTTTGGAAGTTTCAACCCACGAGCCGTGCCGGACCCAAAGACGTGTTCACACCAGTTCACATGGATGGTGCCAAGTTGACCCATTGACCTATCACATTCTTCTACATGCGTTCCCATCTTTGCTACCACGCAGCTTCTCTAATATCTTATACCCCACTTCCCCCCACTTTTACTAGCACATTGCCACGTGCACTGGCTAGCCGGCCACCCACACGTGCCTCCACAAGAGATCCGAACCGTTAATCAGATGGGGCCCACTTTATAGTCTCTCAATGCAAGAAATCATTTCTGTCATCGAATCAAGTGGTCCAAAATAAGTGGATGATTAAGGAATCATCTATTGGTCCAGACTAAATGTGGTTGTGTCATCCACCTGAGTTCGGAGTGAAATAATATTTTGGTACAAGGAATATAGTAGTAGGATCCACCAGATGAACGGCTCAGATCTTCTGCATCAGAGCATTTGAGGAGCACACTCACGAGTGTACATTCGCAGGTCCAGTTATTCTTTCTTCTCCTTCCTTTCTCCCGACCCCAATCTGAATCCATTTCCATTGACGTCGGAAGGTTCCACCTTCCCACACGTTTCATATTCCTGACCCGCAGCTTTGCATAAGATCAAATGGGACCCATTTTTCACAAATCCAGACCGTTGGTTATCGTGCCCCACCATGGGTGAAATAAGGGTTAAAATAATTTTTCGATAGGACAATCTTAGCCTTTAAATTATGTGGCAAGAAGATACACGGTTGAGAATAAAAACAACATAATGAGAGAAATATTCAATTGGAAAAGGTTCTAACATTTATGACTGGAATCTTTCAATCGGATCAGGTTACGTCGGCAATCAAATTCGAAAAATCAACGGTCCAGATTAAAAAAACATGGCCCCACTTACCAAGTTTTGTACCCTGCGAATATGAGTGGGCACGTACTTTATCATTCGTCATTCATGTAAAAGATAAGCATTTAAACTGATGACATTTTTATTTTATTTTATGATTAATCGATTTTGAAAAGTGGGGTGGGCCCCACATCTCGTCATTGCCACGATCAACGGTGACGATATCCTCTAGCAAACTTTGGCTGGAGTGGTTCTCATGGAAAGTTCCTTTTCTACGATAATCTTATCTCTTTTACTGTCAAGTGGACCAATGTCATTATTTTCCCAAACCCACATGCGTGGAATATGAGCCGTCCATAAGGTAGACCGTACCCTTTCTTTTTTTTTTTTTAATGGCTATAATCCACTGGCCCAAAATCAATCCCACATGCATGCCTCCTCATGTGTGAAGGTAGCACACGTGTAGAATATTGAGCCGTTCATCAGGTGCAATCACTGTGTAGATTTCCTGGTCCAAAATCATGCAGATTCATTCATCAGATGCGACATAAATGAATGAATCAAATGGACGGCTAAACCATGTTCTTGTGAGCTTTCCGTCCTTTCAGCTGTCCAATCGGTCTGATTTTTCCACTTGCTGCATCCAGAGTGGGCCCATCTGCCTTGGAAGACGCAGGATTTGCGCCGGGATCCATGATTCGGTGACCAGACGATTCATCTGAGCCCCAGTAGAGATGGGCAATACCCAAAGAATCTCCCAATTTGGAAGATCCAAGCCGTCCGATTTTTAACCTATGTTTAGTTGAATGTGGATCGTTGGTACATTTTGCGTCGAACACACTAACTGTATATTCGGAAGCCACCAATCGAAGGGTTAAGATCATCTAACACGGCGAATTTTAAAGGGCGGTCCATTCATAGTGGGGCCCATCGGATCAATGGTCTAGATCACTGAGCCGTTGGTCCTGGTTATTCAAAATAAAGACGCGAGAATACTATAGATGCGTTCCGATAATAGCATGCGAAGATTCAGTGAACGAAATCGGATTGCGTACTGAGTTACTCGGTACGCTTTTATCGTACTGAGTAAACTCTGTTGGGCCCACCTTGAATGTATGCAATTTATCCACGCCGTCCATCCGTTTTTCAAGATCATGTTAGGCGTTGATTAAAAAATTGAAGTGTGTATAAATCTCAGGTGGACCACACCACAGGAAACAAAGGGAATAAAGATTTCCACCTTTTAAACCTTTGTAGGGCCCACAGTGATGTTTATTTGTCATCCAACATGTTCCTGAGATCACACAGACATGGATAAAGGGAAAGCCAAAAATATCATCTTGATCTGAAACTTATGTGGCCCTCAAGAAATTTTCAACGGTACTCATTCATTTACTACCTTTCCTACGTTGTGGTCCACTTAAGCCTTGGATTTGCTTCAATTTTGGGCTCACGGCCTAAAATGAACTTGAAAAACGTATAGACGGCGTGGATGAAAATAGACAGATCATGGTGGACCCCAAAGAGTCCTTACACCCCCGTAGCTACGTGGTGTTGGGTTCACCGCTCAATCCGCGTCCCAATCAGAGGTGTCTCCCTTCATCGGTTAAGCCGCCGTCGTACGAGGAAAATGAACGGTCAGAAAGAAATCACCAATGGCCCACCTGATGAGAGTGCCAGTTTGGACCTAGGGACATGGCATGCTCACGAGGTTTGCTAATTCCACGCGCGCGCAGGAGCCTTGCCCATACACGTGCAGGCACATGTGCAAATATGGAACACGTGTGAGAGATCTGATCTTTCTATAAAGTAGGCTAGGCCACTTTCACACCTTAGATTGGCTACAGCATATATAACAAATGGACGGCCTGGAATATTTGTCGTCACCATCATTTTATTTGTACACCTTGGCCCACTGAAATGTCCTGATTATTGAGGCGCAAGATCTAAGCATTGTTCAAATGATGGAGGGCTCACATTATCCATACGTGTCCCATATTTTCCCACGTGTGGATGGGCGCAGCTTCACACGCGAGTGGATTCAGCAAATCTCACGTTGGACTCTTTTTCTTCTTGGGAGATTCCCAATGTATCATTGCTGACATGATCCAGTGCTTTTGGATGCATGGGAGATATCCTTGCCTCTACGACATTTAGACACAAGTGGAAGATAGAATGTAGATCTAAACCGTTCAATTAACATGTAAAATTACGATGAACGATTATCCATGAAATATTTCTGTTTATATTATTTTATTATTTTGATAATTTTAATGGGAATGGACGAGTAAAAGAAAAGATTCATCAATGGATCATATTCAGTACGGAATGGCCCATTTAATAGATGGCTACAATATCCCAATAAAATAAAATTTTCATTAGTTACAATCAACGGTGGATATCACAGAATACTTGATTCAGATCACCTTCACGTGTTACACGTGTATGGTGCACGATCAGAAAAGGGACAAAAAAGCCATCCTACGAAAGAAGTGGATCGCTCCAGACGAAATGAGATGGAAAGTGAAAGACTTTGGTACTCCGGCAGAGTGTGGTTGATGATACGCAGCCACTTAGGAATTACTTATACATTTCCTACGTGGCATAAAATTAATTCAAATTAAACTGTCCAGATTTAAATGTATGAAGAATAAAAAAATTTACACTTATTTTATGATATAAATATCGGATAGGTGGACGGTTATTGGACGGTCAAAATGAAAAGATCTAACGATCCTATTTCAACAAACAAGTACCCTTAATTAGAGGTTAGGATTGTTCAGAAAACCTGATTTTGAAATTAGTGAAAAGGGTTTTTTCAATTTTTTCGGTTTAACTTTAGCTAATATGCTCCATGTGTACAATTTTTGGGTGCCTGTGTATTAAGCATCAACGCTGCCCGAGTATCATTCAGCTACCCGAAAAGGGATCCGATATATTTGCGGAAAGATTAAAATAGAAAAAGGATCGGTTTAGTAGCTTGAATGACGGGAGCTCTATCTTAGTGATCGGAACCGTTCATCCGGTGGATCCATCTACAGATGGCTCACAAAAAAGATGTTAAAAAGATCAAGCGATCCAGTCCGTTGAAATAGAAGGTTTCTTCTCATTGGATATGCACCGTTGAAAATTTGATTTTAATCATCCTATTTGCATTCTGGGGAGAGAACAACGGACGACCAATCAATGCGGTTTTCTCATCATCGGCCATCCTCGATAGGGCCCACCTACTGAACTGTTCCGATCCTATGAGTGGGCCTCACATGTAGGGTAAATCTCAATCGAACTACGATTTGGAGCACTTCTTTTTTTTCTTTTTTCTTTTTTCTTTTTTCTTTTTCTTTTTCTTTTTCTTTTTTTACACACCCACGCCCCACCCATGTGAACTCAATCAGACACCAGTGGGACTTCTTGTAAGAAAAAGTCATGTGGGACCCACTTTATAGCTTATGTTAGGACGCGACCTAAAAAAAATCAAGCAAATTCAAAACTTAATTGGCTCTCAAGGAAAAATGGGGATGAAGATGTCAACGCGGAAGATGCATGGTGGGCCTGAAGAAGATTGTGGTGCTAAGCATTTCCATCCCCACTTTTCCTATAGTGCTGTCTTGGGCTTTCAATCTACTTGATTTTTAGGCTAACGTCCTAATATAACTTGATGTAAATTAAGATAAACTACTTAAAAGCATAAGTAGCTTAAGTAACTTAAGATCCAAATGCCTCCTAAATGTTATAAGCATATATGTGGGCTTATTGAGCTTGCCTACCTGCAAACTGTTGGGAAGACAGGCAACGAAAGCGAATCAAACGAGCAAACCATCATAACAATCACACAAACAAAATCAAACACACACAAGAAAGCCACACCACTTATGCTTACAAGTAAAACTCTAAATTTAGCGTTGCAAAACTCTCTTACAAGTAAAAAAACCACGCCACAAAGCGACACCAATCCACTATGATATCAGAAGTTACAAGAGAAAAGAAACAAAACCCGGATCACAAGCCCACAAGAGAAATCTCAACCTACCCAAAGCCTATTCTCACATGAGATAGACAAGCACCGCCCTTTTCCTCATCTTAGAGAACCCCAAGCTTTTCTCTTGCTCTAGAACTCTCTTAATCCTCTCTAGAAAATCTAGCCCCAATGATAAAACTTCTAATCTCGCATTACACTCCTTAACTAGACATAAAATCGAAATTCAAAACCTCTTGCATAAAATAGCACAAGAGACCAGCTCAAATAAAAAACAGGCCAACCAATCGTGGGCCTTTCTTTCAAAAGATTTGAAACATCCGATTCCAACACAGACAACTATTATGAGAAATTCTCATCCCTAATACATAAATGGAGGGTGATCAAGATAGTCCAACCAATGTGACTTCTTCATCGCTGACCATCGATTGAATGGTCATTAATCAACTATTTCGGTCACCAAAGGTGGGTCACATATGTAGGATAGAGTTCCATCAAATTTCTATTTGAGGTTATCATTGAAAGATCTGCCTGGTCTCATGTAGTTATCTATACTTTGGAAAGGAGTGGAAGCTTTTATAGTTTTGTTTTTTTTTCCACATATGGTCCATGGACTTTTTGTCCACTTCTTTCCTCGCATTTTCCTCTTCACATATAGGTCACATAAACAGAGAACAAAAGCTTTATAGGACTTATCCTGATGTCCATGTGAAATTCAATCGGTACGTCCATTTGTTGTGCTGGCTCATCTTATGAGATCACTCAAAGAAAGCATATCTAAAACACAAGTGAGATGAGACCATTGAAATCATTTAGGGTGCTCTCTCTTTGTGCGCAACAGTACCCTCTTTCCTACGTCTTGTTGGGAATCAATGTTAAGCTCTAACTTAATTAAGATACTTAGTTATTAACTAGACTTTTATCGAATTAAATTAGAAAAGTGGTTAATTGAAAATTTTCTATTTTAAAGTTGCAATATTGTTAAAATTATAAAATGAGAGCTAACTAACACATGTAAGACTTTTATTAAGTGAGCCACACATGATCATCGGTTTTAATATGACCATTAGATTATTTAGATTGAGTAATTTGGTGGACCCCACTACAATTTTAACACATGATCATGTGTGACCCACTTAATAAGAGTTTTTGTTTTTTTAATTTCTTTCTTTTTCTTTTGTTTACACTCTCTTCTTTAATCTCCGTAGATGTCAAGACCATTTTTCTACGTAGCTATGCCTGTGCAATTTTCTACATCTCTACCTTCCTCCTCCTAAATGCATTGCACATACCACTATCCAAAAGTCAAGGAACCTTCCCAATAAATTCCAGCAATATCATAGATATTGCCTTGAGCTTGCGAAGAAATGGAGGTGCATCTTACACGAAGATGGGTCAGTACGGCTGAAATGAATGTGGACGTTATGTGAAAATGAAAGGTCCACAATGGTCTTGGATTTTTCATTTTGGAGGCTTCTGCCAACGTCTATCCTTTGCTGACTATTCCAACCAACAGCTACCCGGACCCGAATTCGATCTGTGGGGCCCATCATTATGTGTGTGTGAAATCCACTCCATACATTATATCGACCATAAAAAGTTAGGTAGGCAAATCTATGGGAACAGTGTAAAATCATGATTAAAATCTTTGAATTCAATCCGGATGGCCTACCTTATAGCTTTAAATCATGTTTATTTTTTTGGGTCTCTCTTCTTTGTAGTAGGGTTCACTTGGGAACAGGTTGTATGGCATATAAACAACACGGTGGCACCAGCCATCCCCACTTTTCTCACTGGTGTGGCCCACTTAAGTTAGGAATTGGCCAGATTTTGTTCTTGGGTCCTAATATTAGGAGTCTCAACTGTTTGAGGAAGTGGATGTCGCGCACACACTACGTGAAAAAAGTGCTTAATTCGGTAAAATCTTCACCTAATTCGATTGTTATGGACAGTCGAATTAATTTGACGGTCCATAACCCTCGAATATGCTAGTAGAGTTACATGCCTTTTCTTGTAGTGGCAAACATCACATTGGGCACACTCTTCGCGGTAACCCTAGTGGTCCCAGAATATAATGAATGGACCTGACCACATCAACGCATCGTCCTACTAAGCTTTGTGGTGCCCATTAAAATGTCCATGTGATATACAATTGCTGGATCATTTTAAAACACCAATCTAAAATAGTCATATCTAAAACTCAAGTAAGCCACCTCACAAGAAAGTTGAGATGAAAAACATTCCTAACGCTTGTTGGTGGCATTTATATGCCATCGAACCCATTTTTCGCGTTATCCTGAAAACACAAACACCAGCTTATACCAAACTTCTGTGGCCCCAAAAAGGTTTCGATGGTGGGCGTTCAATAGTTTTGGATCAGCCTCGATTTTGGGCTCATTTTCAACGGTGGACATCACATAGACATCACGGTAGGCCCCACCCATTTATATAGACATCACATAGACATCACTTGTTAGTGGCATTTATATGCCATCGAACCCATTTTTAGCGTTATCCTGAAAGCACAAACACCAGCTTATCCCAAACTTCTGTGGCCCCAAAAAGGTTTCGACGGTGGGCGTTCAATAGTTTTGGATCAGCCTCGATTTTGGGCTCATTTTCAACGGTGGACATCACATAGACATCACGGTAGGCCCCACCCTTCAGGGAGTCAGGAGTTGCAGGAAATTGGTGTCCCTCTCTCTTCCATAGCATGCTCACTGTGGGCCCTACCTGATGAATGCCCAAGATCTCATGTGCTCTTGTGTTGCTGTTAATTGCCTCTTCAAGACTCCTCTCTCTCTCTCTCTCTCTCTCTCTCTCTCTCTCGTACAAACACACCACATTATGTTACACATGTGTTACACTAGAACTGCTGCTGATATTTTCTTAATAAAAAAGGAAAAGAAAAACATGTCATAAAAAATATGGAAAAGTTACAAAAAAAAAAAAAAAAAGAAAAAAAAAAAAGGAAAAAGTAATAAAAATTCACCATTTACATGGAGCTTTCCAAGTAATCCACATCATCAAAACGAAATATATCGTCAATTCCAGTTGAAAAATCCATGTTCAACGTGGGAGAACTGGCACATGAGTACACCCCCGACACCACATCTCCGGTATCGGACCCCGCCATCGAGAACGTTGGAAATTGGCCACACGATCCGAATATAGGGTTATCGGACGGCATTAGATATCCCGACGATGGCGAGCTGCTTTGGGTGAGATCACTTCTCATCTCTTCATTAATCTCTTGCTTAATTGGAGTGAAGGATGGTAAAAACAACGGTTGATCTTGCTTGCTTATGGAATTGGATTCAAAGTTGAGTAGGTAAGAATCTCTAGATGTTGAATCCAACGTGTATGAAGCCTTCAGTAGGTCCTTGCAACTGTGCTGGCCCATGTATGTGATCCGATACATCGACGGTTCGTCTTCAGTCTGTTGCACTTGTTTGGTAGCTAGACAGCCTTGGTCATTTTTATGGGTGCATCTGAAATAGCTCCTGTTATCCACAAGTAAAAAATGTCAATTATCTGGAAATATATATAAATGATCCATTAGTGGGGCCCACCTCATGTTGTCCAATAAGTTAGCCCCACCATGAAATAAATCAAGCCAATCCAACCATCAAGTGGGCCATGCAGGAAGATGTTTTTGGGTGGTTGTCTATTTTTTCCTATAGTGTGGCAAGCGAGCCTGATTATTGGGTTGGCCTGATTTTTGCACTAAGTGGTCTTCATCGCCGAAAAGAGCTGTTGGACTGATTGAATGTCATGCACGAACAAGGGTAGCCCGACAAACAGCTTGTGTATGTCTTTGCGATATGTATATGTACATTTATACATTTGTATGTATATATGTACATATTCGTATATCCATGCGCTCTATCATATTCCTCGACCGATAGAATTTAACCGATGCGTTACACCGATTGCTTGGCAGCTCAATTAGTACCTTAAGATCACATTATTAGAAAATTGATGATTTTATATAAAATTAAATTCTAATAATTTCAAAAATACTGAATTTTTATTTTCATCTATACTAGTTTAAATAAAAGAAATGAAATTTTTTATTACCATGTTAAATATTGTAATTATATTTTTTAAATTTTATTCTTAATTCTAGTATATTTGATATTTGTCCACCCCAATTACCTTGGAAATCTAGCGCCGAGGATCTCCTTTTGCCCGTATTTTCGCCATGAATAGCCATCGTCGATGGGTGCCGGTGAGACATTTGTCCATGTATCCGTTGTTCGTCTGAGATTAAGAAAAAAATTATAATTTATTAGTAAATATAGCTTATTTAAGTACCAAAAAATGCAAATTACCAGATTTTCCACTATATTTTCATGCTTGAAAATGGTTTGGTTGAAGTATACCACAGAGAGAAAAAGAAGAAATCACAAAATTGGTGCCAATTTGTAACACATGTGCGAGATCTGAGCCTTTCATCTGGTTTGGAATAGTGATTTGATCAGTTACCTCAAAAATCAAGCCAGTTCACTCATCAGGTGGGCCACAAATGTACAAATTAAAGTAAATATTTAGCTGTCTGTTTCTTTTATAAATTGTGGCCCTGTTGAGATGTTGAGATGTGATATCTCTTGATTCTTTGGCCAAACGATGCAAAACAGTGAAAACCCAACTGACGAAAAGCTCAGATCTCCCACACGTGTTCATCTTTCCTGCGTGTAGATGCTCAGTGCTCCCACACGAATGAGGGAACAGTCCCTAATGACAAGATGGAAATGCATTCCTGAGGGACCCTTTCCATGGACAGAGTTGTAAATTTGAAAAGACTCAGGGGCATATTTGTCATATGCCAGAGATGTCTTGGGCCTTTACTCTGTTGACTTGTAAGTCACCCAATAGAAATCTAGAACAGCATTTCTTATAATGACGGAAATACCCCTGAACATGTTCTACGTGGTTAAAATGACTAAAATACCCTTGACATTTGATAGAATGAGAAGCATGGAAAACTATGTACTGACCTCCTCTTGTAAGTTCCTCTCCGATCTTTCCCCACCGGAATCTTCTTACTTTCGCCGGAATTCTTGACCTCCCGGTCATCGGAACATGACGAACACAATTGGGCGGTCGACGGATTCCGGCAATCCTTACCGGTCACGCCGGAATTCATCACCGAAAGCGCGTTCGAGAAGGACCGCGCCACCTCGCCGATGAGGGTTTCGGCAGATTCCAGCCCTTGATCAAGTGGGGGATTCAGGATGAGATTTTGGAGCTGGGTGGCTGATTCTTGACCCTTGATCAGCTCCTGGATCACCTTTCGACGGTCGATGATCAGTGAATTCTCAAGTGGGAGTGTCTCCATTGTCTATCTCTTCAGTGGGAGGAGTGGAGATGGAAAGGATGAGAAGGAGTTATCCGATTTTTATGTGTGGGAAATGGGTAGGATTAGAAAATGCATGGAAATGCGAAGGAAGCTGGATACGAAGAATCCTCTTGAATTTTCACACAGAAAAAGGGCAATATCGGTATACGTCATCAGCATCTATGTCACTTGAAAGCGTCATCTCTCTTGTCGTACTATGCTGACGTGGAAAGTTTGAGAAAGGGACTTCGGTTCATCGAGACGGATGGGATTACACGATACATACTTTGTTAAGACAGTGTAGAAGTGCGGAGGGCGGGCCTACAACTAACCAAGCACCACGTGGATATAAGAATTTTAATAAGATCCTCACCGTCCATCAGGTGATTGGGTATATTTTTACCATAAATTCTTAAAATCAGTCCATTCTAAAACTTATGTGGACCACACCATAGATAATAGTGTAAAAGCATTACTAAAAAGTCTATATTCACGTGGTGTGGCCCGTATAATTGTTGGAATTTCCTAATTTTTTTGAATCTAAACTTGATGACGTGTTGAGTCAGATGAATAGATTGGATGGATAACACACCGCAGGATGGACCCGATACAGAACTTGGACTGTTTTAATGGTGAGAAATAGTACACGTGGCATAAGATTCACCCAAATGAAATCTTTCGAGCGGTGGGTCCCACTTTAGATAGGTCATGGTCCAAATACCGGATTAACTGAACCATTATAACCTCTTATTAATGGACACTTTTGTTTGTTGAGTGTGGACCGTTGATCAGTGGTCCACCAATCGGCCATTCAAAATAGCATCTCGGTCTGTGATTTTGGTTCATAACCTATCTAAGTGGGACCCACGTTTTGAGCGGTCCATTCTATAGTTTGCCACGTGTACAACAGCTTAACGCATGAGCAATATACGGTGCAACATGCAAGAATGCCGAAGTTTTTTTCTTTCCTAGTAACTATAATCCCGACCGTCCATTGGCTGATATGGACGACTAACGTTTCCTTTTGTGCTAATCTAGGTACAAGGAATAAACGGTCAGATTATCAGGTTATCGTGGCTTGTCATTTGCTGCTGCACAAAATGTGGGGCCCACCAAATGCATGGTCTGGATTGGTTACCGTACGTGTACGTCATGAATGTGGCTATGATTTCGAGGCTGGATTGGTTACCGGAATTACACGTCCTTCGAACAGACGGAGATAATCAAATGATAAAGATACCATTGGTCGGTGGATTATGTTGGATTTATGGGCCAACTACCTCTGATAGTTCACCACCATTTATCAGTACATCGCACACAAGTATGCATGTGAGGTCATCCTGCCCCTCCAAATGGTGGGGCCAATAACGAATATGGCATATCATGTGAATCAAACCGTCCAATTCATGTAATTAGTTGGACGGTTTGAAATAATAAGACTGACGGTCCAAATCAAGAGCTCAGAGAGAATATTTGTGGAACCGTTAGATCATCCTGTGAATGTGATTCTACAATTATGAACCGTCCACAAATGGGCCAAAGGATCGGATGGTCCGATTACCATATGAACGGTGGAAAAGTTATTATGGTGGTGAAATGTCACTTTTTTTGTGTGGCTCGGATAAGAAGTTGGAAGTCTGAAATGCATCCTTGGAATTTTCTGCCCTGGATTTGGGATGCTGACGAATATGCCTTCAATGGTGTTGTGGTCCTGTGGATCATAAAGATGCACTAGAATTATACACGTGGCATATATGGTATATAAATCAGACTGTCCAAATTGCGGGGCCCACTGCATCTAGGTTATATCTTCAAATTCATATTGATTGAGGGATCCTAATATGTGATTAAGAGACATCTATTTGTCATCTACGGTTGATGTTTTTCATCTACATGGCCTATTCTGCATCAGTAAATCAGCTGATTGGACATGATTTCAGTAGAAATTTTTGTTGGTTGATGTATATGAAGTGTGTCCCACAATTTGGACGGTTTAATTTGAGTTTAGTCATGCCGCCAGCACAAACTCTGGGGGCAGGTGCATGAAGTATCATGCTCTGTAGGAGTATGAAAGTTCTTTTGTCTTTTTTTTTTTTTTTTTTTCACGCACGACGTGAGTGCACCAAACGTGCTAGGTTGGAGGGCTAAACCGCCGCGAATTGCCTGTTGGTCCGGACAACAGGAATGTTCCTGTAGCAGAAGCTATGTGGGTCCCACTGATATGATTATAAAAAATCCACTCCGTTAATCAGTTTCTCAAGATCAAAATAGGGAAGGATTCAAAACATGAGGCAGATCCAAAATGCAGGTAGGCCATACGATAGAAATAGTAATAAGGTAAATGCACACCGTTGAAATGTTTCAGGAGCCCACCATGATGTTTACATGCCATATACACCGTTAATAATTTTTTTTTAGAGTGGGATGAATTATAAGAAAAAATATTATCCGGTTAAAATAACTTCTGTAATCCCAGAAAGTTTTTAATGGTGGGTATTCAATCCTGCGTTTCCATATGGCGTGGTCCATCTGAGATTTGGGTCTGCCTCGTTTTTCGAATCCAGTCTTCTTGTGGTCTATAGAAACTGATGGACGGAGTGGATTTCTCAAAGGCATCTCGGTGGGCCCCACATAGCTTCCACCTACAGGAACTTTCTGTTGGCCGGGTGCACAGGATTCGCCTCCGGGCCCAACATGGGATATGTTTCCAGTGCCCTCCACGTGGCAACCTGTCCATCGATCGGACATTTTATAATCGTCAACGTAAGAAAAATCAAAAAATAAAAATCAAAAGCAAGCAACTGCCTCATTAAGATCCTAATGATTTTCTTGTGCGTTTATTATTGAAATGAGATGAACGGTTACGGTGCATGCAAGTACACAACTAAATTTTGGAACCATCAATCTAAACCGTCCGATCTAGATGGAATGCCATTTTTTTAAAATGGAACTACTCAAATTCCTATGACCATCCATCAGAAACTTGCTTTGGATGTCCAACAAAAAAAGCATGATTGAACGGCTAGGATCTTTCAATCAGTGAACATTTGGTTATGGCCCATTTTAGATGAGAACTGATTAATCCGGTGGTCTAGATCAATGGCCATGTGAGAGATAGAGAAGGCAGCAAATTTTCAAAGTGGTACAATTTCTGTGGGCCCTAATTAGAAGCAGAGTAATCCTAACCGTTAAACCAGCTGAATTCTGACAATTACATGGGAATTTATTCAGAGTAATCCTAACATTTGTAATCCGCAGAAGTGGATTATCAAGTTGTTGTTTTGGAATATTCCCCATCATCTGAACGGTCCAGATCGGATTCATTTTAGAATGCATTTTATTATTTTATAATTCTCAGACAAGTTGGGGGTGTTTTTCGTAACTGGTACAATACAGGCCATGTGCGAATGTTCGGGAAGAAAAGTCAATGGCGCAAATTATAAAATGGCTCGACTCGGCTCTGAGTCGGGTGCTGATTCGGTCGCGCCGTCGGTGGAAGCGGATTGGCTGGTGTACCCTGCACCGGGGCTGTGTGGGGTCCACAGGATGTCTGTGACAAATCCACTACGTCCATCTGTTTTTAAAGACCAAAATAGGACAGGAAGTAAAAAAATCAGTAAGATTAGAAACTCAGATGGGCCACACCAACAAAACGGTGGGAACACCAACGTCCACCGTTGAAACCTTCATGGAGCTGCCCATGATGTTTATATGCCATCCGAACCGTTCAAAGAATTATTAACACTCAGATAAACAGTAAGAAAAAAGTATTATCCTGATTCAAAACTTTTGTCACCGTTAAGTGTTCAATACCCACTGTTTCGTGTGGTATGGCCCACATTAATCTTGAAATGACCTAATTTTTAAGGAATCCATTCATTGTGGTGTGTCGACTCAAGCCCACCCGAGCATTTAATCGGCCTGATTTTTGAACAGTGTTCTAGAGACAGAGTGGCCCACCTGGGTGGATCTCATCCACATAAAGTCCATCCTCGTACACATCAGCGGAAGTCACGCTCCCCAATCCACCCACCAAAAAAAAAAAAAAAATCACGCACGCGTTATCGTTGCAACTATTACCGTACAATGAGGTCTATGGCTATCCAACGTACGAGAGCCGCCTTCATACCGGCATTGATTAGTTATGTATTTGTCACCGTTGATTAAAATGTGGCAACTTGTCTTCCAATTGGGACCTTTCAAATGTTGGGTCCACTAATAGATGGTGCACAGCCAAACATAGGGACCATTTGGAAGTGGGCTGCACCTCGTTGGATCGAGGTTGGGTTCCCTCAGGTGAAGCCGATGCGGATTCAATATTGACATTGGCTGTGCTATGTGGGCTCCACAATGAGGTTCATTTTGGATCATTATTATTTTAGGGCATGAGCCAAAAAAGAATAAAGCAGATTCAAATCTCAAGTGGACCACATAGAAAGCAGTGGTAATTGAATGATCATCATTCAAAACTTCTTAGGGCCCATTTTAATATTTCTTTGCCATCCAACCGGTTGATTGGGACAGAAAGACTGCCCCCACTGGAGTTTTTAAGGAGTTCATCAGGGCCACTTGAGATTTTGATCTACCTCATTTTTTGTCTTATGCTAATAGTGAGCTAGCAAAATGGACCGACAGCATGGGTAAAACACATACATGGCACGACTTGGGTGAGACCCTAACATCTTGGGAGAGCATTGGTCCATGTAGGTGGGGCCGTGGGAAAGAGAGGCATGTGCCAGAACATAGCATATATTAAAGACCAATGGACGTTAGGGTTGGGGTTCGGAGTTGCAACCCCTCTCTCCTTCTCTCTTCCTCTTCAAGTGTTGGAATCTCGTTTCCCGATAGAAATTCCACTTCTCCTTGATTTGTTGTGCATTTTGAATGAGAAAGAGAAAGGGCAATTCCTGAATGAATTTTCGGTGAACACTATCGAATATTTAATCTAATTCGATCTGAAAATAGTCGATTCTGATTTCTAAAGCTTAAATTAGGTATTTCTCATTCAATCCTGACAACGATAGCAAAGGATGAAGATCTCTCAGAACAAAGTGCCGATGTGCAGATGGAAAGAGAAGAGGACAAATGATCTTTGATTTTTGTAAAGGAAGGGCTTGGAACTCAGAATATGAAGGATTTGTCGAGGAATGAGGCATGCCTGCGACCCAAAACCGATGAGAGAGAGAGAGGAAGAGAGACAAATGAGAGAGGGGTTGCGATCTGAACCCCAACCTAACGTCTATTAGTCTCTAACGCCTGTTGCATTTTTACAAGTGCCTCCCTCTCGCACGGCCCCACCTACATGGACCAATGCTCTCCCAATACGTCAAGGTCCCATCCACTTCGATGGTTCCGGGGTCTCACCCAAGTCATGCTCTGCATACATCTTTATGAGGTGCACAGAACATCGTCAAGTAGCAATGTCAGTAGACAATTCATGTCCAACTAGAGTCTGGATAAAAGTTCTTAGCCACTACAAGGAAAATAGTGGTAATTGCATGCTCATCATTAAAAACTTTCTGAGGCTTATTGTAGGATAAAAAAGACTTAGATGAAGGGAAAAATATCAAGTTTAATGGTGAATGTTCATCACATCCACTTGAGATTTTGATCTATCTCATTTTTTGCCTTGTCCTAGTATGAGCTAGCAAAACGGATGGACGACGTGGATAAAACACATACATTTTTATTGAGGTGTGCAAAACATCATCCAATAGCAATTTAAGTAGACAATCCACATTTAGTTGAAATCTAGCTAAAAGTTCTTAGTCACTACAGAGACCCCACCTGAATCCAATACACTACTCTTAACTAGTTGCCTGACGTTGCAATGAAACCACACCCCGAACCCAATACCATCATCCAAATCTCTGAAAAATTTAAGGGCAGACTCTCTGATCATCCCTAAACCTAACCATCAGATCCGATTCAAGGATCACCAACCCATGGTCATGTGATAGGACCCTCGGGCCACTACCTTAGGAACCCGCTGCCTTGACATCGGGGAAATAAAGCTGCACCTACTTAGTAAAATAACCTTTGAAAGCCCCTTAAAAAAATCACTTAGGCCAAGGGATTACTCCAAAATAAAATCAATGCACTGAATCAGCTGATCCTTGATCAGCTAAGTTGACAAAGACCCTAGAAGTCGAAAGAGAAGGAGGAAAAGCACAAACACTACCATGAGTCGAATATAAGGTGTAACGTCCTGGATTTTCGCAAACTTAGGAATTGGATCTTTTGAAATAGGTCTGGAGAATCATGGTTTCGAGTGTTTCTAACCTAATAAATTAGTGAACAAAAGAGCTTTTTGACCAATTTGTCTGGCTTATGTACAATATTATGTATCACCTATAAAATCAAAATATTTTTTTACCGGACTTTGATGTTTTGACATAGAATTGATTTATAAAAGTTATGAACGGTTTAGATTTGAAAAATACCCTATATTTAAAAAGGTGCTACTTTTCGAAAATGCCAAAAAGTCATGATTTGTACTAAGAATGAAAAATCAAAATTTTTGTTATTGAGAATTTAATTTTCTAAATATTTTTATTGAATCCAAATGAGAGGTACTTTCTTATTTAAATGAAATAATTTAAAGTAAATGGAAACTTAAAGATAAATATAACATTTACTTAAATGTTATTTCATATAAATTAGTGGACACTATCCAAAGAAGTTATTGGAACTAGTGAATTTCCAAAAAGAATAAACCAACTGAAAAATTTCTGAACAGTAGTTTTCAGTGCACCGAAGAAGCCTTTGGTCTTAGCCAACCAGACGAGATTGTACCAAATGAGGTTTTAGAATTGGGTCTTTGGCACATCAAAGGAGACCTTCGGCGTGCTGAAGGTATGTCCAGCGAGCTTCGATCTGAGCCGAAGTACTCTAGCCTCATGGGCTTCGGCGCACCAAGTAAATTTATCAACTTCAGTATGGTAAGCTTCCGAAATTCATATATCTTTCATTATAACTCCGATTGAGGTGATTCAAAATTCATATTTAAGATTAATGAGTCTAATTTCATATAAAATATATAAATAAAATAAAATAAATATTATAATAAGGTTTATTTTAAGAAGTCTTGGAAATTATCCAGAAAACCATCAGTTTCAAGCAACGTGTACTTTTAGAATTTTAATGATTTTTATAGGACTCATAATGAGCTAAAATTTTGTAGGATAAAAGTATTATTACTGATAAATCATTATAAAATAATTTACTAAATAAAAGTTCCAAAAAACATGGCACGAAATTGGCTTGTTGAAACTGAAATTTCTGCAACGGCAAGTTGCTGTTGGGACAGGCGTATCTTCTTCATCGTCGAGTTTTAGTATTTGGTTCCTTCTTAGGAATTTCTCCTAATCATGTCAAGAATCATTATAGTTAATTAATTTATATTTTTATATTTTTTATTTAATTATACATTACAATATTTCGGATCATTTACAATCTAGTCGAATTAAAACTCTTAATTAGGATTATTAGGACCGAATCACTATTTTTGCTAATTGTGAATAGGCCATACTCTGAACATAGATAATCCAAAACGTAATCATCATGCCCAAGAAATCTCACCACTTAATTTATTCTCAAAATGTTCTAATATCTAAACAGGCTCTAAACCACTCGTTAGTGGGCCACTAAACCCGAAGTTAAGGAAAATCGTCCGGCTTAGCGAGCTTGACAATCCTCGCGAGACTTTGAGCTAAGAATATACACCGAATCGCTCAACTTGGAGCCGAGAGCATTGCATACATGGTGTGTGAACCTGCCTTGAATTTCTTAGAACTTAAGTGAATCATGCCCACTCGAACTTACATGAAGTTGTGGGTTTTGAGCCGTTAGATTTCAATGAAACTTAGGATCTTAGTCTCAAACATTTTTCTATAAGTTTTCCTAAAGCCGCGGCCCCAATCGATGATCGATGACCGTTAAACGAACACTACGTCATAACCATGGACCATTGTATCCGAAATACGAATAATCGTATCCTTGGGTAGATCACCACTATGTTCACCTACTTCATGGTCTAGATTGGCCCATGCACATTCTAGTGGGCCCCAATAGTAGGAAGTGACCTCCCATAGGGTCATAATATCAAAGACCTAGCTCTTAGGGCCATTTGGGCCACATCTGGGACTATAAATAAAGCCTATTTGGGACTCTCTCCCCAAATCTGAATTTGCCCTAAGGAGGAGAGAAAGAGAAGAGAAATAGAGGGAGGGAGAGAGAGAGAGAGAGAGTGGGGCTTAGTGGTCGGTCACGTTGTCCGTCCTTGTGCTCGTCGATATACTTCTCGCGTTGTTGTTTTGAGCTCTTTTACGTCTTCCCCATTCGGAATCCATCAACATCGGGCCAGATCTTTCCTCCATTGCTAAGTAACTGGTTCCTTAGCTATTATTCGCACATCTCTTTTGTGTTTCACCTATTTAAGACATCAGGGTTAGAACCCCTTTCCGTTTCTTTAAAATTTGAAAAATCCTAACATTAGGATTTTCATGTATGCTGGGCTTTGGACCTCTATTGGTCATTTGGGCGCGGTGTGCGCTATTGCGGGAGCTGTAATCGAGTTTGGATCCTCTAGGGTTTCCGTTGTATGCAGCACTCGGGCCCCGATTCGTTGAATCGATTTGAGATTTTTCCAAATTCAAGGTATATAAACCTTAAATCCTAATTAAACATTTGATTAGAATAAAATCCTAAGATTTTAACTCTAGAATTGTGATTTAATGTAGGTGCTTGAAGTTTTTTCTAAATTTTTGAATCACTAAGGCTGCATCCGAATCGAGGAATTTTGACTTTAAGGTGAAGCTCCACCCTCAAGCTTTTCTCGACAAACAATAATTACTTAAACTTGTTGAATTTGCTTATGTTAAAAATGTCAAAATCACTTTAGTGGTATAATCTATTTGTTAGTTGTTAAGGAGTGGATAACATGTTCGATGAAATGTCTCTGTTGTTGTTTGGGTAATAACATGTTCGATGAAATGTCTAAATGGCATAGATTTATAATATTAGAATTTGTCTATGTTTGTGAATGTATGTGACGCCCTACATCATCCGGGTCCTTTTAGATCGGTCGGGCTAGTCGATTGAACTAGGTGCTTTAATATATTGTGTGGTTGATGTGGTATTAAATTTTCTTAGTGTTGCTTTAGATTAAGCTATGACAACCATTTGACTAGTGTACTGCCTACCCTTTGGTCGGCCGACACGGACTCATTCAATCGACCAAGCGAGATATGGTCGATCGTTAGTAGCCACTGTTAGTTTATTATTGTCCACTTAGATCCGTCGAATAAGTTTCATTCAGAGTTAATCATTCTTATGTTTGACTGTTGAATCACCCCCTATGAAATCTGGAATACCATCATTCCCATTATAAACAATCCACTTAAAATCGTATTGCGATACGATCCACTAAGTCTTATGATCCAGGCATAGTGGTGTATGACACTGTGTCTGAGTTGTTAGCCTATTCTGGGGAGACGAGCCTCCCTGTAGTGACCAGTGAGCATTGAAAAAAGTGACAGATCGTTGTCGAATGGCCCTGTGACAAATGTGACATTGGTCGATGTTTGCGTGCATGTACACCGTTCGAACAACCCAGGCGTGCATTGGTTTAATTCTGAGTGACACGCCCGCACCTTTAAATTCATTAATTGTATTTGATATTTGGGTAGCGAGCCATTCCGCTTATTTTAAGCATGGCTAACGAGTTACAGTCAGACCACGCTTTCATAGAAGGATAACTCAAACCTTGGATCAAAGGGTTACTGGCGATGATTGGCGACACATCGCAGGGAGTCAGATGGTCCCAGTTAGACTTGTGATATCATGGCAGTATTCCGGCTTCACCATCGTAGGGAGCCAGATCGCTTTGTTATGTTATCATTACCTACATATGTTTATATGGATAACATGTATAACTTGCTTAGTGTCTGTGTGTTAGAGATAACATGCTTAATATATAATTGTCGTGAACATGTTTATAACTAAATTACCCCGAGTATAATCTTGTGGATATTTCTTCACTATGTTGACATTTGACGACTTCCATTTGACATATGCAGATAACCTAGGAATATGACCAGATGGTGGTGCACTTGGTGCGCCCCAGTAGTATTGTAACTTCATCCTTTTGATAGTTATGCTATCTCCTTCCTATTTTAATTATTGTAATTAGTATAATTCTCATATGGTCTCACACTACATTTGAATTGCACCTCTATGTTAGCCTTATATTTCTTAATTTAATTACCTCTGTTTTACTTTTGATCTGCTAATTGAAATGCATTACCCTGATTATTTGTGTATTAAATGCATGTAAATCTAATTGAGGACATACGTGGGAGTATTTTCTACGTGTGGCATTTGTAGACAAGTATTTTATTAAGTTAACACCGGAAGACTCGGGAATGGGGTCTCCGTACTTAGGTGTCAATTTTCGGGGCGTTACATAAGGCACCGTCGGCTAATCGTTAACCGAGAGCCACCTAGTGCCGTAACTTTTCAAAACCCGAAGATTTTGATGCTCCTTAATAGATCTTACATAACAGATTTGTGTCAAGTGTCCGTTAGCTATTGGATGGCCAATAATTTCTATGCCCATAAATTCAGCCCTCGACATTCGTTCGAAAGAGGAGAGATAGATGTAATACCCCGGTTTTCGTAATCCAAGTTTTAGACCTGTATTCCAAAAACCCAAGTATTAACCTATGAAGATAGCCCCTACTTTACCAAGTATATTTTTTTTTTTCTTTTGCATGAGTATCACAACGGAGGTAAGCCAAGGCATGAATAAAAGAAATGCCCAATATATATAAACAAATTATCTAAGTGGTGCCAATATAGCTTATACAAACCAAATGTCTCATATGTAAACAAAAATTACAGGAGCAACTAATTCAATTGTAAAATAAACTAATGTAGCCAGACTTGAGTTGCGATGTCATCAAGCTTCTCTACTCTATGATTCACCTCAACATTCAAACGTCCATCATCTAAATCACCTGCAATAACTAAGTTTGTTTTGACATCGTCATTAATCACTATCATAGTGAGGTAAAACCCTCCAAAATTTACTAACAAATATAATAATTAAGCATGAATTATCGGGAACAATATATAATGTAATAGTAAAATCATAGAATTCAAGAAGACACAATATTCAATCCAAACCTCACAAATATAATCCAAATTACAATTCAAAGTGTGTACAACAGAATACGATCTACCCATCACAAGTATAACACAAACAACTACAATGTTCAGTTCCCAATTTAATCTTAATGCATAGAGGCATGAAATGCACACCATCCTAAAGATGCACATCCAGTTGGCAATTTCTCGAAGTGGCAAGTCACCAACTCTAATATACAAAAGTACACTGCTCATAGTGACCAACTCACACAAAACTGGGGGTAACACCCACCATGAAAACAAAATTAGAGATTAGCCACCAATGAAAGTACATAATTATGCTGCTCACAATGGCTAGCTCACACAAACTTGGGTGTTCAAACAATACACGGGTCTTTCCAAATTGTTGACCAGGCACATGATAACAACCCTATACAATGCAAGTATGATTAATCTGACCATTATTATTCCAGTTGCACCCAAACCAATTATGATAAGCCCCTTAGATTAATGGCCCTTCAAGTCAAACATATTTCCAACATGAGTCCAATTAGGGGCCTATTCAAATGCTTATCTCATCAACACCTATGAACGCCCCCCTACGTAAGTGTGGTGGTGCCTTCACTTTCTCGGCTTCGGTGTCGATTTATTGGTAAAAAATGAATTTGGTTCGGAATCGCCACTAGCCAAATAAAACTTAAAATCTATGGCTGGCTAGAAACCATAGGATCTCTTAAGGGTCGAAAAATCTCACGATTCCTTAGCTCGAATGACTCCCGTGGTTGATCTGCGACCGTAGATTCTGAGTAAGGGCCTCAGTAATGAAAAAGGAAGAGATTAAGCACCATTTTTTCACCCACACAATGTGCAGTCTCTACTTTACAGGATTTTACAATTTTTGGAGATTTAGTAGAATTTCGGCATTTTATATTTGACCGTGCTTCGCATAACCCATGAGGGCCAGGCAAGTAAAAAAAAAACTATTTAGCCTTACATCGCAGAACCAAGTGGCCTCGGGTAAGCGCACAAAATAAAAATGCAGTAAATAAGATTGGGTGCAAACTAGCCTTGTTTCTCATGGTTTAAAATCCTAGGCGGGCAAATAAAGTAAAAGAAAATGGAAGAGAGAATAATGCAAAGTGAGACATAAGGAAATGTGAATGTAGTTGATGTGCTTGGAATGTGTGAAGTGGAATGCGATTTGAATAGGAGTAGAAAAACTCTTAGTTTTGATAACTTCTGTAATAGACTTTTTTGTCTCCTATATCGAACAGCATATCGGCATATCGGGAAGCTCTGAAGTACCTCGGCCAACGCCTTCACAAGAACTCCCACCCTCGATTTCTATCTGTATTTTTTCCTGACTCTCTCTAAATTTCTAACGCTTTTTTTTTTCTACTCTCTGATTCTCACGAACACTCTCACCCGTCCCTGACTTGTTATCTCCTTCTCTCTTCCTCTCTGCTTGAATGGTGATCGAGCGACTTATATAGAAGTTGGGCAGCCGCAAATCTTAAGACAACCATAATTTTCCTCGGGTCGTGTTGTGGACGCCTCATTTTCTACAGTGTAAGTGGGGCTTGCTTGTTGCACTGTCCGTTATGCTGATGGAGAGGGTGAGTTTTATTATAATTATATATTATATATTATATATATAAGGTAACGATAATATTTATATTATATATATAATAGAAAAGAAGTAATGATGACTTTTATTAAATAGGTAATGATTATTTTTTTTACATAGTATATAAGAAACATAATGATTACATTTATATATTAGTTTTTATTTTTTTTTCTGCAAACAGTTTAAATGTCTGTATTTTGTTTATTATCCGTCAGTTTTCGATAATCTTAGTCTTGTTGGAAAGATAATCAGATAAGCTTCTTAACAAAACTAGAATCACTTTGATCGAACTTCATTTGGCTTAATGAAAGTACGACCGTTTGATGTATGAAAATTGACCATCTGCAATTTGATCGATCGCCCGCTTTCGATGATCTTGGGTTATTTGGAACGATCCTCTGATATGTTTTTCAATGGTTCTGAAATCACTTCAACCGGATCCCGTTTGACTAGTAAAAGTGTGACCAGAGGTTTTACGATTTTGGTCCCTTGAAAATGTACGATTTTAGTAAACGGGCCAGATCTCCTTCATCCTAACTCGGATTGGGAGAAACTCAAGTACATTAGGAAGATTATTTGATCACATTTCTAATTAACTATAAATCACCTTACTCGGTCGAGATTTGTTCTTTGTACTATTATGGCCACTTTGTGTACAAGAATGACTATACTTTTTCTTAATCTTGAAGATGTGAAATACAAGATTATTTAGAGAGACTAGATGATAAAATAGAGTGTTCCTTAGGTAGAGAGAGAGTTCATTTGATCTTTTTTTCGCACATCGGTTGCCATATACAGAGAGTTTTTCAAGGTTCTGGAGTTTGGTTGTACGATAGTGACCGAATCGTTACTAACTTTGGCGTTGACCAATCGGGTTCATTGGTTGTCTTCGAGACGTGCCGATGTCGTTCTCTGCTTGGTCCGTTTGGATTTCTAAATTGATAGGAGACGATTTTACTGAAGTCATGTTGAAGCTCAAAAAACGGTTTAAGTTCATTTCAGGTGGGGTGTCTACAACACCTTTAAATCAACAAGTCTAATTAAGGACACAACAAGGGTTCTTTCTATTTCCCCACCAGGGTACAACACATCCTTCCAAACACTTTTAGGGCCACAAATCTAAAGTCTTTTTTTCATGAATGAAGAACTTGCTTTGCATCGAAGAAACACTAAGTCCAGCATATGGGTGTAGACTTAGGTGACGACTAAGGATTATAGCTATGAATTATTGCTACTCCTAAAGTAGGATTAAGCTACTAATTACTCTAAAGAAACGATTATGTTAAGTAACACACACACACACACACACACACACACACACACACACACACACACATATATATATATATATATATATATATATATATATATATATATATATATACTTGAAAGATAAACTTGGGGTTAATTTGTTTGGCATGAGACTCATTGCTCCGTTGAAGTCAGATTATCTCAATCATCTAGATGCTTCCCATGTTTAACGATTACAACAACTGTTTCAGCAAGATCGGTCTTTTAGATCCTTCTTCCGCTTTGACACCTGTCCCAATAACTATTGATAATGCTTCCTCCTTATTTGACCACGTTTCTGCTCAATTACCTTACTTTTTTATGACATGTATAGCTCGATCATCGCCAACTATACTCCTGCAAAACCCACTTCAAATATCTCTGCAAAGTTTATACATCCTGTATACTTCTCGTGTGATGATGTGTTTCCTTCTCATTGGTTCTCTCAAGAATGGTAAAAAGGATACAGCAGAAGGTTAAAATTGAAAAACATCTAATAGTCATATTTAAGTAAACAAGCATAAAGAATTGAAGGTTAGGATTATAAAATTCATTTGATTCTTATATTGTAACTCAAAAGGGGTCTGGCTCCATAGCTTAGTGGCAGACATACTCCTGTTTCAACACTGAGACGAGGGACCCATGAGGCGTGGGTGGGTATATGCCATGTGGGTGTTGTTAATTCTATTGTGGTTCCATGAATGTCAAGCACACATAACACTTTTCCATTGGCGGCAGGTATATGACACCTATTCGTGGTTGACAGGTCAAATTTTCTTAGCTGCCCTAATATACCTGTGAAGGTACCCTGCACAACAAGAACCACCCATTTGTAACTTTCATGTGACCCACACAGTACATCAAGTACTCTACCTCATTTTCACCTTGGAATCCAACTATCATGAACATCCGCAACTTAGGAGGCCCCACTCTGGAGAAAAAGTTAAAGAGGGGACACCCACAATAAGTTTTGTGTAAGACCCAATTTGGTGTCTCTATGCCATCCCATCCATTCATTTGATACCTCATTAAAATGAAAGAATTGGCCAAATTCAAAATATTCCATGACTAAGATGGGCCATAGCAGACTCGGATTGCATAGTGTAGTACGCCATACATGTGCATTTTATGGACACCATTCATCCATTTTCTGTATCATTTTATATGTATCATTTTATATCACGAGCTAAAAATAAGACAGATATAAATCTCAGGTGGACCACACACAAAAAACAGTGGTGATTAAATGCCCACCATTAAAAACTTCCTACAACCCACTGTAGTGTTTATTTGCCATACAACCTGTTCATTAGGTCGCACAAACCTGGGTAAAGAAAGCACGAATATCAACTTGATCCAAAACTTGTGTAGCACTGGTGAAGTTTTAAATGATGGGTGCTCAGTCACCATTGCTTTAGTTGGTATTGTCCACCTAAGATTTAGATACGTCTCTTCTTTTTTTTTTTTGGCTCATGCTCTAAAATGAGCCGGCCAAACAAATAGACAGCATAGATCAAACATATACATCATGGTGGGGCTTACGTAACTTTTTCAGCAGCACGTGTTACCGACATGGTTAAGTTGGCAGGAAGTTCCTGCCTGGAATGCTAGGTGGGGCCCATCGTGATGTTTGTGAGAAATCCACCCCATCCATACGTTTTGTGATCTCATTTTAGGACATGCAACAAAAAATGAGGAGGATTCACAACTAAAGGAGCCACACAAGAGGAAACAGTGAGGATTTGGTGACCACTATCGAAACATTTGTATGCTACAAAAGTTTCATATCATGCTAGGTTTTTTTCATGTTTTCACTTCATCCCAATGAAAATGAGCATATAAACGGTTTGAATGGTATATTAACATCAAGGTGGAGCTCAGGGAGATTTCAACATAGGAAACTCTTTCCTTAGTTTTCCCTCTAGTGTGGCCCATTTGAGTTGCTGATCCACCTTATTTTTGGTCCCATGTCCTAAAATGAGATTAAAAAAATGGATGTACCGGGTGGATTTCTGACAAATATCATGGTGTCCGGTTTAAGTGTGCTTCACTACCCAATCCGAGTCTAGCCATAAAACACCTAAATTTAGATGTTTTGAGGTGAGGCCCACCTGAGCAGTGAATCAGCCTTACTTTTGGTATTAAGGTAAAGAATGGGACGATGCAATTAATGGACGGAGAGGATTTCATGAACGTTAAGGCGTTTCCAACACAGCAGATAAGGTGAAACCTGCAGGTACAGACGCGAGGTACGCAGGCATCTCTTTTCTACGTCGAAGCGAGCCATTGAGCTAAACTGTCGAGTCGAGCCAAGCCGATCCGGTGTGCGATGCGATAAATAACGTCATGTGCTTTCATGGAGAATGACGTTGGGTCTTGCTGACGTGGTGCAAGGAAAAAAAAGGTACGGATTAGGTGTTATCTGGGGAACCTTACCGTGGGGCCCACATGGATTTTTTTTTTTTATATCCACACCGTCCATCCCAGTTTAGGATGGGTTCAAAACGGACGCGGATTTCCTTTCTTGCGTTGGAAATCTAGGTGGGGCCCATTTGTGATGTTTGTTAGAAATCTGCACCGTTTATCTTTTTAATGAGCTCATTTTAGGACATTCGATGAAAAAATGATAGGGATTCAAGATTCAAGTGGACTGCGCAGTGATTTTATATGCCATCCATACCATTCATAATGTCATTCCTATTGGGATGAACTGAAAGCACAGATATCAGCCTGATTCAAGTGGTGCATCCGGCTCTTTTATTTTTTTAAAGACGTCTTAAAATGAGCTCACAAAATGGATGAACGGGGTGGATGTCTCATAAACATTACAGTAGCCCCATTTTTATTTGCAATCCAACCTGTTGATAATGTCAAGAAGATCTGGATGAAGGTAAAATATAAAGATCAGATTCATCCAAAACTTTTGTGGCCAACAAAAGGTTTTTAATGGTTAGTCATCACTGTTTCTAGTGGTATGGTCCACCTGAGATTTTTTTTTCTTCTTAGAATTTGGAACAACTTCCTAAAATGAGATGAAAAAACAGATGGACCGTGTGGATATATAAGAAATAACATAATTATGGGCCCCACACGGTTAGGGTAACCACCTCTAAGCTGTTCCCCGGGCAACAGCTAATCCGCTCCCGGAACAAAACGCGTTCACACTTCACATCGAGCACGTGATGATTGGTCACCATAACATGTTTTCAGGAACGAGATCCGGGATTCGCGCGAAGAAAAGAAGCTTGGAAATGATTCCGTGCACAAAATGGCCTTCTTTTCCCACCTAGACGTACGTTATCCAATCCAGGTGGCATGTGGGCCGTCCCAAGATGGGAATAGTCTGCATAACCTTCTTTCTGCCAGGCTGCCAGGCCTAAAAGATCCATGCCCTGTGGGGCCCACTCCGTCCATCAGATGAAGGGATTAGGTGATGGTCCCTACACCACCCCTAGCCGTAGTTATGTGTGGGGTGCCGTGGGCCCATCGGGATGTAGTGCATCTTATATCTACACCTTCCATCCATTTTTTTCAACTTATGTTATTGTATGAACCCAAAGATGAAGCAGATCCAAAGCTCAAGTAAATTAAAAGGATTGAAGACATTTTTTAAAGGGATGGATGAGAAGAAAATAAAAAGAAAACTCAAATTTATGTCATTTGCGGCTGCTGGTCGTGCGTGCTCAAGGGCCGGTCATCTAACCAGTCGTATTTCCTCTGAACAGCCGCTGAACTCATTGAATTGTTTAGAACCCTGACTAACTGGTCAATTGACCGGTCGCCACCCAACTCTGACTGGTCTGAGCTCCCTAACAACTGGTCCGCAGACACCTAAAAACTTCTCGTGGTTTCGCGATTTTTTTTTTTAATTTTTCTTATTTTCTTTCCTAATTGTTCTAAGATTATTTTCTTAATGCGCAAGTTAAATTTTTAGAGCTTAGTTACATTATAAATAGCTCTCTTAAGCTCATTTTGTGATAGTTTTTTATTATTATTATTATTAATGAAACCTTGAATTTTACTCATTGTTACTCGTAGATTCGAAGAAGAGGTCTCGCGGATTCGAGATATCCCTTCGTGGATTTGAAGAAGAGCGGTTGAAGAGTCCCAATAGATCTGTGGATTTGGGTCAGTTATCCTACTAGAGAGACGGTGTTCGATCACGTCCCTTCTACACTACGCCAAGAAAGAACAAAAATCAGCACAATCCAAAACTCAAGTTTGTTCATAGGGCCACACGGCATTTATATTTCATTAAATCAGTTCATAAGTGCAGCACACTGAAATGAAGGTAAAATACAAAGATAAGCTTGATTCAAAATTCAGGCAGCCTACACCAAATGAATTTAGTCATTTTTCACGTTTTTAATTGATAAGCTTAACCTCTTATATGCATAACTAAAATAAGACCTTTACCTAATGAATGAAGTGGATTTTACATATACAACATTATAGGCCATACAGAGCTCAAGTGTTTTAATGGGCAAAATAGAGTATACCGGTCCATTTACATACATGGGTCCAACTCCATGACTCAGTGTGGCAGGCAGACTCTCTTTCAACAATATTGCTAGGGGTTGAATCTCCATGTGGGGTGGGTGGGTGAATGAGTGTTGGGGGGGGGGGGGGGGGGGGGGGGGGGGCTGTAAAAAATACCGAAAAAAGAAAAACAGCCCGTATACATCAAGCCTTTTCACTCTTCCTAATGAAATGTCAAAATCCATTTTTATTACTCTATATGCCTAGTTGGTCTCAGATTGCTTAGGGCCAGTTTAAGTCAATGTAAATACATGTAAATTAAGGCATTAAATGAATACACCATAGTGCTTGAAAGGAAAGAGGAGTTGCACCTCCAAAATTGCACCCTTTTTTTTTTTTATGAAATAACAAGTGATTCCAAACCAAAACTCCATGGGCCATGATATATTTGTTATATCCACACCATCCATTTAATAGTTCTGATCATTTTAAAATACGAACACAAAAATGAGGCAGATTCAAAGCTCTAGTGGACAGCACGGTAGAAAACAGTGTAGGTTGAAAGATAACCATATAAATGTTCTTCTTGTGTTGTGATCCACTTGGGCTTTGGATCTGCCTATTTTTTGGATCGTGACTTAGAATGATATGGAAAAATGAATAGGTGGCGTAGATAAAACACACACAACGTGGTGGGGCCGACAAAGTTCATCTTGATTTGCTAACTAAGAAAGTTGTGCTGTCAAAGTAATACAGCCTCCCTTACGGGCGCGGATTTCCTGCCAAGCCTGCAGTAATGTTTTTTTTATAAATTTACCCCCCTCCATCCGTTTTGGGAGCTCATTTCAAGATATAATAACAAAAATGAATCGGATCCAAGACTCAAGTGGGCCGAAAATAAAGGAAAAGGTGGGTAGGTAAATTATTACTGTTGAAACTTCCTTGGGTCCACAGTGGTGTTTATATGACATTTATACCGTTCATAACGTCACTACTACTTTGATGAATTGTAAACACAAATATTATCCTAATTTGAAACTCCTGTGGCTCCACAAATATTTAAACTATGGATGTTCAATCCTCACATTTTCGGCCCACTTGAGTCTTGGATCCGGTTCATTTTTGTTTTCACGTCCTAAAATGAGCTCCCAAAACGGATGGATGGGGTGGATTTATCAAAAAAACTACTGTGGCCCCACCTTGGTTCCCAGTGCAAGAACTTCCTATGCGAGGCTTTCACAAGAAATCCGCGCCCCTCCCTTCCCCCTTAAATCCCTGTTGTAAGTAATTAATGCTAAAAAAGTCGGTGCTACATCGACCTTAGTGCTATGTGGATGTCACCGTGACCCCACCATGACGTATGTATTATATCTATACCATCCATCCCTTTGGCAAGATAATTTTTAGGCATGGCCCAAAATGGAGGCAGAGCCAAAGCTCAAGTGGAAAACACCATTGAAAGTAGCGGGGACAATGACAACCACCATTGAAATCTTCTTAGGCCCACCATGATGTTTATTTGCCATCCAAGCTGTTGATAATGAAGGTAAAACACAAATATCAGCTTGATCCAAAACTTCTGTAGCCTGGGAAGTTTTCAATGGTAGGTGTTCAGTCCCCACTACTTTCTTTGGTGTGGTCCACTTGAGCTTTGCCTCTGCCTCAGTTTTGAGGTCATGCCCAAAAATACTCTCTCCAAATGGATGGACTGTTTGGATACAGCACATACATCATGGTGGGCCCCCATGCAAGGGTTTTGGGTTCCACCATATGGATTTGTTTTATCCATATTGAAGGGTATGATCCCAAAATTGATACGGATCCAAATGTTACGTGGACCACACTACAGAAAACAGTCCATTAGTTACAAGGGTTTTGGATCAAGCTGATATTTGTGTTTTCCCTTCATCCACCGTTTCCTTAGGACATCTGCGATTTGAATGTGGGGAAATGAGTGGGCAGTGCAGATAAAACACATGTATCATGGTGGGGCCACAGAGCATTTCCATCGCCACATGGTGTACCCCATCTAATAAGTGTACGGCCTGACTTCATTTAAGGTGGCAGTTATGGTGTTGCCTGCCTTTTTCTGCACCGTTCAAATATTGAATGTTGGCAGCTTGTCTCTTGGAATAGAATGACAACATGATTCATGTACAAGGGTACCTGATCTTTTCTGGGGGCGGATTTCCTGCGAAAGCCGTGTGCAGGAAGTTCCGGCGCTAGGAACCAAGCTGGGGCTACATTGATTTTTTTTTTATAAATCTATCCGGTCCATCTGTTTTGGGAGCTCATTTTAGGACATGAGAACAAAAATGAACCGGATCCAAGACTTAAGTGGGCCGAACTAAAGGAAAAGGTGGGTAGGTAAAGTACTATGGTTGAAACCTCTCTGGCTCCACAGTGATGTTTATATGACATCCATACAATTCATAATGTCACTACTACTGGGATGAACTGGAAACACAAATATTATCCTGATTCGAAGCTCCTGTGGCTCCACAAATATTTCAACTGTGGACGTTCAATCCTCACGTTTTCGGCCCACTTGAGTCTTGAATCCGGTTCATTTTTTTTTTCATGTCCTCAAATGAGCTCCCAAAACGGATAGACAGGATGGATTTTTTTAAAAAAATCACTTTGGGAGCCACCTTGGTTCCCAGCGCGCGTGCGCGAAATCGTGCCTTCTTTCTGAGTATGTTGGCAGACATGCTAATTATAGAACGTGTGTTCAAGATCCGAGCTTTTCCGTTTTTAAATAACGTGTTTTTCAGACTTTCTAACTAAGGGCTCTCAATGGGTCGTATCTGAGTCCATATATCTATGGATGGATTAGGATCGGATTTGGATTCAACTCGGATCCAAAAGGTGATATCTATATATGATTCATTTATAAATGGTTAGATTCATTTTTTATCCAAAATCCATATAACCAACGGATCTATATAACCATTGGGGTCAAATCTAGGTCCGAATCCACCCCATTACAAATCCAAAAAAATATAAAATATATAGTATAATATATTTAATTTAGTAGAAAAATGATACAAATCCCACTATTTACTGTGGTATAGTCGACCTAAGAGTGACATGTCTTAATTTTGAGACACGGCTTAAAATAATCTATAAAGCGGATGGCCAGCATGAATATAACATATAAAGTAAGGTGACAATGAGTCGGATCTTAATTGGATTCGGATCGAACTCGGATATATTCGTGTGAATCCAAATCCGGTCCATTTAACTAATCAGACCTATTTTAAGATCCAAATCCGCATTATACGGATACGAAGCGAATAAGATATCGAATCTGACCCGCTCCATTGAGAGCCCTACTTTTAACCTAAAGACTTCAGTGGGCCACACATCTAAAACAATTAGGAGCGCAACTTGTAAGACCCTGACCATAGGGCCGACGTCAATGTATTCATTTTATATCCACGCCATCCATCTATTTTTTCAGGTTATTTTAGAATATGGTTCCAAAAATGAAGTAAATGCAAATTTCACATGGACCACACCAGAGGAGATAATAGTAATTGAATGTCCACCATTAAAAACTTCCTAGCATCCACCATCATGTTTATTGACCATCCAACCTATTGATAGGGTCATAAAGATGTATGAAACAATGTTGATGAGATCCAAAACTTTTGTATACCACACAAGGTTTTTAATGACTAACAACAATTGTTTCCAGTAGTGTGGTCCATCTGAAATTTAAATATGCTTTAGTTTTAGAGCCATGGCCTAAAGAAGCCAGAAAAACAGATGGACAACAGGGATATATAATGCATATGTCAAGATGGGATCGTTTGTAAAACAGATTCATCAGGGAGATTAAGATAGAAAATATGTTTTTTGATGCTTAGACGCCTGATTCCCTTTTTTTTCTTCTATTTCGTTCGTGTGGTCGAGATGTAAGTCGCTTCTTTTTTTTTCTTCTTTACTTAGGATTTTCTTCCTCATTTGTTGTTTCTTTTTTAGGCTTTGCTCTAAGTAACAAGAGGTTTCCTCTCTTAATTTTCCAGAAAAAAGAAAGATGGCCCCTTATGATCTGGAGTGATGGCTTTGCTGTTGCTTGGATGGACCGTTCATGATCATGAGTTTGTGGCCCACCCAATGATTTAGGTAGCAATAAATGAAATTCCAAAAAGTAATATTAATGACTTTTCATGAATGGGAGACTCTGCTGATTGTAATCCACACGACCGCTTGTGGGAGGAAGATCACCCACGAATGGTTTTCCGTTGGTTGAGCCCCCCACCTTTTTTTTTACCGTTCATATGCTGTGCCCAAAAGTAGTCCAATCAACGGCCAGGATCATCCAACCGGTGCGATTTTCTTAGGCAGGCCTCATCCATGACAGCCCGTTGAGGAATAAATTGACCGACGTGTACGCAAATAGAGTGCATCGTTACTAGATTCATATCTAGTGATCAGAACCATTGATTTGATATGCAGTACTCTGAACATGCGGCGGATATTGTTATCGATCAGAACCGTTAATTTATAACCTTAGTGGTAGATTGATTATGATGGCTCGACAGCCGTCCAGATCTGAAAATACAACCTTTCGATCAAAAGTGCATACACCAAAAATAGTGTGGTAGGAAAAGGGAGACATTGGTTTATTCCAGACCATGAATCTGGTCGGGCCTACTATGGATGAAAGGTTAGAAGAAAATCTCTTCGATGGAATAATCCCATCCTTGAAATTCGTGGCGTCCAAAATGGACGGTTCAGGGCAATAGTACACTTTCCACGAAAAGATGCACGAGAAAAACTTCGATACTCTGGCAGAGTAATACAACGCACTTTGAAACTACTTAGAAATTGCGAACATAGCATTCAAATAATTCAAATTGAACCGTCCAAATCATGGGTCCCAGTTCAGATGTATCATAAACTGAAAATTAAGCTCATTTAATTGCCCAACCGTCTGATTTATGGACATTTAATAGACGGTTAAAATGAAAATCAAAACAAGGGTCTTGACCGTCGGATCAGTGGTCCCACGGCTGCGATGTCTTCTAGAAATAAAGATAGGCGAGCTCGTGGTTAATGTGAGAAAAGGAATGTGTAACAAAATGGTGGGGCCCACCAGCTGCCACGTAGTTTGGACGGACCAGAGCACGGTTTGGAAATAAGAGATTGTGAGAATCCATGCTTTATTAAAAGATGGAAATGTTCAATGAATCTAATCATATACATACACCACGTGTACGAGAGATCTTGATCTTTGATCTTGTGGGGCCCATCATGGATAGGATACAGCTCTAAGGATGTGAAATGAATTGAGGGAACGACCCTAACTAACCCGTCAGATGGGTTTAACCATTGCATGTGGGACAACTGGCATGTTTCTTTTGAATTTCAACCGTCCATTGGGGTGAAAACGGGTGGGGTGGACCCTATGGATTATGTCTTCATCACCCATTGGGAGACTGGGTCTGACTCAATCTCAACCAGGGAAGACTCGTTCAGTTGACTCGGCCACTTGATCAAATCAGAACGACTCAGCAGCGACTCTAATCGAGTCCAGTAATTTTTTTTATTAATTTATGGCGATAAATAAATTACTTTTTTTCAATAAGAATTATTTGCTAATAAAATAGTTTATTAGCTCAAAGTTACAACCATAGGTTAAAAAAGGATAAAAAAAACTTTTTTATTTTTTACTTTCTCAGTCTCTTGCCTGTTTTCTTGGCTGGTTAACATGCCACAGCCTCTCCCACCATGTCTTAGGTTTGAGACATGCTAGCAGCGTCAGTGGGCCCATTGTGTGATTAGCCTCTCCAACCAGGTTGCAAGTTTGAGACACGCAATTTGTGGTGTGTGAGTTGCATGACTAGTGCAGTAAAGGGTAGTGGATTTTGAAGGTCTGCCCACATGATGGATGACGTACTCCTCACATAATGGACTATCCACATTAAAGGTGAGGTGAATAGTCCATGTTAGTTGCCTTTCCAAAAAGAGAAAAAAGACATGGACCTTACAAGGTAAGTGGTCCATATTGAAGGTAGACCCTCTATGATGGACAATTCACATTGAAGATGGGACCAAGGTAAGCCAGACATAATCATGGTGGGGTGCATCTACTGAAACATGTTGGACATGAGTCACATGCCACATGGGCCCTAGGGTTCCTGATTCACCACTTTTTAACTAATAAAAATAAATAAGAGTATTTATATATTTCTCCCTTAAAAATAGGCCTGGCAACGGGTCATGTTGAACCCCGTTCATGTCAGTGTCAAAAATTTGCTCACCCAAAACTGGTCCGTTAACTAACAGGCTCAAATCTAAATACCCAAACTCATTCGTTAATTTAACGGGTTAACTTGACCCGTTTAACCCATTAGGCCAATCTACTTATCAGATGGCCACACCGTTAATGAGGACAATTGATAGTTTGACCCAACGTGTAGTTGTGGTCCACTTAGTGGGCCCATTCTATCATAAAAAACAATAGGGTTCACTCATGAGATCAGGAGGAATTACCTGTACATTGTGATATTGCATATGATGGAGTGCTAAGGTTCATAGGTGGGCCATGGTTTAGTGATATAGACCATTATGTTAATGGGTTAAACAGGTTCGCCAGTGAAACACCGACCCAACCCGTTATGTCAATGGGTCTTAATGGGTCAACCCATTAGTGACCCAACACGATAAGGTTGGACCTGAACAATAATTTTTTTCCTGCGGGTTAGCGGGTCATGTGGAATTTTGCCAGGCCTACTTAAAAAGGACCACCCTTGAAATTTCAATTATTTGAAGCATTATTTTGTAAAATCTAAATTCCTATGAAATTTGTGGAAAATGTATTAATGCTATTGATAACATTTTTAAATCATAATTATTAAATATCAAGCCCAGTTGGGTCTAATCTTCGTGTCCACAGGACCCAATCGAACCTTGAGTCAAGTCCGCTTTACAGATTTTCGAACCATGGTCACCACTCGATTCAAAGTCAGTTTGAATTGTCAAAAGTCTTAAATGTATGACCCAAACCATCACAGGCTTTGAAAACCATAGAAAAATGGGTGGGTCTAGAACCTCTTTGTCTAGGCTTGACCCATCTTATTCCGACTTAACCATGATCTAGACCCAACCAATTTTCTAATGAATCAGAGCTAGGGCTGCATTCCGTACTTGTCGGTCAAATGGGTCAGGTCTGTGACACCACTTGGTCTGACTCCAACAACTCATTTACATCCCTATATGTACGAGGTCCATGCACATGCCTACCTGGCACATCTATGTAAGATCCAAGCGATCCAAGCCATTCATTGGGTAATACACATGATCTTGGTGAGGCCCACCATTCGTCCATTTCTTTTAAACATCCATTTCTGTGCATGCAAGAATTTTATTACCTATAAGGTCACAAGCTCGATGTGGACCACCAACATTTGTTTATCGGACATTTTAGTATAAAAATAAGAGGGGGTCAAAAGACTTTTTTATATGATTGAAGGGTGGTGAAATCCTTTTCATCGTTGGTAGATTATAAGAAGAGTTTGGATTTAATACTCTAGCTTCTTATGAAGCTCCATATAACACCTAATTCGCTCCCCCCTTACCTTAACATGCGAGGACCATGTGTTAACCCATTCACAGGTGCATAGATATGAAAATGGGGGAGCGGATTAGGTTTTTACCCTTACTGTGTAGAGCCCAACTTGATGAATGTGTTGTATATCCACTCTATCCATCCGTTTTTTCATAACATTTTAGGATTTTATTTAAGAAATCAAACAGATCCAAAGCCCTGGTGGACCACACCACTGGAAAATTGATTAATGATAATTAAAAGCCTTTTTTAGGCCACAAAAGTTTTGGATCAAGCTGATATTTGTATTTTCCCATCATCCAGGTATGTTTGAACTTATCAATGGGTTGGATGACAAATAAACATTAAGAATCTTCTTACAGCCGGCCATGGGAAGTTTTTAATGGTGAGCATTCAATCACCACCGTTTCCGGTGGTGAGGTCCACCTGAGATTTGAATCTGCTTAATTTTTTGGATCACCTGCTAAAATGGGCCGGAAAAATAGGTGGACGGCTTGGATATACAAAAAATCATCAAGGTGGGCCCCACGGTAACAGTAACACCCACTAGCCTGTACGCGAGCCTTATTCCACACACGTGCGGGAGTGTACCAGAGGGTGTGAGAAACAAGCTGATGGCTACAGAGAAATTTGTTTTAGCCATCCATTTACTTTCTACATTGTAATGCACTTGCGTGGGCCCCACTCTAAAGCTAGAAGATCTAATAAGTGTGGCCCACCGGATGAAATTGGATGCACCATCCAAATGAAATGTAATTATTAGCAACCTTGGGATCCAAATTGCCAAAACCAATGCCAACCTCCCAAAATAAAATAAACCAACGGCCCAAATTGCTCAAGATGATATTCGACCGTGCAAGTACATTCTGGTGGGCCATTACGAAATCGGATGGTGAGGATCAACGGTGAATATTTAATGAATCAACCACATTTTTTTCAAACAGTGGGACATATCCACAAGGGATTAATGTTATGCTAGGCTACAACCAGGTTCAGGAAATCATTGCTCATTTTTAAATTCATTTGGGCTGTTCCAGGCCTGGCCCACCTAAATGAACGCCATTCCATTAGTGCTAGAGAAATCTAAATGAGCTGGATTGTCATCCTGGGCCTTTCTTGAATACCATATAAGGCCCATTTCAATTATTTGTTGGAGAACGATCGTATGTCTATGTAGAATGCACATTGGGTATCTGGTGCATCTGTTCATGCTTACCGTACATCTCATGAATTATCTTCATCCAAAACTCAGGTGGGCCCACCTATATGTATTCACGTGGTTTGGCCCACCTGAGTTTTTGGAATGTACTGAGTTTTGTATCCTCCGACATGTTGTCCCCCTATTGTTCCGTTGCTTTGGCCCACCTGAGTTGAAAATCTAAGTCTAATATAAAAGACAACTTTGGATGGAATTAACAAATCATCAAGGCCCCACAAAGCTCGAATGTATGGACGTATGTGATCATTCCTCAGCTTTATTAAAGCTGAAGACTGGAACCAAGATCAGATCTCAACCCTTCTCATGCGCCCACAGTCTAATCTGGCCCAATTGGATCATTTAGTACATACTTTAAAGGGTTATTTGACAACATGTATTGGAACGACTTTAGGGGAAATTTTAGGGGAAATGATAGAAGTAGGGTGACTTTAGCCACGTGTATTTGGAAAGTTACTGCTAAAATCCAGTAAAAGGGTGAGACTCTAACTCTGGATTCACATCAAATCCATGCCAACGTTAAGGCCTCGTTTGGAATGGATGAAATCAAATGAAAGGACTCCCTCCGAATAGGTCAAAAAAGGTGGGAAAACGGCTCTCGACAATGGAATTTTTTTTTTTAATATTTTTTTGAAAAATATTTCCTTCTAAACCCTTGAAAAATAAGGTTTCCATTCCTACGTTTTTTCTCCTCTCAGCACCGATGAAGTGAGTCCATAGTCTCACCCAAGACTACGTAGCCCTTCCCATGGGCCCACTTGGATATATGTATCCTATATCAACGTCATCCATCCATTTTTTCAGATCATTTTAGTGCGTGAACTCAAAAATGAAGTAGATCCAAGTGTCAGGTGAACCATACTATAAGAAATAGTGATGATTGAATGCCACTGCGATTAAAGACTTCCTAATTTTATAGCTAAAAAAAAAAAAACACAAATATCACTATGATCCAAAACTTTTTATAGCTAGGAGAAGTTTTTAATGACATAGGATACGAGAAGTTTTTAATAATCCGTCACCATTGTTTCCTATAGTACGGTCCACCTAAGATTTTGATTTGTTTCATATTTGGGATCATGCTCTAAGATGATATTAAAAAACAATCACCACTGTTTCCAGTGGTGAGGTCCACCTGAGATTTGAATCTGCTTAATTTTTTGGACCACCTGCTAAAATGGGCCGGAAAAATAGGTGGACGGCTTGGATATACAAAAAATCATCAAGGTGGGCCCCACGGTAACAGTAACACCCACTAGCGTGTACACGAGCCTTATTCCACACACGCGCAGGAGTGTACCAGAGGGTGTGAGATCAACCACATTTTTTTCAAACTGTGGGACATATCCATAAGGGATGTATGTTATGCTAGGCTACAACCAGATTCAGGAAATCATTGCTCATTTTAAATTCATTTGGGCCGTTCCAGGCCTGGCCCACCTAAATGAACGCCATTCCATTAGTGCTTGAGAAATCTAAATGAGCTGGATTGTCATCCTGGGCCTTTCTTGAATACCCCACAAGGCCCATTTAATTATTTGTTGGAGAACGATCACACACGTCCAAATGTACGGTAATGATCGTATGTTCGAGTCCTGTGGGGCCCACCAAAAATGTCTACTTAGAATGCACATTGGGTATCTGGTGCATCTGTTCGTGCTTACTGTACATCTCATGAATTATCTTGATCCAAAACTCAGGTGGGCCCACCTATATGTATTCACGTGGTTTGGCCCACCTGAGTTTTGGAATGTACCGAGTTTTGTATCCTCCGACATATTGTCCCCCATTGTTCCGTTACTTTGGCCCACCTGAGTTTTGGAATGTACTGAGTTTTGTATCCTCTGACATGTTATCCCCCATTGTTCTGTTGCTTTGGCCCACCTGAGTTGAAAATCTAAGTCTAATGTAAAAGACTACTTTGGATGGAATTAACAAATCATGGAAGCCCCACAAAGCTCGAATGTGTGGACGTATGTGATCATTCCCCTTGTTTATTAAAGCTGAAGACTGAAACCAAGATCAGATCTCAAGCCCTCTCATGAGCCCAAGTCTAGTCTGGCCCAATTGGATCGTTTAGTAAATACTTTAAAGGGATATTTGACAAGATGTATTAGAATGTCTCCAGGGGAAATCATAGAAGTGGGTGACTTTAGCAACGTGTATTTGAAAAGTTACTTCTAAAATCCAGTAAAAGGGTGAGACTCTAACTGGATTCACATCAAATCCTTGCCAACGCTAAGGCCTTGTTTGGATTCGATGAAATCAAAGGAAAGAACTCCCTTTCTTGTCGTTTGGGAAGCTGAACTATGTCAAAAAAGGTAGGAAAATGGCTTTCTTACGATGCAAAGGTTTGTTCAAAAAAATTTCGAAAAGATTTCCCTCTTAACCTTTGAAAAATAAAGTTTCCTTCCCTACATTTTCTCTCAGCACTGACGAAGTGAATCCGCAGTCTCACTCAAGACTACGTAGCCCTTCCCATGGGCCCACTTGGATGTATGCATCCTATATCCACGTTGTCCATCCATTTTTTTTCAGATCATTTTAGTGCGTGAACTCAAAAATGAAGTAGATCCAAGTCTCGGGTGGACCGTACTATAAGAAATAGTGATGATTGAATGCCCCATGATTGATGACTTCCTAATTTTATAGGTATAAAAAAAAAAAAAAAAAAAATCACTATGATCCAAAACTTTTTATAGCTACGAGAAGTTTTTAATGATATAGAATACTAGAAGTTTTTAATGATCAGTCACCATTGTTTCCTATGGTACGGTCCACCTGGGATTTTGATATGTTTCATATTTGGGATCATGCTCTAAAATGATATTAAAAAACATATGGATGGTGTGGATATTGAATAACATCAAGGTGGGAACCATGGTAAAGGCAGCACTATCATGGGTGAGCCCACCAACACCTAGCTAGAGACGGATGGTCCAGTCGATGACTCTGTGTGGTTTACCATGATGTATACTTTTCATCCACTCCGTCCATCAATTTCAAAAAATCATTTCAAGGCATTAGCCCAAAAATGAGGTAGATTCAAATATCAGGTGGACCACACTATAGGAAACTGTGGTGATTGAATGCCACCATTAAAAACTTCTTTAGGGCCACCAAAGTTTTGGATCAAGCTGATATTTGTGTTTTCCCTTCATATTGGTCTGTGTGACCTAATCAACAAGTTAGCAACTAAACAATTCAGTGGGCCGTAGAAAGTTTTTAATGGTGGGCATTCAACCACCATTGTTTTCCATAATATAGTTCACCTGAGGCTTGGATATGCTTCATTTTTTTACTAATGCCCTAAAATGAGTTGGACAAATGGGTGGACAATGTGGATAAAACATATACATCATGGGGTGGCCATAGACCCTTTCCAGCACCAACTAGTAGGATGTGGAATGGAAGGGTCATTGCCACATCCTATGTCAAATGCATTACATCCGTTGGGATCAGCCCTCAATGTTAGGTATTGGGACAAAAAATCAGCCCAATCCACAACTTATGTGAGCCCGTCCATAAGAAACTACGTGGAGAAGATAAACATACCTGAATTGTTGATCAATTGCCCTTAGAGTGGGGCTCAAATTATATCATAAATATTTTAAGACAAAAGGTTACATTTAAAAGAATTTCTCCAAAGAATTTTATTTTGCTAAACATATAATATTTGAAAAAAGACTTCAATTTTTTCAAGAAAATATTGTTAATAAACAAACAAGAGGATGAACATACTTGAATTGTGGATTAGAGTGGGGTTCAGATTATATCCTAAAGATTTTGAGACAAGAAGTAACATCCAAAAGAATTTCTCCAAAGAATTTTATTTTGCTAAACAGCATTTTCTTCTATAAATGGCAATTTGTACACTTCAACAAAATTAACCTATGGTAACTTATTCTAATACCCTCAAGTTATACTGGGATGAATTACATACTCATGTCCTTAATCTATAATATACTTAAGGAGTTTTCAAAGAACTCCAGAATTTTCAGGAGATGACACATTTATAAATTCTTAATAGGCCTTAATGGTACTTATTCACACTTTAGAAGTTAAATTTTCATTATAAATCCTCTTTCAAGTGTCAATAAAGCTTATGTGATCGTTGATTAAGAGCAAAAACAAAGACTCGTCCATCTAACTTCTCTCATTTTCAGTGACTTAGATGTGATGGTAGTTAATGCCACTCATGGATGTCCATTCCCTTGAGGCTTAAGGTGCAAAACGTGGTCATCATTCTTGTGAGCATTGTCAACAATTTAGCCACGTAAAGGACAAATGTCATCTATTAGTGGGTTATCCATTTACTTGTAGCAAAGGAGAAAACAATTTGCAAAAGTCTTCTCTAAGCTCATCATCTAATGTTGGGATTCATATACAATCGCCACCAGCTGTTGCTCAAGTCAGCACAATTCTTGCAAATCAAGCTCACACGGTAGGTATGTCAACTCCACTTGGCCTCACAACTAATCAATATCATGAACTATTTTCATTGCTAAATGCCAATGGAAGTTTGCCTATACTACCAATGCCTACTACCAATTTTATTGGTAATTTTTTATTCTTCTTTTACAACTCATTTATATATTTCTTTCTCTCTTACTATGTAGATCATAGATAGTGGAGCATCTGATCATATGATACGTACATCGTCCTCACGTACAGGCATCACACTAACTCCTAATGTTCATCCTATAAAACTACTTACCAGTGATGATACTCCTACTCATGTTGGTTCTATTGCTTTATTTTAAAATTTAATTTTATATGATGTCCTTTGTGTTCATAATTTTTATTTTAACATTTTATCCATTAAAAACTAACCTAAAGCTTAAATTATGATGTCATCTTTTTACAGTCTTTTATGTTTTTTCAGAATCTATTATTGAAGAAGCTGATTTGAGTAGGTAGAGTACAAGATGGTCTCTGCCACTACATTTCATCTCTTGTAAAAACATCTCTTGTCACACCTATCACTCAGTCTTCTATTTCGCATTTTTGGCATATGCACCGTGATTACCTATCTATGGCTCAATTATCTTTTGCTTTAAGTAGTATTTTCTCTTTTCACTTTCCTTGTGATGTTTATCGGCTTGATAAACAAACATGTCGTCTTGTTTCACTTGAGGTGTAATAAAAGCAAAAATCCTTTTGATTTAATAAATTGTGATATCTAGGGTGGCTATCCCCACACTATCCCATATTGATGCACCTTATTTTTTTACTATTGTAAATGATTATTCTCGCTGTGCTTAGGTTTACCTTATGCATTTTAAATATGAAACATAATCCTTTTTTTTAATTTTTTTATACATTAGTTCAAACTCAATTCAATTATAAGGTCCACTAACTGACAATTTCATCCTTCATTAGCATGATTATATTGAGACACGTCAACAAAATGAGATAATTGAGCATAAATATCAACATCTACTTAAGGCTTCCTAAGCATTCTGCTTTCAAGGCAATTTATTTTTATCTTGAAATGTATCCTGACCGGCACTTACCCCGTCTATCAAATACCAATGCTTAATCTGAGAAGTAAAATACCATATGAAATGCTTTTTAATTATAAATCATTATATGACCATCTTCAAATTTTATTTATTTATTTAAATTTTTTTTTTTTGTGCAATGCGTGCATCCTTCACATTCATATGCATAAGCTTGACCCTAATGCCTTTAAATGCATTTTTGTTTCCTATTATTTTAGTCAACATAGTTATCAAGTTTGACTTTGAAGAAAATGTATCACCACCTTTCATGATGTCACTTTCATCAAAACCATATTTCGCTTTGAGAACCTAGATATCAAACATGATGCCTCCTCTTTTATTATTCCTATGTCCATCATCAACCATGATTAAGATGACCATTTCACTTATTCCTTGTCCTGACACTTTTGATCCTCCTAGTTCTTCACCTTCAAGTACTATTTTACCAACACTTAATCATCAGCATTCCCATCGTAGCATTTCTCGACCCATCTACCTTAGTGTATGTCTGTCGCACATTTTCACTGCCTTATTTTCTACTTCACCACTTTTATAGCCTTCTGTGGGTACCATTTATCTATTATCTAATTTCTTTTAATATAGATGGTTTTTTACTAATCATGTTGTACTTCTCTTTGCTTTTATCTTTCCATGATGAGTCTATATCTTTTTATTAAGTTGTTTAACTTCTTCTTTGGCATGAAGTAATGATGGTAGAAATTTAGGCGTTAAAACACAATAAAATTCGAACCTTACAACACCTACCACCAGGAAAACAACCTATTAGATGCAAAGTGGGTATACAAAATAAAATATTGTGTAGACAAAATTGTTGAATGCCTAAAAACATGTTTAATGGCAACACTTGTTGTTAAAGTGGTTACTGTAAGACATCTCTTCGATGTAGTCACTATTCGTTATTAGCTGATCCATTGACTAAATATCAGCAATGCTCTCTTGTGTAGAGATTTTCATGAAGAAACTTACATGATGATTCCCTTAGGTTTTGCGAAATAGGAGGAGCAAAGCATTTGTTGCCTTAACAAATTTCTCTACGGTTTCAAATATTTGAGAACTTTTCATCTTCACTAAAAAAAAAAGTTGAATATCAATCCTTAATAGGCTATTCATTTTTTTTTTCTCATTCTAATGACATTTTCTTTACAACGGTTGTTGTCTATATTAATAATATTATCCTAATGAAAAATATCCAATTGTTTTTACCACACTGAAGATATTTTTTTATATTAAAGATCCCAGCCCCTCGAAGTACTTTTTAGACATTCAGGTTACTTGTTCTTATACAGAAATTTTCTCCAGTCAACGTAAGTATATTTTTTATACTCTTAAGGACAGTTGCCATCTTTGAGCTCGATTGTCTATTTTCATATAGAATAAAATTTACGTTTGACAGATGATTATGGTACTCTTCCTCTGAATCTCACTATGAATCATCGACTAGTTGAACGCATTATATGCCTCATCATCATCCAACCGAATATTCTTTATGCAGTCAACATTCTCGGCCAATTCATGCATAATCCTTGCCAACCTCATCATAATGTGGCTATTTGAGGGCTCTGATATCTTAACTCTTCTCCTAGTAAGGACATCCTTTTACACTCTAATAACTTTCTTCAATTATGTGCTCATCGCGGTTCCAACCAAGCCAATTGTCTTGGGATACAACGCTCTACTTATTAATGCACTCGTTTGTGCACATTGTTTGTCAATCACATGCGTCTATGTGTGTTAATGTCAGTTGAGTCTTGACAAGCTGAAGATCGAAAATTCAAGTGGACAAGAAGCATCAAGGAAGAAGAAACAGATAAATGAGGTGCCTTGGTAATCCTAACCTTAGAACCAAAATAACCTATAATATTTAGATGATTTCAGATTAAATAGGTAAACTTTTAATCATCCTACTTTACCATTAGGAGTCCCAAAAGACCACCATTTGTAGGGCCTATGAGATTCATGATTTGCTGTAAAAACATACCCCAAACAATAGATCTCATTAGTCTGTCAGTTGGATAATCAGTCGTTCGATAGTAGGTTCGGCCGACCAACCGATTTGGTCGACATGCCGAAATCGACGAAAACAGGATAGCAACTAAACATTTTGTCCTAAAGAAATTCATCCGACCGTTGGCTAAAATCGATCGGCCGATGGGCCTTGTCGACTGGTTGACCAGTTGATTGTGTTTGAAATGAAACAGTAAAGCCCCTCGGGGATCGACCGACCGACGGTCTATTTCGGCCAGCTGACAGGTCGAGTTCATGGGCTGTCAACTAGCCATTGTAACCCATTTTCTATCCATTAGAGCTTTAACTCTATATATATAGGGCTCAACTTTTAGGATTTTTAGAGGAAATTTAGTGCATTAGAAGCCACCGCTATAGCAACCATCATTAGTCTCTAATCCTAAGCTAATCAAGTCATTTTCATTGTCCTTGTGATTCATCACTTGTTAGAACATTCAAAGCTCAATTGAAAATTAACTTGTTCACTTGAGATCTTTAGAGGGTTAGACACCAAGGTTATAGGTAAAACCCTTATCTAAACATCTCCTAGATATCCTTTTGGTGAATTTCTCTAGGCAATCAACTTCCCACTAGTTGTAGATGATTCAACCACCTCCCATCATCTCGGTCACCTTACTGGGACATCATATGCAAGGCGATTGATCACTAGAGCTGAAGCATTGACAAATCATCGGCATTAAGGATGGGGGGCATGAGGAGTTGATTCAAGTACAGGAGAGCTAGGAGAAGTGACTCAAGATGACGCTACAAAAGGGCTTAATCTGATAAGTTGTCATTTGTAAGAGTCCAGTTCATTCTCTTTCCTTGTGTAGGATTGAGTGTGAGAGTTTGAGAACCAAGCTCGAACTAGGTTCTTCTGTAGAGCTCAAATTAAAGTCTTCAAGGGAGAGCCCTCGATGAGGGTGTACGTAAGTTATTGTGTAGAACATTGGCTCTTATGTAGATTCTAAATTCAAGTCTCCTAATGGGAGCCTATGGCGAGAGAATATGCGGGTTCTTGTGTAGAACTAAGGTTATTGGTTAACCTATAAACCATTGTAAGTCTCTTGTGCATGATCGAAAGGTTGAAAGGTAAACCTAGTCAAAACCTCCATCAAGGTCAAGAGGTGAACCTATTGTAAAACCTCCGATATAGGTTGAGAGGTGAACTTGATTTAAAACTTTTATTATAGTGAAATCTGATGGGTTGAGTACGATAATCGGGAGTGAAGTGGGAAAACTGAACGACTATACATGCTTGTGTTTGTAATTGTCATTTGAGCACATAGTTTATTCATGCATTGTTAGTTTAATTATTCAAATTATATGAATGCTTGAATGAAATGTATGTTAGGCATATTCACACACAAGATGTATTTTCACTAATAGACTAGTTGGTTAATTGTTTTATCTTTTGTAATATATGTGGTTGGATTTACTTAGCTTGGAAGCCTAAGTGTTAAATGTTTTAATTCAGTTTAATTGATAATTAGTTTTAATTAAGACATGATTTTTAAAATGTCTTAAGTTACCCATTTCTAAGACTTAGCCATAGTTCTAAGCTCCATTATTTGAGCTTAAGTAGTTCAGTTTAATTAATAATTAGTTTTAATTAAGACATATTTTTTAAAAGGTCCTAATTATCCCATTTTAGGACTTAGTCATAGTTCTAAGCTCTACTATTTGAGCTTACGCAAAGCGTACACACCTTAAGTATAAGTTTAGGTGCAATTTTATTACTTTGGAATACTTACAATTTATCTTGAAAAACTAAAAAATAGGCTATCGTTTTGAGGTCCTCCACTGATGTTGAGTATCGTGCCATGGCCATTATTACTTATGAACTTACATGGCTTAAAGCTCTCTTCCAAAATTTTGATGTCAACATCCACAATCTGTGCACCTTCATTATGATAATCAAGTTGTTTTTCACATTGCTACCATCCTCATTTAATGAACAGACCAAACATATAAAGATTGATCGCCATATTATCCGTGAAAAGATATATTTTGGAGTTCTCCGTACTTTTTATGTGTATGCTACTAAACAACTTAACAGACATTTTCACCAAAGTCGTTGGTTAAAACCAATTTCATCTTTTACATGGCAAATTAAGCATTACAGATCTTCATACACCAACTTGAGATGGAAAAGATTATATTTCTATTACTTCATTTATATTTTCTTTTGTATTTGATTTATTTAGAATATGATTAGATTATAATTGATTATAATTTTCTTATTCTATTATATTTGATTAGGGTCGCAATTAGATTATAATTTTTTTAATGAAAAATTCTTCTTATATATATTAATAGGGTTTTTTCTTAATAAAACATAAATAAAAAAATAAAAAATTTCACATCTAATTTATTTTTTAAAATTTTACAAATGCATTCCAAATACGGGCTCCTAAATGAACCCTAAAATGTGTGGATAGTTTTCCTTATTTTCCTATAATTATTTCGGAACATATACAACACTCATCTCTCTATGGATGATGATTGTGTACAACAGCCCATGCAACTCAAATAAAAAAAGCATCAAGTGCACACTATTAACCATGTTAGCATATACGACTCAGCCCATGAGTTTGTACAGTAAGAGCACTTGCAGTCCAAGTGTGTACAACTCAATCCACAAGTTGTCATATCTTTCTTACATTGGAAATTATGTTGTCATATACCATGTATATAGCATCCAATTCCACAAAATAGGATCTAGGAGATTTTGTAAAGCCTATTTATTTATAGTATTTTGTACAAAGTAACATACGGTGGTTTTCTACCTACAATAAAAGATATCAAAAGATTTCATGATATCAAAAGATTACATGTCCTTATATGAAAAACTTTTTCGAAGGAAACCTAATTACTCTATCTTTTGACTGTTTAGATGTGCGTGTTTTCCATATTTGAGGCCTTACAATAAAAACAAACTTGAGTTTCGATCTAAAAAATGTATTTTCATGGGTTATAGTCTACACCACCAAGGTTATAAGTGTCTAGATACATCCACTAGTCGTGTATACCTTTCTTGCCATGTCATATTCAATGAGCCTGAGTTCCCTTTCAATGCACAACATATTCTCACTCCTCCAGTAGAAGACGCTGATCCAATTCTTTTACCACCACTCATATTTTCCTCAACATTGGACACCCCCACCATCACCACTCCAATTGCTTGATTCTCCAACCATTATCTTGCCACCTGACCCAGTCTACTGTGCCACCAACCATACACTCCCAGTCTTGGAACCAGTTGAGAATTTACTACCAACCACTCCATCACCTCTGATCTCAGGTCATCCTCACCCCATTGTTACTAGAGATCGTGACGGGACTCAGAAGTCATCTACTAAATATGCTCTGAATTTATTCACACTGTGACCCTACCTAAGGAGCCCACTAGCTTCACCCAATCTAACAAATGCTATGAGTGGCGTGATGCCAGGGTTGTCGAATTTTCTGCCCTTCAGTAACAAGGCACTTAGTCTCTTGTACCTAGGACTAATCAGTATGTTATCGGCAACAAGTGGGTGTACTGAATAAAGAAAAGGGCTAATGGCCAAATCGAAATATATAAAGCATGTCTCTGTGCTAAAGGATTTCATCAACAAGAGGGACTTGACTATACTGAGACATTCAATCCTATTGTCAAACATACCTTCATTCGTCTCGTCTTTTTTCTAGCCACAACATGGAATTGGCTCATACAACAGCTAGATATTCAAAACGCGTTTCTACATGGACTCCTAAATGAGGATGTCTATGTGAAACAACTTCAAGGCTTCATTGACTCAGATCGTTCCAATCATGTATGCAAGCTCGATAGATTCATTTATGGGCTCAAACAAGCCCCTAAAGCGTGGTTTCAACGTCTCTCATCTTTTATTGAAGATCTTGGCTTTGTTGGTTCTACTGCCGATCCTTCCCTATTCAGCTATCACCATAAGGGTGATGACATCATCATAATCGGCAACAACATGGACCACTTGCGATATTTCCTACACCAATTAGGAATGTGTTTTGCGATGAAATACCTTGGGCCTCTAAATTATTTTTTGGGCCTTGATGCCCACTTTACCAAAGAAGGTCTCTACCTCACTCAAACCAAGTACATTGTGGATCTATTAATTAAATGTAAAATGGAATGCGCGAAACCATATTCATCACCAGTTGTTGCTGGTAGTAAACTATCAATCCATGATGGCGACCCGCTCAACGATCTAACGGAGTATCGCAGCATTGTGAGGGCTTTACAGTATCTATCTCTCACTTGACCCGACATTGCGTTTCTTGTTAATCAAGTGTGCCAGTTTATGCAAAAACCTACTACCACTCATTGTGTCACAGTCAAACACATCCTACGGTATCTCAAATGAACTGTCGATCAGGGGTTATTCTTTCAATATGGGTCAATCAAAGTTCAAGCCTACTCAGACGCTGATTGGGCTGGCAGTCCTGATGATCGAAGGTCCACAAGTGGGTATTGTGTATATCTCAGACCCAATATTGTCTCATGAAGCACCTAAGAAGTAATCCACAGTTTCTCATTCAAGTACAAAATCTGAATATCGTTCCTTAGCTCATATTGCCGCTGAGATATACTAGATGCAGAAGTTATTTCATTATCTCCAAATCTTTCTTCCTCATCCACCATTGATATAGGTGTGATAACATTAGTGCCATCTATCTTGCTGCAAATCCTGTCTTCCATGCCCGAACAAAACATATCGAAGTCGATTATCATTACATCTGTGACAAAGTGGTCTGTAAAGAGATTAATGTTCGTTATGTTTCCACTAATAATCAAATCACAGATATCTTCACCAAAGGACTTCAGCCCGTTTTAAAAAAACTCAAGGCCAAGTTAATGGTCCAAAAGCGACCTATCAACTTGAGGGGGTATATTAACCATGCTAGCATATACGACTTAGCCCATAAGTCTGAACAGCAAGAGCACTTGCAATCCAAGTGTGTACAGCTCATTCCATGAGCTGTCATATCTTTCTTACATTGGAAATTATGTTGTCATATACCATGTATTTAGCATCCAATCCCACAAAATATGATTTAGGTTTATTTGTAATATTTTGTACAAAGTAACATACAGTGATTTTCTACCTATATAAAGGATATCAAAAGATTTCACTCATGTCAACCATGAGACCCTATGTTAAAAAGGGTACAACCATCATTTCTGCAGATAAATTTTTACTTTTTATCGTGGATCCATGCTTCGCCTAACATGTGTAGGCATTTTTTATTATCACTCAAGATAATTGTACACAATTTTTATCCTCTCTCCATAATACATATGGTAGGGTGATGGATCAATCAGAGCCTAGCCAATTATGGATGACCACGTATAAAAAAACCACGCATATTTAATAAATCTATTCATAACTTTTTTCTCACTTTCCATAAGGGCACCAAGGTACTCCTCCCCCTTGAATGGGATGCCAGTCGGTCGAGCCACCAACTAAGGTAGCCCCTTGGCTGCCTTAGATGGCTCTCTAGATGGGGTGGCTAGTTTGCTTCCGGGCATTCTCCACCAGTGGTCAAGGTGTGCTGAAGGTGGAGACCCGACTGTGCTCTCTAAGGTTAGGGGGTAGGCAGGAGGAAGACCTCCCCTGTGCAGGCCGTGCTTTGGAGGGTGTCGAACCCTGAGAGGGAAAATAAATGGCCGAAACTCACACTTCACCCCCCTCACTTTCCATAAGGGCATATTTATTTTTTCTTTTACAATGCAAATATAGTGTAAGCGAGTAATTATTATTTGCACCTATAATTTACTTCAGCCACCTTCACTTGAAAATTGACAGTCATGTTTGTTTTCCGAATGCTTTCACATTAAAATTGGGGAAAGAAAACATGATATAACTAAAATTTATGGGGCCTGCCATTTTGTATGTGTTTGACCCGCGAGGTTCATCCCTTAATTTATTTGCTCATTTTAAGGCATGAGCCAAAAAATGCCAAATCCAAGCCCAAGTGAACCACACCATAAGAAACAAGGGAATTGAATATGTTGCGTAGAACGCCAACAACACCGGTGAACCAAGATCCAATCTCCAATCTCACCCACAAATGATAAACAGGAAGAAATAATAACTATAAGTAGAATCTAAGCAAACCAACAATCCTAAGACAAATTTTACATGGAAAAATCCCAAATAAGGGTAAAAAACCATGGTGCAAACTTCCACTATGAAGAAGACGAAGTTACAAGCAATACACTTAACTTCCTATGCTCCCATGCACAGAGATGACCCTTTTTACTAACCTCTCGCCTCTTTCTCACCTTGGACATATAGAAACCCTAATCTCATAGACTAATCCCGGTTTACTCCCCTTTTTTATAGTAAACTTCCGAAAATAGAAAAAAAAAGGAAAACCTGTGGTTTAGTTCACGGTCAGTCGGGCGCCTGGTCAGGCTTGGTCGGGTGCCCGCCCAATCCGAAATACGTCCAGCGAGCTACAGGAATAAATTCCCTAATATCGGGTAGCCCGGTCCACTTGACCGTCGGCGCTCGGTTGTTCCCAGAATAGTCGAGAGACATCTGTCTCAATATACTGAATATCGGGCGCCCGATCCATTGACCTGTTCGGGCGCCCTACCATCCCCTAGAACTTGTGGATCTTGTAGTCCAGATCTTCTACTGCGAGGGTAGGTAACTTGACAACTCAGCGAATTTGTCTTCATATTGGGCTACGGTGAGGTTACCTTGCTCTAGTTTCAGGAATTCAGACATCTTCTCTTTCCTATATGCTTCAGGAAAAAACTTGTCACAGAACTTGGCATGGAAAGTGTCCCACGTCCACTGGAATCCTTCTGGGACTCTTCTTTTTGCTGCCTGCCACCAAACGTAGGCCGCCCCCTCTAATAGGTATGTAGCTAGGGTCACTCGGTGTTGCATGGGGTAAGCTAGGGTGTCTAGTGCCTTAGCCACTTGCTTAAGCCAATAATCCGCCTTGGTAGGGTCAGGGTTTCCATGGAACTTCTCAGGATGTAGCTTTAGGAATTTCTCAATCAGGATGGTTTCTTCAGGAAGCATGAACCGAGGTTGATTCGGCGGAGGAGCCTGTTTAGGTGCTAGGGGTACTTGAAATGTTTCAGGTTGATTTTGGGGTGTTGGTGTGGTTGTTTGAGTTCCCACTGGAGGCGGAGGTGCGGTTTGAGTAGAGGTTAGAATCGGAGTTTGGCCAGGGGTCACGATCGTTATCAGTTGTTCGAGGGTGGCCTAGTGTCGGGTTTGTTGCTCATGCTGTTGGGCCTGTTGTTGCTGAATGATACCAGTGAGATGATCGAGTGCGCCTAACATAGCTTCCCAAGGTTGTAGAGCATTAGAGTTTCCTCCCACTGAAGTCATTGGTGGATTTGTATTAGGACTCGTAGTGTTAACCATGGGTGGTGACTCAGGCTGGGGTGAGGCCGCGGAAACGTTTCTTGAAGATTTTCTCTTAGGGGCCATCAAGCTGAAAATAAGTGTTCTATAGGTTAGAGGTCACTCCTAAGGTGAAAACTAATGAACTCAAATCAGAAAGTTAGAGTTAGAGGTTCACCTAGCTCGTAGTTTGGGAATCTGATACCCAGGACCTGATCGCGCTCTCGCATTTTTTTTCTCTCAAACTGGAAGTCCTTTTCCTCTAAAATTTAAAGAGTAGATAGATGATTAGGTGGGGAATACCTCAAATTTTTCTCAGAATAAAAATCTCATGATAAAGTATAGTTCTGACCCCCACAAGTCTGAAAAACGTAGCAGATCAGCAGACTTTTACACAACATATGTGCTATTGCCAGAATTTTTCTGATTTAATTACACATTGGATTGATCTGAAATTTTATACGGATACTGGGGACTGATCTCCAGAAAAATTTATAAAATTTTATGAGATCTGAAAATACATTTTCTAATGACGGAATTACAAATGGGTCTAGAAATCTGCCCTAATTGAAATAAGTAGAAATAAAATAGTTACTCCTAATTATTTATGGAGAAAATTCATAATATTCAATGAATCACTGATTCAAATATGGAGAATAGATGAGAGCCCCAAATAAAAAAAAATAGAAATTTTCCTTCCAAAAATCCTAAAATGTTGAGATTTCTAAGTTCCACGACTACCCTAGTAAATTTCAAGGAAACTAAGTGTGGGTCTCTAAGTTCATAACATTACATACCATTAATAGGATTGAATCTAAATGATTTGTCTCTAGTCTTTGGGACCTAAGCCCTAAGATGAGTTAATTTTGATGTGGATTTAGGCTTCTCGCCCAGAGCTCCCATTTTGCTTTAATACCAACTTATAACAACCCAAGATTTCGGCTCCCGTGTATATCATGACGGCCGAATTCCCAAGGTTATTTGGAATGTGTGAGGGTTATACCCCTGACATAATTTTCACACAAACATGCACATTTCATACTATTTGGAAAACCATGAGCAAGACGGTGAAGCCAAACTTATATATTATTTCATTAACTAAACTAAATCATCAAACCATGTAACCATCATTCAATCAAACACCATGTTCATAACTACGTCCTCCCATTGGGACTTATTACAATTTCAAATACTAAATAAATGCTAGAATTATGAATGACTATGCGGTCTCGTCTTCCACCATCTGCTCCCACGAGCCATCATAATCGTCTCCTTGAGGCTCGGGCTCCTGAGGATCGTTACCTACATGTTCTAAATTATTTCCACAAAACACCGTCAAAAGCGGCATAGTGAAGAACTACTTTAATGTTAGAAATAATAATCGCATAAAAATCATAACAAAACATCCATTACTCTTTCTTAATGCAATGTATGATAATGCATAACCCAGCGTAGGAATCCTTAGACATGCCGCCAGGGGTTTTGGGACACGCAAGCCCATAATTTTACCCGACCACGTGAGAAACGGGATGCTCATAGCCCAAATCTTCACGTGACAGTGAATGGGAGAAGTAAGACGCTCTAGCCTATTCTCAATTCCATACACCCACATGGAGCCGCGTGCATGCATGAATTAACAATTCTTTATTATTATTACCAATTTACACAAAGCCACTTATTGTCTAACCAACCTTTGGTACCACCACATCCTTCCTTATGGTTCATCACTGATCAAAATAGTCGTAACCGACGCATCACATCCCAGGATGGCGGCCCGTACTACTAAGCTTCATAACAACCATACTCAACTATCGTCTTATGGAGATCTTTAACAACTTTAGGAATAATAATAATAATAGTAGTAATAAATGGATTTAATAAACACTTAATCGGGCGATCTTGATACCACGACCACAGATCAGGGTGGCCGCTTAACCGGACAAGCTAAAAGCATCGTCTTATGTTAGGGCAACCTCTTAACCGGGTGTTCCGATATTCATCACTACATATATCAGGGTCCATCCATATATATAAAAGAAATATAGCAATATAAGAATCTCCATTAGAAAATCACAACTATTCTTTATACAGTATAGAAAGAAAGGTGGTCCCTTTAAAGATAGTTACATAAATTTCATATGTGCAACAAACATAATTCTATTCCTTACTAGTTCTCTAAGTCCAATGAATATCATCATCACCATGAGATGGGAAAAGTATCTAAAAGCATTCATTTATAGCTAACTAAGGAGAGAATAAATAAACACATGTAAACAAAAACACATAAGAATTATCAACCTACAAAACATGAAATTATTAATCCAATCTTAAAGGAGTTCTCACCTTATGATCTTTGACTTATTAGAGATATAAGATGATGAAATAATAGCAAGATGGTACTCCTTCTCTCTCTTACCTCCCTCTCTTTCTCTTTCTCTCTCCCTTTCTCTTTCTCTCTTTCTCTCTCTCCCTCTCTCAAATTCGTGGGTGGGAGTCACCTTTGGCTAAGAGAGGCCCTATATATAGAGGTAGGGTTGGAATTAGGATTTGGAGGTGCGTAGTAGAAATATGGAGAGGGATGTGCACGTGAGGTCTTGTGTAACAACCTCTCGAGGTGGGTTTCTCAAATCTTAATATTCGGATGATCTTTGATCAATTCCAATCCATTCATCTTATCAAGCTTGAAGAGTAGAGTCAGAATACGTAAATTTCTTGATGATCCACATTCTACATTGGCCGATCCTTAAAAATGGCCTAACGGGTGCTAAAATGGGCTATATCTCAATTAACGGTCTACGCTTGATGATCAGGGCCCAAATTTTGGAAAAATATGTAATCATGATAGGCAAACAATTGAACAAAGTTTAATGGTTGATTGATGATGAGGAATGCCTAGATTTGAAATTCCAACTTTTGGCGGAAAAGGAAGGGGCTGGATTTGTGGTTTAACGGTGTAGGATTGTAGATCGGGGTCCAAATTTTGTGTAAACTCGTAGTCATATGAGTATAATGGGTGGTCCAAATTTGAGAAGCGATTGATGGTGAGAAGTGGGTAAATTGAAAGGTTCAAATTTGATAAGAGTTGGCAAATCGTTAATTTCTAGAACGGGATAACTTCGCGCATAAAAAAGAAGCTTATCAATGTGGGACAATCAAATCACACTATTGGTCCATGATAAAGACGATCCAAGTCACTCATATGAAAAGAAATATTCGACTACGACTAACCATCTACTTTCCTCACTCGATGGACATGAAAATCAAGGGTTAAGGGCTGATTTGACAATTGGACCACTTCTACTATGATTTAAGGGCTGAAATTTGATGTGTATGGTTAATATGTGCCCAAAAGCTCAAATCCAGGATTTTACGTGAAAGTGATCGTCAGAAACTATAATACTTAAAAATGACATCTTAACTTAAGTTTAACTAATGGCATTTTTGTAATTTTTGCAAATATTCGAGTTTAACGAAATCTAACTCTTCTACATTGTTAATGAGGTCATTCTAAGCAACTTTAATAAAGGGTACTCCATATGATCTCCTACGGATGTCCCGTTATTTGAATTTTAATATCAATGGCCGGTATTTAATATAAAAAAATAGAAATAAATTTCAGAAAATTTTAAAATAATTACGGTAAATTCGGGGCGTTACAGCTTGGTCCTTGAATGAAAGGCTGAATTCTTAACCAAGTGTATTGCACTCTGACTGTCACTGTACAACTTGCAATATGCTTGCTTCTTCCCCAACTTTTCCATAAAACCTTGCATCCGCACCATCTCCTTGCATGCTTCTGTAGCTGCAACATATTCTGCTTTCGTTGTACTGATGAAACTGTCTTCTATAACTGAGAGACCCAACTGACTACAACACTACTTAGGGTAAAGACATACCCTGTTGTGCTCCTTCTGCTGTCGATATCCCATGCCAAATCTGAGTCGACGTAGCCTTGTAGTTTGATTTTCGATCCTCCATAACACAACCCTACATTCACAGTACCTACCATGTATCTAAGGATCCACTTCACAGCTTCCCAATGTTCCTTCCCGGGGTTGTTCATGAACCTGCTAACAACTCCCACTACTTGAGTAATATTTGGCCTCATGCTAACCATAGCATATATGAGGCTCCCAATAACTAACGCGTATGAGACTTTAGCCATGTAGTCTCGTTCCTCCTGCGTCTTCACACCTTGCTCCTTAGAAAGCTTGAAGTGATTGACTAATGTAGTATTAATCGGCTTAACACCTCCCATTCTGAATCGATCAAGTACATTGGCTATATACTCTGTCTGTGACAAAACTACCTTCTTGTTTTCCTTGTCACGCTTTATCCCCATGCCTAGGATTTATTTTACAGCTCTTAAATCATTCATGGCAAATTCTTTAGATAATTGTCTTTCGAGATCTGAGATGTCCTTCATGCTTTATCCGGCCACAAGCATATCATCAACGTATAGAAGAAGGATGATGTACGACGTATCAAACTTCTTCAAATAGTAACAGTGGTCTGCATGACATTTCTTGTACTCGTTTCCCAACATGAAACTGTCGAACTTCTTGTACCACTGCCTCGGGGCCTTCTTTAGGCCATATAGACTCTTATTTAGTCTACACACCTTGTTCTCCTTTCCTCGTGCCACATATCCTGCTGGCTGATGCATGTATATCTCTTCTTCAAGGTCCACATGAAGAAACATTGTCTTAACATCTAGCTACTCTAGATGTAAGTCCTCTGTAGCCACTATACTTAAAATCAGGCGAATCGTAGACAGCTTCACCACTGGTGAAAATATTTCAGTGAAGTCGAGACCTGCCTTTTGTTGGAACCCCTTCACAACCAATTTAGCCTTGTACTGCTTCGAACCATCGTGCTCCTCCTTCAATCTGTAAACCCACTTGTTATGAAGAGCTTTCTTACCTTTAGGTAGAGTGACTAGCTCCCATGTACGATTAAACTAAAGAAAGTCCATCTCATCATCTATGGCCTGCTCCCACTTAACCGGTGTATCTAGCTGTAATGCCTCTTTAAAACACTCTGGTTCACCATTATCTGTTAGCAGTAGATAATGTAAGGAGAGTGAGTATCGGACTTTGGGTCTCCTCTCTCGAGTAGACCTCCTCACAACCGGTGTCTGCTGCTCTGCCTCATCATGCTCCCGAGCATGCTCATCCTGTGGCATTGTAACATACGTGTCTGATAACTCTTCCAACTCTACGAATTCCTTCTCATCGACCTTATTCTGCTTTTGCTGCAAACTGTCCTTATGCATCACTCTTTCATTGAAGACTACGTCTTTGCTTCTGATGATTTTTCGGTTCTCTGTGTCTCAAAACCGATAGCTAAAATCATTCTGCCCATAGCCTATAAACGTACAACTCCTGGACTTCGCATCCGGCTTGTTCCTATGCTCTGCATCAATGTGAACATAAGAAGCGCAACCAAACACTCTGAGATGTGCAAGGTTCACCTCTTTTCCAGTCCACGTTTCTTTTGGTAGCCCACCATCCAATGGTGCTGAGGGACTTCTATTTATGAGATATACGGCAGTATTCACAACATCTATCCAAAAGGTCTTGGGCAACCCTGCATGTAGCCTCATGCTCCTGGCGCGCTCAAGGATAGTCCTGTTAATGTGCTCAGCCACACCGTTCTGTTGCGATGTCCCTGAAATCATTTTCTGATGTTTGATCTCATTTATTGCACAATACTCCTCAAACCTCTTATCACAGTATTCTCTCTCATTATCAGATCTGAGACTTTTTATTGTTTTACCTGTCTTATTTTCTACCATTACCTTCCACTTCTTAAATACATCAAATACATCCGACTTATGCTTTAAGAAATAAGCCCACAGTTTCCTACTAACATTATCAATAAAAGAAACAAAGTAACGTGAACCACCAAGAGATAATACCTATGCGGGTCTCCACACATCAGTGTGTACAAGCTCCAATAGATGCGTCTTTGGAGCGTGTCCTGTCTTCTTGAAACTTATCCTCTTCTGTTTGCCATACACGCAATCTTCGCAAAATTCCAGATCGATTGCCTTCAACCCTGGTAATTTTCCTTTTGACAATAATACTTTCATTCCTTTCTCACTCATATGTCCCAACCTTTGATTCCATAATTGCCTGTTCACTCCAGTTGATGTGACTGCGAGTGAATTATACGATCCAGAAGTCACGTACAAGGTATCTTCGTTCTTGCCTCGAGATATCACCAAGGCACCTTTGTGACCTTCCAGGAATTACTAGTGAATGTCGTCACATATCCAGAATCGATCAATTGCTCCACTGAGATCAAACTCCGTCTCAAACTCGGTACATGTCTGACATCCTTCAACTTTAAGACCGTTCCGTCTTTCTGACTTATGTGAACGTCTCCCTTACTAACAATATTTTATGGCTCATTATCACCTAGGTAGACTCTTCCGAAGTTACTTGACACATAATCACGAATAACTTCTTTCGACTAAGTGGCATGAAACAAAGCACCCGAGTCTATAACTCAAGACTCATTTTGCACATTAAGAGACAAGATCAACACCTCTCTGTCACTCTCCTTAGATAAATTCACTGAATCCTTTCCACATTGAGAGCTTCCTTCTTGTTTCTTAAGTGCCCTGCAATCTCGCTTCATGTGCCCCTTTTTCCTGCAATACCAACACCCGTCCTTGTCTTTCGATCCCTTTGACTTATTTCTCGACTTAGACCGCCCGTGTTTATTGCCACCTTTGTTTGAAGATCTTCATCTTCCTTTAATGTTTAGAGCATTCCCGGAATCCACTGAAACTCTCGATGCCTTCCTTCTAGATTCTTCGCTGAGAATTAGACCGGCCACATCATCGAATTTCAACTTCGTTGTTCCTGGGGAATTGTTCATGAAAATCACCAAACCATCTCAACTGTCTAACAGACTTGACAAGATCAATAGCGCCCTGACCTCATCATCGAAAGTGATGCCAACGGATTCCAATTGGCTCGTAACTGTATTAAACTCGTTTAGATGTTCAGCCACGCCCCCACCATCTAACATCTTCATGTTGAATAGCCATTTCATAAGATGAACCTTGTTGGATGCCGATAGTTTCTAGCCAAAGCTTGCATTAATTCTTTTGTGGTATTTACTTTGGATACATCGAAGGCAACGCTCTTAAACAAAGAGAGTCGGATCGTTCCTAAAGCCTTCTAATCCACTAAAGCCCATTAATTATCTATCATCTTCTCTGGTTTCTTCTCTTTTCCTTCTAGAGGAATATAAAGGTATTTTTGATACAGATAATCCTCCATTTGCATCTTCTAGAAGGCAAAATTTGAATCATCAAACTTCTCAATTCTAGTCTTCCTTTTTTCTGTCATCGCTCCCACTTGAGCTAAACCAATAGCTTTGATGCCAGTTTTTGCGCAGCACGCTAGTAACGCCGGTGAGCCGATATCCAATCTCCGATCTCACCCACAAACGATAAATAGGAAGAAATAATAACTAGAAGTAGAATTTAAGCAAACCAACAATCCACAAGACAGATTTTACGTGGAAAACCCCCAAACAAGGGTAAAAAACCACGGGTTCAAACTTCCACTATAAAGAAGACGAAGTTACAAGCAATACACTTGCCTTCTCCTATGCTTCCATGCACAGAGATGACCCTTTTTGCTAACTCCTTCCCTTTTTCTCACCTTGGACGTATAGAAACCCTAATCCCATAGCCTAATCCCGGTTTACACCCCTTTTTATAGTAAACCCCGAAAATAGAACAAAAAAAAAAAGAAACCCCGCAGTTTAGTTCGCCACCAGTCGGGCGCCCACCCAACCTGAAATACGTTTAGCGAGCTACGAGAATAAATTCTCGAATATCGGGCACTCGATCCACTTGACCGTTGGGCATCCGACTGTTCTCAGAACAATCCAGAGACATCTGTCTCAATATACTGAATATCAAGTGCCCGGTCCACTGACTCTCCAGGCACCCGACTATCCCCTAATGTGATTTGGCTCCCCATCTCAATAGAATACCCTTTTATTCATGTTAGTCGGGTGCCTGTCCATCCGGTGACTTTCTCAAAAGGTCAAATGATTGATAAACATTCTTATGGGCTCTAGGTTCATTTTAACTTTCAACCCTGTATGTCATAATTCAGCTAAATTTGGATCATTTTTTGGCCTTATGCACTAAAATGAGTAGGTAAAACGGATGTACAGTGTGGATCAGACACATCCATAATAGTGGACCCCACAAATTTTACAGATGCAACTGCCGTACGATTTCAATGTATTTACTCTACGGTTTTGGAGGCCTAAATAACCATCCATTCCCATCTCTTCCAATAGTTGGGTCATCATTTAAAATGTATAAATGCATAAATTGAAACACAAATAGCCCTGAATGAATGTCCACGGTTCACTATTTTCATTTACTACCGTTGCTTTAAAGACACTGATCAGATTGTTAATATCACTTAATTGATATTTATTTTGATTAACTTTCCATCCAATGTATAATAATTTATATGAACGGTCCCGATTAATACTTTCATCCTGCCACGTGTGCTGTTAAGAGATGGATCTACGGTATTCCCGTTCTCATAGCTCTACTGTATCATAGATGAGTTACTTGATACTCTAGCAGATTATGATGATTGATACGCAGGCGCTCATAAATTGTACACGTGGAATACATTAATACAAGATAAACCGACTAAAATGTGTGTATATTTGTATCTAAATAACATACAAAACATCAGATTGGTTAAAAAATTCTAACCTCTGATTCGTGGACAATTCTTTGTTGAAATAAGATCGTTGGATTTTTCAATTTTAACCGTCCAATAAATATTTATAGATCGGATATTAATCTAAGGAATTAAACTCAATATTTGGTTAATAATACATCGTAGATGATAAAAATAATTTGGACAGTTCATTTTCGATTAATTGAATTACACGTAGGCATTTTATAAGTGCCTGTGTATCATCTATCAAGCTCTGCAAGAGTATCAAAGTTCTTCTCCTTTCTTTAAACGATAGAGAGAGAGAGAGAGAGAGAGTGAGAGAGTAGAAAAATGCAATCCCCGCCCTTCCTCAGCTCCAGAACAGCAGCAGCGGCTGCGCTGAGGATGCTAACGTGCGCTTCCCCAAACCATAACCCCAGATTCCTGCGCACCTCCATGTCGACCGCCTCCTCCGACAAAACCCTAATCTCCCACTCGCCCTTCTTCTCTACCCCCAACACGAATCCCTCTTCCAACCATCCCGAAACCCCCAAATCCTCCTCCTTCAAGGCCCTAAATCCCAGCCATCCAATCTCCGTCTCAACGGCATCGGAAACGGACGGCGATCCCTGCCCCGATCAATTGCTGGTCGTTGTGTCGTTCTACAAGTTTGCTGATTTCCCCGACCATGCTGAAATGCGGAAGCCGTTGAAGGATCTCTGCGAAGAAGTGGTGAGAATTTCTTCTTATGCATTAGTAATGGTATACGAGACTCGCATATTTGCATTCTGACAAGTGGGGCCCATGGTTCGGTAATTTGGGCCGTTGGTCTTTGGTGTCCCACCGAGGATGGAGCATGCCCCGAGAATCTCCCTGATTGGAAGATCCCAGCGACTGATATTAGTACCTTTTTCATTTCAATGTAGACCGTTCCTGTATTTCGCTTCTTAGCTGTTAATCTGTAGGCTGCATTTTGAATAAGTGCTTGTCTGGTAGATGCCTAAAAACGAGTTCATTTCATTTCTACTATATATAACCCGGGTAGCATTTGGCCAATTTTGCCCCTGCAAGTAGTCGTGGGAAGGTGCATGAACAAATTGCTTTGGGAAGTGTCTGGCCTTTCAACCAAGGGTTTTTTTTTTGGTCTTTTTAAGTCATTCATGCGACTAACCCACTTCCATTTCATCTCCTCTTTGTGTATAACCCACATCTCTGAAACGGAGACCGTGCAACAAAGGCTCTGTGAGCCCACCATGATGACTGTGTGATGTTGTCAGCATGCATTTGTTGCTCTGTCTCATTTTCGGGCGTAAACCCGAAACCAAAGCAAATCTAAAGGTCAAGTGGGCCACATCACTGGAAAAAAGTGGAGATGGGTAGCCCACTGTGGAAATGATTTTGAGCACCCTTCTATCTTTCTCTTTACGTGTAGTCTGCACCTTCCTGCAGCAGCTTTCCCTCTGCCTTTCTTCTCTATTTCTGCTCTTCCCTATTCTGTCCACATGCATTGCACGTGCTGTACCCTCTAATTTTAGTTAATCACAATTATGTATAGAGATCATGGTTATTTTTAATCCTTACCAAAATGAAAATGTGATCTCTAGTACACATTTTTTTTCTTCTAAGGATGATCTCTAGTATGAAATTTTTTTTTGAGAGACATCTCTAGTGCGCAATATGATTAACTAAAATGAAGTGAACTCATTTTTAGGTGTCTGCCAAACTGGCCCTACGATTGTTCCGCCAATAACATTTTTTGAGGCATTGTTCATTCCTAGTGCAGCCTATAGTCAAACAAAACTAGTTGCAAGCATTGGAGATACACATACCAGGTATTGTTGTATTGCAGCAGTAATAACACTGTAAGTTGCAGAAAATTCACACCCATAGAAAGGAAATTGAGGATTTAGATTTAGAGTGTGTTTGGTTGCACCAAATATCATGAAACATCATGCAATTTTGCATCAACTTGGACTGATTTTTTTTTGAAAATTGAGCAATTTTATTAAGGAGCCAAAACAACTCAAAAGAAAAGCAACAACACAGAAGGAAAACTAACTAAAACAACAAAACCAGCGAACCAAAAACCAAAGAAAGAAAACAAGAAAACCCCTAGAAGAAACCCCGAAAGCTACCCGCAGCCCCAAAATCAAGGGTCCCAATCTCTAAACGACACCAAGACCCTAGAAAAGACAGCGGCAGAGGAGGTCTGGTTCCTAAAACAAGGAAACAAGGAAAGACAGCGGCAGAGGAGGAGCACAACCCTCAACAGCCCGTTAGTCTGGATCTCACAATTATCTGCTTCCCAAATTCCAATACTTATACTGTTGAGAAAACAGAATTTTCAGAAAATTTCATTCAAATTATCCTTCCATTGTTTCTATACGTATGGCTATGAAGCCATATTTATAGAGCAAGGTGTTCCATAACGGTAACAGTGCCCGTGACGGCCACCACCGTTACCATTACGATACGGGCCGTAAAGGCCGTTACGGACCCCGTATCGGCTGATACGGCCCTTTTTATTTTATGAGAAATACTGTTACAGCGCCATTACGGTCCGATACGGGGCTGTTATGGCTGTTTCGATCCCGTAACTCGTAACGGTTATGACTGTTTCTGTTACGTATCGGCCGATTCGGTCGGTACATAACCGTTTTGGGATACCTTGTTATAGAGTCATTTACATTTTACACATATATAGTGTCGCACTCCAAATCTGGAAATCAGAAATGTTATTTTCCGACTCTCGAATCAGGTGCCGACAGGGGTATTTTTTTTGCATTGTTGTTACGCCTCGAGTTCGGCGAGCGGGCTTACCAAATTCTTGAACTCCGAACCCAGTTTGTAATAGTAAGGTGTTTCCAATTTTCAGTTATCACGCCCCAAACTTGGCGAATGGACTCACCGAATTCCCGAGCTCTAAGTCTAGTGTGTAACAAGGAAATTCAATTTTGTTTCTTCTGGGATATTTTAACTTAAGATATTAATCAACTTTAACATGAACAAATTCCAACTTCCCACGTAATTCTAATACACATCCAAAATCCAAAAGCGTATGGTCAACCATCCAAATATTACAACCCCCAATTTTTTTTTTTTCCAAAGGAAATGCCCAAAATAGAAAAGCAATAGAGTAGGCTAAGCATCAGGTGCTCCTTGTGGGCTTAATAATACATTCCTGAAAAAATGAGAGAAAATGTGGCATGAGCTTCACAAGCCCAGTGGGTATGCCATATAGGAAATGAGCAGGCGTAAAAAGTAGGTAAATAACTAAGCATGTTAGCATCACTGAGCATGCTATAATGAGCAGGGAATATAACCAACACATGGTGTGGTTAGGATAGTACTGTGCGGTTTCACGAGCCGTGAGGTCCAGCACAAAGAACTTCTATTCAAGGTAGTCCCATACCTAATTTGATAGTGAGTTTCAAAGTGGTAAACTCCAAATCTCAGGTTAGTCCCACACGTAACCGAAATCTTAGCTATTGTGAATAATCACTTGATAGTCTAGTTGTGAGTCTACCAGCCCGAGTGAATAATGTGTGAATGGATGCAAGATTCAATTGCTAACAATACCTTTCTTTGTACAATGCATCTTTGAACAATCTGTCATTTCCTTACATAGACCTCAACCATTTCACACAAATCCAACATTTTCCGCTCAAGTGTGTGAGTGTGACACATTTTCAAAAAGTCAAGTTTGGGCGCGTCAACCCCTTCCCCATCCGGTCCTCGGCTTGATAGTGGGGGAACCAAATTTGTTTTCCCCCACTCGGCCTTAGCATTCAGAATGAAATATCTCTACTCTCGTCCTCGAATCGGCACACGATGGTAGGTAGGCTCGTTACACCTCTTCCTTTCCTGGTTCTGGTAGTGTAAATGGACTTTTGCAGCTAACCTACTGTGCTAACCCCCACCCGACCTACGACGGAAGATGACCCAGTTGGAACTAACCTAAACGGGTTCCTTGGAGGATGGGCATATTCAAATACGGAATTTATGCCTGAGGTGACAACTATGCACCCTTCTCAATTCTTCTCAACAATATCTTCAAAATTGGCCATCCTAGGGCCTTAACACAAACCATTTAACCATTGCATCTAACTGGCCATCATGAGGCCGCCATATAAACCATCTCACCAATATGATTTAATACCATTTCCATGCATGGTTGCTCATGTAGTCAAGTCACACAAGTTATGCTAGCATATTGTCATTTACATGCAAAGGGATAAAAGCTAAGTCCACGGGTCTAGTTTTACCTTACTAACCCTATGTCATTTTCCTTAAGTAATGAAATCAAAGACCCTTGATCATAGGTCCTTTTTGCCTTCCAAATTCCAATTAATGCCTCAACTGGAATTTCAGTTTACCAAATATGATGCTTCCAAGCACAAGTCTAGGTGTTCATGTGTGACACCTTTGCAATCTCATCATGTCCCATTCTGAGATTCATGGGCCCACTTTAGCTTCCAACAAATGTAGCCTATGAGGCCAATGATTTGGCTAAGTCACTTGCCTTTGGGGCTCGTATTTTTTATCTCTTTTCTTTCTAGCTTTCAGTGGGCTTGCCCAAGGCCCAAGCTCATATTCAAGGGCTATTCCTTCAAGTGCCCAAGGCATATGAATTTGGTTCACAATCATATCACATTTATTTAGTTACTTAACATGTTACAAGTATCATCATCCAAGACTACAACATACCCAATCATTCATCCAGGTGGTCCACACGGTTGGTGTGGTCCATGATCATGATTTGAATTTTCATAGCATCATAGGATTGGGCTCCAGTAGGTATGGGCCCATGTCTATGAAAAAGCAAGGTGATGTGCCCCTTGGACTATCAAAGGAACAAGATTATACATATACATTGGCAATGGACCAAATAGAATCCTAAAATCAAACCACCCTCATCATCATGTAACCACATCCACAAATAAGAAGCATCATAAAACGTATGTTGAAATGGGCCCTAAGTGTTGGTAACACACAAATCAGATGGCTCACATATTGAGAGATACTGGGCCTAGTTTTGCTTGGAATTTGCCTCAGTTTGGGTTTTGCATGTGGCCCAGACACTAGCCCATGTTTTTTGTCTCTTTGGGCCTTGAAGTGTCTACGTTTTTGGGCTTAAATGGGCCTTGCCATACGACCCACCATGCTTCCCAAAAAATTTGCAGTGTGGCCCAGAATACATACATCAAGGTGGGCCACATGGGCTACCAAAACTGATGGATATCAAGTATATACAACACATACATTTAGGTGGGCCTTTAAAACCTACGTTTTAACTGTGTTTGCGTGCAACACATGCAACGAGGTGGGCCACTTGGGCCGGCAAAACTGATGGGCAGCATGTATAAAACACATACATCATAGTGGGTCCCACACATGGGCATCCAACACATCCATCAAGGGATCCCACGGATAGTTGGCCCCAACTACTGTCCTAGATGGACAATAGGAATATACAACACATACATCGAGAGGGCCCTGAAACGTGCAGGCCTAATGGCTTGTGAAAGTTTCAAGTATGGGCGTCATTAACTTTTCTGTGGTGTGGCCCACCTAAGATCTGCATCTGCTGCATTTTTTGGCTCATTACCTAAAATGAGCTGGTGAAATGGATAGAATGGTGGATTTTCACAGACATCACAGTGGGCCTAGGAGTTTTCAACAGTAGTCGTCAATCCCCACTGTTTCATGTGGTGTGGCCCAACCGAGTTTTGGATTTGTTTTATTTTCAGGCCTCTATCCTAAAATGATCTGGGGGACTAGATGGATGGTGTGGATATTGAATACACACATCAGGGTGGGGTCCCATGATGGGCCCTACTTGTGGATGTGCAACTGCACATTGCTGCATGCAGCGTGCAATGCTGCATGCTGTTTACAGCAACGGTGCTACTTTACTCATTTTTTATTTTTATTTGTTTTGTTAACACACACACACACCCCTTAGAAATTTTAAAAGGTCAGGGACCTTATCAACAGTTGGATGGAAAATTAACATCATGGTGGCCTTAGGGAGGTTTCCACAGTTGGGGATCTACTGGGTGGACCACCTGAGGTTTGCATCCACACATAGTGGGGCTCACATCAGTAGGATCACGTCCAGGGACTGGACAGCTAGGTGGAACACATAGTAGGTGGTGGGTCCCACAGCGATGGGCCCGTAGAAGTTTTGGTCCAACAGATGCTGTATTTTCAGCTAATGCAGAAATGGGCCCATTTTTGGGTCTGATTTGCGATCTCATGGGGCCAACATTTGACGAGGGGACACGACCCCCTGGTAGCCCTATGTATGGGCTTCAAAACTCCCAAGGTGGGGCCCGCTGAAGATGTGTGTGTAATTTATGGTGCAATGCCCAATATGGGTAACTGTAAAAACTACACAACTTTTCCTGCACAACTATCGCCAGCCCCATTTTGGGCATTTTTTGCCGATTGTGTGGGGCCTACTTTCGGGGGTGCAAATGATTGTTCCCACTCTCCCTCATGTGGACTATAAACCCCAAGTAGCAGTTCTCCTAAAAAATGTTTGTGGGGTTTGCCACAAAGGCCCAAAATTGGGGATTTGGCCCAAAAAAAGGATTTTCCTGCAGCTATAACTGAACCCATTCCTTGACAGAAATGGGCCCTACCTTAGGCCATATTCTAAGGTACATTTAGCCCCAAGAATAGGGCAGCAAGGTAGCTCAAAAATATCTTAAAACAGAGCCCTAAATCTGTCCAAAAGATTAGACTGGAAGGAATCTTGTTGAATCTTCTTGGAGACTATGTTGGAGCAAGATTGAATACCATAGTGGGCCCTCCTTTGATCAGCAAGTTGGGCCCCACTCATTAGAATTTGAGCCCCAAGGATGGGCTCCTAACTCAGCAATGAAAAAGAAATGAAAAGAAAGGAAAGAGGAAGATGGGTGAGTACCCCCACCTCAAAATGCTTCCTTACTCCTCTACTTCTCTCCTCTCTCTTCTCTCCAGTACTTGGAAAAATCTGAAAAAGTTCCAAGCTCTTGCTTGGCATTCTTCTTATGTAAGGAGTGTGGGTGGAAATCCTAGTTGGCACTTTGGTGGATTTTTATTGTATGGTGTTGGGTGAATGGATTGGTGACATGGTTAAGGGGCTAGCATGCATTGGTCCATGGTGAGGTGGCCTGGCATGCATTGGCTCATTTGGGAGGTCTTGTAAGAGAGGGAGAGGGGATGTGAGTTGAAAGTCTAGGTGGCATTTTGAGTGGGGAAGGGATGATGATGTAGATGGGTGATGTGGCCAAAACCTATACAAGCATTGGCTTAGTTGGAGGTGGTGTAAGAGAAGTGGGGTAGGAAATAATTTGTTGTAAGAGGAGTGGGATGGGTAATGATTAATTTGGGAGAGAGTGAGTGAGAGAGAAAAAGTGGAAGTTGTAAAGAATGAGTAATGTGGAAAGTGCCTTGATGATGTGTAAAGGTGCATGGTGATGTGGAAAGAGAATTAGTTTGACCCTTTTAGTTTTCGACTCGGTCCTTCTACAGGATGCTCAGTGGGTCCCCTTTAGGAGGAACAAGCACGTGCACATTGACTCTTTGGTCTTATGGAGCCTCTCCCAAGGGAGCGACCTTCACATGGTTAGTGCAGTGGAACAAGGTGCTCATGATCGACAATTTGTGAAAGAGGGGATTGGTTATAACGAATGCTTGTTCGCTTTGTTGGTAGAGTGCGGAGTTGGTTGACCATCTTTGTCCATTGCTTGTTCGCGAGGGAGATGTGGGATAGGTTCTTGGGAATCTTCAGGATGTCTTGGGTCATGCTGAAGTCTATCACTGATTTGTTTTAGTCATGGCATGGGGGTGGGGTCAGTAAGAGAGGTAGGAGAATATGGAGGATCACTTTGCTACCTGGTCTGTGGGCGTTATGGGGGGAAGGAACAATCGGTGCTTTCATAATTTATGCAGAATTGTTCCAGGGGGCTAAGTTGGATGTAGGAGAATTGGCTTTGATCTCTACTGCTTCATGCGTTTACGATCTCTCTTGTAGCAGTTGGGGTGGCTTGTAATTCTTTGGCCTTTTGGCCAGTCAATCAATAAAACAGTTATCTTTCAAAAAAAAAAGAAAGAAAAAAAAGAAAGAAAAGGCCCTTACCAAGTTGCTTCATTTCGAGAGCTTTGCTATAAGCTCGTACACACAGCCGCATGTTCCACCAACCTGGCAACTATGGTGGATGTCCAATCCATTCATCTTGTGGGACCCAATGTGTGATGGCCTGGTCCGAAGTTCAGGATGGTCAAGGTGTTAGGTGGGCCACACGTATGACAATAATGGATGGTTGAAAAATATCCCAAGAATCTATATTCAATGCACACATGGCTCACCTGAAGAATTGACTGGCATGATTTTTGGGGTCAGTCATCTCCATGCACGCTCACTTGATGCGAGGCTTCGAATTGGGTGGCCCACACACGTTTCAGGTTGGCATGTGTGACTACTGCATATGGTATCCTAGTAAAACTTGCATTTTGATATCAATGTGTCAACCTGTATTGGCAAATCAGGGTTGCAGCTGACCTCGTTCCTCCAACATTTGCAACATTGATGATGTTAACCATCTTTCTTTTTCATGTTGTCAGCGTGCTAGTAATTTGCTATTTTTACTACTGACTTCCATGGTGAATCTGGTGCTTGCCCCATCTTTAATATGCTGGATTTGACATTTTTACTCAATGAGTTTTTCGATTTCTTTTCTTTTCTTTCAGATCATGTGCTTTGTCCCTCACAGCTGATCCTGTTCAGCGTGTTTCAGGTGGCATTATTCTCGCACCAGAAGGAATCAATGGAAGCATATGTGGTACTAGAGATTCTGTGGAAAGGGTTCTGGAATTTATTCAAGCTGATAAACGCTTGAAGGGCCTGAGACAAGTGGAATCACCTGTTAGTCCTGAGGAGGAGGCTATCCATCACGGGCACACGAGCAGTTCTCCTCTTGGAGCAGGGGAAGATGCACCATTTCGATGGGATCATGTGCGGGTCAAAGTGAAGAAGGAGGTATTCTGGTCAAGGCAAAACTTCTCTTTTCTTCTCTTGTTGTTCATTTGGATTCAACATTCCTTTCCCTCTTGAAAATCCTCCACAAGCGGCCAGGTCAGGTGTACTACCATCTATATGTTCTAGAAGGCAGTTTTTAGTTTTACTTGTTTTTGTTTGTGCAGATTGTTTCACTTGGAATGCCAACTGTATCACCTATCAAAAGAGTTGGAAAGTATGTGAACCCAAGCAATTGGAATGCATTAATTAGTGATCCGGATACGGTAAGTGCCTTGTTATTATTATTTTTGAAAGGTAAAAATGTTATGTTTTTCTTTTTGTTCCTTCAGTAATTATAATCTTCTTTAGTTTTATATTTCTATATATAATTTGGAGCTTTGCTAAGCCCGCACGTGTGTTATAAAGCTCACGTCCAAGCCCACACATTTTCCAGCATGGCACTATAGGTCTGAGATCCAGTCCATTTGTTAGGACGGCACCACTACATTGGTGCCCTAGCCCAAAAATCAGGTTGATCCACTTGTCAGGTGGTCCATACTCAGTTTGGAAAACAAATCTACAGCTCTGAAAAACTTGGCTGAAGTTTTCTAACCTATCCACCTGTTTCAGTTATTGAGTCCCACATGCTGAGTGGAAAAGATTTATTTTAGGGAAATTATGGAGAAGTTCGGACCAACCTGATGGATGGATTGGATATCACACCTATGTGCCATACTGGCACGTGTGATGTGTACATGAGCTTTATTGCACACGTGCCTGTGCTTAGCAAAGCTATATATTTTAGGAGTTAAGATGTATGGTTTTTCTTTTGATTGATGGTTTTTTTTTTTTTTGTGCCATATAAATCTGTGGAAGCTATGCAGCAATCATGACAAATAAATGAGATTGACAGATGTTGCTAGTTGCTACTGCCTACTGAAACATTGTTTGTTAAATGCATTTTATTTTCAAAGGTACTATATTGGCAGTCTAGTATGGCATACTTCTGTTACTTAGTCCACGTTTGGTTGTCTGCCAAAATTGCAGTTTGGGGGTAGTTTTGCTGAAATGGATAAGCATGTGTACAGCTTGTTGTTTGGATCGGCTCCAAATGTGGGCAGATGATCGAGTGGAAACTGTATGCACCTTGATTCATGCACTTGCAATATAGGCGGAAGTTTAGCGATTCTGCCCATGTCCTGTGAACATTCAAATGTAGCCTTTATTAAGCTAAAGATTAGGCAGCAGGTTGTCATGGACCCATGGCTCACTTGCTTCCTCAAGTGTCAATTGTGCAACACGCGTGCTCAGACTTGTCATAGAGGAGTCAGCTAATCTCCTAAGTTCAAACAAACCCCACTAGGATGCAAGAGACACGAAAGAATGGAGGAATGCTTCTGTTACTCAAGAGCTTCAAAGCTTACAGTTTCTGAGGTTGTTTACAAATGAGGACCCATCTTCCTTTTGTAGACCTAGGGATCTTATAGACTCCTTCCATCAATGGCTAGGATGGCGGCATGTGGCAATCATCCAATGGCTAGGACTACTTTAGAAATCTTATTGATTATTCAACATTCCTCTCTCTATAAGACCCTACTAGGGAAGTATAGAAACTTTCAAAGATCTCTACACTGCAGAACTCAAGTCCACTCAAGAACCTTCTACAATTATATACATACATACTATTGGCCTACTCTAGAAGCCTCTAAACAACTCTGCACAATATGTCTCTAGTGTACAAACAGTGTAAAAAATGTCCGAGTCCCTTGAAAAGCTTGTGCATTATCAGTCTGTGACGTGGCACTGCTTTTAGACAAATTATAAAGTGAAAAAGACGCTAACAAGGGTAGGCAAAAATCAGATGAATGAGATCATCCATCACAAAATTGGTTGGAGTAACTTTTGTTTTGAGAGATCTTACAAGATGCCATGATGTTTTCATTTGGCCATCGCAATTATAGACCTTTCGAAGTAAAAGATGCTTTGTTCTGGTGGTGGACTCTGTTGATACCATTCTTCCTGTCTTTATGGTGCATCTTGATGCCCTATTTGATTAGTCCACTAGTGCATGAGGCTCGTGCACGATTAGTGTTGCAGCAGTTATGTGAATGTAATTTTAAATGCACTCAGTCTAGTACTCGTAAACTCCAGAATTTGGATTACAGAATTAACTAAATTTGAAAAGAAGATGCAGTACTTTTGAAATGGTGTTTCAAGTCAACTTGGATTTTGTTTCTTGTTGAGTCCAAATCCGTTTTTGAGCTTGACTTGCTATGAGATATTTGATTGTATCGCATCTTCAATATTTTCAAGGTTTCCCATTTCATAGAGATGTAGAGATGTCACTGCGGCACAGCTGATTGGATGGGAAAGTCCGGAGTTTGAAAGGACAGTCCGCTCAAAGGGATATGCTACCCTAGTTGTAGTGGATCTTGTTTTTGACCTCATGGCTTCTGTTTGTATGTTTTTCTTTTTTTCCCCTCCTTATAGTTTCATGAATTCTGATAGGGCTAGACTATAGTGTTTCCACATTCTTTTGCTTAATGTATTTGTTACTTGCTTCTCTAATGTGCACAAGATATGGAGAGATATCAGGTAAGTGCTACTTGGATGGGTCACACCCCAAAGGTTACACTGATTGGACAATCCTAACCATTACATTGGAGGATTTTTGGGGAAAGAGAATCGGTGATTATGAAAAACAAAACTTCTTTTGGGTGTCCATACTTTTTCATAAAAAATCCAATCCATTAATGCATGGGTTTGAATTGTCTAATCAGCTTGAATTTTGGGACATGGACCATCCAAGGTTTGGCCTACCTGATGATCGTTTCGTATCTCACACACATTCCCTACTTGCAGGGGTATAGTTTTAGCCCAAGTGCTCCTATGACATTTGATCTGTCAATTTGTTATTTTCCTTTGTCTTTGCATTTAGTATATTGCTTTTGATATTAGATGCTTGGTTATCAGTTTTGATTTCTTCACCAGTCACACACATACAGGTGGTAATCGATGTGCGCAATGCGTATGAAACCCGCATCGGAAAGTTTAAAAGAGTGGTCGATCCATGTACGACTGCCTTTCGAGAATTCCCATCTTGGGTCGATGAACAATTTCAATTAGACGAATCAGCTGAGCAGCATCTGGAGCCAGAGATTGATGTTTCTAATAGAAATGAGAAAGAGCAGTCCGAGATTCCAGAACGGAGAATGCCACCACGGGTTGCAATGTACTGCACGGGTGGGATCAGATGTGAGAAGGCTTCAAGTTTTCTCCTAAGCAAAGGTTTCAAAGAGGTAGATCGCCACCCAAGCTGTTTTCCTGCTACAATTCTTGATAGATATCTCCATGGAATGATGCGAATAGATGCTGTCCCTGAAATATTGCTGAAGACTAGGAAATGGGCATGAAACCTTGATTTGGTGGGCTGCACTTCAACACTTGCTTCAACAGTTTTAACTAGCCGCAAACAATCCACATTCACTGTTCATGTTCGGTCCTGTAGATGAGTTGACTGGCATGAGTTTTTGGCTTGGTCATCCATGTGGTGGGGACCATGATGGGGCCTACTCGAGTTGGCATGTCCTTGAAAGATAGCTGGAAAAGGCCTTGAGGCAGTGAGCATGAGATCTTGATTCGGTGGGCCTCAAATGCACTAAACAATGGACGGTTTTAGGTAGTTGCAAACAATCCACATTCAATGTTCATGTATAGTACCCTAGGTGATTGGACCAGCCTGCTTATTTGGCAAGATCATCCTTGCAGTAGGGTCCACCTAGTGCATGCTTAGAAGTCATCCATGTTTCAAGTTGGCATGTGAGGGCAATGTAGAACCATCGTTTCCCCTTTCCCCATTGAATATTATACTGTTGCTTTCCACACACATTTTGTTTACATTGTTGATTGATTTGGAGAATGGCCTTTTTTGGGCTCAGCCGATCACCGTTTAACAGTTCCATTGCATTTCTGAATACATGCCTGATCTCATCCTCCGATCATTTCCCAGGTTTATCATTTGGAAGGCGGGATCTTGAAGTATCTAGAGGAAGTCCCGAAGGAGGAGAGCCTCTGGGAGGGCGAGTGCTTTGTCTTTGACAAGAGAGTCTCAGTCGAGCATGGACTGGTCCAGGGAAGCTTCAAGCTCTGCTATGGATGCAAGAAACCGGTGAGCGATGCAGACATGGAAGCTCCTGAATGGGAGTATGGAGTCTCTTGCCCGTACTGTTTCTCCACCAAATCTGTAGAAGAGAAAGAGCGGGCGAGAGCTCGGCAGAGGCAGTTTGAAACTTGGGGCATCATCGGCGGGCCTGATAAGGGTCGACGGAATCCGATGGCATCTGAAGATAGGAACAGAAGGAAGGATTCACAGCTTCGGAATTCGATTTGAAATGGTTTTACTTCGTATATAAAAAAAAACCCCATTTTTGTCAGATGAGTGACTATTTATGGATTTTGGACATTTGAATTGGGTGAGGATGATGTTATATGTTTTGTGGCCCACTCATGGATCAGGAACGGCCATTTTGACCATTATCCAGTGGTTGACGTGGCAAGTGAGGAAGGGATCTCGGCCATCCAGCTAATGGGTATGTTATTAGATGGGGCCTCGGTTGATAATCATGCCATTCAGACGGTCCGATCCAGCAGTTTCGTCTGTAGAATCTATTTCCTTCTTGACCATCATCCATTTGAAGTCCAGGTGCGTTTGGATAGAGGACCAACTATCTGGACGGTTTGATGGGATATAACCAATCTCGGTCCGTTGTCCCCCACCTCCGGATCCTCTGTTAAAACCAAGCAGGGAAATCCTGCTCGTCATCATTCTGATTGGTCCACCTCAGCCTGACTTTTTCAGAGCTGAGCAGCTCTGACATAGTCAGGCTGAGGTGGACCAATCAGATCAGCAGCAGCAGAGGTTTTAACAGAGGATCCGGATTCGGACAATAAACGCCCTTGTCGAGCACCCCAAAATTCCTGTAATGGGAGAAACAAATTATACTCTGGCAGGGTGTGATGGATGATACGCATGCACGTAGAAATCACTTACAAAGTAACCCACAAACAGTTGGCGTCGCATGCTCATTGTTCCCAGCAACGTGGCCCACCTGAGTAGTGGATGTGGTTGATTTTTGGCTCTAGGGCTTAGCATTGACGAACGCTCCTGATGGTCGGAGTGGATGTCATGCAGACAGCATGGTGGTCCCACAGAGCTTGGGCGTTATAGGTGCTGTGTAAAACAGGTGATTCCGGTCCCGTTTAGCTTGGTCCAAACACTATCCAGATGATCAGGTCCGTAAATCAAGACCGTTCAAATAGTGGGGTAACCTTAGATGGCCAAAAGTCGCACTAATATGAAAATCCTGTCCATTTTTTTCTTGACCTCTTCCCTCAATTAGCAACCGTTAACCAACTTTATCTCCACCATTCATTTGGATTCTCAGAAACATTATTATTATAACATTTCGTGTTTCTACGATGGGCCATCTATGGTTTTCTACACTAGACATACGGTCTCGATTCGCCCATTGCTCCCTTCCACGTCTACAGATAAAAGCGCACTACAAGATCCTGATAGAGACGGATCTACCATATCATTTCCCGAGATTTCTTCAACGGCTGAGCGTAAAACACCCACCAACGCGTGTGGGGGCTCACCATTGCATATGTAAAATCCTCTTCTAGGACAGAGAACGAAAAATCGGCTGGATCTACAACTCAGGTGGGCCACACTACAGGGAACAATGGAATGTGATGCAACGAAATGTTTCTGAGTCGGGGCACAATACTGTGTATCGTTATCAGATCTGTTGATCAGGTGTAAATCAAGAGGATGAAGTGAACACACAAAAATCATCCTGATACAAGTATCAGGTGGGCCACACCAGGTGAACTTAAGAGTTTTTTTTTTAGGAGTAATACGTTGGTCCTATTGGTGTAGCCCATCAGTGTTTTAATATGAGATGATATTTTGTATGTACCGTTCAAAAAATGATTTTCACTTGATGGACGGATTAGATTTACATATAAAACTTGGTGGTCCAACTTGGGTGTTTTACGAAGCTGCGTGAGAAGGGGGTGGGTGTAGACGATTCCGTTCCATTTCTCTCCATTAGGCCGAAGCGGAAGAAAATAGAAAACAAAGAAAGCATTTTCTCTTCTTAGGGTTCTCTTCAAATCCCCTCTTCAAATCCCTAGGGTTTCAGAGAAAGATAGAGAGAGATGGCAGCAGCAGGAGGAGGATCTGGGCTGTTCAAGTTCCTGAGGCCAGGGATCCGTCCTCAATCGACGGACATCACGGCGGCCATCACATGGGGTGTTGCTGCAACCACCACCGCTCTCTGGCTCGTTCAGGTACTCATCATTCATAATCTCATATCTCGATAAACCTCCGCCTTCAGATCGAATTCGATGGCCTCTCTCTCTCTCTCTCTCTCTCTCTCTCTCTCTCTCTCTCTCTCTCTCTCTCTCTCTCTCTCTCTCTATATATATATATATATATATATATATATATATATATATATATACATATAGAAAATTTGATTTTATTTTAGAATCTTGGCTTTTAGGGTTTGGTGTTTGGCTTACTGAGGTTATAAATCTTCCCGATCCATTTTCATTCGTTCCATCTCAAGATCTTGCCTTTTGATTGAATTAGATAGTGGAACCAGTTTTGTGGAGTTTTGATTTTTTTTTTTTTTTTCCTACGTTTCTTCCACCCCGTTATTTAAATAGGAGAAAATCTCAAGTCAAACTGGTTGTACCATAATTTACCATCTAGTGAGTGAATAACTTGCAACATGTCATGAGGCAACATCCAACCCTTACAATAGATTGGTCCACCCTGAGATTACCTTGTGAAAAAATCAGCCCCATCAACTCATCAGGTGGATCACACTGTAGAAAACAATGTCTAGCCATTGATAAAATAACAACAAGACTGGTCTGCTTTATGAGTGGATGTGGCTGATTCTTGTTCTAGGCAATCCTCATGATGTGGACAACCTATTTGATGGGTTGGATGCTGTATGCTCCTTAAATGTTGGAAGCTATCTGCTGGATGGATGTTAACTTATGGTTGAACCTGTTGGAGTTGAGACATTCTCTTTAAATAGAATATCTTAAGTGCTGAATCTGAAGGTAAAAGATCTTTCAATGTCTTGGGAATGTACTCTGATAAATTCATTAGGTGTAGGAGGTTCGATACAAAGGCGTGTATCCTGATATGGGTATTTATAAAGAGAAATACTTTGATACTCTGCCAGAGTGAATGTATGATACACAGGCAGTTAGGGCCTGTTTGGTTCATGGTGTGCTGTAAAGGAAATGGTGGCAACTGTTACACTTTACGGGGTCTTAACGGTTGTAACGGCCGTTATGCAAAAAATGACCTATAACCACTATTAATGGCCCGTTACGCCCCTGTAAAGGTCATAACAACCCTGTAATGGCTTGTTACGGGGTAGATACAGGTTTTTGGATTTTTTTTTTTCAACGTTATGGGGCAGATACAGGTTTTTTTGAGTTTTTTCTTTTAATAAAAAAAGAGACCATAACGGCCGTTACGACCCGTATCATAAAGGTAACGGTGGTGGCCGTTATGGCCACCGTTACCGTTACGGAATACCTTGGTTTGGTTACCTGTATTAAAAGGGATTAGATGGGATGGAATTCCCAAATTGACTTTCCAAATACAATCCCTCGATTAGTTTCTCCTCCTTTGGCTAGAGTTTATGCCTTTCAAAAATGAGCCTATATGACTGTTTAATCGAGAGGGATTCCTGCAACCCCTCTTGGATTTCCTCCACAATTCATCTGCAAATGGATTGGATCATGCCGTGATAAAATTGCAACCAAACAATGTATTTTAGAAACGCAACTCTATCCACCCTAGTTATCCCGTTCCAAATGCAGTTCACATTGTAATCTGTCTTTAATCCACGATGGCCCAAACGAGGTATGGAAAATGAACAGTTGGTGCACTCATGTCCGGTCGGTTAACAAACAGTGTGGAACAGTGACAATCCAATGGTACTACAGGACAATCCACTGCCATTGGCATTAATTGCATAAAGGCAATTCAATCCCTTCTAATGCCTTTTAATACTGGGATTGTAGTTACTGATAAGTATATGTGGTATGCAAGTAATTCAATCTAGACCGCACAAATTATGGACACTAGCTTAGATGTGTTACAAACCAACGATGGTGTTACGAGCCAACGATTACTCTTATTTGATTTTCTAACTATTAGATTGCTGGACACGGGATGGTTGAAAATATCCAATTGTCTTATTTCAAGTGTCCACGAATCAGAGGTTAGTAATTGCTCAACCAATCTGATTTAGCTTAGCAACAGTGTGTTCAAAATTTTTTTTTGTATGTAGCCAAGCCTGAATTTCTCATCTTTCAAAAAAAAAAAAAAAAAAAAAAAAATTTGCCACGTGTACCATTTTTAAGTGCCTGCATATCAAGCGTCATATGCAGCCAGAGTATCAAATAACTCCCCATGCATAAAAGTATTGTTTGGATTGGTTTATGCAGATTGCCGGTACATCCCTTTTCATATACATTGTACTGGAGGTCAACATTATATGAATATCAATAATACCAGAAGGTAGTGTTACTGGTGTATTGTACTGGGGACATGATAAAAAATTCATTCATCGATGCTAAGGTGTATTGGCCTGTATCAGTCCACATCAGCTGATGCGTGTGGCTTACTTGGCTAATTCACTGTGAATTTTTGGTGTGGCCATTCCTCATCAAAATACCTTTGTCAATCATCATTATCCACTGGTACCATATATATAATATTGCCCGATGCGCTCAATGTTGGTCAATGCTGAAGCATGATCAATTCTATACATTCAGCCTATCTTTTACCTTGATCAAGTGCTTGGAAGTCCTTAGGTATGGTATGTGGTACAATATTTAAACTCTCCATCTATTGGGTACTTCCGTGAATGGGGCTAAGAGGAGTCAGTTGATCATTTCTTTGTTAAGTGTAGGCGGGTCACTAAAATTTGGTGATTTTTTTTCCAGCTTTTTTGGGTTGCAGTAGGTTCTTCATCTATATATATATATATATATATATATATATATATATATATATATATATATATATATATATATTAACATTAACATTTAATGCTGTCGATGAATTAAAGATATAAACATGTGATATATATTTAAAAGCCATCTCAAAAATACCTTTAAAAACCCACATCCAACCACCCTCTCAAAAGCAAAAGAAGAAGGGTAGTGTGTGTGTGTGTGTGTGTGGAGCGGAGGCTGTTCAAGGAGAAGGGTAGTATTTTGTGGTAAATGCTGATTTGCTATATTTTTTTGGCGCACTTGGATAGAAATAATCTTTCAAAAAAAAAAAAAAAAAAAAAAACAGAAAGAAAAAGAAAGAAAGAAAAAAACTTGGAAAGGAATCATGTTCACATCTTTTGAGGATAAGGTTAGATCGATGAAAAAAATCTCTTGTAGCTGGATGGGTTCTCTCTCAGAAGAACCTTTGGAGTTCCAAAGGTGGATTTTTCAGGAAATAGGGAATCAATGTTATAGTTGTGTGTTTCCCCCTAAAAGCCATCCTGTGAGGGAGCATTCTTTTGTGAATGGGAGGGTGGAAATTGATGGTTGATGCTTTCTTTCAGGTCTCTAGTTCTCTTGGGCAGATGGGAGGAGTCATTTAATGGTCAGGGAATGTCGAAATGACTTGTTTTAACCAGGGACGGTGGGAGAGTAGCTTGTGAAGCTTTGGCTGTAGGGGTTGCGGATTTTTTTAAACTCATTCCAAAGCCTTTTAATTGTTGAGAGATTCTCGAGGGATGTGCTTGACCGGGCTTTGAGTTTTTCTCCGGAATTGTGGAAGTTGGGTTTTATGTCTGATAAGATGGGAGGAGCTGAGTTTATTATAGCATAAACATTTTTTTTTCTTTTTCCTCTAAAGGATGTAACTAGGCCTGCCTCCTCCATCGCTACGGAGGGATCATAGCATAGGTCAATCTTTATTCGGAATCCCATCTTGCAATAGTTTCTTTTTCTGTTTAACAAAATATTTATTATTTTCAAAAAAGAAAAAAAAAAGGAAAAAAAGAGAAGGTCATTAGGGTGGGTGATCCTATCTAGTATCTACTAGTTGGACAACTTTTGAGGATTATGGTCAGGCAATTGGAAAAAAGAGGAATGCTACAACTAATTGAATGAGTAATGTTGTGAAGATAATTTAGGTAATGCTAGAAAAATACAAATATTCCTTATTATTTGGAGCTTAGTATAGACAAGAACAGTCTCTCTCGTTAAGATAGTGATTTCCCCCTCTCTAATAAGATTGGTAGCGAGCTTACGCAATCTTGAATTTAGGATACAACAAAATTTTTGTTTTGGTTTGTTTTGTTGTTGATGTTGTTTTTTTTTTGTTTTTGTTTTTTTTTTTTTTGAAACATAAATTTTATTGAGAAGAAGCCAAAACAACAAAAGAATACAAAGAATTACAAGGATGCCCAAGAGGAAGACGAGAGAGGACAGTCTCCCAAAACATGAGAGATTGAAGCCCAGTCCAAAACATCAGACTTGACCCATCTAAACACATCCACATCTGTCCCATTAATATCATGAAAGCATTGATTATTCCTCTCCCCATAGAGCCCATAGACCAGCTAACAGCCCATCTCCAAACAGTACTCCCTCTTTTCCCCACCCCTCCCCAATGCCAAGTGAGCAAGAAACCTTTAACAAAGATTTGTTACACAACAAGCTTTGCAAAATTAAGGCAACCCAAATGCTGAGAAGCTATTGTACCCATGATACAAGAACAGGAAATTTAGTGAAAAAACAAAGAGCAATGCAACAAAGTTTTCAATGTTGAAGGCAACCTGAATGCTAAGAAACTATTGTGCCCATGATTCAAGAACGAGAAAATCGTAATGAAAACAGAGAGCAATGTGGTAGGAAGAAGGCTTTAGAATTTTTTTGCAGCATTGTTATACCAACATGAACCTCAATTTCTTTAATCCAAAACCTCATGACCATTTTGTGGACTGAGAAATCATCTCGATGGATTCGGTTGGCTCTTGAAGTAGAGGCTGCAATGTGCACACGGTTGTATACTCAAAAGTTAGAAAACCATCTACCACCTGGTCAAACCACTTTATTGTGGTCAAACCAACTGTTTAGTCCATTTAAATTCTGAAGTAACTCTTTGCACGAACTGCTTGTGATCCTACAGTTTTGATTGGATGCAACTGGATCTTAAACAATTCAATGATCAATATCAACAACGGGAAAACTTTAAGGCTACTTAGTTCCTCTTAACAATGCATACATGTGGAGTGTCAGGTTTGCCTTATGTGCCTTGCCCGCCATGCCATAATGCCTCAAGCACCTTGTATCCATGCCCTTGCATTCATGCCTGTGCGGGGAGGCGGGCTGCTAAACCACTATGTGTCATACACACTACTTGCACTAGTAAATTAAAGAGGAAGAGAAGAACTTTTCTAAGCATTTTACCCTTTTCCATTACCCTGAGTATTTAGTGACCTGACGGACGTAGGATGCCATAAGATTAAGGAGAAAAGAAGAGATGATTGGATTTTTGCACTCATTATTACTTTTGAACTTCTCTGCCCCTACAAGAGTATATTTCTATAAAAAATCACCTTTTTCATTTATCACATACATACAAGGTATTCCGTAACGGTAACGGTGGCGATAAGGGCCACCATCGTTACCTTTATGATATGAGTCGTAACGGCCTTTACGGTCTCCTTTTTATTGAAAAAAAAAAAACCTTGAAAACCTGTATCTGCCTCGTAATGTTGAAAAAAAAATATATCCAAAAAACATATATCTATACCCTAAAAGACCATTATGGGGCTGTTACAGCCTTTATAGTGGGCATAACGAGCCATTAATGGCAGTTAGGGATCATTTTTTCCATAACGGCTGTTACGGCCTTTACGGCCCCATAACTTATAACGGTTGCCACTGTTACCTTTACATAATGTCCTTTACGGCACACCATGCATACATATGGTGCTAGAGGTCTTTATATAGGCCTAAATACAGAAGATAATGATATAAAGATATTCCTAAAGCTTGACATCTAAGTTTCAAATCTGAAAGGGAAATAAGAACTACTGAAAATATTCTAAATCTTAAAAGGTCTCTGCAAAATAACCAAAATATATTTAGTATGAGTTGTTTTACATCCAGCCCCATACTCAAAGGGGTCCATCTGATGGTGATGGATGGCCTGGATGCATCATGTGCCTGCAGCTTTAAAAGACCTCGTCTTTGGGTTGATAGTCGATCAACTAGATCAATCTGACTTTACAACATCTTCCTTGCCAGTGGCAATTGATGTTAAAGGTCTATGTGCCAGATTGGGCTATAGATCGTGCCACATCTTTTTTCACATTTTGTGCTCTTCGTGTTCTAGTTTTTAGCTCGGCTTTTGCAGTAACAAAGTTGTGAATCTAACGGCACCTTGTTAACTAGGTGTCGCCCTTATTACTGTTGGACTTCTATTTATATGCTATGATTGTTGTTGGACAGAAACCACATGCCCATCTCAACTTTGACATACACTATAGAATGCGCTACTTTGACTTACAAGTATGCTACGCTACAGGGGATTTACACTTTTTGCTAACATTACATGGCATCGTTGACACTACCGTTACGCTACGGACCCTATTCAAAACACTCGTATGAACTGGTTTCATATCAAATTAGGCTTAGCAGTAGTTTGCACTATTTGTGTGCAGTAATGTCCATGAGGTTTTCTAGCGCCGTAAACACCCTTTCAGCATGTTCCTTTTAGAAATAGCATGTGTGCCAACCTTGCAAGCGTGTGGGGCATTTGAGGGAGCGTATGGTGGCCCCCACTGTTAAGTATGCAAATACCATCCATTTCACCCTTTCGCAAAAAGAATGGGTTGATCATTGATTACTACTCAATTCAGATGATTCCTGCACTTCCGGGACCATGTAATGTAAGCATCTGAGAGTGTGGTTGTTAGTTCTGTCAATGTGCTGGGTTGGGTCAAGAAAAGTACAAAATTTAAACAGGTCTGGCTGGGCATTCCTGGCTCAGTAAGTTGAGAACCAGGCCCAGGGTCAGGCCGACCTCGGGCCCACCCTGATGTCAGCTCCAGTGCTAGTATGGTGTTTGTAGTTTTTTTTTTTTTTTTTTTGAAAATAACAAATAATTTTATTGAAATTCTTTATTTTGACAGTCTTTCTCTGTTCTCTTCAATGTGATTTTATCTTTTTTCTTAATTTCTTTTCAATTTAATTTGCAGCCGTTCGATTGGTTGAAGAAACAGTTTTTGGAGAAACCTGAGCCGGAGCAGTAGAAACCAATCTGAAAGCAGAATCATGGTGAACATTTCTTTTTCTTCCAGCATGTTTTTGATGGGTTGAAGATCCTATTAAACCCAGAATAATGTCATTAGTTGCTGGCTTTTGTTTATGGTTTATGAAAGAATGTTTTTGGCTGGTGGTTGCATTCTGAGGCCTGTTGTGATAACTACCAAAACTATGGGTTGAGGGAAAATTGACTTTGTTTCTGCTTAATTTCTTTTCTTTCTTTCTTTTCTTTTCCTCAATGAATTGAATAACCACATTTCTGCCATGCGTTTTGAGGGGCAGCAGGCTATGTGTGGTACTTGGTATTCTCATTTTTTCCCTGGATAATCTTTAGAAGGCATGTAACAAGGATGATGGTCACAAAGTGTCATCTAATGGACCAACATGTAGGTCTAAGTCCTGAAAGGTGGGCTGCATGCAGTCTTTTGGGGCCTGTTTCCATTGGTGGAAATGAAAAGTATACGAGGAAAGTAAAACCTCACATAAGAGGAAAATTATGTAAAAGAAAATTTGTGGAAAAGAATCCTTAACATATCTGTTTTGCTTTAGCATATATCATTTCAGTGGAAATGTGGAATGGTCAGAGGTCAAAAACGAAAGAATAGTCTATAAAAAATGGTGGAAATCTCAATTTCTTAGTGCCTGTTTGGTTTTCCTATTACTATTTACCCTTGTAATTTGGTGGTCACATCACATGCATTTAACTATAATGATGATTTTGTTACATTGTTTGTTTCACCCTGATATCACCCTCAAAATGGTGGTTTTGACTACGAGCCATAATTCCTCACTAAACAAACACCTAGAAATGCTAATGATGGCTCATTTACCTTGCATTTCATAGGAAATTGGAAAATTAAACATGCCCTTAGGTTTTAGAGAGGAAAAAGGAAATGACCCTTTTCCAAGGAAATCAGAGAATTACAACCAATTTCCTCGTCCTTCTTGGCTTTTGTAAACGACGGGGTCAGAGGAAATCAGTTTTCTTTCCTTTGTTGAATTCCCCTTTCCATCAATTCAAACAGGCTGTCAGGGCTTTATAAGTGTTTGTGACAGAAATGTCCCCAAAGCTTTTAAGCCGCACTTGCTACTTACAATCTTTAGGTTCCAAGGGTCCCTTCAATTGCACAATTTGGAATTGGCATGGTGCAAAAATCAAACCAAGCAGATAATCCTGACCCATTGAATGTGGGCAATCCTGATACAACCATCTGTTTTTTATGAGCCATGCATCGTATTATCAAACCGAAAATGTTCTTTTGAATCATATGTATGAATGGATGATTGAAGATAATGATAGGGACATTTTGTTTCTTCGTTTGATCTCAACTATCAATTTTTCATGCTATTGGTCTTGGCTTGTTTGGCATGTCTGATGGACAATTATTGATTCGAGCTGGAAAAAATTACACTGATTGGATGATTCTGATCCGTTGAATGTCGTACAGCTGCTCATTTTTGACGGGTTATATATTGGATGACTGGCAACATCAAACCATTCTGCTTCTTTGGAATCAGAAACAATCCATAATGTGGCCTACTCAGTAGATGGTTCAAAATGATCTCTGGACCCATTTCATTTTTATACTAGTACTTAGACTTTAGGAAGCTGACTGTTGATTTCCATGTTTTGAACTTTTTCATGGAAACCAGCTTCGTTATGAGACGGATAAAGTTGTTGATTTCGGCAGTTTTCCCTACTCATGTGTTTTCCATATTCAGGTTTTTGTTTTTACAGTCTGCTTGAATATATCCCTTTTCACACCTATTACATCTGGGCTTTAGCCTTTGAATCTAGTTGTCTTCCAATGATCAGCACCATTTGCATGTTGAGTCTCACCTTCTATGATATATGATAATTAAACTCTTTGAATTGGTTTATTTTAACCATACGAAATTCAGTCCTTTTGCTTTGAAGATGGACAGTCATCAGCAGCAGCACCACCATCATCTAAGCCTTATCCTAATTGAGGTTAGCTGCATGAATTCTGTTTGGCCATTCCACTCTATCAAGGGCCATAACTTCGGTTAGACCATAGGTCACGTTGATGGATGGTCACCATAACCTTTATATAATCAAAGGGTTGAATGATTTAATCTTAAAGATCTCTTCCAATTCCCCCATCCATGACAAGCCATATCAAGCCATATAGCATAAATGGTTTGGGTTATAAAGCTCCAATGTATGGTATGTATCATATTGTAATATGTCAGTATGTATTGGAGCCGAGCATGCCTCTTTGGTTTCTCCATTTCAAACATCTTGTGGGCCCCATATCTTCCTGGTGCCATTGGGGGCACACCCCATGTAAGATTTAGTTTGATTTACTTGATTCCGCGAAATTATGCCAAACTTTCAGATTGTTGAAATAGTTTTCTTTTTTCTTTTGTTTCTCGTGATGTTTAATTGTCCACAAAACAGTTTTTGGGTTTCTAAAGTGTAGTATTAAGATAAGGTTTATATTTTGAAAAAGGTTTTGTTAACCTTCATCTGTTCATTATACATTTCCTTTCTGGAAAGTGATATTGTTCTTAGCGACCTTAATTAGGTGAATCTGTTAATCGATCTGTGTTGTCCATTAGAAGAGCCACTTCTTGGATTGTCCATTGCTTGAAACCAAGCAATGGTGTGGCCTGCCTCTTTGGTTTTTTTTTTTCTTCCTGTGGTTAACATGTTAGCCACACCCCACTGGGGAATCGATACCAATACCTCAGTGTTGAAATGAGATTATCTTTGCTCAAGTCTATCACTGAGCCATGGATCTGTGTGTATGGTGTGGCCTACCTAATGATTTGCTAGCCCTGACTTTGGGTGTCCCATCATCATCATGGGGCCCGCTAATTGTGCAGGTTGGGCTGAATAGAACGTGGGATTGAATACTGACTTTGCCAGTACCGACGTCATTACTTGTTGGTGGTCTCCATCATGTCCATCTCTTTTGCCCATTCAGTTTAGGGCATGAGCCAAAAAAAATAAAAATAAAAATGAGGCAGATCCAAATCTCAAGTGGGCCATGCCAGAGTAATACCAGACTAAAATAGTGGCAATTGAAGGCCCAACAGTAAAAACTTCTCAGGGCCCACTGTAATGTTTATTTGATCTGTAGAGTAGGTCACATAGACCCAAATGAAGGGAAACACAAATATAAGCTTGACCCAAAACTTTTGACCCCCAACAAGTTTTTTTTATTATTTATTTTTATTTTTTATTTTTATGGTGGGAATTCAATCGTCACTGTTTCCTGTGGTGTGGTCTACCTGAGATTTGGGGCTGCCTCATTTTTGGGTCCATACCCTAAAATGATTTGGCAAAATGGAAGGATGCTTTGGATAAAACACATACATCATGGTGGGACCCACAGAGCACCAACCAGTAGCGACATTGGTACCCAAGGATTTGTAGAGGCTCCTGGTAGAGGCTCCTGGTAGAAAGTTAAATGGAGAACGAGTGAGATGAGGCAGGGAGTTGGTGTAAAAAGCCGGAGATGGTAGGATGGTGCCGGAAGAACCTGTATATGGTGGGACCATGTTTCCACCGTGTCCAGGCCAAGATTATATATGAATCAGCTCCGTCCATCCACTGGCCTTTTGCATGGTTTCAAAAATAAAACCTATTATTTTTAGGTTGCCAGCTTGTTAAGTGAGCTGCTAGACATACCTCCCATTACGAAAAGAAAGAAAGAAAGAAATAATACAGATGTTTTATTGCATCTCCCAAGAAAGAGGAGATATGTTTTTGTGAAGGGAGATGTTGAATATTTAGCTTCAACCCATTGGCCTAGATGCTCTCTCCATCTGCTTTGAGGGTCGTGAATCATCGAGGGGCCCTTCATATGAGGTGGTGGGATACCTGTTATAGAACGGCCAATCATCAAGGTGCTATGTAAATATGCCACATAAATCAGGATAGTGGCACTTGCCAAGTGAGCCATATGTGAAGACTTTATTTTATTATTTCAATCGCCTATTTCTTGTCATGAACGTTTGATGTACCTGGTTACTAGACATGGCATGTTCCCAGCTTATCCTACCTAATGAATGGCTGAAATCTCTGACATGTGTGCCGTATGCACATTTGGGCCCCAAACTGAAGCCTGAACCTTGCTTTTAAATTAAACTCTTCTTATGTTCTTTGGTATTACATTTTTAATTGGAGAAAAGACTATATATGCAGGCTAATAAGTGCATGGAAACCTTGCCATACACATAGTTGTATTGGGACTCATTGGCATTCACATCACTTATTTGGGTCCCCTTTCATTAGTTTAGAGATTGATAATTGTGAAACCTTTTTTTTTTTTTTAATCCACCACCTGCAATTCCATTGATTGAATCAACAAAATATAACTTTCGGGCAGCCCCGACTAAAAACACAAGGCATGCCTATCATATCCCTAGGCCAACAACAATGTACACCTTACAAGCCAGCCCTCCTATTTATTCCTATTGGCAATAAACCTGCCTAATCTCACCAAGGCCTGAACAGTCTAAACACGCTGCACCGTGAATGGGTCCGGGGAGATCTCTGAATTCCGAAAAAATTCTTGTTGACCCGTGACTCTGCTACCTACCGTTGCAAAGCATCAGCCACTCCATAAGCTTCTCGTGGCATATATCAGATTAGAACTTCTTAGCAATAGATCCAAGCCTGTCTCCGCTGAAGGAAGAGAAAGGAACAGAGTCATTCTTTGCGAATGGCGCTCAACCCCACTCCATCCAGGCAGAGTTGTCCCCTAGTTATACGCTGCAAATCTCGTATATCCCGGAAAATCTTTAACCACTGCGAATCGTTCCCTCATTTGGAAAGACCATTTGCAGCAAAACTTGCCTCCCTCGGAGTGTGAACAATCATAAATTCCGCCTTCTGTCTCAGAGTGTCCACCCTAGCCTACTAATACCACACAGCCCACATTGTTGTATTTTTACTGTTAAAGAGGTCTACCACTATCTTAGAGTGGCTGGCGACCTCCACCTTGGTGAAGCCATATTTGACACAGAAAGAGCAAACTGCCCTGGCTTCAGCTGGGGTGTTTGATCCGAAACCATATCCTGCAGAGAAGGCAAAGAGCAAATGACCCTTTTCTATCTCTACATACCGCCCTCCGCCCCCCCCCCCCCCCCCCCCCCCCCCCCCCCGAGTTGCCCGAGTTTTGTTTCGTTGAACCATCTATGTTTAACTTAACCCTTTTATCATAAAGAAAAACCTTTCAGTTAACTTGTGTGATTAGGATAGTGCGGGTGTGCCAGAGTCATATTCGACTCAAGTTTGATTTAACGCTGGTGACCCTCGTGCCGAGATAGACAAATTAAGACCGAACTTAGGGGATCGGCCACGTTTTTCAGCCACCGATGGTTACAACAATCATGTGATATGCAAAAGGATTCTTTTATTAACAATTTTTATAATATTAGCACTTACGATCGGCTCAAGGGATGATGACTCGTTCGTTTCGTAGTGCAGATTGAGCTTCGTGGTGAAACGGTTGTGATGTGTAGGATGATTGTTTGTTCGTTGCTTAGTTGAAAATCAGGCTTTATGGTGAGACAACCAATGGAAGGCAGATCTTCAACAATTTGTTCGTTGCTTGGTTGGAACCAGACTTCATGGCAAGATGGCAGTTGTTCCTGGTCTTGACGGGATCCAAGCATGTGGTAAGACTGCTGTGATTTGACTATTCATTCTCATCTGGTATGGACCAAATTCGTGATGTGGTAACCGATGGAATCAACTAGCACGTAGTAGAAAAGCCTTGCAACCTTCCATTCGAAACTGAGCGATTTTCTTTATGATCCAGCGGGATGCCATTGATGAATGGTGAAGAGTTAAAATAATGATTAAAAACTAGGGCCCCATGCTATGATCAATGATGGGGGGGCTAAACTAAACTAAAATAAAAAGATAAATCTCTATGCTGGACAGGCAGCGTAGAGTTGAGTTTGATTGTGATGGTATGTGAAGTTTGGAGCTCTTCATTGATTGCTATTTTTATAAGCTTCTGGGAGGCTATGGCTCTATATAATCTTCGGCATTGTGAATGATCGGACGATCTTTTGTGCAAATCTCATTGATGCTCTGCGTAAGCATGGCCTATCGAGTACGACCATGTGTATAAGAGAAACTTTCGCATATCCAAATCCGGTTGGAGTTCTCACGTCACTTAGCTTTGACATTCGTGAAGAATTACTTTTGGTAGGACTCTAACATTTAATGCTAGTTACAAATTTACTTTGATGAGATCTTGGCATTTAATGCTTGTAAAGAAACTTGCTTTAATAAGACTCTAGCATTAAATACTTTTAGATATGTATGCCTTTAACTTCTCCTTTTAAAGCTGATCTACACCACATGTGGCACGACTGCCACGTGGCATCTTCTGGATGTTTGATATACTTTTGGTAAGTAATGTGGTGTTGAAGGGTATGGGGCAAATGATATCCTTAGTATGTGACTAAGATTTTGTCAATCATTTAGTATATAGTGTCGACACATGGTGACACCTTAAATGTTCAAGTGGATGCGACAAAAAATGGGTGTAAACAATGCCCCCATGTCTCTTTGCGTTTAGAGAATATACTCAAAGAATGTGAAGAGATGTTAAATGACTTTTAACAATTTTTTCGTCCAATCGGTTGTTGGGACGGTTGTCTTTCCTATTTTCCTTAAGATTCCAATTATAAAGGACACCTTTGTCAAATTGATCATTAGTTCAGTCATTTTGGTTGTTGTTTTGACGACATTTTTCTTTTAGCCTTTTGACAGTCTTTCTAGCATTTTTTACACTTAGGTAATCCCAACCATTTTCACTATCTCCTAACCGTTTTACACCGAGCCGACCATTTTTCACATGGCCAACCATTTTATATCCAGTTGACTATTTTACACTTAGCTAGCCGTTTTACATCCGGTTGAGTGTTTTACACCTTGACCGGTCGTTTTGCACCCCGACCATTTTTATTATCTCCCAACCATTTTGTACCTTAGTCAATTGTTTTACATCCGATCGTTTTACACCTTGGTTGGACGTTTTACCCCTGTCCGACTGATTTGTACCTCTATTATCTTGGCCTTTTTACACCCTGGCCGACCATTTTAAACCCTGGTTGATCGTTTTACAACTAGTTGATTTGCACTTGGGTGTATCCTGGCCATTTTTCACTTAGTCGATTTGCACCTCGGTAGTCGATTTGCAACCGCCCGCCCATTTTTACTAATTTTCATGGGCTGGAGATTGTCCCCTGGGCTATTTGACACATGTATAGTAAATGTGTGGTACTAGAGACATGAGCAGCTCCCCCCCTGAGTTCGTCAGTGTTGACGTAATATTGCTCCATAGGGTATGAGTTATGGATGGTCATACTGGTCGTATTGGCCATATGGTTGGCTATCGGTTATCGTTCCTTAATTAGTCTGAGAAATGATGATTTGATTTAGTTACCCAAGCTTCGATTAAGGCTTCTCCGTTCTTCCCAAGCTTGGCCTAACTGGAGGAAGATATTTTAGGCCAATCGTCAAGAATTGTAAGAAATTCTATCAACTTGTCAACGTACTTGGTTTGCATTCTCATCTGTTCTAAATTTTGTTACAGGAGAGCATATATGCTTTTCAAGCTATGAATAATGCTTTCTAATGAATGATTGTTGGAGGAGGATCCAGATTCATGGATTGCAGGTATTGGGGAGGGATCGACTTCTAAGAGCATATCCTTCTGCACAAGCCTTCCTTGATCTCTAGGCTTTTTCTTGAGTTTATATCTTTTAACCATATTGCTAAACTGTTGAACTTCTGGTTGTAACGCGTACCACCTAGGTGTGCTAAAAAATATGTTTGTACAATTCAATTAAATACGAGGCCACATGTATTAGTGAGGGCCTATATTCGATTAACGTCTGTGATTAAGATGGTGTGAGAATATTAGAGTTGTCTTCAACTTGAGTTTGATTGAATGCTTGTGACCCCTGCTGAGATAGACTGATTACGACCAAACTTAGGGGATCGGCCGACTTCATCTGCCATCGACGGTTACAATGATTAGGCAATTTATAGAAAGATATAGGTAATCCTTCTTGATAGATTCTTTTTGTCTTGTATATTAAGGACTTGTTCTTTTAGTGTGATAACGACCATATTTTAAGAATAGAAAAATATAGAGAAATAGGATAAAAGATGAAAATATTATTCTATTAATGATTTTTATAATACTAGTACTCACGATCGACTTGAGGGATGGTGATCGGGTCGTTGCCTAGTACAGACTGAGCTTCGTGGCGAGACGGTTGTGATATGCGGGATGATCGTCTATTTGATGCTTCATTAGAAACCTGAGCTTTGTGGAGAGACGACCATGGAGGGTGGATCTTTAATAATTGTTCATTGCTCGGTTAGAATTGAACTTTATGGCAAGATGGCCAATGATGTGATAGTTTGTTCGTGGACTTGGCAGAAACCAAGCACGTGGTGAGATGGTCGTGATTCGATTATCTACTCGTTGTTTGGTGTAGACCAAACTTGGTGGCGAGATGGCCAACGGAATCACTTAGCACGTAGTGCCCTGTAGTCTTCAGTTCAAAATTGAGCGATCCAACGAGATGTCGTGGATGAAGGTTGAAGAGTTAAACCAAGGATTAAAAACTAGGGCCCCAATGCTATAAGCAGTGATGGGGGGCTAAACTAAAATAAAATAAAAAGTAAATGACCACGGTGGACGGGTAGCATAGAGTTGGGTTTAATATTGATGGTGTGTGAGGTTTGAAGCTCTTCGTTGATTGCTGCTTTTATAGGCTTCTGGGAGGCAGTGGCTCTGCATATGCGTAGAACCACATGCATAAGAGAAACTCTCATTTATTTGAATCAGACTAGAATTCTCATGTCATGTGGCTTTGACATCCTCAAAGAATTTCTTTTGACAGGACTCTACCATTTAATGTTAGATAGAGATATGTTTTGATGAGATTTTGACATTTAATGCTTCCACATATGTACGCCTTTAATTTTCCCTTCTGATGATTTATGGTGAGAATATAGTGAGATTTTCAAAGTCTCACTGAATTTTGTCACATTAACTTCACGCATGACAAGCTAGTGAGCAAACTTGGTGATCTTTCTTATTGCAAAGGATATTAGAGTCTCCCACATCTTGCAAATTTATTTATTTATTTTTAATGTGGGAGCTCACCACCTTTAACTTTGTTGATGTGCAAATAATATATACGTGCATTATTCTGCAATTGAACGGTCAAAACTCATACACCTTTGAATGGCCATGGTTAGAAATATAATAGCCATGGTTAAAATTTAATTCACATGTAATGTTTTAAATAGTAAAATTGGTGGAAAAGAAGTTTTTCATTTAAATTGCAATCAAAACACTAAAAATTGAAAGGAAAAGCATTTTACAGGACAATTTATGTAAAAAAACAAACAATAGTAAAGGATTTGCTTTCCCTAAGAGAGGGTTTGGATCGTAAGTTACTTAAGCTACTTATGCATCAAGTAGCTTATTTTGATTTCTATTGATTAAATTGAAGTGATTAACTAACTTTAAATGAAAAAAGTTATGATGCAAGGAGTACCGGCTAGTCCACCAAAAGCTTTAGAGCTGTTGGGGAAGCACCAGAATATCCCTTTATTTAGGCCCTCCTAGGCAAACCGACCAAGATCTCCTTGTGGGCTACCCGCATCTCATAGGGCTCACAGTGGGACCCACCCTGTGGCCATTTTAATCACACAGACCCCACCTCGAGACTATTCCGCATCACACAGACCCCACCTCATGGCCATTCTACATCATATAGACCCCATCTTGTGGGCCATCCCACCCCATTGTGGAGATGCACTTGCATCAAGTTACTTATAAGTGGTCATAAACCAAACTTATCTCAAATAAGCTACTTATCTACTGCTGTAAGTAGAAAAAGTAACTTATTTAGTGGTATCCAAACGGGCCCTAAATGTGTTGGTACTTTTCTTATAATATCACATGTATAAAATCTACCCTTTTGTCAAGACCATCACCCCTTGTTTATCCTTGATCCAAAAATTTTGGCTGATTCCACACATAGGTGGGCCACCCCATAAAATTATATCTAAAAAGCTTTAACTTCATGTGGTACTGCCTACCTGAGTTTTGGAATACTGTGATTCCTGATTATTGGGGTGGACATGAAGCAACGTTCATAATGGACCAGGTGGATCCACTAATTAATGTGGCATTGTGGATCTTGGTGTATTAGTTAACTAGCATGGGGTGTGCTAACAAAGGTCTTTGTTAAATCCATGTGGTAGTGTGTGGGGAAGTAGATTGCATCTAATATATTTTATCCGTTGCCAATGAAAAAGCACCATATGTACCTGTATAGACATGGGACCTACACTCGAAAAGATCAAAATCATCATTTCATACATAAGAGTCTTTGCATTTTCTCCATGGGTTCCACCCATGATACACGCATATGGTGCTTTTTTATTAGCGCTGGATGGAATGCATCCAGTGTCCTGTTGGATGCAATTCAAGAAGTCTCTCAAATGCATCCAGCGTCCTGTTGCAGCAAGGCAAAAAACTACAATATCCAGGAAGTCTCTCAAATGGGTCTAACACAGATGTTCTTGCCCAAAACTAAATCTTGTTGGTTCATGAGACAGCCTTGAGTTTTTTGATTTTGGGTCTCAGTTCATAGCTCAGCGGTACACTCACAAGAGTTTCAACAGTTCGGCTAAGTTTTCTTCGGCCACAAAATCGTTTCATAAGATGGTCCATATTGTTACCCCTACTGTAGCTGATAAGTGGTTCAAAATACATCTAGATCGGATGAATTCTGTTCGTCTAATAAGTGGCCTTTAAAGTAATAGTAAGAAACGAAAGTGGTTGATAGTCAAACATTCAGTAAGAGAGTGAAGAAATGATGGATTGGGTTTTCTAATAGGTGTATTTCTCTCTCTCTCTCTCTCTCTCTCTCTCTCTCTCTCTCAAATTATAAAACATCTGTGATAAGGCCCACAGAATGAACAGGTCTGATTGGTACATCTGTGATAGTCAAACATTCAGTAAAAGAGTGAAAAAATGATGGATTGGGTTTTCTAATAGGTGTATTTCTCTCTCTCTCTCTCTCTCTCTCTCTCTCTCTCTCTCAAATTATAAAACATCTGTGATAAGGCCCACAGAATGAACAGGCCTGATTCGTACATCAGCCCTCCATCTGATTGGCTTCGCTGTAGACAGACACCATTGAAATACTATAGTTGCGCGAAGCTTGAAGTGAAGTTGCAACAGATCTCTGATCAAGAATCATAAGGTTCTGATACTTAGCAGGATCCATATGATGAACGGTTGAGAACTGAAGATGAAACGATAAAATCTCCTACTCCTATCAATCAAAGCCTCTGATTCAAATCCGAATAAAACATGCTTTACATAAACAAAATCCCAATATTTCTAACAGGTTTGCTAAGCCAGCATGTGTGGTCAACACGTGTTTAAGATCTGGCTTTCCATCAGGTGGGTCACACTTGTTAGATCTTCCAGCTTAAAAAATCAACCTGTTTCACTCCTAAGGTGGGCCATACTGTTAGAAACAATTGTACATATTGCACAACTTTCTAGCCATCCATTTTTTGTACTTATGGCAAATGGCCTGATCTCTAGGCCTGTAGACCCAAACAGCCAGGACCACCTAATGGGAAGCTTGGATCTTAAACATGTGATCCATATTGGTACATGTGTGAACTTAGCAAACCATGGATTTGTAAATGACAATAAACCAAGAAAAAGATAACTATTAAGAGAAGTCAATCTTACTTCCATAGATTAGTGAAAGAAAAGAACAAGGCAGCTCTCATGTGCTCTCCCGGCAAGGGCCTCCCTAAAGAGGTCTTTTTTTTTTTATGCACACTCCCTAGAGAAGCCCTTGAGGGAGAGTGAATGATAGATGCCTTGAAAAAAAATTCTCTCACATCCTTCCTTCCACTGTCCATCTCCACCTTGCATGCTAATACCAAATAGAGGTGGGCCATTTATATAGGCCTATGATTGTGGGGACCTTGAAATCTTTGATTGTTCTGCATGGATAACATGAGATAAAGAATAAGTTCCTCTTGTTTGTCAAGTGGGATTCTTCCATAATCAGAATAGAAGATTGCTTTTCCCATGTGGTCATGAGCCAAAAATTTCAAAATCTAAATTATAATACACACAGAGGCTATTGAAAGTGGGCCATAGATGAAACATCGAACCTACTGAATGATTGTAACCATTTAACTAGTGATGCACAAATGGTCACGAAGAGATGGAATTTTGACTCACAATTAGTGAGAGAAAAGTTGATTGATTAGATATTTACGGTTCTGCAATCAAGGAGGTTTTGCGGTTAATGGCCAATCGATCATGGTGCACATGGGATGAACTGTTGAGATCTCATCCACATATCGTAAATATATGATAAACATTTTTTTGAAAAATTATATGGGTTTTGTGTTTAATATCAGGAAGTCAATGTTAACATTGTAGTTAGCTTTAAACCATTTTGGATTTTTCGAATAAAGCAATTTGTCTAGTGGCATCAATTCGATTTGATCGATGCCGCCACGTTCCACCGAAGCAACTTTCGCTACATCGATGAGTGAATCGACTGGTGGCGGATATTCGCTACGAAGGAAGGCACACAGTTTATTAATGGTAATTATAGTTTATTACTATATTTAATTTCACTTCAATGACTGCTTAGCAATCAACATAGAAATATAAAAAAGACCTCATGTTTTGGATATATTCATTGTGGGGAACGTGTTATCTTGTATGGTTCTATTTAATTGATTTTAGGTAAGATTTCATGTAGGAAGGTATGATGGCTTTGCAATCTCAAAGCTTCAGTTCGAATTTGTAATGAGTTTGTGGGAGGAGATCCAATCCATCTGTAGGGATAAAATTCTGTGTCCTCCCACTCTCTCTACCATCCACATGGCATGTGTGCAGGATGATTTAAACCATTCTTCCCTCTCCTAAGGTTCCATAAATAGACCATAGTGCAAAAATCACAATGATTGGACAACCGTGGCCATGGAAAATGCCATAACAAAGGCTCTAATCGAGATTCAGTGATATTTGTATACTATTTTTTCAAAATTATTAGGATGTCCAATCAGTGTGAATTTTTGTCTATCTCCCATTCATGGTTGTCTGCGCTGGATGAATGGTTCAGATCATTGTAGATACATGTCATGAGTATGATATAGAGAGTTGGCACAGACGGGAAAAATTATCCTGATAGGTGGACTGGATCTTATCCCATGTTTGGTTAGAAAGTGATAATGACATGGGCCATCGCTCTAGAACATGAGGATGTGGCAAGGTTGGAGTGGTTGACCCTTTGCCAAGCTTAAGAGGTACCTTCTATCCACACTGAGGGAATAAAGCATTCTAAGAATAATCAGGCCTGTAAACAAGTTGACACTTCTCCATTGACCTTGAAAAGGAGAGCATTTGGGAACGTCTCCCATATATATATATATATATATGGAAAATTGGATTGGAGGGATCCACCATGGATTGCACATTGTCCCAATATCAGCTAATTCTGATAATGGGGTCCATTCAAGCAAGGGCATGAAAATAGATAGTGAGACCATCTTTATTCTTACAGTATGTTTTCCATGCAAAATTTTGTATGTGATCACCCTATGATGGTTTTGTTGTGGTTCATATGCAATGTTTGGTGGCCCTACCTAGCTATCCATTGGTCCATTTTAATCATACCTGGAGCTACTTAGATTTGCGAGTAAATTTGCATCCACCGTTGATCCTACATGGACCTATATACAAGTTTGCACTATAGTACGATCAATACATGTTGCTAGAGACCCACCTCTTAAAAGAATTTCAAAGTGTCTGTATTAAAAAAAGGAACAATGCCATATGTACGCCTATATTTTGATTAAATTTCATAAAAGAGCTTGCTTTTAAACTCTTACCTAAAATATGCTTAACCTTTATGCCCATAGTTTTGTGGTTACATATTTAAAATTGTATTTTTAAAATGACAATATTACCCTTAAAAACCTACCAAACACCTTTCTAATAAAACACGCCTCTCTCTCTCTCTCTCTCTCTCTCTCTCTCTCTTACGCCGTTATATATTCAATATTGGTCGTTCTGATCTAAACCGTCTATTTGTTTCTTTACAAGGTGGTCTACCTGAAGATTGGATGGCCTTTTTCATGATGAGGCCCATATTTCTCATGGCTGAGATGCGGTGCACACTTGAATTGGTGGGCCCCACTTTGGATGGTCACGGTGTTGTTGCACCATCACATGATCCTAACAAATGTTGGTTCACTTCTACCCATCCGTGTACACGTGGTTGTATTAATGAATCCGAAGCATCCATCAGTTGGGCTCTACGGTGTGAGAGAATCTCTCCCAATGAGAAGCAAAGGGATTCAAATTTATTGCGGAAGCCTTTGGCAAGAAGATCCTGGCTGGAACCTAGGTGGGGCCACCATGATGTTTGTGAGAAATCCACCCTGTCCATCCTTTATGTGAGCTCATTTAGAACGTGTGGCAAAAATTGATCCCAATTTAAGACTCAAGTGGGCCGCACTAATTCCTACCGTTGAAACATCCCTAGGTCCAGAGTGATGTTTATATGCCATCCATGCCGATCATAATGTCATTCCTACTGGGATGAGCTGAAAACACAAATATTAGCCTGATTCAAAACTTTTGTGGCCCCACATATATTTCAACTGTAAACGTTTAATCCTCACGTTTTTTGGCCCACTTGAGTTTTGGATCAGCTCATTTTTTGATACACGTCCTAAAATGAGCTCACAAAACGGATTTATGGGGTGAATTTCCCACATATATCACAATGGCCCCCACCTAAGCTCCCACCGCAAGAACTTCCTCTCAAAGGTTTCTGCAAAAAATCCGTCTGTTGCTTGCAAATTGGTGTGCTTTTATTGTACTGAGTAAACTCAGTTGGGCCCACTATGAATGTATGTGGTTTATCCATACCGTCCATCCATTTTTTCAGATCATTTTAGGTGTTGAGCCTAAAATTGAAGCATATCCAAAGCTCAAGTGGACCACACCACAGAAAATAGTGGGAATAATGATTTCCACCATTGAAACCTTCATAGGGCCCACAGTGATGTTTCTTTGTCATACAAACCGTTCATAACATAAAAAAAAACGAGGAATGTAAAAAACAAATATCAGCTTGTCCAAAACTTCTGTGGCCTCCATGAATTTTTCAACTGTAGATGTTCAATTCACATTGTTTCCTGCGGTGTGGTCCACTTGAGCTTTGAGATTGTTCAATCCGTGGTGTGGTCCACAGAGGCCTGCCTGAACAGGCGTGGGTGGGACGCAATCCGCTTCCCTCCAACACCAGGCGCGGATATGCTAGTCCGATGGTTTCAAAGCTCTGTGAACCCCACCATGATGTATGTGTTTTATCCACGCCCTCCATCAATTTTGACATCTAAATTTAAGACATGAGCTAAAAAATGAGATAGATCTAAACTTAGGTGGACCACACAACAGGAAAATAGTGGGGATTGATGCTTACCGTTGAAAACTTTTCGGGAGCCACAGAAGTTTGGTACCAAGCCGATATTTGTTTTCTCCCTTCATCTTGGCCTATGTGACCTTATCAACAGGTTGGATGGAAAATGAACATTACATTGGGCCCTAGGAAGATTTTAATGGGACATTCAATTCCTACAGTTTTCCTGTGGTGTCGACTACCTAAGATTTAGATCTGTCTCATTTTGGTCTAGTGCCTTAAAATTAGATGGAAAAATGGTCGGACGGCGTGGATAAAACACATACATCGTGATGGGGGCCATGGAGCTTTGAAACCATCCCTGAGACTAGCATAGGGTCCCCCACCAACACCACGTCGTGCCCTGAGAAAAAGGAACTTCATGCGTAAGGCTTCTCCAAATAAATCCGCTTCCCAACACCACATTCCACATTAGAAGTTCAGTGGTTATGGGGCCGGCCATGGCATATGTGTTACATCCATGCCATGCATTCATTTTGCGAGCTCATTTTATGGTATGAGCCCAAATATGAGGCATATACAAATGTTAGGTGGACCACACCACAGTAAATGGACCCTAGTATTTTTTAATGGTAGCTTTTAATTGCCACTGCTTCCTCTTGTGGGGTCCATGTGATATTTTAATCTTTCTCATTTTTTATATCATGCCTTGAAATCATGATCCATGAAGAATGAACGATGTGGATTAAACACATGAATGGACGAGTAGATTTGGCAACCGTTGCACAGGGAGGTAAGGTTAAAAAGGGGAAAAATCGTCTTTTTTGAAAATAATGAATGAAATTCTGTAACTGCTGTTAGTCCCACTTAAAACAGGTGTTTTTTTTTACCATATTTCGAAACGTTAGGCAGATTTTAGGAAAGAGTTTAAAAGTGGACTCTTTTTTAGAATTCAACCACGAGGTAAGTGTCCGTACGACATTGTCCCTTGAAAAAACAGAAGTTGAAAAAGTTCTGAGTTTGCTCGCGACTTGTAAGTGGAAATGGGTCAGGTTGGATCGAGGGGAGTTATGGGCGGCAGTGGTTTAGATGTCACCTTTTTTTTTTTTTTTTTTTGGGAGATTTAAGGAGAGCTCATTGCTGGAAAGAGGAATTTATACTGTGGGTGGGCGCCACAAAAAACTATTGACGACCTCACCTAAAATAAATCCACAATCGGCCCCGAAAAGATGGGCAGCTCCCCAGCCCCAAAAGGAAAACGGAGCGGGCCACCTACCAAACCCCTCCCTGCTAAACATTTCTATCATGAATGTGGCCTATCCCCGCTTTGTCCAGGAGCAAAGACCCCCAAATCTGTTTCGGGAGATCGGACCAAGCCCAAAAGGTTTTCTCCACTTGGGACTCGCTCCCAAGCTTTCCCAATGCATCTGTCACACTATTCACAATCCTAGGCACATAGATAAATTGAACTACGTTGTCCCTTAAAAGAGACTTAATTTGGGCCCACCAATACCACCCGGGCCAATTGATTGATGAACCATGACAAAGGGAATCTACTATCACCTTAGAGTCACTTTCGATCAAGATCTTCTTAAAACCTTTCTCCAAGCCTCTGGATAGGCCTTCCCAAACCGTCCTAATCTCAGCACGATTGTTGGATCCAACCCCATACCCGCTCGCGAAAGCAAAGATGAAATCCCCATTGCTCCCTCTGCAAATACCTCCACCACCTGATGGACCAAGGTTGCCTCTGGCCGACCCGTCCACATTAATCTTGACCCATCCATCCCTGGGTTTCTGCCAACTCAGCACCTCCCATGACGAAGGACGGCGGGACTTTGGCTGAATCAGCCCCAGACCTTCCCAACTTCTGGCAAGCAAAGAATCCTTCTATGAGGGAAGGAATTGGCTGACCAAGCGCATCCAGCCTTGCACAAGGGTGATGATCCCATCTGCGTTCTCCTTAGCCCCTTCGAACCTAACATCGTTCCTGGCCCGCCAGATCTCCCAAAAAATGAAGCACGACACCAAGCCCCTTAAGGTAGCTATGCCGAGGCTAAATGTCACCATTGAGAGGCTCGGGCCATCGCCGATTGACCACCCAGAAAGGCTATATCAAAAAGCAAACTGAAGTGTTTCCATACCTTTGAGGCTCCCCAACAGAAAAGAGATGGTCCCATGTCTCTTTGTCCGGCCCCTGCTCCCAGGTACAACAATCACATTTAGGCGTAATCTGGACACCCTTGGATTGGATCCCCTCATCGATAGGATTCGCATGTAGCAGGATCTTCCAGACTAACACAAAAATCTTTGGAGGCAATTTAGCATGCCAGACCCACCTAGCCCAGCTCTTTCGAACCCCAACCGATCTGCAAATCTCCCAACCTGCTTTAGCAGTGAAAACCCCGGACGAGACTCTCGGCCATACGCAATGATTTTCTTCCATGGAAAGGCAGATCCCTTCTTCCTTTATGTGCTCCTTCACCACCTGCCGTAGCAAATTGAGAAGAGGAGAAGACGGGATGGTGCCATTCTGATCTAGTAGGTCCTTGACCTTCATGTTCCTCAAATTGTCAGAGATATGGCCAGCATACCAGCCACTGAGCTTCCCTAAACCTGTCCAATCCACCTCCCAAACATTCTAGTCCCCTCTACCCATGAGCCAGCGGGACTGATCTTGAAGCACATGGTTGAACTCTTTAATTCTGTTCCAAAGCGGGGAGAAAGCAGCCCGAGACGCCGTAGCTGCTGCCCTTGTAGACTTGAGCATATATTTATGGTGAATAAAAAATGCCCACATGTTGCCCCCCTGAGGAACGTTCACTGACCAGGCCAATTTCATCAATAAACTGTTTGTGACCTCTATAAGCTTCTTCACTCCAAGTCTGCCTTCCGTTTTTGGTGTGGAGATCTTGTTCCAACTCACCCAATAAAGTTTCCTTTTCCCTTCCTCCCAACCCAAAAGAAATTAGCAAACTCTCTTTCCAACTGCCAGAGGATACTGGATGGCACCACAGCTGCAGCCAAACAGTGCATCGGAATGCTCTCCAGAACCTGTCTGATCAACGTGATCTTACCAGCTTGATTGAGGCATTTTTCCCTCCATCCAGCTATTCTTTTCTGGATTTTCTCCACTAGAGGTTGAAAGAAAATGGCCCGAGATCTCCCTATAAAGATTGGGACTCCAAGATATAATAGATGGGTGGGGAATCTAGCAATACCAATCTTGCTCTCCACCTGTCTAATTCTAGCCTGAGTCAGCTTGTCGGACGTGAAGCATCCACTCTTATGCTTGTTGATCTTCTGCCCTGAAACCGCCTGATACCTAGAGAGAAATCCATTAAAAACAGACGGTGAACTGTTGCTGCCATTAATGAAGATTATCGTGTCGTCGGCGTACAAAAGATGAGACACGATCGGGCATCTAGAGAGGACTTTGAAAGGCTGACAGAAGCCTCTAACAAAGAGCTGTTTAAATCCACAGTTAAATGCCTCCGCCATGAGGATGAACAAGGCAGGAGAAATGGGATCACCTTTATGAAGACCCCTCGTGGATTTGAAGTATCCTCACGCTTCCCCATTGATGAGCACTGAGAACCAACAAGTCGACCAAAACTTCTCTACCATACTAATCCATCCTTGGGTAAACTCAAACTTAAGTAAAACCTCCCTGAGGAAATTCCAATCCACCCTGTCGTAGGCCTTTTCCATATCCAACTTGATGACTATGTTGTTGCCTCTCACTTTCCTGCCAAGGTCTCTGAATAGTTCTTGTGCCAACGCGATATTTTCCTTAATCACTCTCCCTTGGGTGAAAGCCCCTTGCTCTGACGAAATGATGGTAGGAAGGAGGTCTCCTAACTTGTTGTTGACAACCTTAGAGAAGATCTTATATAAGCAATTGCGCAAACTGATCGGGCGAAAGTCTGAGAACTTAGTTGGGGAAGGGACCTTCGAGATTAGGCTAATATGAGAAGAAGGGAACTTAGTCGGTGAAGGGACCTTCGGGTTTAGATGTCACCTTGATGATGTGTTATATATCCACACTGTCCATCCGTTTTTCTAGCCCATTTTAGGAGATAGTCCAAAAATTGAGTAGAAAAATTTTTAGGTGGACCACACCATTGGAAACAGTGGTTATTGAATGCCCACCATTAAAAACTTCCCAAGGCCCACTATAAGTAGATATATAACAATTATTTTCCATCCAACCCATTGATAAGGTCAACCAGACATGGTCTAAATTTTTGACCTAGACCCTTTTACTAAATAGGCGAGTCTGGGTTGGGTCTGAGTCAACCCCATCAGACCCATTTATAAATGATCCATTTATAAATGGGTCTGGATCTGATAGAGGGAGATCCACCCATACCCATTGATAAATGGGTTGGGTCTAATGGGTTTGGATCTAGTATGCAAGTATTTTTAGTAGGTTTAAAACCGGGTTTGGATGGGTCCCTTGCAACATAGACCAAACTTGCCCATTTCCTAAATGGGTTCAGGTCGGGTCTTGTCAGGCCTAGCTAATATAAAGAAAATCAGATCCAGACCGTTTATCAATTGGGTTTGTTCTTGGACCCAGACTTGTACCATTTAACAAATGGGTCGAGTCTAAATGGGTTGGGTCTGGGTACCCGATCAGGTCCATTGACCCATTTACTACCCTAAATACTTGAGAAGGTGCCTCTATTAGGTTAGCTATATGTGTATGTTAATATGAAATGATTGTCCATCTTTCTCATACACCTGCGACAAGTCGGATGAGCAGAGCCACTTGATTTTTACGACAGTGTATGTTCAATGTGTACCATATTTGGTGAATGGCCTCCATTTGGACACATGTTTTTGATATTTATTTTTTATTTGTTATTTTTTTGGGAGGTGAGGACATTGAAATTACTTAACATAAAAATTCAAGGTTTCACAAAACATTGCCCTAAATTTAGATTCATTCTAATTCTACACTCTTCTTCATCTACTTTTCTCTCCGGTCAATCCCCACTATTCTTGTTATGCTTCCTTGGGAACTTGGGGTCCATACGTTTGGTGAAGCTGTGCATGTGCTTCCTGGCTTCTTGATTCCATTCCTGTGATTTTTTTATTATTACTTTTTAATTTTTAAGAATCAGCTCCAATGTATATATAATATATTCTCAGCAGGGGAGTTGGCGCGAGAGGTTTGGGGGAAGCTTTGCCATTGGTTCGGCTTCTCCTTGAGGACTGGGTTCCCGTTGGAAGCTTTGCTAGATCGTTGGTAGAGAGACGCTTCAGGTAAGGATCTTATCTGCCTCCTGCGTGGCCTCATGCCCTTGTTTGCATTGTGGGAAATGTGGAGGGAGAGAAATAGAGTCAGGTATGAGGGAAGAAGAATGAACGTGTCCAGCATCTTGAAGAATGTCATCCATTGGTTGGCATGGGCTAGCAGGAGCGTGAGCTCTCGAGCCAGCACGACCAACGCTGTCTGGTTGTTCTGTCAGGCTCTCGGTATAGCTGAACCTCGGGTTTGCCTCTCTTCTCTCTCTGTTGAGAAATGGAGTAAGCCGCCGCCAGGTTGGGTGAAATTAAACGTAGATGGATTGACTCTTGGTAACTTGGGTCCGACGAGTGGAGGAGGAGTTTGCAGGGGCGTTGGAGGGCAATTTTTATTTGCCTTCTCTAAAGGCTTCGGGACGTCGTCGAGTGCTCGTGCCGAGGTCCGGACTCTGATGGAGGGCCTAGCTCTGTGCATTGAGAAAGGGCTTCTCCAACATTGTGCTATAAAGTGACTCCAAGTCTACAGTTGAAGCAATGTCCGAAGGGGCGCTGAATAGGTCGAAAATGTGGTACTGGAAAGTTGTGTTCGGAAATTTGCTTAAGCGGGCCCAGGTACTGGTGGAGTATACGCCGAGAGAGGCCAACCAGGTTGCGGACGGGCTCGCTCGCCTGGGCAGCGAGTGCCAGCTGAATAGGTTGTTTACTGAGGAGAGAGAGAGAGAGAGAGAGAGAGAGAGAGAGAGAGAGAGAGAGAGAGAGTTGCCCCAAATTGTTAAAGGTAGGCTGTTCTTGGACCGGGTAGGGCTGGGTTCAGTTAGGGAGAGGGTGGTGAGGGTTAGTTAGGAGCTTGAGGCGGTTCCCTTGAGTTTTGTTTTTGTGCTGTGCTAGCTGGTGTCTATTTAGGTGCTTTTTGAGAAATAAAGTTTTCTTTTCTGAATATATATATATATATATATATATATATATATATATATATATATATATATATAAAGAGATCTAGAGAGAGAGAGAGAGAGAGAGAGAGAGAGAGAGAGAGAGAGGAATGCTCACCTGCACACCAGTTCTCACGAGAACTCATGAGCACTTTTTGAGAACTCATCACATGTGATGTGAGCCCAAAACTCGAACCATCCATGTGATGCAGCACCCCAAAAAACCCCTTAGGCCCAACTTTCAACTTGATCTAAGACTCTGGTGGGCAATAGCAGAGAGAGAGGCAAATCAAGAGAGGAAACTGTTTCCATTTACCACGGCTCAACAAAGTTCTGGATCAGAGTAAAAATTGGGCCCTTAGAGTTTTTTGGGGTGTTGCATCACGTGAATGGCTCATATCACGTGGCTCATATTTTAAGCCCATATCACGTGTGATGAGTTCTCGAAAAGTGCTCATGAGTTCTGGTGAGGGATGCTCACCTATGCACTAGTTCTCATGAGAACTCGTGAGCACTTTTTGAGAATCATCTCACCTGATATGAGCCCAAAGTCTGAACTGTTCACATGATGCAGCACCCCAAGATACCCCTAGGGACCGACTTTCAATCTCATCTGGAACTTTGGTGGGCCATGGAAAAAGAAAACAGATTCCTCCCTTGATTTGCCTCTCGCTTTGCTATGGCCCACCAAAGTTTTGGATCACATTGAAAGTTAGTCCTTGTGGGTTTCTTTGGGTGTTGCATCACGTGGATGGTTCTGATTTTGGGCTCTTATCAAGTGAGATGAGTTCTAAAAAAGTAACGAGTTCTCGTGAGAACTGGTGTGTAGGTGAGCAGAGAGAGAGAGAGAGAGAGAGAGAGAGAGAGAGAGAGAGAGAGAGAAATGCTCACCTGCACACTAGTTCTCATGAGAACTTGTGAGCACTTTTTGAGAACTCAACTCACTTGATATGAGCCCAAAATCTGAATTGTCCTTGTGATGCCGCACCTAAAAAAACTCGAAGGGCTCAATTTTTACCCTGGTCTAAAACTTTGGTAGGCCATGACAAATGGAAACAATTTTCTCCCTTGATTTACCTCTCTCTTTGCTACGGTGCACCAGAGTTTTGGATCAGGTTGAAAGTTGGCCCCGACGTTTTTTGGGGTGTTGCATCATGTGGACGGTTCGATTTTGGGCTCACATCACATGTGATGAGTTCTTAAAAAGTGCTCACGAGTTCTTGTGAGAACTGGTGCACAGGTAATTAAGCATTCCTCTCTCTCTCTCTCTCTCTCTCTCTCTCTCTCTCTCCCTCTCTCCACACACACACACACACACACTCACTAGGGTCGACCTCATGGAAGCTTTCCGTGAGGTCAAGCATTGTTGGGCCCACCATGATGTGTATTAGGCATTCACCCCCATCAATCAGATGAATAAGGTCAATCCATGACTTAGATGGGCCACCCGTTGAGAGTGGTGTTTTCTTCCCCAAGTGTAGGGTTGCGATGTAGTAATAAACTCGGTAAGACCGAGGTCAATCCACAGGGACTTGTGTAGAAATTCACAAACACATTCAATAGTGTCTATTGAGAGCTAACAACCAGATTTTGTATGAAATTGAAGTAAGTAACAACTTTGGGATAAATTGAAGGTAAACAATTATAAAAAGGCACTAGGGGTTCAAGGATCCACTTGTAGCAATCCTTGATGTTCAATCCGCTGTGGTTTCTCATTCTCTCAACTAGAATCGATATTAGGATCTATCTAGCCGGATGATAGAGCTGTTAAACCAACAATCTGTCATATGTAAGAGCCATGTGTATGATTCACTCAATGCAAGCTAGGCTGAGCATGCTTCAATTGTATAGGTCAGTCCCAATTCCAATAGGCTCAGATCACAATCATAACCATCCTCAAGTCCTGTCACAAGACAAGGCTAGATTATGATTTGAACTTGATTCAAATCACATGCACAGTCCCACATTGCACAGAATTTCAGAAAAGTAGAACTTTGGTAGGAAGTTCCCACATGAAGATCATAGTATTAGAGCGTACTCCAATTCCTCGGATCATACAGGTCTAGACTAATACAAAGCAATTAAGAACTTAAGTAATTCTCCCAAACATCCATGAGTCATCATAAGACTAAGCAAAACTACTTAGAACTTGTATAAACTTCAAACCATTGTTCATAAACATGAAATTCAATCTTAAAACCAACTTAAAATGAATTGAAACATCTTAGATTCACTACAAGCTTCACCTCTTAGCCCTAGTTAACAGGTTTAGCCGTTCATGATCCAAGGAAACATGAAACAACTAAGAAAAACATAAAAACAGCAAAACAAACTAGGAGTTGTGGAACTCCAAAATCCACTTCCGTCGCCTCCCACCTTGCTTAAACTCTTCTAAGATACCCTAGGAACGATCCCTAGGTGTCCTTTTATAGTGGGGAGGCTCCGTAACCTCAGAATATTCGAGAATTTGCGTAAAACTTACGCAGTGCGCAGAGAAAATCGGCGCCAGAAATAGAAAGTTCAAATCTTACACATGGCCGACCGGTCGCACGACCGGTCGCAATGGCTGGATGACCGATCATGGATGCTGGACGACCGGTCTCAAAACGGCATAAAAGTGTCTAGTGAGTTTCGGAAATTTTCAACCCGGAAGAATAATTTAAGGACCGGTCGCACGCCGGTCGCAGAAGTGGACGACAGGTCGCACGACCGGTCGTGAACAGTCCAGAGAGTTGTGGCCTCTGGGTCTCCTCTGTGCATGTGCGGAACGGTCGGACGACCGGTCGTGGGTACCTTCTTCTGCTTTCTTTCTTCTTTTCTCTGACTTCTTTCTTTCACTCTTTGACGCTTATCCCCTTTGATCTTCTTTGCTTCTAACTAGCATCTTTAAGTCTTCAATTGATGCTTCCTCTCTCTCATCCCTACAATCACAAATCCATGCATTAGTTTAGTCTATAAACCATAACAACAAGCATAATGAGTGATGAATTGGGGTTAGAATATGCACAATTAAGAGCTCAACAAGTGGTTACCCACCCATTAAAACCTTTAGTCCACTGATATGTGGTCTAGAAATCCAGCCCATATATATATATATCCCATTTGGGTAAGGGGGCACACCAAATTTAAGTCGTATCCAAAACTCAGGTGGGCCCCCACCAAGTGCTTTTATATGTTTTAGCATATTTTCAAACAATTTTAGAGGTGTGACCCTCTCAAGTTTCGTATACGGCTGATTTTTGGGATGTCCCATAACCCAAAGGGGACCCACTAAATGGATGGTGTGGATGTCCAACACACATCATGGTGGGGCCCACACAACTTGACCTCATGGGAAGCTCCCATGAGGTCGACCTCATAGTACCATTTCCACACACATACACACACACACACAGATATATATATATATATATATATATATATATATATATATATATATATATATATATATATATATATATAGAGAGAGAGAGAGAGAGAGAGAGAGAGAGAGAGAGAGAGAGAGAGAGAGAGAGAGAGATGCTCACCCCCCAAGGCCCAAGTTTTACTTTATCCAAAACTTTGGTGGGCTGTGGCGAAATTAAGGAAATAATTTCCTCCCTTGATTTGCCTCTCTTTGCGGAGACGAGCTACCAAATTTCTGAATTAGGATAAAAGTTGGGCCTTGAGTAGGGTGCTACATCATGTAGACGGTTCAAATTTTGGCTCATATCACGTGAGATGAGTTTTTAAAAAGTGCTCATGAGTTTTCCTGAGATGGTGCACAAGTGAGCATTCCTCTCTCTATCTCTCTCTCTCTACACACACACACACACACACACACACACACACACACGGGTGGGGTGGGTGCCAAAGCCACAAAAAAGAACGGCTACCACACCCAACGTATCCTCTATAGAAGGAGCTCTCCAACTAATCATATCCCTAAATTGCCAACCCTCGCATTGTCTAGGGTAATCAAGTGGCTGCTAAAGTGATGGGGTTTTCCTCCTCAAGAGTTCAGGAGAGATAGTGCAGCCTGGGGCTCATTGGGCACTCAACTAGTCAGGGTTGGGTGACCAAAATTCACCCGGAAGGAACTGTTTGTCTCTAGACAGATTCAGAGATCAGTGAGCAACCGACGTGAGGTCGTCGCGAACCCGGTGCCCAGATCAAGTGCCCGACCATGCTGGATTGGGCGACCAAAATTATGCAAATTTTCTCTAAAACTCTCTTGACAGATTTTTGATCTGTCAAGCGCCCGATGGTGCGCGGACTGCGAATCCACAATTTTCTAATTTGGGTCTAACTCTTACATGTGGCTATGTATTGGCTTCTAATTCAAGACCTAAGCATCTTAATAGAAGGTTTACTATTTGCTCGCCTTAAGTGCAAGGCTGCGATGTCGTAATAAATCTCGGTAAGATTGAGGTCGATCCACAGGGAATAAGGTAAACCAATTCAAGTTGTTCCAGAAACTTCAAATTCAATGAATTAAGGATTTCAAGTTTATAAACTAACTTAAAACAGTAATTGTAAAAATCTGTAATTAATGGGAACTAAGGCTTTCGAGGATCCACTTGCGATAGCCCTCATGTGAATTCATTCATCCAAGCATAACACAACTAGCATTGAAGTTCTATCTCTCTTCTAGTTAAAAGATATGTCATTCAAACACAAACAATCCCTACTCAAGTTGAAGAATAAGGTTCTAGTTCTAATGAAGCACGTAGAAGTCGAATGTGTAGCCTTCGAAGTAACGACCACGCTAATGGACTATGGTACGCTCTAGGGTCAGTACAATTCGAATATCATCAATCCAACATGATAATCTCAGAGAATTGCAAGGAACTCATATCCTAAGCACATGAACTCTCATAAAACATCCAAAAATATCGACTTTTATTCAAACTAGAACTTAAAAATCCAACTTTAAAGCAAAGTACTTGAATTAGAACAAATCCAATATGATAACTACTCACATGCTTCACCTCTTAGCCTTAGCTAAGAGGTTCTAGCCGAGCATTATCATGCTTCAACTAGAATTTAAAGACAAACTAAGCAAAAACATAAAAAAAACTAGAAAAAACCCTAGTTGGAGGAGTTGCGATCGCTCCACGATGATCTTCCTTGCTCCCCACGAACTTAGAACTCTTCTAGGATACCTTATCAAGGATGCCAAGGTGTCCTTTTATAGCAAAAATCACGAACTGCCTCGGATTGCGTAAAAACTTACGCACTTAGTCGGTCATCGGACCCTGGGCGAGCGCCTGGTCGTGTTTTGGTCGGGCGCCCGACCGTGTTTGAATTCGGTCAGCAGCTTTTGATATAAAATCCACTTGAATATCGGGTGCCTGGTCAGGTTTCGATCGGACGGCCGGTCAGGTTCAGAAGTTGCCAGCGGTTTCAGCAGAAGTCCTCCCTATTTCGGGCGCCCGACCAAAACATGGCCGGGCGCCCGGTGGCCTTCTGATATGCATGTTGAAATATCTTTTCTTCTGGCCGATCCAGATCTTTCTGATATAATTCTTTAGGGCTTCTTTTCAATGTCTTCAATGTGGTTCCAAAGGACCCTTTTAATAACAAATTCATGACTTCTCTCTTTCATTCCTACATACACAAAACAAGCGTTAGATGGGTCTTTAAAGCACATAAACCATGCATGTAATGTGATGTAATGGGCTATAAAATGTATAAAATGGAAGCTCAACACACCCCCAACCAGCTTTTTGCTAGTCCCGAACAAAACATGAGTGAAACAAGTTCAATCTTCCAAAATCCAACTCTCCTTCAGAAACAATGCTTCTATACATTCCAAGACATACAAGTGCAAAAATTAGAGAGAGTGGGTAATAGAGGTTGCAACCTTAAACTCTCAAAACATAAAAAGTGTTCATATAGAATTCCTGCTGATTGATTGATAAATAGAAGAACTTAGAACAAAATTCAACCTAATGTGCATAGTGATGGCTCATCTCATGAGTTTACAGGATCATCTTCTTCATGGATCAACTAAACTCAAGGTGTACATATCAAGAACAAGCCCATGACATGAATTTTCCTTACCGTCGTTCCGACCACTTTCATACTACGTTCCATTTTCAACTTTGGTTACGGATAGACCATCCCCCAGTTGGTAATAGGTAGCCCTTTTGTGGAATTTTTCCACCATATTCTCCATCATTCCCATGTTTTCATCCTTCCTTTTCCTTTTTCTTTTATATTAGATAGGATTTTTAGAAATCCATATCTTTCATTATTTTCCCATGGACAAGGATGGACAAAGTACCCCGGCTTAGTTCCTCAACACCTCAATTCTAAGTCTAGCCAATCCACAAATCACATAATTCTTTCAACCCATGAAAATCGTGTAATGTGAACTAGGTGTAAAAGTGTTCAAATTTTCTATTAATCACATAAATAGGGGAATTCACATATAAAACCATTATATTAGAAGTAGTTCAAGACTTGCAATATTCATCACTTCATATCTCCTTTTCTTATACTCATATCATCCCGAATGCATAGAAAAAAGGTTTTCCAAACGAGTTTTGAATTTTCAGAAAATTCAATTTTTTTTGCACATATGATGCTCGAAATGTTACAAACTGCTAGATGATGAATCTCATCTCACCTCCAAACCAAATCTTGCATTGTCCTCAATGTAAAAAGATATGCAATGAGCATGAACATGAGAGCAATGGTAAAATACAAGAGAGTGAGAACAATAGCACCTGAGAGAGTCGATCATGGAAGTCTACAACTCTGACAACTAAATCCACTAAAGCAAGCAAAACTAAAACAGAAAAACAACTAAACCTACCTACGTTATATGATGCAGGACAACCCTAAATATGATGCATGCTCTTGAACACAATTATTCAACGGAAATAAAAGCAATAATAATAATAAAATCTAGCATTAATCATCATAAACTAAGAAAATCATAAAGGAAACATGCAATGGAACGGGCCATCATCACAACCATGGAGTATGAAATTCAATTAATGCATAGGTTGGATCCGACGAGGGATGGGACCTCCCGATCTTGCATGGCTATAACCCAATCAATTATGAGGAATCTCTAATCCAGGAAATCAGGAGATTTTGGATTAGGGATTTGAAATTCTGAAAACTTTGGATTTTAGGATCAAAATCAGAATTTGGGGATTGAGGTTATCGAAACAAATAAATTAGAAATGATAGATTTACCTGGAAGAAGGGATAGAGGGGCACAAGAAGCAAACAGAAGAAAGAGGGATCAAGGAAGAAGATGAATCATCACCATGAGAGAGGGAAAGAGGAAGGAGGCAATCAACGACTTAATTCGAGTTTAGGGCTTAGCCCTCTTAAATAAACACTAAAAATAAGTAAAAAGACTAAACTACCCTCAAATATTAAGTAAAAACGTGCAAATAACATAAGTGCGGGAAAGTTTGGGCGCTAGGTCAGGCGCCCAAGGTCCTGCCCGAAGTCGTCCGAAAACCTCCAAAGAGGTTTGGGCGACCGGCAGACCAAGTTCGGGTGCCCGATAGGGCGCCCGAAGGCAGTGGTCGGGCGCCCGAATTCTTCAGTTCGTTCGGCCTTTTCTCCTTTCATCCTTCACACGTGTCTTCCCTAAGTGGGGTCTTCTACGTGTTCAATCACATGTGAAGGGTCTTCAGCGGGTCTTTAGTTCCTTAATAGGCACCTATCCACAAGGAAGATGCTTGTGGTGGGTGCTTTCTTCGCCGATAGACTTTAAAGGTTAGATGTCCGCATCATACTCCTCGTCTGAGAAGAACTCGACTCCGGCAAGTTAAAACTCTTGTAGCGCTCTAGTAAATCTGGGTTAACACTCTGTAACTCCACTTCTATCAACCATGTAGATTCTAACGGTGGCTTGTTCTTCCATTTGACAAGGTATCTTTAGAAGCCTCCGCCTCTCATAAAAATGATCTCTTCACCCAAGATCTCCTCAATTTCTTCTTTATGGGTAATGGGTGGAGGAAGGGGTTGCGTAGCAAAATCAGAACAAGGCCATGAAAGGGATGATGGATCAACGATGGGATGGTGGGAATGGACTAGATCTTCCACATTAAAAGTTGGGTTAATGCCCATTTCAGATGGAAGGTCGATCCGATACACGCTAGACCCAATTTCCTGCAATATTTTGAATGGTCCAGCACTACGCGTTTGTAATTTCTTAGCGGAACCCTGTGAGAACCGCTCTGGCCTTATCCTCACCATTACATAGTCTCCTTTCTGAAATTCTTGCAATTTACGATGAGAATCAGCTAAGATTTTAGAATCATCATTGCTCTTATTTATCCGCTGTCTAATATGTGTATGCAAATCATGAATATGGCGTGCGAATGCATTGGCTGAATCTGAAGACCTTTGGATGACAGGCATGGGTGACACTACAGGTCACTCTGAAAAATCCATGAACTTGGAATAAACAATCCTATGGAAATAAACAATCCTATGACCTAGAACTTGAAAAATTGAAACAAAAAGACACTTCTCATGGGTGACACATAATTTCTCATTATAAGTATTATAAATAATGATGATTTTCAAGTATCCCAACACTTGAGAACACACACTATAAATACCAAGTCTTGAGTAGATCTTGGCATCAGCCATTATGTCCAAAATGTCATCAAGAAGCGGGATAGGGACTCTGGCCATCATATCCACCATGAAGTGAATACGTCGCAAGGTGGCATGACACTTGACTAAAGTTTTGTGGACGGCCAGGATATGCCCACATGTGCGCCATATGCCATCATTTTTTAAAGTGAAAAGGGCAGGCTTGGCACACAAAATAAAACTCCAACTTAAACTTTCCTTATTGAATTCTTCCCCGAGAAGTTTATCAAATTGACGCTGCATTTCTGTATTTTCTACGGGGTTTACCTGGTATGGAGGAAAGCTTGATAAGACCAACCTAGGGACAAGATCAATTGTGTGTTGAATGTCCCATATGGGTGAAAATTTATCCCATAAATCATCTGGTGGGATATCACAAGTCATGTGGACATCTATCATCATATCCTCACTAGTCTCTTCTTCAATTTCATTTGTGTTCACCATGGTAAGAGACATAGATTGGGAGACTGCATCAATTAAATCACACATGACATATGGAAGTGGTGCGGTCTCAAACTCTTCGACCTTTTCATCACTAGCACACACTTCGTCATCCTCAACGATGATGAGCGATGCCTTAATTTCTTCCATTTCATCACTAGTGACGTTAGGCACGTACTCTCACTACAAGAAAACGGATTTTTATCGACGAAAGTATTACCGACGAAATAATTTTCGTTGGAAAAAACCATTTTTCCCAACGAAATGAAAAAATCGTCGATAAAAATCTCCCGCCACCACCAAATTCATTCCCGCCATACACTTTTATTTCGTCGGTAAAAAGATTATTGCCGACGAAGTAACCCGTCGCTAAAAAAAAAACTGAAAACTTCACTTTTACCGACGAAATATGTCGTCGGTAAAAGTCTCACTTTTACCGACGAAGAATTTCGTTAGTAAAAGTGTTATTTTCCTGATTCCCGCTAAGAAGTGAGAAGGGCTTTTACTGACGAAACTTGTTACTTTTACCGACGAAATTTTTCGTCGGTAAAAGTCTTTTAACTTAATGTCCAGCGCGCGACCCCTCATTTCTTCCTCTCTCTCTCTCTCTCTCTCTCTCTCTCACTCTCTCGCTCACTCTCTCTCTTTGGAACGAACCCCACCCCACCGTCCGCGGCCGTCTCTCTCATCGCCGACCACCAGTGTCCGGCGTTCGGTCACCGGCGTCGCACCATCTCTGCCGACCACCCATCTCAGCCGACCATCTGTTACCGGCGTCCCACCGCCGCTTGCCAAGAACCTCCGCCTGCCTCCGTACGCCGCCGCCACCTCCGGTAACCCTCTCCCCCTTCCTTCTTCCTCCATTTCCCCTCTCTCCCTCTCTCCTCGTTGTTCATTGTGGGGCCCACTTCCAAAATCCAATGCATATGGGTCCCACCGTCGCTGTCCAATGCATGTGGCCGGGTGGGTCCCACCGTCGCTTTCCATCGTCCATTGCATGTGGGTCCCACCGTCGATTTCCATCGTCCATTGCATGTGGGGTCCGCCTTAGCTGTCCATTATTTGGTAGGGCCCACTGATTTAGAGATTTCGAAATTAAAATCCCTAATTAGGGATTTTAAATTTTAAAATCTAAATTGTGATTTAGAAATTAAAGAAAAAATGAAATTGTGGGGCCCACCGTCGCTGTCCACTGCCTGTGGGGCCCACGTCGATGTCCACTGGCTATGGGGCCCACCGTCGCTGTCCACTGGCTGTGGGGCCCACGTCGCTGTCCAACGTCTACTACCGGTTGCGATTCGTGGATTCCTTAACAAGGATGTCAGTGCTACGCTGATTGAGTTGAGGATATTCTTTAAGGATTTGTGTTCAAAATCTTTGAATGTAGAGGTTATTAAACGACTAGAGAAGGATATTGTCGTAATCCTTTGCAAACTTGAAAGAATTTTTCCACCTGCGAATGTCATGGTACACCTAGCGATTCACTTACCGCACGAAGCGAAGCTTGCAGGCCCAGTACAATATCGTTGGATGTATCCGATCGAAAGGTGATAGAACAATGATCATAAATTTTTATTCATTCCATAAACTACGTATATCCATGTTTTCATGTCCTAAACATATTGATTTTGTGTACAGATACCTTCACACATTAAAACAATATGTGAGGAATAAGGCACGTCCAGAGGGATCCATTGCTGAGGCGTACATTGATAATGAGTGCCTGACATTTTGCTCCATCTGTCTTCGTGGCATAGAGACTAGATTCAACCGAGAAGATCGTAATGCCGATGCAGGGCAGGAGCATGAACAAGGACTCATATCTGTATTCGCACATAACGTCCGTCCTTTAGGATCGCCGACGTTTCAGGATATGGACCCTCGGGATCAAGCGAAGGCGCGGTGGTATGTGTTACATAACTGTGAAGAAATAGAGTCGTACTTGGAGTAAGTCTTCGCACATAATTATTGTATATCTACAGACAGTTTTAATCTCAAAATTTCTTGCTTACAACGTACCAATTGTGTATAGCGAACACATCGAGGAGATGAAGTCCCAATACCCTACAAATTATGATCGAATGCATCAGGATTTATTTCCAGAATGGTTTGCAAAACGTGTAAGATTAATTTACCTTCTATCTCACCACACTTACAATATTGTTGTATTGCACAATATTTACACGTAATTTTAAATGCCTAAATGTACATTTATATTCTGTACGTGATGATAGATGAAGATGTTGCGCGCTAGCAACTCTGCGGATGCGTCTGATGCGCTCTACTCACTAGCGTGTGGCCCTGATAGACGTGTATCTAGATATACAGGTTGTATTGTAAACGGGATTTGGTTCCACACTGAGGAGAGTGAGAAATATAGGACTACACAAAATAGTGGTGTAGTTGTGAAGGGAACACATGAGGAGGTCGAAATTGATTTTTATGGCGTTTTGACGGATATTATTGAGCTGAGTTATTGTATGAGAAAGCGGGTGTACTTATTTAAATGCGATTGGTGGGACATTGGAAATAAAAAGTTGGGAATACAGACTGATAATTACTTTACGAGTGTAAATTTATCTCAGAAGTGGTTTAAAGATGACCCATTTATCATAGCTGGCCAAGCCGAACAAGTATTCTACCTCACTGACACCAAGTTAGGCGGCTCTTAGCACGTGGTGCAGAAAATAAAGCCCAGGAACATATTTGACGTTCCCGAAGTAGACGTTGAAGACAACAATGAAGGGAGTAATAAAACGTCGTCAGTTGAACAAGCATACCAAGAAGACATGCCATCTTGGGATAGAGGGAATGATCCAAATGTTGATATTGATGTGGTGCAATTGAATAGAGATGATGTGCCACCTGATCATGTTGATGCCTCAATCATAAATGACATTGTTAGAGATGATAGCGCTTTCATCGATGACAACGTTGCAGACGATGAAGAGGAAATTCTGATCAGCGATAGTGATGGTGAAGAAGAAAGAGTCCTAAGCGATAATGATTCAGACGACGATTATTAAATGTATACAAGATTTACATGTAATTTTCAATTCGATTAATTTGATTATTACATGTATATATGTTTTACAAGTCATGATTTTTTTTCCGAATTGACTTGTTTATAATCTACATTTACAGTTAAGTCACTTTCTAATCATGTCCTCCACAAACTGGAGCGTAGCAGAAGCACGCAGCATACTTCATCAGCTGTTGTGGATGGACTTTTCGGCCCTATATTCTTCTGGTAGGGCCAGAGAGATACCCGGTCTGGTCGAGAAATGTAGGGAGTAAGACGATGACTCAGATGAAAGATTATACAATCTCAAAGAAATTCCGGACCTGATTGAGGAATATAACCGCGGAAAACTTCGTATGGAAGATGCGACATTATCACTTGCACATCTGAATGGAGTCCTGAGAGATCAGATTTCTCCTATTGTACTAGCATGTTGGTTGTAACAATGTCGAGTGCTTCATACAGCTTGACATATACATCTGCAGTGTACGATAACTTACGCAGGGAGTATTTCGGATAGTTGGTCCGAAGTTGATTTGTATTACAATGAGATATATGTATTTAATATAGAATGACAATGTGTAATGGATTTTTCAACTTTTATATTCTGTTTATGGTTTTATTATATTCTGTTTACGGTTTTATTATATTCTGCTTGTATTATAGTGTAATGGTCTAATCATATTTTTATCATTTCTCTAAGCATAAGCACAAATTCACTCTGCAATGATGTTCATAAACTTGCATTGACATTGTTTAAATTTATAAGTTTGTATTTTAGATATATTCAGTCATGGCACCAGGTGGGAGATCAAGTCGTTCGCGCACTGGATCTACCCCTTCCACCCGTGATGCGACATAGACAGCATCGATGTCGCACGGTGCATCACAGTCATCTGATCCTTCTGTTCAGCATACACCAGGCACTGCATGTAAGTCTAGACATTTATTTAGTGATTTCTGTTTATATTGTTACTTACATATATCTTTTCGCAGCAGCATCTTCTACCAGCCGACGAGGACGTGGACCCACGCGTGGGTTAGTTTTAGAGCGACTTACGCGTAAGGGTAGGGTGGCGGTAGAGTTCCCACAGGACTGCCTTAGACCTGTTGGGGACAGTGCCAGATTGTTTACGTCTGAGGTCTGTGTCCTATGCCGATCTTTGATCCCCGCCACCACCCCCCGTTGGACTGACGTGATAGATGATGTGCGACAGCTCATCCATCAGCGCCTTCAGGTAAAGTTTAGTAAATTGAAATTTTCTTTTGTGAAAGTTCATTTACGGTTAAGTCCTATTGTTAATAAGTTTATTCCCTTAATTTATTATTTACGAAACTGGAGGATAAATTTGACTTCGACTTGAATGTTCCCTACATTTCTCATGCTGTCGACGACATGATTAGAGAGCGGTTCAAGGAGTACCGCGGAGAGTTGCACCAGCGGTACAAGCGGTGCAGGACACACGATGAGGCCGTACTGTCCGCACCGCCACACGTTACTACAAACGACTGGCGGATACTCTGCGAGAGATTTTCGTCGGAGGCTTTTCAGGTAATATTTACATGTACGATTTCTTAAGGTAACAATTAAATTCGCAATTAATAGAAATGTATTTTATATAATGTGTTCAGAAGAGGAGTAGAATAAATTCTGCGAACAGGGAAAAGTTACAAGTGAACCACGTAGCTGGTTCAAAGTCATTTGTACGACATCGTTACGACATGGTAAGAAATTATTGATGATTATTAAGTTAATATATTATTTTGATTGGCATTTATTATACGTCTTTTTTCCTTTGGATTGCGCAGCGAGATTCCGTCATCGGCCAGGAGCCTGGACCAGTAGACCTCTACAGAGGGACTCACTGTCGGTAGGCGACGGGATCTTGGGTTCATCCTAGAGCCAGTGAGCATTGGGTAAAAATCTTTACTTTGTAAAATTTAATTGCGCATTGATTGATAATAATGTCATTCATGTCATTTTTTTATGAAATTTCATATCTTTTCATTACAGACGGCGATGGACACCATACGCAGTCAGCCCACTCCCGATGGTAGTTAGCAGAGTGAGCTAGAAATCCTGATCGAGGTGCTTGGCACCCGTTCTGGATATGTGCGTGGGCTTGGCCATGGTACTAAGCTCATGGCACAAACTAGAGCTGGCTCCAGCCGATCCGTAGCTGGTGAGAGCGCTTAACGCCGAGCTGACATCGCAGAGAGAGAGAGAGAGGTTCAGCAGCTACGGGTCGTCGTCGATGAGATTCGAGAGCAGCTGGAGAGGCAGAGGGAGGAGGAGCAGAGGCGACGGAAGGAGGAGGAGCAGAGGCGTAGGGAGGAGGAGCAGAGGCGACGGGAGGAGGAGGAGAGGCGTCAGCAGGAGGAGCAGAGGCGACGGGAGGAGGAGGAGAGGCGACGGGAAGAGCAGGAGAGGAGGATCGAGGAGTTGCGGCAGGAGCGGCAGGAGCATGAGCGACGGATGCAGGAGATGTTTCAGGCTCTCGCTGCACATTTTGGCGCCGATGCCCCGCCACCTCCGCCTTCATCTTCCTGATTATTTTTTTTAATATACGATTTTTAACTTGTATGTATTTGTGTGTGGATGAATATTGTTTGTTTGTGGATGTGGAATGGATTATTTGTGTATGGATGGTGTAGCTTTTGTTTATTTGTATGTTTGTGGATGTGAATAGGATAAAAATGTATAGGTTTTTTTACAGGTGTATATCAGGAATTTTCCTGAATTTTGAAAATAAATGAAATGGAGACAGGAAAAACTTTTACCGACGAAATAATTCGTAGGTAAAAGCATATAAAATTTTTTTACCGACGAATTTTTTCGTCGGTGATAATATACTGGAAACTTTTACCGACAAAATATTTCGTCGGTAAAATTTTTTACATGTTTTTACCTACGAATTATTTCGTCGGTAAAAGTTTTAACATGTTTTTACCTACGAATTATTTCGTCGGTAAAAGTTTTTTCACCGACGTATCATTTTCATTCCCGACAAAAATTCATATGTTTGCCCGACGAATATTTTCGTCGGTAATGGTTTTATTATTACCTACGAAACTTTATTTCGTCAGTAAAAACCTTTACTGACGGCCTTTCTGCGACAATGTTAGCCGCGAAAAATTTCATCGGAAAAAAGATTTCCCGACGAAATTTTACTGATTACCGACGAAATCATTCGTCGGTAAAAATGGAATTTCTTGTAGTGTCTTCCACTTCATAAACATCATGTTTGGACTCTTCCAACTGGCCATTCACCAAGGTATTATCTTGCTTCCAAGGAAACATAATTGGTGTTAAACACTCCAATTGTTCATAAGTTGAGATTTTCTTAATGATGGGTTGGACCACTTTACAAGGAGGGGATCATATTGGTTCTGTGTTTGGACGGGAAGGTGGGGCAACTCTCTTATGAGCCAAGGGCTTTTGACGATAAGAGATGGGAATATATTTTTCTTTCAAACGCTCTTTCATCTCGTTCCATTGTGAGATCGGGGCTCTCCCAACTCTATCAATTCTTCGCTCCAAATCTGCCCAAAACGACTTGGCTTGGCCCTCCAATTTTCACTTGGCAAACCTCACTCGATGATAATTCGACATATCATACCAATAAAAAAAATAGTCTAAGTCTTCAAGCCAATCAAGGAATGTTTGTGAGTCCATGTGACCATTAAAGTAGGCCAAGTCATCGGAGTTCAGCTTTTCATTTGGTCTCGACGGCCACACGACAACACTTAATGGTCTTGAAGATCTCAAACGCGTATTCTCCATTCACCACGGGGAGACTCTACGGACTGGGTGACTCACAATATGAATGCAATGAATGCAAAACTAATACGAACTGGCATAATTAAATTAAAACAGAAAACGATTCAAATCTGGAAAATTTCCAAATTAGGAAACTTTCTAAAATTGGAAAGTTTCTAAAATTGAAAACTTTCTAAATCTGGACTTTCCTAAATTAAACCTAAAAATCATAACCCTAATTTTTTTGATAACTCGATCTAGACAAAACCATGCAAGCCTGTCTCTGATACCAAATTTGATGCAGGACAGCCCTAAATATGATGCATGCTCTTGAACACAATTATTCAGCGAAAATAACGGACAATAACAATATAAAATCTAGCATTAATCATCATAAACTAAGAAAATCATAAAGGAAACATGCAATGGAATGGGCCATCATCACAACCATGGAGTATGGAATTCAATTAATGCATAGGTTGGATCCGGCGGGGGATGGGACCTCCTGATCTTGTATGCCTATAACCCAATCAATTAAGAGGAATCTCTAATCCAGGAAATCAAGGGATTTTGGATTAGGGATTTGAAAATCTGAAAACTTAGGGTTTTAGGATCAAAATTAGATTTTGGGAATTGTGGGAATCGAAACAAATAAATTGGAAAGGATAGATTTACCTGGAAGAAGGGTTAGAGGGGCATAAGAAGCAGTTAGAAGAAAAGAGATTCAGGGAAGAGGAAGAAGCATCACCATGAGAGAGAGAGAAGAAGAGGAAAGCTCCAAGAGGCTTTTCATTAATCAAATCAATAAATTAATTCGAATTTAGGGCTTAGCCCTCTTAAATAAACACTAAAAATAAGTAAAAAGACTAAACTACCCTTAAATATTAAGTAAAAACGTGTAAATAACATAAGCGTGGGAAAGTTCGGGCGCTAGGTCGGGCGCCCGAGGTCCTGCCCGAAGTCGTCCGAAAACCTCCAGAGAGGTTCGGGCGACCGACAGACCAAGTTCGAAGGCAGTGGTCGGGCGCCCGAATTTTTCAGTTCGTTCGGCCTTTTCTCCTTTCATCCTTCACACGTGTCTTCCCTGAGTGGGGTCTTCTACGTGTTCAATCACATGTGAAAGGTCTTCAGCGGGTCTTTAGTTCCTTAATAGGCACCTATCCACAAGGAAGATGCTTGTGGTGGGCGCTTTCTTTGCCGATGGACATGTCCTCTGAATCAGAGTGATGGACATGTCTTCTGAATCAAATTTCTCTACAAATGGTTTAAGGCATTGTCCATTCACTTTAAAATAGTTACCATTTGCAGCATTCTCTATCTCGATGGCCCCATGAGGAAAAGATTCTTTAATAATATATGGGCCGGTCCATCGAGATCTCAATTTTTTCGAAAAAAAGATGAAGTCGGGAATTGTACAAGGGCACTTTCTGACCTTCATGGAAAGATTTTCTGAAGATATGTTTGTCATGAAAAGCCTTCATCCTACTCTTGTAAATCCTCGAGTTCTCATAAGCAGCGTTCCGGATCTCATGAAGCTCATTCATTTGGAGTTTGCGAAGCGAGCTAGCCTTGTCAATGTCAAAATTCAAAGCCTGAATCGCCCAATAAGCTTTGTGTTCAAGTTCCACGGGCAAGTGACAAGCTTTCGCATAGACAAGTCTATAAGGAGACATTCTAATCGGTGTCTTATAAGCGGTACGATGGGCCCAAAGGGCATCGACTAATCTAAGCGACCAATCTTTGCAATCCGGCCTCACCATTTTTTTCAGAATTTGTTTGATTTTTCGATTGGAAATTTCAGCTTGCCCACTCGTCTGTAGGTGGTATGGGGTACTCACTTTATGTGTAATGCCATATTTTTTCATTAAGGCTTCGAACGGCCTGTTACAAAAGTGAGAACCACCATCACTTATGATGGCTCGAGGTGTTCCAAATCTAGACAAGATGTTTTCTTTAAGGAATTTCAGAACCGTACGATGATCGTTGGTTCTATATGGAATCGCCTCTATCCACTTGGACACATAGTCTATGGCGAGCAAGATATAGACATTTCCAAAAGATGAGGGGAATGGTCCCATGAAATCGATGCCCCAACAGTCAAAGACTTCAAGATGTTGAATTGGAAAAGGGGCATCATATTCCGACGAGACAACCCTCCTAGCTTTTGGCAGCTCTCGCACGCTTTGCAAAACTTGTGGGTGTCTCTAAATAGCGTGGGCCAATAAAAACCACATTGTAAAATTTTCGCAGTGGTTTTCTTGACAGAAAAGTGACCCCCACATGCTTGATCATGGCAAAAGGAGATGATAGAATTATGTTCATTATCAGGGACACATCTCCTAATTATTTGATCTGGAAAATATTTAAAAAGTAATGGTTCATCCCAGAAAAATCTGCACACTTCCCTTAGAAATTTTCGTTTATCTTGCGCAGTCCAATGAATCGGCATCGCACCTGTAGAAAGATAATTGGCTATATCAGCGTACCATGGTGGATGCATAGCAACAAAGAGTTGCTCATCAGGGAATGAGTCCTCAATAGGTGACTCGTCAATGGGATTAGGTAGGACTAGGCAGGATAGATGATTTGCCACCACATTCTCTACTCCCTTCTTCTCCTTGATCTCCAAGTCGAATTCTTGAAGGAGTAGGATCCATTTAAGCAAACGGGGCTTAGCATCCTTCTTAGAAAGAATGTGCTTTAGCATCCCACGATCTGTATAAACAATGACCTTGGATCTTATTAAGTAAGGCCTGAATTTGTCCAAGGCAAAAATGATGGCTAGGAGCTCCTTCTCCGTAGTCGAGTAATTGACTTGGGCGGGATTTAAGGTCCTACTCGCATAATAGATAACGTGGGGCTTCCTATCCTTCTTTTGGCCTAGCACCGCCCCAATAGCATAATCGCTCGCATCGTACATCAACTCAAAAGGTACCGACCAATCTAGTGGTTGCATGATAGGAGCGGTTGTCAACATGTCTTTAAGATTTGAAAAAGCTACTTGACATTCGGCACTCCACTCAAATTGGTTCTCCTTTTGGAGAAGGTTACATAAGGGCGTAGAGATATGGCTGAAATCCTTTATGAACCTTCTATAAAAGCCGGCGTGTCCAAGGAAGGACCGCACATCGCGGATGCCTTTGGGTGGTGGTAGATTGGAAATTATATCGATTTTGGCCCGGTCTACCACAATTCCATTGGACGAGATGATATGTCCAAGGACTATTCCTCTTTGTACCATGAAATGACACTTTTCCCAGTTCAAAACGAGGTTCTTTTCCTCGCACCTTGTCAAGACCAACTTCAAGTGATTTAGGCACTCCTCGAAAGTACAACTGAAAATAGAAAAATCGTCCATGAATACCTCAAGAAACTCACCCACCAGATTTGAGAAAATACTCAACATGCATCGTTGGAATGCGGCGGGTGCATTACATAGTCCAAATGGCATCCTTCGATATGCGAAGGTGCCAAACGGGCATGTAAATGTAGTTTTCTCTTGGTCTTCCGGGGCTATTTCAATTTGGTTGTAGTCGGAATAGCCATCCAGGAAGCAATAGTAGGAGTGACCTGCTAACCTCTCCAAAATTTGATCCATGAATGGGAGTGGGAAGTGGTCCTTCCTAGTGACCGTGTTTAGCTTCAGATAATCTATGCACATACGCCGACCGATGGTTACTCTAGTCGGTATAAGCTCGTTGTTGGCGTTTTCTATGATAGTAATACTAGACTTCTTAGGGACAACTTGGGTAGGACTCACCCATTGGCTATCCGAGATGGGGTAGATGATACCCATATCTAGTAGCTTTAACACCTCGGCTTTGACAACCTCCATCATGTTTGGATTCAATCTCCTTTAAGGTTGTCTAGTCATTTTTGTATTGTCATTGAGGTGTACACGGTGAGTACAAATCGAACAGTTTATTCCCTTAAGGTCCGCTATTGTCCAACCTATGGCTCCCCTATGTTCTTTAAGTAGCTCAATCAACTTAAGCTCTTGGTCTTTTCCTAGGTGAGAGGTAATGACAACCGGGAATGTTTCTTCTTGACCCAAATATACATATTTCAGCTCGGATGACATGGTTTAAGGTCAAGCTTCGGCGGTTTGATGTTAGACGGTAGGAGGCCTCGATGTGGTTGGTGGTAATCTTTTAAAATGGGGCCTCCACCGGCTAGTAACAACTACCGGTTTCTCAATATTCAATGCTTGCACAATTTCGCTAATGATGGGATCTTTGGAATCTTCAAAATGTGCCAAGCATGTATCCAAGCTTTTTAGTGGTTCAAGTTGGAGGAGCTCTTCTTCTTCAAAAGATTCGAGCATGTTTACCTCGAAGAACTCATCGTCATCAGCATCCCTATGCCTTTTGCCCAAGTGGAACACATTCACCTCTAATGTCATGTTCTCAAAAGATAATTGCATCACCTCGTTTCGACAATTTATGATTGCGTTTGATGTAGTAAGGAATGGGCGGCCTAAAATCATCGGTATTTAAGTGCTAGCATCAATAACTGGTTGTGTGTCTAAGATGATAAAATCCACTGGGTAGTAGAATTTGTCAACTTGGACTCGAACATCCTCAACTATCCCTCTCGGTACACGAATGGATCTATCAGTGAGTTGCGACGTGGTTTTTGTGGGTTTTAATTCACCAAGATCCAATTGCTCATATACCGAGTACGGGATCAAGTTTATGCTTGCCCCCCCAAGTCTAGCAATGCACGCTCAATCTAGTAGTCACCAATGATGCATGAAATTGTGGGACTACCAGGATCCTTGAATTTTGGGGGAGTCTTTTACGTGAGAATGACACTCACTTGTTCATTCAAAAAGGCCTTTTGTTGCACATTATATCTATGTTTGGTTATGCATAGGTCCTTTAGAAACTTGGCATAAGAGGGGATTTGTTTGATGGCATCAAGCAAATGAATGTTGATCTTGACTTGTCTGAAAATCTCTAAAATATCATGAGAGTTTGGGAGATAGTTTGGGAGAGATTTTGGAGCGACCAATCTTGAAGGGAATGGTGCTATGGGCTTGTAAACGCGTTCCGTTTCTTGTGGGGCTGAGTTAGATCCGTCCTTATACTCAGAATTTACCGGATCATTAAGCTTGTCGGCCTTCACCGAAATAGATTTGTCAATCTGCTTACCACTTCTAAGGGTGGTGACGGATTTGGCTTGCTCCATATGTTGGTTGGGGAGATTAGGGATGCTTACTTCATGTACTTGCTTTGGATTAGGCTGAGGTTGGACAGGAAAGGTCCCTTCCCTGGCATTCAAGCTTCCCTTAATCTCATCAACTGAGACTTTAAGCTCTTGGAACACTCGCTAATTTAATTGATTGATTTGCATTTGCCCTTGCATAAACGCCTTTAGAGTATCCTCCAATGAGAATTGAGGTGGGGCCGTATTTTGTATGGGTGGCCCTCCTTGAGCGTTGGTGGGATTGCTCGTAGGAGCATTCTTCTAACTGAAATTTAGGTGGTTCTTCCTAGTAGAGTTGTACATATTACCCACCGGTCCATTAAAAGGCCTTTGATATCCATATGTGGCATTTGCATGTTCTTGTAACACCTCTTGAAACGCAGGAATTGTAGGACAATCTTGCGTAGCGTGTATATTAGTGAAACAAATCCCACACGTGTTCTCAATAGCTTCATTGGACGTTGAAACTCCACTCTTACTAAGTTCCATGGCCTCGACTTTCCTTGTAAGGTTGGCTAGCCTTGCATTCACATCATCTTCCTTCTTAAGGATGTAAATTCCTCCTTTCTCCTTTTGTTGAGGAGGCTTGAGGTTATTAGATTTGTTCAAGGTATCCCATGATTGGGCATTCTCGGCAAACATATCCAAATAACTCCAAGCTTCTTCTGGATTTTTGCTCATAAACTTGCCGTTGCACATCATATCTACGAATTGGCGCATATTAGAACTTAATCCATCATTAAAGAAGTTTATGATTTGCCAACTTTTGTAGCCATGATGTTGGCAAGTAAGTAGGAGGTCCTTAATCCTTTCCCAACATTGGAAGAATGATTCATTCTCTTTAACCAAAAAATTCATTATGGCTCTTCGAAGGGTGTTCGTTTTATGAGCCGGGAAGAACTTTTTCAAGAATTCCCAAGTCATCTCATTCCATGACCCTATCGAGTGTGGTCTAAGAGAGTAGAGCCAACTCTTGGCTCTTTCTTTCAATGAAAAGGAAAAAAGTTTAAGTTTGATGGCATCTTCTAAGACATTTGCATATTGTAAAGTAGCCACCACTTCTTCAAATTCCTTTAAGTGTAGGTATGGGCTCTCAGAGTCTAGCCCATGGAACTTGGGTATGAGTTAAATTACAACTGGCTTTATATCGATGTTTCTCCTGGTTGGTGGTAAAACCACGCACGAGGGTGTATAGTTGCATGGGCCGGTTATAGGTAGTCCCATAAAGATCTCATTGGAGGAACATTGTGCACCTCATTCTCTCCTACTCCCTGATGATTTGCATTTGTTGTTGCAGTTGGGGGGGGGGGGGGGGGGGGGGGGGGGGGGGGAATTCCCTAATGGAATTTGATCCATACTTCCCAAATTTTTACAATGTTCTACAGATTTTCAGATTCGTCTATGAACTGATAATGGTCCAACTAGACCACCTTCGGATTGGAGACGATTGGTGTAGTCACCTTCCCAACGGGATATAAACCACACAATCTAAACTAATCCTAAATCTTAAAATCTGAAAATAAAAACAAAAAACTAAAAGAGTTCAAGTTGGAGGGATAGTACCCGAATTGCTTGAACTAGAAGAACTTCCTACAAAATAAAACAAACTTTGGTAGTTCTAAAATTAAGAAAAACTAGTTTTAGGAATACAGTAAAACCTAACTACTTTTACTCTATAGCCACTAAAATAATTTAGAATCGTTTAACCTAGCTTCCTCGGCAGCTGCGTCAAAAACTTGTTCGCTCGCCTCAAGTGCAAAGCTGCGATAAGATCGAGGTCGATCCACAAGGAATATGGTAAACTAATTCAAGTTGTTCCAGCAACTTCGAATTCAATAAATTAAGGATTTCAAGGTTATAAACTAACTTAAAATAGTAATTGTAAAAATCTGTAATTAACGGGAACTAAGGCTTTCGAGGATCCACTTGCGATAGCCCTCATGTGAATTCATTCATCCAAGCATGACACAAGTAGAATTGAAGTTCTATCTCTCTTCTAGTTGGAAGATATGGCATTCAAACACAAACAATCCCTACTCAAGTTGAAGAATAGGGTTTTAGTTCTAATGAAGCACGTAGAAGTTAAACATGTAGCCTTCGAAGTAACGACCATGCCAATGGACTATGGTACGCTCTAGGGTCACTACAATTCGAATCTAATCAATCCAACATGATAATCTCAGAGAATTGTAAGGAACTCATGTCCTAAGCACATGAACTCTCATAAAACATCCAAAAATATCGACTTTTATTCAAACTAGAACTTAAAAATCCAACTTTAAAGCAAAGTACTTGAATTAGAACGAATCCAACATGATAACTACTCACAAGCTTACCTCTTAGCCTTAGCTAAGAGGTTCTAGTCGAGCATTATCATGCTTCAACTAGAATTTAAAGAAAAACTAAATAAAAACATAAAAAAACTAGAAAAAACCCTAGTTGGAGGAGTTGCAATCGCTCCACGATGATCTCCCTTGCTCGCCATGAACTTAGAACTCTTCTAGGATACCTTATTAAGGATGCCAAGGTATCCTTTTATAGCAAAAATTACGAACCACCTCGGATTGCGTAAAAACTTACGCACTTAGTCGGTCATCGGACGATGGGCGGGCCCCCGGTCGTGTTTTGGTCAGGGCGCCCGACCGTGCTTGAATTCGGTCAGTAGCTTTTGATATAAAATCCACTTGAATATCGGGCGCCCGGCTAGGTTTCGGTCTGGCGCCCGATCAGGTCCAGAAGTTGCCAGCGGTTTCAGCAGAAGTCCTCCCTATTTCGGGCGCCTGACCAAAACATGGCCGGGCGCCCGATGGCCTTCTGATATGTATGTTGAAATGTCTTTTCTTCTGGTCGATCCAGGTCTTTCTGACGTGATTCTTCAGGGCTTCTTTTCAATGTCTTCAATGTGGTTCCAAAGGACCCTTTTAACAACAAATTCATGACTTCTCTCTTTCATTCCTACATACTCAAAACAAGCGTTAGATGGGTCTTTAAAGCACATAAACCATGCATGTAATGTGATGTAATGGGCTATAAAATGTATAAAATGGAATCTCAACATTTACACATCCAAGGTGAGAGAGAGAAAAAGAAGAAGAGAAGAAGAGAAAGAGAGATGAAGCTTGTAGGATGAAGATTTTTGCTTGTTAGAGGTGATCTGCAGTACAGTCGACATCTCGGGTTCTTCTACATCTTCATGCTCTCTCTCAGTTTTGAATCCTTTTATTGTTTATTAACTCTTGCGTGAGTGAAGAAGGTTTGATCCAAGCGGGTTGTGTTTGAGATCAATGTGTAAATAGTTTACTTCATAGTGGATTATTTTTCTAGACGAGGTCCCTTGGTTTTTACCTCTTTGAGGGTTTTTCAGATAAAAATCTCGTGCTGTGTGGTTTGATTGTTTGCTTGCGTTTCCGTAGTGCTATATCCCATAATTCAAGTGGTTGGGGTGCGAAATCCTAAGGTTTGTCTACAACGCACCTAACAAAAGTGATATCAGAGCGTTCAGGTTATTTGGACGGACAATAGGATTAGTGTGAATTATGGACATTGGCTCGTCAAGGATGATCATCCTTAATGAGTCTAATTGCCCATAAAGGTGACTGATGGAGGACTTGCTACATAACATGTATGTGCCGATTACAGGTGAGAGTGTGAAACCGGTAGAGATGTCTGCTGATGAGTGGAAGATATTGGACTATAAGGTGGTAGGGTTTATCCAATAGTGGTTGGATGACACGGTATTCCACCTCATGTTCACAGAGACCTTAGTCGCTAACCTTTGACAAAAAATGGAAGGGCTGTACTATGAGAGGAAGACAGTTAGATCCAAAAAAGAAGTTGAGTGTTGGTATATATTGTGCAAAATGATGTGTGCCACAAGGATAAAGGGAAGGAAAAGAAAGATGATGAATCAATTTCTACTACGGTTGCCTCGAGTGGCGACATGGTTACTATTTTCTCTGTAGATGATGATGTTTGTCTCACGGCTACGGGTTAGGACACCGACTGGGTGATAGACTCGGGAGCGTTGTTTCATGCGACTCCACTTAGGAATTTCTACACTAGTTATAAATCAAGCGACTTTGACATTGTGAAGATGAGAAATTTTGGCATATCGAAGATCATGGGTGTCGGTGATATTTGTGTGAAGACTGATGTAGGTTGCACATTGGTTCTGAAAGATGTGAGGCATATTCCCAACCTTCGCCTCAACTTGATGTTGTTCGCTCGCCTCAAGTGCAAGGCTCGCAATGTAGTAATAACTCGGTAAGACCGAGGTCGATCCATAGGAAATTAGGGTAAACAAATTCAAACCATTCTAGGAACTTCAATCTTAGCAAATTTAGAATTTAATTTTAAAAACTAAGTAAAACAGTAACTTTAGAAAAAAATATGATAATTAATGGGACTAAGGCTTCAAGGATCCACTTGTAGTAGTTCCATGTGAATTCATTCATCCAAGCATAGACACAACTAGATTCGAAGTTCAATCTCTCATCTACTTGGAAGGTTAAGCATTCAAACACAAACAATCTCACTTGAGTTAGAAAATAAGATTCTATTTCTAATGAAGCACATAGAATTCAAACATGTAGCCTTCGAAGTAACAGCCATGCCAAGAGATTATGGCATGCTTTAGGGTTACTACAATTTGAATATAATCAATCCAAACATGATAATCTCAGAGAATTGCAAGGAACTCATGTCCGAAGCACATGAACTCTCATAAAACATAAAAAAATACCAACTTTATTAAAACTAGAACTTAAAAATCCAAACTTTAAGTAAAGTACTTGAATCAAATGAATTTTACATGATAATTAGCTATAAGCTTCACCTCTTAGCTTTAGCTAAGAGGTTCTAGCCGAGCATCATCATGCTACAACTAAAATCATAAGAAAAACTACTTGAAAGCATAAGAAAACTATAAAAACCCTAATTGGAGGAGTTGCGAATGCTCCACGATGCTGCTCTCTACCTTCTTGGACTTCACAAGCCTTCTATGATGCCTTAGAAACAACGTAGATGTGTCCTTTTATAGCAAAAATCCGTCACCGACTTGAAAACTTCGAGAGATTGGAGAGTCCTTACGCAGTCTAGACGCCGGCCGGCCGGCCGGAGGTTGCACAACAACTACATAAAAATCTGGAGCTTTTCATACATAGGCCGACCTACTTGCCGGCCGTCCGGTCAGTCCATCCGACCGGTCGGATGAAAGGTCGGCTTGTGTAAAAAAGTGTCTAGAGAAAATGTGATTTCTGGAGGGTTTGGTCGGCCGGCCGGATAGTCTATAAAATGTAATTTTTCATGGTTCTTCTCCTCCATCTTCATTGCAATTCACCTCCACCTCTTGTTCTTTCTTCCATTGATCTTTAAGGCATGTAAAGTGAGTCGTTTAACATCATATAAGTGAAATCTCTATCGCATTCCTACAAATACAAAAACATATATTAGATTAGTCTTTAAACATGTAAACCATGCATAATGTGTGATGAATTGGGGTTAGAATATGCACAATTCACAACTCAACAGATGTCAAAGAGAAGGTTGGATGATGATGGCTATGAAAGCCGGTTTGTTGGTGGGTGCCTGAAGCTCATCAAGGGTTCGATGATTGTAGTGAGAGGGAAGAAGTGTTGCGCCCTTTACGAGACAAGTGTCAGAGTGTGTAAGGGTGATTTGAACGTAACAAAAGATTCAGCGATGGTCATGTGGCATAGGCGGCTTAACCACATGAACGAGAAAGGGCTTCAGTTACTAACGAAGAAGTGCCTTATTCCAGAGATAACAGGTATACCCTTAAAACCCGCATTGATTGTTTATCAGGGAAATATCATAGAGTTTCATTTGTTAAAACTGTTTCTCATGTTAATAAAGAGCATCCATTAGATTTAATTTATTTTGATGTATGTGGTTCGATTAGGGTAAAATCCTTAGGTCGGGCTCTGTATTTTGTTACATTTATAGAGGATGCATCTAGGAGGGTTTGGGGTTTATGCATTGAAATCCAAGGACGAGGTCTTTGGTGTGTTTAAGGTATTTCATGCTATGGTTGAGAGAGAGACTAGTAGATTATTGAAGTGCATTTATACTGACAATGGTGGTGAATACATTGGGGCTTTTCATGAGTATTGTAAGTCCCTAGGGTAAAAGGCATGAACAGACGGTGCCTAAGACCCCCCAACATAATGGTGTAGTTGAGCGTATGAATCACACCATTGTAGAGAGAATCAGATGCATATTATCCCATGCAAAGTTGCCCAAGACGTTCTGGGGAGAAGCAATACACATGACAATGTATTTGATAAATAGGTTTCCATTAGCCCTATTGAATGGAGAAGTACCTGAGAAGGTGTGAAATGGACGTGATCCTTCGTACAGTCATCTCAGGGTGTTTAGATGCTGGGCATCCGTTCATGGACTAAAGGATGAGAGGTCTAAGCTTGATACGAATATCAGGCAATGCGTGTTTTTGGGGTACGGTGATGAGAAATTCTGTTACAGATTGTGGGATCGGACCTAGAAGAAGTTTGTCAGGAGCAGATATGTGGTTTTGTTTGAAGATCAGTGTATAGAAACATTGGAAAGCTAGAGAAGAACTAGCCCAATTCATGTGTAACTAGAAGACATGGATCCAATTACTCCTCCCGTGGTGCTTGATGACGGGGGAGTGCAACAAGGTGTAGAGGGCGAGGGAGTTCTTACAGCAGATGAACCAGGGAAGAAACCCCCACATGATCCACTTGTTAAGCCACAGGTGAGGAGGTCATCTAGGGATAGACACCCATCCAAGAGGTACTCGTTAAGTGAATGCATTATGGTTACCGATGGGGGAGAGCTAGAGGATTACTCTGAGGCCCTATCCGAAGTGCACAAGGGGAAGTGGTTGAAATCTATGTAAGAGAAAATGAAATCCTTGCATAAGAACCAGACCTATGATCTGATGAAATTACCTAAGGGCAAGAGAGCTCTGAGTAACAAATGGGTGTTCAGCAAGGGGTTAGAGCATAAGAACTCACAAACAAGGTTCAAGACCAAACTTGTGGTGAAGGGTTTTGTTAGAAGAAATGAATCAACTTTGAAGAGATATTCTCACCAATGGTGAAGATGACGTCCATTCAGATGTTTCTTGGGTTAATGGCTAGCATGGATATGAAGATAGAGCAGTTAGACATTAAAACTATATTTCTCCATGGTGACCTGGAAGAAGAGATCTATATGCACCAACCAGAGGGGTTCGAGGTCAAGGGCAAGGAGTACATGGTGTGTATGCTTAGGAAGAGCTTGTATGGGCTGAAGCAAGCTCTAGGGCAATGATACAGGAAGTTCGACTCGTTCATGTTGAAGCATGGGTGTGACAGAACAGAGTCGAACCATTATGTGTTCATGCACAGTTTCTCAGATGGTGATTTCATTATTCTGATATTATATGTTGATGACTGCTCATCATGGGAAAAGACATAAAAAAATTGACAGGCTAAAGCAGGAGTTGGGTAAGTCATTTACGATGAAAGACTTGGGCCCAGCTAGACTGATCTTAGGGATGAAAATAATGCGTGACAGAAGCGACAAAAGGCTATGGTTGTCACATGAGTGGTAAGTTGAAAAGATCCTAGAGAGGTTCAATATGAACGGAAGGAAGTCAGTTAGTACTCCACTAGATGGTCACTTCAGATTTAGCGACAAGTAGTGTCCCAAGATGAAAGCAGAGGTGGATCAGATGCAAAAGATAACCTACGCCTTGGCAGTAGGAAGTTTGATGTATGCTATGATGTGTATGCGTCCAGACATCATTACAACAAATATCGCTTTTAACAACGTTAAAAAAACGTTGTGAAATGGCTTTCATAATTTGGGTTTAACTCTTGCATGGGGCTCTATATTGGCTTCCAATTTGAGACCTAAACATCCTAATAGGAGGTTTATACGTCCAAGGTGAGAGAGAGAAAAAAAAGAGGAAGAGAAAGTGAAAGAGAGGAAGCTTGTAGGAAGGAGATTTTTGCTCACTACCAGAAAAATGACTTTTGGAGGTGATCTGTAGTGTAGTCAACATTTTGGGTTCTTTTACGTCCTCATTCTCGGTGAGATCTCTTAGTTTCGAATCCTTTTTTTTTAAAAAAAAAATTAAACTTCATTTAAAAGGTGGAAACTATACAAAGACACAAAATTTTCGGATAGGCCCACCCTGAAAAAAAAAACCCGCAGGCCCGCCTATCTTATGCTCGCACCTTAGGTAATCTTTGATTCCTCACTGAACCTACCCCCTCTTTATCCAGGACCATCGCACCACGAACGCTGACAGGGAGGTCCGCTGACAAGGAGAAATCTCTGTTCATCTGGGACAAACTCCCCCATCAAGCAAGGCCATCTACACCGTATTCCCTTCCTTGAGGATGTGCCTAACTGCAATTATCCCTGACTCCCTGAAGTCTGTCCCATTGCGCCTTCCAATAGAACTAGGGCTATCAACGGCACGGATCTTGATCGGTATCCGATCCGATTTAATCGGATTCGGATCAATAATCGGATAATCGGGTCGGATACGGATATCCAAAGATGATCCGTTTAATAATTGGGTCAGATTCTGATCAACCTTGATCCGGCCCGTTAACGACCCGACCTGACCCGATTAAAAAAAAAGAAAAAGAAAAGAAAAAAAAGAAAAAAAGCCGTCTCCTTCGTCTCTCCACGCACGGGCATCTCTCTCTCTCTCTCTCTCTCTCTCTCTCTCTCTCTCTCTCCTCTCTCTCGGATATCGGGTCAGATTGTAATCCGATCGGAAACGGATTTTAAAAATTTTAAACGGGTCGGGTTCGGATCATATACTTGTGATCCGAATCGGATTCGGGTCGGATATATCCTTAATCGGGTTGGATACGAATCATCATTAATCCGGCCTGTATCCGACCCGTTGATAGCCCTAAATAGAACAAGTTCCGAGGCTCTCTACCCTTGTGTGTAAACATGTCCACAACTGCCTTGGAGTCTCTTTCAACTTCCACTTTCTCAAAACCCTACTCTAAACACAATGCCAACCCCTCCACTAACGGTTTTGCTTTCGCCAGGAAATTGGTCCCTATGTCGTAACCCCTAGCAAAAGCGAATACTGAAGTCCCTTCTGTCGTTTCTGCAAGCCTTTCCACTGCCTGAGGGGCCTGGATTCCCAAGCGAGGATTCATCAACGTTTATCTTCACACAACTAAAGGCTGGTTTTCCCCACCTCATTATGGTCGAGATCGGATGGTTTTCAACCAATCGGCGTAATGCGAAAATCCCGAAAAACCTCGCTGCTGGCTCTGTCTTTTCTCAGATGCACAGAAGATTATATAGCCACTAGCCATCCTCTGACCTCTGATGTTCTCGATAGTTCGGACTGCACTAACCTGGCGATCTTCAAACCTCTTGTTGTTCCTGGCCAACCAGACCAACTATCCCACGCAACAACCTGACCCCTGACTTCTCTGAAGCTAAGCTCCACCACTACATGGCTCTGCCCATTGCAGATTGCCCTTCGACAAACGAAACTCCCAGCATTGTAGAAAAATGCCACCAGACCTTCACCTCCGGATCGCTGTTTGCGAAGAGATGATCCTACGTCTCCTCTTCATGACTCTTCTTCACATTGCAGCAGACACAACAAGAGGCTAAGCACGCCCCTCCACGTTCAAATCCACTAGGACCGCACCAGCTAGTAGTTTTCAAACGAACATGGCTATCTTTTGGGGCACCTTCTCTTACCAAACCCACCTGGCCCAGGGTCTATGGGAGCCTTTCGGCTGAATCACTCGCCAGGTTGACTTGACTGAGAAAAGTCCTAATGAATCCCTTGTCCAAAAGGAAAAATCCTCTCCCTGTTGCGTGCACAGTCCCTCCTCCCTAATTTAGTTTTTGACAAATTAGGGAACAGCCCCGCTGGATCCATCACATCTTTCACACGAAACTAAGCCCACTCCTCTGGGATTTGCCCTTGACACCACTCAGTCAGAGGGCCGAGAGTCGACCAGTTCCCTCTCCAAAAACTACAATCTCCTTCCCTCAGCATGAGGCGAGAGTTCTCCTCCACCAGAGGAAACATCTTTCGAACAGCTTGTGAAACTTAAACATAATGCGGAATAATCGGATCGTCTATGCATCAACAATGGAGATTCCTACGCTATAATCTTAAAGCCAAACCTGATTGGGAAGACATTCCCGATGCCGTCGTGTTGCCGAGAGGAACTCTTGGTCTTCCGCACCTTACACCTTTAGGAGAATCACTCAATGGGACTAGGGTTTTCTCTTGTGTGTTGGCGAGGGGACCAAGACATATATTTATAAGAAAGAGGGCCAGAGAAGCTTACCCATCACACTTCTCTCCTCTAGGGTCTCCACACCGTAGGTTTCCATATCTGGCTTAATAACCGCGAATAGGGACCACGGTTCAAGCGTCCCGCCCCAAACCTATTTGTAATGATCACAACTATAGTGGGGCCCACTGAATCGCTCAATCTAAATAATCCAACGGTCATGATCTAAACCGATGATCATGTGTGGCCCACCTAATGGAGTCTTACATTCTCCCACTTGGGCTACACTGATCTCTGAAAGAAAATAAAACATTTTATTTTATTTTGTGAAAAATATTTCATAAAACATGTTTGTTTCAAAAGTTCCTAATGGGCGCCCTACTGATTTCAAAACAATACCGTTGGATAATAATGAGCAACGCTTGTCAGATCCAGTCCATCAAGACCACTGATATTGAATCGTGGTAGTCAACACAACATTTAATATTTTTGAAGTGTGACGAATCACAATTACAGATACCAATAGCCTTAACGACATGGATCAATGATATGGGGTGTGGTATGAAGATTACACGTCTTATGTGATCATACATGTTTATCTTCAAGTGGTCCTACTGAACGTGTCTCCAAGACACAAACCAAAGTCTTGCTTACTCAAAACTAAATGTGCACACTGAAGGAGAAGCAAGATATAAACTGAAAAACAGAATCATCAATGCATAAAAGATATCTAAAAAAATGTCTGGACATAATCGGATCATATATGAAAACTCCCACTACTGAAACACATCCTTGGGATCAACAACTCCCATAGACGTCACATGCTCCTTAAAGAGCGTGATAGGAAGGCCTTTAGTGAGAGGATCCGCTATCATCTGCCTAGTGCCGATGAGTTCCACAGACACTTGACGATTCTGAACTCTCTCCTTCACAACAAGGTATTTGATGTCAATGTGCTTTGACCTCGATGAATGCTTGTTGTTGTTGGAGAAGTTAACTGCAGTTGAACTATCACAATAGATCTTTAATGGTTTCGGGATCATGTGCACAACCCGTAAACCAGAGAAAAAGCTCTGAAGCCAGACCGCCTGATTCGTGGCTTCATGACAAGCTACACACTCTGCTTCCATGGTAGATGATGCCGTAATCGACTGTTTCACTCTCTTCCATGATACGGCTCCACCAACCATCATGAATACATAGCCCGAGGTGGACTTCTTGCTGCCGAGACAACTAGCAAAATCTGCATCTGTATATCCCACCAACTTCAAATGGTCGGATCTCCTGTATGTGAGTTCGAAGTCCTTTGTCTTTTGCAGGTAGCGCAACACTTTCTTTACAGCTATCCAATGATTCATTCCTGGATTGCTAAGGTACCTGCCTAACATTCCAACCACAAAAGCAATATTTGGACGCGTACAGACTTGAGCATACATGATGCTCCCTACTGCTGATGCATACGGAATAGCTTTCATCTTGTCCTTTTCTAGGTCATTCTTAGGACACTAAAATTGACCAAACTTGTCACCTTTTACAATAGGTGCTTGGCCAGGAGCACAACCTTGCATGCCAAACCTTTCGAGAACCCTATCAATAAAGGCCCTTTGCGACAGGCCAAGTAATCCACGTGATCTATCCCGGCTAATCTGAATGCCGATGACAAAGGAGGCATCACCAAGATCTTTCATCTCAAAATTTTGAGATAGAAATTTCTTAGTCTCACGTAACAATTCAATATCACTATTGGCCAATAAAATGTTGTCAATATACAAGGCCAAAATGATAAACTTACTCCCACTGATTTTCACATATATGCACTCATCCGCAGTGTTTTCAATGAAACCATATGAGGAAACGACTTCATGAAGCTTTAGGTACCACTGTCGTGATGCTTGTTTCAACCCATAAATGGACTTCTTAAGTTTGCAGACCAGATGTTCTGAGCCTTTGGCTTTTAAACCTTCTGGCTGCAACATATATACGTTCTCCATTAGATCTCCACTGAGAAACTGCAGTTTTCAAGTCCATTTGATGTAGCTCCAAATCCATATGAGCTACAAGAGCCATAATGATCCTAAAGGAGTCTTTCTTAGATACAGGTGAGAAAGTTTCCTTAAAGTCAATGCCCTCACGCTGAGTGAAACCCTTTGCAACTAGTCTGGCTTTATACCTTTCGATATTGCCCTTGGAGTCCCGTTTGGTTTTAAATACCCATTTGCAAACAATTGGCCTAATCCCTTCAGGCAATTTAACAAGGTCCCAAACTTTGTTGTCCTTCATGGATTTCAATTCATCCTTCATGACATCGAACCAATGAGAAGAATTTGTACTTTGTTCGACCTGTGAAAGGGATACAGAATCCTTTTCAACCCCAATGTCAAACTCATGCTCCTGCAAATAGATAATGTAATCGTTTGATATTGCAGATATGATCTCTCTCTATGTGATCATCTTAATGGCTCATTATTCTGAATTGGGTTTTCCATTTCCTCATCAGTGGGTTGTATTTGAGGTTGTACATGGTCGTCCAAAGGGATCTTAGGGTCCATTGCTGGACGGACAACCATGCTACTCTGAATGATTGTGGTGGGAATCACAATCCGCTCTTCCTCAAATACAATATCTCTAAAATTTGTGCTCCCACTATCTTCAGTGTTCTCAATAAACCTAGCATTCGCAGTCTCAATGACTCTCATGGAATATGATGGACAATAAAATCTGAATCCTTTTGATATTTCTGGGTATCCAATAAAGAAGCAACTAACAGTTCTAGGGTCAAGTTTTCTTTCATGCGGGTTATATGGTTTGGCTTCTACAGGACAACCCCATACATGAAAATATCGTAGACTAGGCTTTTGCCCTGTCCACAATTCATATGGAGTTTTTAATACAGCCTTACTTGGGACCTTATTAAGGATATGCACAGCCGTTTTCAACGCATCACCCCATAAAGATTCTGGCAACGTAGAATTACTAATCATAGATCGCACCATGTCCTTTAGGGTGCGATTACGCCTTTCCGCTACACCATTCTGCTCTAGAGTACTAGGCATGGTGTACTGGGCGATGATGCCACAATCTTGTAGGTATCTAGCGAATGGACCTGGATTACGCCCAGATTCGTCATACCTTCCGTAGTACTCACCACCACGGTCGGAATCTAACAACTCTGATCTTCCTGTCGAGTTAATTCTCGACTTCAGCCTTATAGATCTTAAATGTATCCAGGGCGTCTGATTTTTCGTTAATAAAGTATAAGTATCCATAACGAGAGTAGTCATCTATAAAAGTGATAAAATACTTCTACTCATTCCAGGATGCTGTAGGGAACGATCCGCAGATATCTGTATGAATCACTTCTAAGAGTCCTACGCTCCTAGTGGCACCCTTTTTCCTTATTCTAGTCTGTTTACCTTTAATGCAATCAATACAAACTCCAAAGTCTAAGAAGTCCAGGGAGTGAAGAATTCCTTCATGCACAAGCCTTTCCAATCTTTCATGAGAGATGTGGCCTAATCGCCTGTGCCATAGCATGGAGGAATTTTCACAATCTAAACTTCGTTTGACGCCTTTAGTGTTTCCATGTGAGGAGTTAATACTGTATACATGTGAAACATCCAAATCTAGCTGATAAAGGTTATTAACTAAAGTGCCAGAATCAATCACAACCGAATCATAGCAAATACTTAATTTTTCATTTGCAAATTTAAACTCATAACCAAATTTGTCGAAATGAGAAATGGAAACTAAATTGCGCCTTATAGAAGACACATAAACAGTATCTACTAGATCAAGAAAGTGTCATGACAATAACCTAAGCCTACAGACTCCAATAGCTTCCACGTTTACTCTAATGCCGTTCCCTATATAGACTGATCTCTCTACATCAGTTGGCGTTCGGCTTTGGAGCATATCTTGCATGGAATTACAAATGTGAATAGTTACACCAGAATCTATCCACCAGGAGCCTGTGGACATATAGCTAAATTTGATTCAAAACAGACTAAAATATGGTCTTTACCCTTAGAAACGAGCCATGCTTTAAATCCTTCACAATCCTTCTTCTGATGACTGGGCTTATTGCAGAAGAAGCAGCCATCATTAGGACCCTTCCTTTTCTTCTTAAATATTTTTTCAGACTTAGGCTGATTTCCACTCGCAGTACCTGTAGAACCTTTTCCTGAAATGTGCTTTCTTTTCTTATTTCTTTTTCGTCCTTGACTAGATGTCATTAGGTGCGCACTTTGTGTCTTGCTCGACCTTCTAAGTCTCTCTTCCTCCTGAACACACTGAGATATCAGTTCGTTCAATGTCCACTTTTCCTTTTGAGTATTATAGCTGATTTAGAATTGACTGAACTGTGGAGGGAGGGAGTTAGAACCAAGAAAATCAGGAGTTCATCCTCAATCTTAAGGTCTAATGCGCGGATTTTAGCCACTACATCAGACAATCCACCGATGTACTCCCTGATATTTCCTTGACCGTTATAGGTGGCTTGAGTCAGCTTATGTAAAAGTGAACTCAGCTAAGCTTTATCCGATTTCTTAAATCGTTTTCCTATTTCAGTCAAGAAGTCTTTAGCTTTCTCAGTGTTAGGCATGACACCCTGCATGGTCTCAGAAATCGAGTTCTTTATGATCTTGAGACACATCTTATTTGACTTGGTCCAGGCCTTGTAGTGAGCCTTTGCTGATTCCGTACTAGAATCAGTTGGAATGGGAGGCTCTACTTCCTCCAGGGCTAGGTCTAAGTCCATGCAACCTAGGACTATTTCAACGGACGACTTTCATTTGGAATAGTTGGACCCAGTAAGCAAAGGTATGGAATTGAATTGGGTTGGAACATTGGAAACAGTCATAGCTGGACGTTCAAAGCATAAAACTCACATTAATAAACAAGTCCCATATAATAATGCATAAACATAAACCACAAATATCATGCATGTATGTTCATTCGATTGATTTGGGCCTTCAATCAAATGACCCAGAATGATGATGGGCCATAATTATCAAAATCTGGCAAGAGCCTAGCGTATCATCATGATTCTTCCTTTGGGTGAAATTGTAACATACATGAGGCTAAATTGAACATGAAGCTGATTAATGCTGTGAAATAAATTTAAGACGTCCATCACCTTTGGGTGAAATGAATCTCTCATACTTATATCACCATCACCAATCACTTCATCCCGCTCACACCCAGCCAAATGATGATACTTCTTTGTTCTGATCACCGCTCGCCTGGGTATGAACACAACTGAATGCAATCCTATAATGGAGGGTTACTGAATTCCAAGTACAGAAGTCTAGAAGTACAAATCGTTGCCAATTGAGGTCACTTTGGTGGCTAACACAATAAGCTTCAATCCCACTTCCAGACCCAAGGATTGCTATATGGTTCTGCCCACAACGAACCATACTGCAAAAGTTTTGATTCGGCCTAAAATACGGCTGATGTTGACCGCTCGTATGCTTAAACATATTCTAAAGTGATGGTTGGATTGAATACTTAATGGTCAACAACTAAATATCAGCCATAAACATATGGGTAATGGCCCTATTTTAGGCCAAATCAAAGTTTAACAGTATATAACCATATTAACTGAATTACTAGGGCCATTTATCAAGTGTAACCTACCAACCATCAATACATTTATTAAGGTTCTACTTGTATCTAAAAAACGCCCCAAGTATAATGCAAGTAAATGGCAATATCAACGTCAACATCAATGGATATTAAACCCAAATATCCCAAAGAGGCCCAAGAGCAAGCTTGCAATAGGGATTAATAATAATTTGAGAATCCATCCGTACCTAGTCTGATGACGTCCAGTAAACAGACTTTTAAGTCACTTGCAACAGGCCCATGAAAAATTGCTATAAAATTGCCTAATATGTGGCCCGAAAGCCAACAGGCCCAAAAGTCTGATGAAATAGCAAACGGGTCTAAAAACACCCCAGGCCCAAAGTAAAAGCCCAGACCTACTGCCCCTTTCACCCAAAAAAGGAACTGCATATACTCGTCCAGCACTCAAACGCACGTTGGTGGCTGAAAACCCTAGCCGCCACACCTCTGTTGACGCCCAAACCATCACCTACCTCGCCCGAATCCATGGTGGAAAGCCACTAGTGTGAGATCGTGCTGCTGCACAACAGAGGCTGACGAAAGGGAAGATTGCCATTAACGGCATCGTCGAGGTTGCAATGGATGCCGGAGATGGCGACGCTGCACGACCATTCATTGCGGCTGACGAATGTATCTCGCCGGAATCGATGGCTAAGAGAAAGGATTTCCAGATTTCTAGATTTGGAAGGAGGTTAGGCAGAGGTGTCCATGGATTTGCTGATCGATTTATGACCATCCATCTATTGGCCATGGCTGCCGATGATAGCATACGCACGGATGCCTTTTGTCCGATCATCCTCAGTAATCGGAGGTGGGATTTCCACCGCCATTAACGGCTGTAATCGGAGGATGGAATCCATGGCTACATGGCTGACAGCCACGATCAGGCTTCCTGACATTCAAGGAGAGAATGACTGCGGTCGATCATGGCAGTAGGTCCACACAACGGCGGCGGCAGCCGGTGCCGCTCTGATGCTCCCACGGCACCATCAACGACAGGTTTGGGGTTTTACGGTCGTCGGCCATGGCTGCCGACGATTACAGTAATTTTTTTATTATTATTACTATAGAAACAGGGGTCGTCGGACTCTGAATCGTGGTTGCAGCCACTGCCGGTTCCTGATCGAGGTGTTTGCGGTCACAAGCCCCAAATCGCGACACCAGAATCCTCGACTGCCGCTGATCAGATCTGATCCCCCACGACAGTCGCACAATGACCGCTGATCAAATCTGATGAGATCGGGCTTCCTTCATGGTTGCTAAGCAGCAATAGTCGCAGACAATGGTGGTGCGTCGTCTGCCGGTCTTGGCAAACATGGTGGGATCCAGCCACAACCACAAAGGCTCTGATTGCGAAAGCTCAAACCAAGACTTTCAAATTTGGTCCGGTGGGCAGTTCATCACGGGTCCAGAGAAATCCAAAATCTGGGTCACTGTACAATGAACAATACAAAAAATCCACCAAAATTGATGCATAGTTCGGCTTTGATACCAACTGTGAAACTTAAACATAATGCGGAATAATCGGATCGTCTATGCATCAACAACGGAGATTCCACGTTATAATCTTAAAGCCATACCTGATTGGGAAGACATTCTCGACGCCGTCGTGTTGCCAAGAGGAACTCTTGGTCTTCCGCACCTTACACCTTTAGGAGAATCACTCAATGGGACTAGGGTTTTCTCTTATGTGTTGGTGAGGGGACCAAGACATATATTTATAAGAAAGAGGGCCAGAGAAGCTTACCCATCACACTTCTCTCCTCTAGGGTCTCCACACTGTAGGTTTCCATATCTGGCTTAATAATCGCGAATAGGGACCACGGTTCAAGCGTCCCGCCCCAAACCTATTTGTAATGATCACAACTATAGTGGGGCCCACTGAATCGCTCAATCTGAATAATCCAACGGTCATGATCTAAATCGATGATCATGTGTGGCCCACCTAATGGAGTCTTACACAGCTTTCCTGTAGAAAGGAGAGGCCAGCTGCGCCAGCTGTCTACCATCCAGCGATAGGGCTCTCAATGGAGCGGGTCAGATCCGAGATCCGATTCGCTCCAAATCCGTATAATGCGGATTTGGATCTTAAAATAGGTCCGATTAGTTAAATGGACCGGATTTGGATCTTAAAATAGGTCCGATTACTTAAATGGACCGGATATGGATTCACAGGAACATATCCGAGTACGATCTGAATCCGATTAAGATCCGACTCATTGTCACCTTAATGTATATGTTATATTCATGCTAACCATCCATTTTACAAATTATTTTAGGCCATGTCGACCATACCATGGTAAATAGTGGGATTTGCATAATTTTTCTACTAAATTAAATATGTTATATTATATATTTTTTTAGATTTGTAATGGGGTGGATTCGAACCTAGATCCGACCCGAATCCGATGGTTATATGGATTTTGGATCGGAAATGGATCTAACAATTTAGAAATGGATCGGATATGGATATCACCTTTTGGATCCGAGATGGATCCAAATCCGATCCGAATCCGTCTATAGGTATATGGACTTGGAGCTGGATCCAACTAGATCCGATCCAGATCCGACCCATTGAGAGCCCTATCCAGCGAGTCAAAATCCACCCCGTATTTGGCCCTCATGAAGCTTCCCCACAAGCTATTTTGGTGCCTGTGCCTAACCGTCCAAGCCATCTTCATTCTAAACACCTACATCACCTCTTGCAGAGTCTTCATACCCAGCCCGCCCTCTTATTATTTATCCATTCTTGCATGAGTGAAGAATGTTTGATCCAAGCGGGTTGTGCTTGAGATTAAGGTATAAACATTTTAGTTCATAGTGAATTATTTTTCTGAACGAGGTCCCATGGTTTTTTACTTCTTTGAGAATTTTCCACGTAAAAATCTCTTGTGTCGTGTGGTTTAATTGTTTGCTTGCGTTTCTGCATTACTATATCCCATAATTCAAGTGGTTGGGGGGGGGGGGGGGGGGGGGGGGGGGTGAGATCCTAAGGTTTGTGTGTAACGCACCCAACATGAAGTACCTGCAAACTAAAGTTCTTAATAGTCAAACATTCAAAAAAAAAGAATGCTAAGAAATGATGGATTTGTTTTTCTAATGGGTGTAATTATTTTTAAGCATAAGACATCTGGGATAAGGCCCACTGAATGAACAGCCTTGATTGGTACATCACCCTTCCATCTGATTGGATCCACTGTAGACGGATACCATTGATCATACGTAGTTGCACGAAGCTTGAAGTGAAGTGGCAACAGCACTTTGATTAAGAAGGATCGTGCATCTAAGAATCACACGGTTATGATCGCTAGTAATACCCATCTGATGAACGGTTGAGCGCTGAAGGTGGGCCTCCTTCATGTTGGATGTGAGGCATTCATCAAGATGAAACAATAAAGTCTCCTATTCGTATTAATCAAAGCCTCTGATTCATATCCGAATAAAACATGCTTTCATAAAAAAAAAAAAATAATAATTCCAATATTTCTAACAGGTTTGATAAGTCAGCATGTGTGGTCAACACAGTATGAGATCATTAGATTTTTCCATAAGGTGGGCGACACTGATTAGATCTTCCAGCTGAAAAAATCAAGCTGTTTCACTCCTAAGGTGGGCCAGACTGTAAGAAACAAGCAGGCATCTAGAACTTCTTTCTAGCCATCCATTTGTTTTGTACAATGGTCCACCTGAGGATAGAAGGCCTGATCTCTAGGCCTATAGACCTAAACAGCCTGGACCACCTAATGGGAAGATTGGATCTTGAACATGTGTTCCATGTTGGCACGTGTCTGGACTTAGGAAACCTTAGATTTGTAAATAGCCATAAACTAAAAAAAAAAAACTAATAAGAGAAGTCATCTTACTTGCATAGATTAGTGAAAGAAAAGAACAAGGCAGCTCTCACAGACGCCCCTCCAAAGGGTCCCTCACAAGGGTAGGGAAGTCTTTGAGGGAGAGTGAATGATAGATGCCTTGGATGAAAACAATCTCTCACACCCTTCCTTCCACAGTCCCATCGATCTCCACCTTGCATGGTAATACCAAATAGAATGAGCCATTTATATAGGCCTATGATTGTGGGGACCTAGAAATCTTTGATGGTTTTAGCATAGATTAATTACATGCCATAAAGAATAAGTTCCTCTTTTTTTGTCAATTGGGATTCTTCCACATAATCTTAATAGAATGTTTTTTTGTAAGATTCCTATATGGCATTTGGGCATGAGCCAAAAATTTCAAAATCCAAATTATAATATACTTGCGCTTTAGTTTTTTTTTTTTTTTTTTGTTGTTGTTTTAATACACATGCGCTGGTGGCCATAAATGAAACATCGAACCCACCAAATGATTGTGACCGTTTAATTAATCATGTACAAATGAGAGAAAAGTGGACTGATTAGATATTTACGGTTCTGTGATCAAGGACGTTTGGGATGAACGGTTGAGATCTCATCCACATATCCTAAATATATGATAAACAGTTTTTGAAACATTATATGGGTTTTGTGTTTAATATAAGGAAGTCCATGTTAACATTGTAGTTAGCTCTAAACGGTTTTGGATTTTTCGAATAAAGCAATTCGTCTAGTGGAATCGATTCGACCGATGTCGCCGCGTTCCTTCAAAGCAACCTTCGCTATGTTGATGAGTGAATTGAGTGGCGACGGAAGTAAGGCACACCAATTTATTAATAGTAAATATAGATTATTACTATATTTTCACATCAATGCATTGCTTGGCAATCAACATAGAAATATAAAAAGACCTCATGTACGTTTCGGATTATTCATGGTGGGGAAGGTGTTATTTTTATGGTTCTTCGTAATTTATTTTAGTGAAGATCTCACCTAGGAAGGTAGGCTTTGCAATCTCAACTTCAGTTCAAATTTGTAACGACTTGTGGGAGGAGATCCAATACATCTGTAGGGATAAATTCTGTTTCCTTCCACTCTCTATACCATCCACATGGCACAAGTGAGGATGATTCGAACCATTCTTTCCTCTCCTAAGGTTCCATAAATGGAACATAGTGCAAAAATCACAATGGTGGGGCAATCGTGGCCATGGAAAGTTGCATACAAAAGCCACTTAATCGAGAACAAGTGATATTTGTATACTATTTTTTTAAATGATTAGGATGTCCATGTTGAAGTCCCTTGATATACATTGATACGCCATCCTCTAACAGTTCGAGCTTTTAGAGAAAGTGGTAGTTTGACATGGTATCAGAGCGAAAGGTCTTGTGTTCAAATCCCGGAAGTAGCAAAAATATGCCACCCGTAATATATTCTCCCACGGGGGGTGTTTTATGGTGTGAGTTGTGATTGGGTTCCCTCCACCCTTGATTATCCCTCCACCTGGGTTCTCTCCACCCTTGCCCAATATGTTCCCGTGCGGAGTTCCACCCCGCACGTGCGGGGGAGTGTTGAAGTCCCTTGATATACATTGATACGCCATCCTCTAACAGTTCGAGCTTTTAGAGAAAGTGGTTGTTTGACAGTCCAATCGGTATGACTTTTTATCTATCACCCATTGACGGTTGTCCACCATGAATGAACGTTCAGATCATTGAAGATGTATGTCATGTGTATGAAATAGAAGTTGGTGGACGGGAGAATTTATCCTGATAGGTGGACTGGATCTTATCCCGTGTTTGGTTAGAAAGTGACAATGACATGGGCCATGGCTCTAAAACAGGAGGATGTGGCAAGGTTGGAGTGATTGACCCTTTGCCAAGCTTAAGAGGTACCTTCTATACACATTGAGGGAATAAATTGTATACTAAGCAGGCCTGCATAAGAATTGACGTTTCTCCTATGACCTTGAAAAGGAGAGCATGATTTGGGAACCTCTCCTCTCCTGTCCAGTGGGCCATAACCGGTAATTTGGCTTGCCAAATCAGATTGATGTGCTGATCAGTGTGTGGCAAACAATGGACGGATACAATAATAGACTAACTTTCACATTTAAATTAATGCACAAGAGGGGCCCAGCTAATGAGAAGATGTGTCTCATCTTTAGGCCAGGGGACACTCCTTGAGGCCCAGATGAACGGTGTGGATCATATACATGCATTTGTGCATGGAATGATCACCACATGGGCCGCACAATGTATGATAGAGTCCCTTATTTGATTCTACTGATCAAACCAAAGTTTCCATTAATGGCACGCCAATTTGTATTCTACACCCAGATAGGCGCACCTATTTGGGTGGGGTCACATTGTTCGAATATCACCCTGATTCTGATGATAGGGTAAGCTGTTGTATAGCCTTTAATCTGTGCAAAAACTAGGGTGTTCAACTGGTCGAATATCCTGGTCGACCGATCAGTAGAATTGGCGTACCATTAAACATGCTTAATTGAAATAGCACAGACATGTCTCTGGATAATTTTGGAGGAGTTTGACTTGTCAAATTCTAAGGTTTGACAGGTCGACAATATTCAAAATGTGGTGAAACTCTTTAGACTGTTTTAGACATGTTCGACTGGTCGGACATGTGTCCTTGACTGGTCAACCCGTCTTGACCGGTTGACCTGACCAATCAAAGGCGCGCGGTTTCACGAGGTTGTGTGCGTTTTATTATTATTATTTATTTTCAATTTTACTATATATATATATATATATATATATATATATATATATATATATATATATATATATATATATATATATATATATATAAAATCTGGATTAGGGTTTAACCTAGACATTCTAAACATGCTTAGAGAGTTTTATGAGGGTTTTGGGAGAAAAAAGCTAGGATTTTCTCTCCGGGTTAATTCGTAAGTGTTCTCCATCTTTATACTTTTGTTTTCATAGTGATTTACTTTGTGTCATGGTTTTTTTCCTGCAAGGGTGTAACGCCTGAAAATTTTCCGCTCTCATGGACGGCACGATGGACCGAGTTTTCGAGTGTTAACCTAAATATGGAAGGGATACATTTCCACATATTCATCTTCATTTCACACTCATGACATTCATAGTATAATGATGGAAATTAAAATTTAAATCTTTAACTTTCTACTCATAAGTTCTCAAACATAATGTATTACAATCGTACTAAACATGATATTCCACTTTCTGGTCTCCATGGGAGACTTAACTCAAGTTACATGAAAACAAATCTATTCTACAAAAGCAATAAACATAATTCATCTTTAAGTCGCTTCGATTTCATCGTCCGCCATAAATCTCCATGAAACTTCATATTACTCTTCAACCTGCAAGTTGGGTTTGTCTAATAGATCATCACCTGCAACATTTGGGTTGGTATTTTAAAATACCATCCCAGGAGGGAGTGAGTTGCTGGTGATTAACTCAGTGAGGGTTACCCCCAAAACTAGCACAATAATATCCAAACATAATAATTACACCTATCCAAACCATACATGAGAATATGCCACTCTTTTCACTAGCCACTAGTCACCAGAGGTTCTAAGCATGGGACGGACCTTAGTTACTCTTCCATTGGCTCCCAAAACCCAACTAGTGAAACGACCTTATACACACTTTCACTAGGTGGCAAGAGAAATGGCCTTATATATGCACACTTTCTTCATTATGAATGCATGATTAGTTTCATCTATTAATTAAGTAATTTAGAATCCAGTCAATTTAATTAAACTCAAAGATCACTATGGGGAGTCGCAAGCAACCCAGTATAGGCCGACAGCTCGGGCTTAGTATCTATCTCACCAACCCCGGCTTATGAGATAACATGTATGAATAATGTCCACTCCTTGCCCTATGTTATAATTCAATCATGCCCAAAACATTCATTGCCTTCCAACGAGGCCAACCAAAACAAATCATACATATATATCATACGGATCTATCTCGAATGGTATAAAATTACAAGGATTTCTTGGCTATCATCAAAATTATTCTCATGATCACGCCAAGACTTATTCTTCATTATGGACACCTCTCATGGCTCCATCTCTTTACATTAAGCAGGTTTATCGATATGGGAACAAAGGACGTACATTAACCTAATATCCACATAAATAATCTTGTAACACGATACACGATACACATCATATTCATCATAAACATATAAGAGGCGTAAATCAAGTATAGATTGTACAGGGTTCTCACATGAACATGTAAATAAGCATAATTTGTTCTTCAAGCACTTAACAAGGTACATGGTTCGAACAAATAAAAAATTCAGCGTAAAACACATCAACAAATTCCACACAAACACATCATAACGTGGAAGATCTCAACAAACATGTGTTCAAGCAATCACACAACAAAACCCTAGTTTTTACGCATGAGAATGACAATAATTTCAATATTATTATAACTAGGCTTAAAAGAAATTCTCACCTCGTGATATTGGATGGGGTGAGACGTTATCAGGGTCGTGAAGTCGAGCTTAAATCCAAACCCATGTTATGTAATGGAATTTACACGGTTAGGGTATAAATTGGTATAGTTTTCATGGCCATGAACATCTAGGGTTAGATCTACACCTGGGGTTGGGGTTAAGTTAGATTTTAGGAAACAAAACTGTGATTAGATGGACCTTACCTCTATCAACAATGGCTCGACTCGAAATCCTAGCTGGGTCGACTTAGTTTGGCTCAATCTCTTCTTCCTTCTCTCTTTTCTTCTTCTTTCCTTCTTCCTTTGGAAGAGGATTTAGCAACGACAGTAGTAGGGGTCCACTGCGAACACTGCCTCTCTCTCTCTCTCTCTCTCTCTCTCTCTCTCTCTCTCTCTATCTCTCTATCTCTATATATATATATATATATATATATATATATATCTTAACGCACCCTCTCTCTCTCTCTCTCTCTCTCTCTCTTTCTTACAAACGACTCTCTCTCTCTCTCAACGTTTTCTAAAGGAGGTAGGGATGTCTAAGGGAGGTTTTATAGGGTGCTTTAAGTCGGATGGACGGTCGGTGGGTGAGGAAGGAGCGTCAGATTCAGTTTTAGTTGGAGAAGGATGTGGACTTCATGTGGAACGTTACTATGCATGGGGGTCGTTGGGATGGTAGGCGAGGTCCATACACTGATCATAAATGGAATCAGATACGTCCATGCAAAGCAGGGGAGTAGATTATCAAGATCTGAGTTTTCTTGGTTTTGAACGGTGGTTTGAGGTGGGCCACCGGATTGACGAACGACAGAGAGGTTTCAGCAAACTGAGGTTTACTAGGCCACGGGCCTGATGGACGGTTTGGATTACTATGCATGGGGGTCGTTGGGATGGTAGGCGAAGTCCATATAATGATCATAGATTGGAATCAGATACGTCCATGCAAAGCAGGGGCGTAGATTATCAAGATCTGAGTTTTCTTAGTTTCGAACAATGGTTTGAGGTGGGCCATCAGATTGACGAACAACAGAGAGGCTTCAGCGGATTGAGGTTTACTGGGCCACGGGCCTGATGGACAGTTTGGATTGGGAAGATGGGGCCCACTTAGGAGGACGGTGTGGTTCGTCTAGGTCGGGTCATGCGAACGTTGCTTGCTGTTGTAGCAGGCAATGTCGAAGAGGATGACTCTCTCTCCCCTTTTTTTTCTTTTCCGTGCGCTGCACGTAATACCTGCCCATATGGTTGCCCTCATAAGTGGGGTCCACATGCATTGGATCTGGAAAAACCAGCTCCGTCTAACAGGTTGGTAACGTGATTTCTGCCGCTGACACGAAAAATGAGGCATATTCGAGTTACGATGGGCCATTTACAGGCCATATTTTGATTAGGGCAGTTGTAAGATGATCAGAGGGCTGAAATTAGATGTGTATGGCTAAAATGTGCTTGAAAGCTTATGTATGAAGTTTCGCTTGAAAATTATCGTAAGAAACTATAATACTTAAAAATGGCAGTTTAACTTAAGTTTAACTAATGACATTTTAGTAATTATCTGAAAAATGTGTGATTTTTGAAGTTCGGTCCTTCAACGATTTATGAGATTATTCTAAGAAATTTTTGTAAAGGGTCGCCCATCAAAACTCTCACGGATGGTCCGCTGTTTTCGAAACAAGGTAAATGGTCGAAAAAAATTTAAAATAAAATTTAAAAATTCTCAAATAAATCCTGAAAATTCAGGGCGTTACAAAGGATTTTTCTACGTAAATTTGTTTGTCTACTTTGGTTGGATTTTCTTGTGCGATTGCGTTTACTTTGTTTGATTCTCCTCTGAGTTGCTTCCGTAGTCCCAACAAGTGCTATCAGATCTAACGTTGGGAATCAGATTGAATCCGAGATAATGTATCAATGGCCTCAAGCATGAAGTTTGAAATTGAGAAGCTCAATGGGAAAAACGACTTTAAACTATGGAAGGTGAAGATGAGAGGCCTTCTAATTTAGTAAGGATTGGATGATGCACTCCTTCAGAAAGACAATCAATCGGATACTATGAAGGAAGAAGAGTTGAACAAGATGAATCAGAAGGCTGATACCTTAATCCACCTGTGTCTATCGGATGAGGTCCTCTATAATGTTCTTAGAGAGAAGAGTACTGTTGGAACATGAGTGAAGTTGGAGAGCTTTTATGCTATGAAGTCTCTCTGAAGTCGTTCGTAGCTAATTGATAGTTCTACAATATAAAGATGGTGGAAGGGACTTGATGTTAATAAACACATTAGTCACTTCAATTAACTTGTTTGCTAATTGATGGATGTGGATGAAGTGATCAAAGAAGAAGACCAGACCCTTATCTTTTTGAATTCCCTACCTAGATTCTTATGAGAATCTTGTAGAAACTTTGTGCCACGGTAGGGACACCATTAATGTCGATATCATTATCTCATCCCTTTGGCAGAGGCAGTTGAGAAAGAAGAGCTGTAGCAAGGCTGATACCTCGAAGGAAGCGTTCGTTTTAAGGGGGAGGATTCTGAACGGGAAAAGGCAAAATTTAGTATAAATCCAAAAGTAAGGGCAAGATGAAGTGTTGGAAGTGTGGGAAGGCTGGACACATGAAGAAGGATTGCAAATCACAAGATAAGAAGAATTTAGATGCATCTTTAAGGGAGGCTAATACAATGGAATCCACAGAGGATGTGGATGTTGATGGTTGTGATTTATTGACTGCATCCAGATTTGGGTATCTTAGCAATTAATGGATTTTGAATTCAAGGGCATCGTATCACATTTGTCCTGATTAAAATTCATTCACCACATACAACTTGTATGATGGTGGTATGGTGTTCTCGGGTAATGACCACAACTGTAAGATGGTTGGTGTTTGTTCGGTATGCATCAGGATGTTTGATAGAATAGAACGTATTCTGACAAATGTGAGGTATGTTCCTAATCTACAGAAGAATCTGATATATTTAGGAGCTCTCGAGGTACTGGGGTGCAAGTTCACTGTGTTTGGTCGTGTCCTACGAGTTTCGAAAGAGGTACTCATTATCATGAAGGCACAAAGGAGCGGTAATATTTACAGGTTGATCGAAAATACCATATCGGGTGGAGCGAGCGCGGGGATGAAGGTAATTTCTGACCGCTGTCTTATTCCTGTTTTTAAAAGTATAAATTTTTATATATGTGAACATTGTATATATAGTAAACAATCTAAACTTTCATTTAAATCGAAAAAACATATTAGTAGAGGGGTGCTTGACTATGTGCATTCTAATGTATAGGGGCCATCACTCATTATTTCTGCAGGAGAGTCGTTATATTTTGTCACATTTATCGATGACTTTTATAAGAAAGTTTGGGTTTATTTCATAAAGAATAAATCTGATATTTTCACCACCTTCAAGATATGAAAGGCGATGGTGGAAAGGTAAACATGACGAAAGTTAAAGGTGTTAAAGATAGAGAATGGATGTAAGTTCACTTTTAAGGAATTCGATCGGTATTGTAAGGAAGAAGGGATCATGAGGCACAACATAATGCTGCAAACACTAGAGCAAAATTGTGTGGCCAAGAGGATGAATTAGACTCTCTTGGAGAGAGCTCGAGGCATGTTAAATAATGCTGCATTGGGTAAAGAAATGTGGACTGAGGTCATGAACACGACTTGTTACTTGGTGAATTGGTCCCCGTTTATAACAATATGATGTAAAATTCCAGAAGAGGTGTGGAGTGTTCATGATGTAGACTACTCATAGGCTGTGAATATTTAGTTGTGATGCTTACTCTCATGTACTATTAGTTGAGAGAGATAAGCTAGACCAAAGGGTAAAAAAGTGTCTTTATTGGTTATGGTGATGTTGTGAAGGGATATAAGTTGAATGATCGGGTCACATGGAAGATCACGCTTAGCTGGAACATCAAGTTTGATAAGGATTCTTTGTTTTGCAAGGAGGAACACAAGGAATTAGAAAAATCAGTTGTCGGCGTTGAAGTTGAAAAGGGTGAGACACAAGTTGAAGCTGAGCAGTAAGAAGAGGTATATGAGCAGGTGGAGCAACTAACTATGAGAAGGAATCCACCAAGGTATTGTAGTTTACTGGCCAGATACAGGGATGACTCAAATGTTGCATTCGCCCTCATTACAGATGAGGAAAGTCTGTTTACTTTTCAAGAGGCTCTTGATGATGTAGATGCCGAAAAGTAGAAGGCAGCGATGCATGATGAGATAGACTCTCTGTACAAAAATGATACGTGGGACCTAGTGGAGCTCCTTGTTGGGCAAAAATCGATTGGCTACAAGTGGATCTTCAGGAAGAAATATAATAGATACAAAGAATGACTGGTAGCCTCTTGATCAGCGGGGTTTAGTGCTATTAGGTCTCGATACCTTCTTTTTTGTTTTTCGCTCTTGGATATATGATAGGAGGCCTAAGCCGATCTTTTAGCAGATAGGGCCTCTCGAATGTATGGCTGCAATTTTGCCTCTTGTTAATGGAATTCTTTCCTTTTGTTAAAAAAAGGAAAGACTGGTAGTGAAGGGTATGCGTAGATGGAGGGTGTTGATTTTAGTGAGATTTTTACAGATGTAACGACCCCAAATTTTATACGTAGGCGGGACATACATACATCATCCACCTAATCAATTAAACAAGATTAAATATTTAATTTTATTTTTAATAAAAAAAATAACTATTAGGCCACATGGTAAAGACTCTTAATTGTGGGAAAGGTCGAAGGATTGATACCTACGTTATAATAAATTTTTTTGTTGCAGAACCTAGTAGAAAATTTAAAATTTAAATTTTAAGATTTAAAGAGTGATAAGAGGAGATAGTTTCTATCTCTCTCCTTAAGAGAGGGAGAGAGCCGTGAATCCTCTAGACCTCTATTAATTAGAAAACCCTAAAGGTAAATCGTAGAGAAAAGAAAGGAAGATGGGGGAGTTTTAAATAACTTGATACAGTAAGTCAATAATCAGTTTTTTCTTATTTTTTTGTGCATTCCACCTATTTTTCGTTGAATTTATGTAATAAACAGTGTGGATCGGCCGCACATTCATCATATGAGTTTGTAGGTTGATACGATGAAAATACAATGAAAATGATGAGATCCCATATGAAATCTCTTGTTGTAGAGGTTGATTCATGTACATATGGTGGCGTAATATCATATCTGTATGGATCATATGATCCTAAGGCCAAAATATACCATGGCCCTAATTTCCAGATTGATCTGATCATCGAATGGGCCACATTAATCATATTTAATCCTAGATATTGATTTGTATTTCTAGTTCTACGATGGATCATTGGATGCATCAGATCTGATCTATGCTATCTATGTGAATTATGAGATAAATTCATAGTAACATCCAAAATTGTAGATGGGCCTGATTATCTGGTGGATTACATTGATCATATGAAAGGTTGATGTTAAAAATATGATGTAGGAAGAATATTGAGAACGAATGGTTTATATCTAACAATCTGTTGGCGGCCCTTCCCTAAGTTGACTATGGGGGAGCCAATGGGCATTAAAATCTGACCTATAAATGTTAAATCATTAAAATAGATGGATCTCCAATTATCAGATTAAAATTGTCCAAAATTGGTCAATTTCAACTTCCTTCGATTCGATCTTTGATCAGAGTCGATTCAATTGAAAGGTGGTCGATTTGATCAACAGACCATATATTGGACCATTTATGGGTCACTATTAAGTGGTCAACCACTTTGATGTGACCAAGTGGGCCCTACATTAGTAGTGGTGAATGTAAACCTTGTAATCAGGGTTGGGTCCAAAGGAGTTTAAGTTGACAATGGGTGATCCTTCTTATGGACCCTACTGTGGGAGATTGGTCAATCAAAGATGGGCCCCACCATGTTGATTAGTATGTCCTGTACTTATTTTATTTACGTGATTAATAGGGAATTCCTAATTTGATCCAATATGCACATTCCACGAAATCATCTCCACCAATCCATGGTAAGTGATCCATACATGTTACCCCTCCATTAAGTTAAATTAAATTGATTGACGTCTGATATGTTTTATATTTACTTTGATGTTGCTGTGATGTTCTCTTACTTGATTCGATTAAATATATGATTTGATTTCTGTATTAATGTAGTAGTAATGATGATTAGACCTATGGTTTGATTTAATGTGTTGGTATAGTTAATGATCTAATTTAATGTGTTGATGTAACTTATGTTATGATATATTGTATGGACGTAACTTATGAATTGAATGCCATACTAATGTTATTAGTTAGTATGAGACTATGTTGATACAGAAATACAGCCTATTTCTTCAACTCGGTTAATGAAAGGAATCGAAGGCTCTATATCGAAGATATTGTTCTCAGCAATGGCATCAGATCATCAGACCCGAGGGAGATAAAGGCGGAGGCGGTGAGCTTCTTCTCCTCTCTTCTTGCAGCAGACTCCTGCGAGGCTGATGACGACCTCCTTCATCCTATCCCTTCCTTTATGTCCCTGGAGGACAATGCAGCTATTCTTATCCCCCCCTCGCCTGAGGAGGTTAGGGAGGCAGCGGCAGCTCTTCCTCAGGATGGTGCTCCAGGTCCGGACGGTTTTTCTGGTGCATTCTTTGCGGCATGCTGGGAGGTGATCGGTATGGACATTCATAAAGCCATAACCTTCATATTCCAAGGTGGGGAGCTCCCCAGGGTGGTTAATTCATCCATCATCTGTCTGATTCCAAAAGTGGAATCGCCGGACAGGTTTTCGGATTTCAGACCGATCAGCCTGTGCAACTGCCTCTACAAGATCTTCTCCAAGGTTTTAGCCAACAGGTTAGCCCTCCTCCTCCCTACTCTCATTTTCGCCGAGCAAGGGGCCTTTGTCCAAGGGCGCTCGATGACGGAACATATAGCGGTGGCAAAGGAGTTGTTCGCAGAATTGAACAGGAAAGTCAGGGGAAGTAACGTCATTCTCAAGCTAGACCTGGAGAAAGCTTATGATAGAATCGAATGGCCTTTTCTCATTGCGGTCCTCAAGAAATTTGGATTCAGCCAAGGGAGTATTTCCCTCCTAGAGAAGTGTTGGAAGGGCAATTGGTTCTCGGTGTTGGTGAATGGTGAGCCGAGCGGTTTTTTCTCATCAACCAGGGGCCTGCATCAAGGGGATCCGATCTCCCCCTACCTGTTCATCCTGGCAGCGGAGGTTTTCAGCAGGGGTTTCAAGAGGCTATGCGAGAGGGGTTATTGCTCGTCCTACAAAGTGCGTAGAGGCTGCGTCAACACCTCCCACCTGCTATACGCAGACGATACGCTGCTGTTTGTTAACGGAAGCAGCAGATCTCTTCAAGCAGTCGATGCATTCCTTATCAAATTCCAGGCAGTTACGGGCCAGCGGATCAATAGGAGTAAGAGCAACTTCTACACCTCCGAGAGAATAGCCGCCTCGAGGATAAGGAAGATAGAAAGCATTCTGGAAATCCGGAATTCTTCCAGCCATCTCTGTTATTTGGGCGTCCCCATCTCCAAAGGTAGATTGAACGGGACGCTGTTAGCCCCCCTTCTAAGTCGGATCAGGTCTACTATTTCTGGATGGCAGTCCAAATGCCTCTCCCAAGCAGGCAGGCTCCAGCTGGTCAAGCACGTCTTGAGTAGCGTTCCTATCCACCTTCTGGCGGCAGCAGATATCCCAAGCAGAAGTATTCACCAGCTGGAAAAAGACATGGCAGATTTTATTTGGGGCAGCAAAGAGGCTAAAAAGAAAATGCACTGGATAAGCTGGAGCAAGGTAGCTAAGCCGTTAACCGAAGGCGGGCTAGGCATAAGACGCCTGAAAGACGTTCTGAAGAGCTTGAGGCTCAAGTTGGGCTGGAGGATCAAGCACGCTCAAATCCAAAACCCATGGGCAGATTACGTCAGAAGTAGATACGGGGAGGACCTGAAGGGCGAGTCGGCCGCTGCTTCTTCTGCTCAGAGATCGTCGTTCTGGAAGGGTATTATCAGGTTGTTCCCAAAGCTGGAGGCGAACGTAGCTTGGCTGATAGGGAGGGGGGAGATAAACCTTTGGGAAGAAAACTGGTCCGGTCTTGGCCCCCTCGCTTCCAAATGTATCCTCCCTCTGTCGCAGCAGTTGAAGCAGCTGCAAGTCAGAGATTTGATTGGCATAGAAGGCATCAGGAGCAACTCTACGGCCCTGCAGGTGCTGCCGCAGCAAGTTATCAACTTCATTCGGCAGCAGGGCGTCTGCACGTCTCAATCTCCTGACTCCTGCATCTGGACCAGAACTCCTGCAGGGAACTTCACCACGTCCTCAGCATGGAATCTGTGCAGGCAAGTAGGGGTGCGGAGGAGTTGGTCTGGGTGGGTGTGGCATGCGAAAAATCCGCCAAAAATTGCAGTCTTCATGTGGAAGCTGATCCACAAAGCCATCCCAGTGGACGACAGAGTTCAAGCGAAAGGTATACCCCTAGCCTCGAGATGTAGTTGCTGTGGCCCTCCAGGGACCCCCAGCGTGGAGACTCTGGAGCACCTCTTTGTGGACGGTGGAATAGCCTCCGCCATCTGGAGTTATTTCAGTCCTCTTATGGAGTTGTCCATCATCAGAGGTCAATCGCCGCTGGAAAGGGCATCGCAATGGTGGAGTGGGGCGTCCGCCAAGGAAAGTTGGGGTATTATTACAGGCATTCTTCCGTCCATCATCATGTGGGAGATCTGGAAGGCGAGAAACGAGATCAAATACGAGGGGGTAAAGGCTGGTGAGGATAAGGTGATCCTCAGGATTAAATTCTGGCTGTCGATCATTGCCAAGGATCTCCCTCATCCGAAGTCGGCGAGCCGAGCGAAGCTAGAGGCCATCCAGGACCTGGGGCTCATCTTTCTAGCCGAGCGCAGTAGAAGTTCTAGCGCTGTCAAATGGGTGAGACCTGTTGAGAGATGGATCAAGATCAACGTAGATGGATCGTCCAGAGGTAATCCGGGCCTGTCAGGGGGAGGCGGGGTTGGAAGAGACTCGAAGGGCGCTTTCCTATTTGCTTTTTCCAGTGGGTATGGAATAGGCTCTAATGGCATAGCGGAGCTGCGAGCTATCCAGGAAGGGCTTTGCCTAGGGGTGGAGAGGGGATACATGAGAATAGTCATTGAAAGCGACTCCAAAAGCATGGTCGACGCGCTTGCTAAGAATAGGATCCCTTCTTGGAAGATGTGGTACTGGTGGGCTAGAATTCAAAATCAGAGTAAAGATAGGATCGTCAGCTTCTCCTTCACTCCGAGAGAGGCAAATGTAGTTGCCGATTCGCTTGCCAAGGAGGGTAGCGGATCTCAAGCTAGCAGGTTCTTTGCGGATGCCGCTCTTCTTTCGGCCAAGGTCCGTGGTGAGCTGTTTATGGACCGTGTGGGGCTGGGCAACATTAGGACTGTTTTTTTGTAGCTTTTTGTAGAGGCTTGTATAGCATACAGGATAGGTGGCTCGAGCCGGTTTTGTGGTCTCGGGCTGCCCGAAGTCGTGCAGGCTATGTTGCCGGCTTGTTGCTTGGTCTTTGAATATATAGACATTTTTGAAAAAAAAAAAAAAAAAAAAAAAAAAAACTATGTTGATTCTAATTTGAGATTTAAAATGATTTATACAATGCACAATTCACAACTGCTTTGCTATAATTGTGCATCCATCTTTTGCATGCACAACATGTGCCTAAATTTTTGGGGGACCTCCCTTATATATGTTATACCTGGTAGAATCGTTATCGGATGCTTGCTATACTAGTGGAAGCCTACCCAATGAGTAGATGCCGGCCTTGCCCATGCCTATCAAAATGGTAGAAGCTTGCAAAAGGGAAGATGCAGGTTGACGGGTTTCCAACTCAAACAAGTTGACAAATTCTCATTTAATGCATTCACACATTTATGTATTTTCACAACATTCACATTATGTATTTATATTCTTATATGGATGTTTGTTGCTCTATTTTAATTTGATGCGATAAACCATGTTGGAAACTCTCACTGGGCCTGACCAACTTACACTTGATTTATAAAATGTACAGATGTGAATGAGGATGAACATTTGATACATGAACAGGAAGACACGGCGAAACCTGTGAATGATCTAAAGAATATGTGGCCATATCCCACAGAAGAAGAACTGATTGCATTAGATTGATTATATTTAAGTTTCGAACATGATTAATTCTTAGTTTTGATTTTGTTTATAGTAAATTGTTTATTTGAGAATAAGATGTTGGGTTGGATTTAATTATGATGTCTTGGACATGAATTTAAACAATTGTTCATGGATTTATAATTATTATATTGGATTCAGGTCCGAAGTGGTAGGCCATTAAATAGTTAGATTGCGATTTATGAATTAATTAGATTTGAGTTGAAGAATCTGATTGTGTTGATTGCATGTATGAGAATGTATGTGAGTGAAACTTAGATTGGATGGTAAGGATATATTTATAGACTTTGGTCAACCATAATTTCATTAAAGGAAGTATACTTAGTGTATAAGTTATGAACCGAAACTCAAGCTGAGGGCGCACACTCTATACTCAAATTTTGGGGTGTGACAACAGATGTCCACTTGGTGTTAACCAAATAGTAATCTTAATCTCAAGGATCACACGCATTAATACCAAGATTTTGAGTAGAGGAACGTACCTGTTTGATGTAGGACGTAGTATAGAAACATTCTTCACATGGTTGGACCAAAAGAAGGTGAACTGTAAATCGACCATAACTTTTGATCTAGGTATCGTTACGGGACACACAACCTATGAATTTAGATCAGAACGAGACATCTGGAGCCAACCAACCCACAATGTGGGTCATGTCAGTCCGTTTCATAAGAAAACGCACGGTTATAGCTCAAAAAAGAGATTTTAGGAAAAATTACTATTGTTAGTAATTATGATTTTCATAGTATTTTCTTATTTTTAGAGTTTTGTTTATTTAGAAGTTTCTACTTTTTCTTAATAATGAGTTTTAGAAAGACTCTACTTAGTAATAGTCTTTAGTTAGGAGTTTACAATTTTTAGTAACTTCTATTTTAGGTAGCTTACTATTTTTAGTAAGTACGAAATATGGTTTGTTTAAAGATATATAAGGTTGTTAAATTTGTTTTTCATGATAATTTTCATTATTATTCAATAAAAATTATGATTTTTACTAATTTTCTGTTTTGGATTCAAGATTTCTCTTGTGGATTCAAGTGTGCCTTCTGGATTCAAGGTATTTTTCCTTTGAGGAAGACAGTGATAATCCTCATCACATCCTTTCCTGTGTTAATTGGTATCAAAGCGAGGTTTTTCCTTGGAATGATGTCTTCTAACAAAGGTTTGGGCAACAATCCCATGGACGGTGCTCTAGGGGATTACCTCTAACAACAGTGACTTTCGAGGCGGCTCAATGAGAGACTTAACAAGTCAGGCAAGAGTTGTAGGTTGCTATTGACTGCATGATGAAGGCCTTATGGCAACTCTGTGTTTGTAATGATGAGCAACATGAAATTTGTGATAGAGCTCTCGATCATCATGTTTATGGTGCAACACCAGTACTGATGAATCACAGACCACCATGCAATAGTGATGAATCGCAGGCCATTATTCTGATAATGAGGAAGCTATTGCACATGTTGAAAGAGGAGATAGATTTGCAGTAGCACAACATCTTTCATACAAGGTGCACCATGCATAAAAACGTTTGTGATATGATTATATTTGGCATAAGCAGTACGAATATCGTGTTAGAATATATGGTAGAAAAGTTAAAACTAGAGATAGAAAAGCACCTCTCTCCATATACGATTAGATGGATCAAGGATGTTGGCGAAGCAAAGGTAGCTGAATAATGTCGTATTCCTTTCTCCATTAATAAATATTTTAGGGATGAAGTAGTGTGTGATGTAGTTGATATGGAGGCTTGTCACATGATACTTGATCGACCATGGCAATACGATCGTGTATAAAGACCATCCTTGCCCCTATGAGATCATATGACCAATTCAAGGCTTCTAAAGTGGAGGATCAATCTCCCGTAATTATCCGAGGTTTCGTTAAAGAATTTGATGGGTCGATAGAGATTAACACATTAGAGAAGACAAAAGAAGTAAAAACCCACAAACATCTTAGAGATTGTTAAAAACATTTGAGGAGATGGAGGAGATCATTGCAGTAGTTGTAAAAGAAAGAGAAGAACCCATGGATATCTCAGAAAAGTTGAAACTAGTATTGCAGGAGTCTAAAGGAATTATATTCGATGAACTTCTCAATGAGTTACCCCATATGCATATTATTTACGATTACATTGATCTTGTCTCAGGGATAAGTTTGCCTAATGGCCCACATTATCAGATGAGTATAAAAGAATGTGGGATCTTACAGGGATAGGTGGATGAAATAATTCCTAAGGGTCCAACGAGGGAGAGCATGAGTCGGTGTGTTGTTCCAATTCCCTTAATGCCTAAAAAGTTACAAGAGTTTATTACCAAGAATAAGAAGATAGGCTATGTTCCAATCCTTAGAAAAATTAATAATAAACGCCTAGGTTATTGATCCTCCTGAGGGCATGAAATACCATTGAATTTTGATGTGAAGATTTGTGCAAGTATTATGGGCCAAGTATGTTGAAGAATTCGATGATGAGTTTTTTTTTTCCTTTCAAGAGGGGACTGATGTAGGACGTGGAATATATGCATTCTTGATCACACGGTTGGACCAAAAGAACGTGAATTCATAAATCAACCATAAATTTTGATGCAAGTATTGTTATGGGACACAACCTATGAATTTGGACCAGAACAGAACATGCTATCTAGGGCCAAGTGGGTTGCGTCGGTTCGTTTCGCAAGAAAATGTGTGGTTACAACTCAAAAACGAGATTTTAGAATAAAAATTAGTATTTTTATTAATTTTGATTTTTGTAATATTTTCTTATTTTCAAAGTTTTATTTATTTAGAAGTTCCTACTTTTACTTAATAATGAGTTTTAAAAAGACTCTACTTAATAATAGTCTTTAGTTAGAAGTTTATTATTTTTAGTAACTTTCCATTTTGAAAAACTTACTATTTTTGTAAGTACGAATTAAATTTTGTTTAAGGATATATATAAGGTTGTTAAATTCATTTTTCAAGACAATTCTCATTATTATTCAATAAAACTTATGGTGTTTACCAATTTTCTCTCGTGGATTCAATATTTTTCTTGTGGATTTAAGAGCACCTTGTGGATTCAATGTATTCATCATTTGAGGAAGATAGTGATCATCCTCATCACATCCTTCCCTGCGTCACTTCTTCATCCACCTTTAATGAATGCTTGATTGGTTGGAGGAGCTGATGATGTTGTTGGTAGTGCTTTTGCTCCTCACTCCCTGGATGATGGGTTTCTTGTGCTTGATCAAGTAAGATAAATATTTAATGGCACCTCACTTGGGTTATCTAAGGGAGGGGCTGAGTCTCGGGTAGATAGTTGTTTGTTTGGGGTATACAATTGATGGGCCTAGGTGGATTTTTTTGGTGCCGAGGGCCTGCTTGAATGAGTTCTCCCTTATATATGGTCTTTTTATTTAATTGAATAAATTTTCATTTTAATGGCACGTATTCAAATCTAAGATTTAAAGGTTGGGATTGTTGATGCATGATTATAAGAATATAGCTTCCATATGTTGGTATTGAGAGTAGGAAGGGGTTCAGGTCATTCTACGGATGCATTTCAGGGTAGGAAACCAACTCCCATAACATACCACGAGGAGACGGTACCCTAGTAGTTTAAGAACATTCTTGAATATGGGGTGGCGTTTCAATGATTACAGCCAGCCATTATGACGAGACTGGTCGTGCATATAGGGATACCCAAATATTTCTTATTTCAACTATCTCAAACCTGTTATTATTTCACTAATTTTCACACAGGGCTGTTAGACCCAGGGACTAAAAAGCCCCATTAGGGGCCCTGGCCCTTGGGAGAATAGAGTTGGGCTAGGGCCAACCTAGGCATGGCTCTAGCCCGCTCATTGCCACCTAACGTATTGAGGACCCCTACCCTATTAATGTGGTGTATCTCATAGTTTAAGGATTCATGGCTCAACCTGACTAATTCAACCTTGAGTTGCAACTCGCCTGAGTCTGGGCTGAATTGATCCTACTCATGACCTGATCAGTCAGTCAGGGGTGACTCATGTTATTGAACTGAATCAGGTCGGGCCAAGTCTAATTCCACTCGGACAAGTCACATCTAGTTACCAGCTGCAGCGGGGCACTTGGGAACTCTAAGGCATTGAAGAGCAAGGGCAGCTGTCATGTACTCACCCCGAAGGACTTCAACATCCACCTATAATAAGAGAATGATGGTAGATGCTGAAGCCCTTGAGGGAGAGTGCATGCTAGATGCCCTGGAAGACGTAGAAGAAATAAAGAACCCCACCTTTTATGTGCAGTTTGCAACCTCCATGCTCAATAACCGAGCAAGTCAACTACTTATATAGGGCCATGGATGTGGGGTCCATAGGATCTTCGATTGTGTCCTTTGGCTAATTGATGAGAAAAAAGAATAAATTCCTCTTGTTTGCCAACTTCGGTGTCTTTCATAATCTCAATAGGAGATGCTTTTAAGATAAAATCCTCTACATCCTAGTCACGTGCATGAGTCGTAGAGTCCCAGTTGTGTATGTGGAGGGCCCTTCCTTGGCCGCTGGCGATTTAAGGGCCCAATCTCATTAGTTAATATTCATTTACATTCAATCCACATTGATATCAAGAATTTTCCAAACTTCCTGAATCAATCTGGTGGTTACCACTGTGATGGACGTGAATTTACCACAATGGGCGGTAGGAAGCCGCCCGTACAAAAAAAAAGCTGTGGGGCGACTGTGATATCTGTGCCATATCCACTCTGTCCATCTATCAGCCCAGCTCATCGTAGATTGTGATCCCAGAAATTATGAAGATCCAAAACTCAAGTGGTCCATACCACAACAAACAATGGGGATGGAGATGGTCAATGCACCACCCACCAGTGGGGTTAGTGTGTCTCCTTAGCATTTCGAACCTGAGACCTGCTGTTGAAACGGCTATGCCTCTTCCAGATGGGCTAGCAGGCGAGACACTCTTGGCACATCTCTCCATCTTCATTTAGATTTGATATTAAAAAGTGTTCCTCCTCTCTCTCTCTCTCTCTCTCTCTCTCTCAAATTAATAAGAGTGCATTATGCAAGTGAGTATGAATGCCTTCCATCCGCAATTTCATTTAACTTTTTTTAATATATAGACTTTATTATTTTTTATTTTGAGTAAAATTTAATATTTTATGTTGTATCGTTTTTGCCTATTGATGTAAAAACTACATAAAAATTTGATACTGCCATCACCAAGAGTAAGTGGATTCAATCATTAGATGTGAGGTTTTTTTTTTCATCACCAAGAGTAAGTGGATTCAATCATTTTTTTTTTTTCTAATGGCTGTTCATTATTTTCTTTCGTGTGCCCCACTTGACTTTTGCAATGTCCATTTTTTTTTTTTTTTTTTTTTTTTTGTGGAAATGCTGCCGATTTATTAAAAAACGAGGGGATTTGGGACAGGGAAATCGGGCAGGCTCCACAACTCGGGCCTTGCCTATCATTAAAAAACTAAAAACAACCCTAAACGGAAGAGGCAACGACATCAAACAACCTCAAACCAAAAGCCATATTGGCTACCACCCAAGGACAAACGCCCCACGAGGTGAAGAAGGGGAGAAGGGCAAGGGCTATCTTTTTCTGATAGAGCCTAGCCCTGTATTATTAAGAGAAATCAAACCCCTAATATGAATTGGGAGAGAAGAAGGGGATAAGAATGGGGCGTTCGGCCAGCCCCCACTTCCCAATTTCACCAATGCATCCACAATCGCATTACTTTCGCGTAGAATATGCTTGATTCTAAAGAGAACAGAGATCCAAAGTTGGAGAATGGCACCTTGGAAACTAGTTTGGCCCTATTCGAAAGAGATCAGAGGTCCGGCAATGTCCGTTTAATGGTGGAATAACTTTGCTAAATAGGCAAATGTCATACAAACACCATGTTTGGCCCCTTGCAAACTAGTTGGATGTAGAATTAGATTTGTATTATCATTTCTCATTACTTTTTACTTTTTTTTTTTTTTTTTTGCCTTTTTCAATGACGTGTGACATTTCCAACTATGAATATGAATGAAATTTTATCACATTGTTGGATTATTCACATTCTAATATTTTCTTGCCGGCATTGACGGTCCAAATAATAATGATGATGATGATGATGATGATAAACACTTTTTTAAATTATAAATATAAATTTATAATAATAAAAAAATATAGACATCAGTTTGTCTAATTCTCATCCATTGACCATTTTCATCTTAACCGTCCATTAGATACCATGACTTGCCACTTAGGAGATCTATTTAAGAACGGTTTTAGTCCATGACCCATCTAAATTGGGGCCACAATTTTCAAGGTCTAATTTGATATACGAATATGCTAAGTGTACAACTTAAGAGTGCATGCATATGAACCATCACACATGGCGCCCTAGTATGAAAACATTGGTTAGGATGTATAGATGAACGCCTAGAGCCGGGAACCACGGACGTGGGTGGATCCATGAGTATGGGACCCACCGTGATGTATGTACTTTAATCCTCGTGGTGGGACCTACATTTTTTGTGCATCCATTTTGCATCAGAATTTTTAGCCGATCACTGTAAACTTTGGAATAAGAGTAAGTTAAGTATGACCCATGAAGTGTACAATTTTTATTGGTTGGCCACTTTTTATTGTCGATTTGTTAGAAATTTCAACATGATAATAATACTTATCATGAACTACATTAAGAAAGGCCCATTCCGTTGGACTTGAGGAAGCCGACTGAAGTTTTGTTGAGATCCAGCACAAATTGTCATATACTCCAATCCTAGTTTTACTCAACTTCGATAAGGTCTTCAAAGTGGATTGCAATGCGTCATATGTGGAGATTGGCGTCGTATTATCTCAGGAAGTCAATGCCCGTTGCTTTCTACAGTGAGAAGCTCATTGATGCAAGGAAGAAATGATCAACTTATGAGATCGAGTTATATGCAATGGTACAAGCCTTACGGCATTGGCGACACTATCTCATTCAGAGGGAATTTATTTTGTTTACAGACCATCAAGCCTTAAAGTTTATTAATAGCCAAATTAATATCAACTGTGTGCATGTTAGGTGGATTTAATTTTTTTTTTTTATAGGAATTCACATTTATATTGAAGCACAAATCGGGACAGCAAAACAAAGTTACCGACGATCTTAGTCGTTGAGCCGATCTTCTTATTACAATGAGTACTGAGATAGTTGGCTTTGAACGCCTCACGGACCTATACGCTGAAGATGAAGACTTGAAAGACACGTGGCTAAGAAGAAAGGAAGCCCATCAGAGTGATTTCACATCTAAGAGGGGTTCCTATTTATGGGAATCGGTTGTGCATCTCGCAGTGCTCTTTACTAGAAAGATTGATATAGCTTGAGCTCTATAGTGGTGGGTTAGAGGACACTTGGGCTGTGACAAGACTAAGATTCTTGTTGAAGAACACTATATTGGCATCATCTAGGTTGAGACATTGGTAGGATGATGTAGCGATGTCACACATGTCAAGCTTCAAAGGGTCACTCTCAGAATACCAGACTTTACACACCACTACCCATACTGGAAGGCCCTTTGGAAGATATTTTAATGAATTTCATTTTGGGTCTTCCACGGACACAATGCTGCATGGATTTTGTATTCGTGGTGGTAGACAGGTTGTCCAACATGGCTCACTTCATACCTTGCAAGAAGACATACGATGAAACAAAATTGGCCAATCATTTCTTTAGGGAGATTATGAGGTTGCATGACATTCCGAAGATCATCACATCTAACCATGATACAAAGTTCGTTAGTCATTTTTGGTGAAGTTTGTGGAGTCGATTTGGGACGCAACTTCAGTTTAGCAGCGCATATCATCCACAAACGAATGACAAAACTAAAGTAGTAAATAGAACTTTGAGGAATCCCATACGTTGTATCTCCGGGGACAAGCCGAAGTAGTGGGACTTGGCCATGTCTCAAGCCGAACTCGACTTCAATAACATGGTGAACCGATCAACAAGGAAGTCACCATTTCAAATTGTCTACGGACGGAGTCCTCGTCATACACTCGACTTGGTTCCCTTGCCCAAAGTTTCGGGAAAGAGCATCGCAGCGAAGAATATGGCAAAGAGGATCGTGGAAATACATAGTGAAGCTCAGAACAAGTTATTGGAATCTAATGTGAAATATAAGGAGCATGCGGAAAAGAACCATTGGGACAAGGTTTTTGAAGTAGGGGATCAAGTGATGGTTTTTGCGCAAAGAACACTTCCCCACCAGCACGTATAGCAAGCTCAAGCACAAGAAGATTGGACTAGTACCGATCCTCCAAAAGATCAACGACAATGCGTATGTTGTCAACCTTCCTGAAGAATTAGACATCTCGCCTACCTTTAACGTTGCCGACTTGTTTGAATATCTTGAACTGGAAGTGCGTAAGAATTCGGGGTCAAGTTCTTTCAAAGTTGGGGGGATTGATGTAGAGAGGCTAGCTAGCCATGGAATTCATGGTTTGGGTGGACAAAAGGAAGGATGGAAAGAAGTACACCAAGGCCAGAAAAAAAAGACATGTCGCAGCCTCTAGCGACTGGTCGCACCAATGCCGGCGACTGGTCGCCCACAGACCACGACTGATCTAATTTAGCCAGGAATCCAGCTAAACTCTTTGGATAGTTGGGTTCCCCTGGCGACCGGTCGCAAATTCAGGAAAATTCGGCCTATACTCTCTGGACAGTTGTAGTCATTTTGTGACATGTTGCCCAGGGGTGGTGAGTGATCGCAGCTCAACTGTGACCGGTCGCAACCCCCTGGCGACCGGTCATCATAGGTGCAGAGTAGCGCGTGAACTTTTCATTTTTTATTTGATTTCTTCCATTTTTATTAAGATTCTTCCTAATCTCGTCTTTAGCATTTCTTATTGATTATTACGCTATTTAAACACTTTTACTTTCATTGTTATGGATTCATTACTCAATTTAATAAAAGTTCTCTTGAGATTTATCTCTATTTGCTCGTGTTCTTCGAGTGCCCCTTGAGAAATCAAGGAGGTCCTTGAAGAGGATTCCCAGGAGATCCGTGGATTCAGATCAGTTATCCATGAGCGAGAGGCGGTGTTTGATCTTGCTTAGCTTATGCTTGCGCCAGGTGGCCCACGAGGTGGGGTTATTGAGATGCGGAATGGCTATGGGGTGGGTCCTGCTGTGGGACCTATGAGATGCAGCGTAGCCCATGGGGAGGTCATGGTCGGTTTGCTTGGGAGGGCCTAAATAAAGGGATATTTTGGTGCTTCCTCAACAGCTCTGGAGCTTTTTGTGTATTGGCAGGTATTCCTTGCATCATGTGATATTAGAGTAGGAGACCAGTGTTCTCGTCTCCTCACCGGTGTGGGTAAGGAGATAGTACCCTGGTAGTTTAAGAACACTCTTGAATATGGGGTGGTGTTTCAATAATCACAACCACTAAGACGAGATTGGTCATGCATAGAGGGATACCCAAAATTTTGTTATTTCAACTGTCTCAGACCTTCTATTATTACACTAATTTCACATAAGGCTGTTAGACCCAGGGCCTTAAAAGCCCCCTTAGGGCCAAGGCCAAGACTCTGGCTCTAGGTAAATAGTTCCCCCCCCCCCCCCCCCCCAAAAAAAAACTAGTATGAACAGAAATATGAGGAGAATAGAGTTGGGCTAAGGCCAACCTAGGCACCATGAATCCAGCGAAGTGTGCTTTCGGAGTCATTGCAGAGAAGTTTCTCGGCTGAATTTTTCGCCGAGTTGGCATTAGCGTTGATCCTTAGAAGACCAAGGCCATTAGTAGATATGCCTTCTCCCAAGAATATGAGAGAACTATAAAGTTTTATTGTACCTCTCATATATGATGAGGCTCTAGTCAGCCCATTGCCACCTAACGTATTGAGGACCCATGCCCCATGATGGTGTATCTCTTAGTTTAAGGACTGGTGCATGGCTCGACCTGACTAATTCTTTTTTTTTTTTTTTTTAACTTTTTAATGCGGTATTTTAGAATACCTCTTTCTCTCTCTATGGTCTCTCTCTCCTTCTCGTGCACATATCTTGAGCCTCCGATGAGGCGGATGGAACCTGATTTGCAAGCGGTATTCAATTGCCGTCAGCAACCTGCTTTGCTTCTCTTGGCACATACATCACCCTCACGTGGGCCCGTTTGACCAGATCCACATCTTCGGACAAGTCACATCTAGTTACCAGCTGCAGCGGGGCACTTGGGAACTCAAGCCGGCATTGAAGAGCAAGGATAGCAGTCATGTACTCTCCCCCAAGGACTTCAACATCCACCTACAATAAGAGAATATATAATGGTTGATGCTGAAGCCCTTGAGGGAGAGTGCATGCAAGATGCCCTGGAAGACGTAGAAGAAATAGATAAACCCACGTTTCATGTGCATTTTGCACTGTCCATGCTCGATAATCAAGCAAGTCAACTACTTATACAGGGACAGGCATGTGGGACCCATAGGATATATCGTGTCTTTTGGCTAATTGATGAGAAAAAAGAATAAATTCCTCTTGTTTGCCAACTTCAGTCTCTTTCGTAATCTCAACAGAAGATGCTTTTAAGACAAATTAAATCCTCTATATCTTAGTCATGTGCATGAGTTGTTGAGTCCCAGTTGTGTATGTGGCGGGCCCTTTCTTGGCTGCTTGATGGCCATTTAAGGGCCCAATCTCATTCGTTAATATTCGTTTACATTCAATCCAAGTTGATGTCAAGAATTTTCCAAACTTCGTGAATCAATCTGGTGGGTACCAATGTGATGGACGAGAATTTCCCACAACAATTGGTAGGAAGCCCGTTCAACAAAAAGCTCTGTGGGGCCACTGTGATATCTGTGCCATATCCACTCCGTCCATCGATCATCCCAGCTCATCTTAGATCGTGAATCCAGAAATTATGAAGATCCAAAACTCAAGTGGCCCATTCCACAGAAAAAACAATGGGGATGGAGATGCCGATCATTAGAACTTCCTCGTGTCCCACTGAAAATTTGGATAAGGCTGATATTTGTGTTTTCCCATCATCCTAGTGATATTCATCTTCTTTATTTTTTTGGTTTAAAGATTTCATTAACCATAGTCAACTGGACAAAATATACAACTGATTCGGGACGTCTCTACAACAAAATATACAGTGGCCGGCCTATCATATACCCAGACATCTTTTTTTTTTTTTTAAAATTTTATTCTAAAGCTCTTAATAGGCATCACAAAGGGAACAAGTCACCCACAAATATATATATATATATATATATATATATATATATATATATATATATATATATATATATATATATATATATATATATATATATATGGGGTGGCTGATCTCTCTGAAACTGTACCTAGCCCCTCTCGATCTAAGAAAATTAAACCTTGGACCAGGCGCGGAAGTGCAAACTTCCCCTCAAAGATTCTCTACTCTTGAGAAATACTCCCTAGATTTGCTAAGGGAGCGAAAGAGCAAACTCCCCCTCAAACTGTACCTAGCCCAATCCTAGTGATATTCATCTTACGAACGGGTTGGATGGCATATAAACATCACGGTGGGGCCCAGGAAAGTCAAACCATCCCCACCATTCCTGTGGTATGGCCCATTTGAGTTTTAACTCTGCCGGATTCTTCTGAGTTCACGCCCTAATATGCAATCCGCCTGATTGCTTGGATCATGACCTAACATGAGCGGGTGCAACTGATAGACACAATGGATGTCACACAGACAACAGACGTCATGATGGCCCCACACCTTTTCCTTGCACTGTCCCCCTACAAGCATGGTATTATCATTTAATCAAATCAAAAGAACCCAATAAAAAGATCTTTATTAATGCAATGCATGACATGCATGCCTCTGTCTAAGGCACCCTGACCAGATGAGACGAGACTTATTCTAATTCTTCTCACCAGCAACTAGTCACCAGAGTCCACGATGAAGCGGGTAATTCCACAACTTCATGTCAACAAACTCAGCCAATGGAGGTGATGGCCACCCATCCTCCTACCACAAGCTAGCGCCTAGCACCCGCAGGGCTGACCTCCCAAGTCGGGTCCAGTGAATGCATGATTAATTTCATATTTAGTTAAGTAATTTAACATTCAGCCAATTTAATGATGTTAACGACTAATGACCACTCCTTACCTCAATTAATTTAAGGAAGCTCAAGGTCACTATGGGGGGCTTGTCACTCAGCATAGGCCGATAGCTCAGACTTTGTGGCCCATACCACCAACCCTGGCTCATGAAACTTCTCGTATTCAGCAACTCATTCATCAAAGGGTCCACCACAGGTAACATATCAATTAAGGATCCCTTGGCACGTATCCAACAATGCACATGGTGGTGCTCAATTCAACATCATGGCATATAAAATCAACATCACATACATGGTAATGCCAACTTAATTCTTAATAATATGGCCCATACGGGTTTTATCTCTTTACATCAACGGTTACATTAGTATGGGGTTGAGGGGTGTTCATTAACGTAACATCCATATACAATATCTCATAGCAAACAATGCATCAATCATCCTGAGCATGTGACAACGTAAATCGAGCATAATTTCTACATAAGCATATACATCATCACAATTCCTTCTCTAAGCAACTAAGCATAGACCATGATTCACATACATAAAAAATATTCAGAGTACACATTAAGGGATGCCACACAAATCATATTTACATGAAAAGATTTCAACAAGCACGGGTTCAAGAAATTACGTAACAAAATCATAATTTCTAAGCATAAAATCAACATACAAATTAATATTATCATAACTAGGCTTTAAGGAAATCCCCACCTCATGAAGTTAGTTGAGTTGAGACGTTGCTAGGGCCGTGTATTTCTCCTTAGATTCAAACCTAACCTTTTTAACGAGATTCGAGCGATTAGAGAGTAATATAATCGAGTTTTACGGGTAAGATCAATTTAGGGTTGAATCTAAACCTAGGGTTATGATTAAGGATAGATCTAGGAAAGAAAACAATGGTTAGATGGATTCTTACCTCCCCCTAGAGTGACATAACTCGGAACACAGTCGGGTCGACTCGCTCCATTGCCTTCTCTCTCTTTCCTTCTTTCCTTTCCTCCTCTTTCTTCTTTTCCCTCTTCTTCCTTCTCCTTCTTCTTCTATTGGTCTGTTGTGAAACTCCAGCGGCAGAAACATAAGGGTGATAGATCCCTCCCGCACGGCACTCTCTCTCTACACGAACTCTCTCTCTTTAGTTCTCTACCCATTCTCTCTCTCTCTCTCTCTCTCTCTCTCTCTCTCTCTCTCTCTGGCGTTTTCTGGGAGAAGAAGGGGTGGACGGATGGAGATGGGGGGTTTTATACCCTTGTGGGGTCGGTTGGATGATGTGGTGTGCGGAAAGAAGAAACGTGGAGTCCTGGTTCGACTTGGAGAGGGGAACGACTTAATTCTAGAGAGTTCCGATGCTTGGGGCCCGTTGGAATGGAAGGTGCAATTCATACGAAGCTTCATATGAAATTTGGACCGTCCATGCGAAGCAAAAGCAGAGATCTCATCATTCTTTGTCTTTCTTGGATTTTAGACGGAGGTTTGGAGCGGGCCACATGATCCATGGTGGGTCACGGTATTTGACAGGACTATATTATGGGGCGGGACTAGTCAGATGGACGGCTCAGATGGTTGTTATGGGGCCCACCTGAGGGACGGTGAATGTTGGTGGAGTCCGTTGTGCGCCCGCTGTAACAGCATAACGAAGAAGAAGACGATTTGAATTTTCACGTGACTTGCATGGAAGTAAACTGTTGTTCACGCACGGCTTAACAGGTGGGGTCTACTCTTATGGATTTAGATCATTTCCTCCGTCAGATAGGTCAGCAAAATAAAAATAACCGTTGACAAGAAAAATGAGGCAGATCAACTTTAAGGTGGGCCACTTATGGACCGATTTCTGATTAGGGCATTTGTAGGATGATCAGAGGGCTGAAATTCGATATGTACGCAAAAATGTGCCCAAAAGATCATATACGAAGTTTTGTGTGAAATAGATCGTCAGAAATCATAATTCTTAAAAATGGTACGTTAACTTAAATTTATCTAATGGCATTTTCGTAATTAACTAAAAATAGTGAGATTTCTGAAATCCAATCCTTTTACAATGTTTTTAGGGTTATTCTAAGCAACTTTTGTAAAGGGTATCCTATCGGATCTCCTACGGATGGTCTGTTGTTTTCAAAAGAAGGTAAACGCTCGATATTTTATTTAAAATAAAATTGATAAAATTTTGAAAAATTATCAAATATATCTTAAAATTCCGGGGCGTTACACCACATTAGGGGTGGTGATGGACTGGGCTACCAAGGAAGGAGGGAGAGAGAGAGAGAGAGAGAGAGAGAGAGAGAGAGAGATGAAAATCGATTTTTTTTTAAATTGATTAATTAAATGGTCAATTAAACACACTTAAAACATAAAAAATGTGATTTTGATAATCAAATACCAAAAAAAAAAAAAAAAACAAGAAGCAAAGAGGCCTTGAGCGATTCAAAAGAACTTGCAAATTGGACACCAAACCAAGGAGTCAACGGTTGAAAAGAAGCTAAGAAAACCTCATTAACTACTAAATATTCATTAACTAAATCAAATCAACACAAGTCACAAGCATGCAGAAATCAAAATTTCAAAATGGGAGTCATTCTATATTCCGGAAGTGTCTGGTGGTGATGTAGAGCAAGTCGCAGACTCTTTTATGGTGAGAATGGATGAACAGAAGGAACCCAGAAGAAGACGACAGAACTCAGCATAGTCAGTCGTCTGTCTAAACTCTATTGGGTGCCTGAAATTCCATAGTGAGTCTAGAAACTCACTGAACCATTTTGACTAGTATCGGTCGCTCGACTAGAGCATCATCAAGTGCCCGATCATCGTTAGTCGCCTGACATGACTATTATCGAATGCCCGAAATTCATCTGACTTCCCAATTTTACTCTTGGACAGTTTTGGTGGTTTTCGGGTGCCCGACCACACCACTTCGGGTGCCCGGCCTTGCGCAGCCAGTTTTGCGGGAATTTATAAATCTTTAAATTTTGTTTCTGTTTTTGCTTATAACTCTTTCTAAGTTTGCAATTAGGGTTTCTAGGGTTGGTTTTCTCTATTTAAACTAGCTTAAACTCATTTATGAGGGATTATCTTACATTATTCTTAATCAAATTGTGAGTTTTTTTTACTCTTTTCTCGTGTCGAGGAAGTTCGGTTAAGGAGTCCCGGAGGCCTTGTGGATTCAAGGTAGTTATCCCGTGAGAGAGACGGTGATCGATCTCACCACATCTACGCTTGTGCCAAGTTGATATCAAAGCAAGGAAAATCCTTGGGAAGATGACGACTAACAATGACCATGACAACAACCCCATAGGCAGTGATCTAGGATATCAATCTCCGACGGTGACACCTTTTAGAGATTTCAGATGGGAAAGTCTTCAAGCTATGCAAGGGTTGCAAGCTTCACTCGATCGTATCATTGCATCACTCGCTCCAACCCAAGTTCCTAACGACCTCCGACCTCCTGCAATTGCTTTGTCACACAATGCCATTTCTCACAAAACATTGCCAATCGATGGCCAAGCGTTGGGCTTTTCCAGAGGATGTCAGATCCAACGACGACAACGTTGAGAACTTCATGTTTCGAAAACCCCCGGTTAGAGATAAGCATGTCGATCGCATCGAAAGAGAGTTCCGTGGTGAGGGTGATCTACTCATCTTTAACGGCTTACTCAATATAATGATTTTCTCGATTGGTTGGCTAAAGTTGAAATATACTTCGACTATATATCTGACCATAAGCAGGTGAAACTTGTCACATATAGGTTAAGGTCGGGTGCTTTTGCATGATGGAAGCAATTACAGATTACGCACGCCCGTCAGAATAAATTCCTCATTTGTTCATGATCAAGGATGGAGCGATTGCTTCAATCCAGATTATTACCTAGTGATTATCAACATGTATTGTTCCGAAAATATCAAAACTGCAAGCAATGCAGCCAATCTATCGCATAATATTTAGCTAAGTTTGATCGGCTGACAACTAAAAAGGGGCTATTAGAGACATATTCCCAGAAGACCTCGAGATTCATCGATGGATGCCATAATCTTGGATCGAGTTCAGTTACATCTGGTCTGGAATGTGGTAAAAGCATCTCAACTAGCCACTCGTATAGAGACCCAGCTCATTAGGGTCCCTGTGCGCTCCTACCCTATGACCTGTGTTCTTACAACGGGTCCCACTCAAGATACATCCCTGTCCAAGGGAAAGGAACCCGTTGGTGGGTTTGCTTTGACCCCAATGATCGTGAGCCGTGGCACAATAAGCGGTCCATCCAGGCCTCAATGAATAACCCCTACGACAGCAGGTCCCAGGCGGGCTTCCAGTTCTTATGGTCAGCCAAGGCCATACCATTGTTTCCGCTATGGCTAATTGGGCCACTTCTCAAATATCCTCAATGCCCTATGGCCCATCTTACTACCAATGATGGGGCCGGGCACTGAGGAAGGGTGCGTGGAAGAAGAGCCTGGGTTCGATGAGTTTGAACAAGCTGCATGGGGTGATCCCGGTGGATGTTGGAGTGTAAGTGAGGGGAGTATCTTTGGCCTCAAAATGTGGGTGTTGCTCTAGTTCAGCTTCTCCTCAGGTTGAATCAATAGACTGCCTATTTGGAGGAGGGGAGCTTGCGGTAAAAGTTTGGTAATTTTTCAGTAGATTTTTTTATATGAATTTATTGAGGGGCAGTCTATGTAGATGAGAGCAAATCAATGGTGGACGGAGGTGAAATCATCTGACTGTTTCAATCAACTAAGAGGCTTAATGCCTTTTTAATTTTGTGGGAGATATGGTTGGAAAGGAATGGCAGCCGTTTTGATGGAGGAACAAGTAATGCGGATAAGGTGGTGGAGAGACTTGGATGCGACGCATCTGTCCAACTATGCAGCAAGCCAATCTGTCGGGTTCTCGAATCAGAAGGCCCTTGAGGCAATGGGTATAAGAATGGCCCCGCTCCAAGCAGGTAAGTGGGCAATGGTTAGGTGTTTCAAACCGCCTCAAGGTTGGGTTAAGATTAATGTGGATGGGTCAGCGCGGGCTAATCCAGGGCAATTGGGTGGTGGAGGGGTGTGTAGAGACGAAAGAGGGAACTTTATTTTTGCATTTTTGAATGGGTATGGGATGGGCTCAAATGTCAGAGCAGAGGCTCCAGTGATTATAGAGGGGCTTACCCTCTGTGTGGAGAAAGGCTTTCAGAAAGTGTGGGTAGAAAGTGACTCGAAAGTGGTGGTAGGGACCCTTATAAAAGGAGGTGAAGCATCGTGGAACTGGTGGTATTGGCGGTCCTGGTTCGAAGAGCATAAGAAGAGGACGGAGGTAAGGGTTTCCTTTATCTTGAGAGAGGCCAACGAGGTTGCGGATGGGTTGGCGAAATGGGGAAGCCGGTCAAATTCTAAGAGGATTTTGGTGGATTTAGAGAGCATTCCACCAATGATCAAGGGCTCCTTGGTCCTTGATAAAACAGGGTTGGGTGTTGTTAGGGAAGGCTAGCATTTGGGGTTTAGAGTTCCGATGCTGGGTAGTCCCCGTCGGTGTTGGCTGGGGCTACCCGAATTGTAATATTTGGCTGGTGTGAATAAAATTTTGGTTGTTTGCTAAAAAGAAAAAGAAAAATAGAGAGGGAGAAGAAGAGGGAACCGAATGGTTGGCTAAGGACAGTGGCGAGTCCCCACTCATGAGGTGTTTATGCTACACTCCAAGGAATAAGGTGTATCCCCAGCACCACAATATTTTCCGTACATGTTGCACCGTGAATGGGAAGGTTTGTGATGTCATCATCGACTGTGGGAGCAGCGAGAACAATATTATGGACAAGCTACAGTTGCCGACAACAAAACATCTAGCCTCGTACTCCATCGGTTGGATCAAGAAGGTTAACAATGCGAAGGTAACTGAACAGTGTTTGATTTTCTTTTCCATTGGTAGAATTTACAAAGATAGCATGCTATGCGATGTGGAGGCCTGTGATATGCTCCTTGGTCGATTGTGGCAGTCGGACCGAGATGCAACCCATTGGGGACGAGACATCATGTATATGTTCGTTAAGGATGGACGAAAGATGGTGGTAGCGCTCCTAGGGCACCGAAGGCCCGCCCTGAGACTTTTAAAGTGGAGGGGAGTTCTCTCCTTGCCATACGAGAATTCGTAGAAGAGTTGAAAGAGATAGGCGATGTTTATGCCTTGGTGGTGAAAGGGGAAGGGCTAGAGGGCACGCACAAACCTCCAACTCTTAGACCGTTACTAAATGATTTCTAGGATATCTTGCCCAAATATCTTCCCAATGGTTTGCCACCGATAAGAGATATTTAGTACCATATCGATCTCATCCCTGGGGTTAGTTTGATCAATCGGTCACATTATCGGTTGAGCCCGAAAGAGAGTGAAAATTTTCAAAGACAGGTTGAAGAGTTGATGAAGAAAGGACTCTTAAGGGCGAGTATGAATCCTTGTGCAGTACCGACCTTATTGACACCAAAGAAAGATAATAGCTGGCGTATGTGCGTTGATAGTTAGGTGATCAACAGGATTACCATAAAGTACAAGTTTCTAATACCCCGATTGGATGATATGCTTGATATGTTAGAGGGTTCTAAAGTGTTTTACTAACTTGATTTGTAAAGATGGTACCATCAGATTTGCATTCGACCCGGAGACAAGTGGAAAACGACTTTCAAAATTAAGGGACTCTATGAATGGCTTGTTATGCCATTTGGACTATCAAATGCATCAAGTACATTCATGCACCTCATGAACCAAGTTCTAAAACTGTTCATAGGCAGATTCGTGGAAGTGTACTTTGATGATATCTTGATTTACAACCAAGATGAATCTGAACATAGGGGGCACCTCAGACAACTTGTATAGGTGTTACAAGATAGTTAGCTATACTTGAACTTGAAAAAGTGTAGTTTCCTGACTGATCACTTGTTATTTTTGGGATTTGTGGTGTCATCCACAGGTATTCGAGTGGATGAAGATAAGGTTAATTCCATTAATGAGTGGCTTATGCCGAATAATATTCACGAAATTAGTAGGTTCCATGGTCTGGTGACTTTGTACCATCGATTTTAAATAATTTTTAGCACCAATGTCGCACCCATCACATATTGTATGAAGAAGGGTAAATTCTAGTGGACGAATGAAGCAGATAAAAGCTTCGCAGAAATCAAACAACGGTTATCATCCACCCTAGTTTTGGCCCTACCGAACTTTGATAAAATTTTCAAAGTGGACTGCGATGCATCCTTTGTGGGGATTCGAGCCGTTTTATCGTAAGAAGGGCAAGCCCGTAGCCTTTTACAGTAGAATCTTAGTGAAGCCAGATAGAAGTAGTCCACGTATAAGATCGAGTTGTACGCAGTGGTACAAGCCCTCCGTCATTGGCAACACTACCTCATTCAGAGGGAGTTTGTCCTTTTCATCGACCACCAGGCTTTAAAATTTATTAATAGGCAGACTAACATAAACTGTGTACATGCTAGATGGATCTCATTTTTGTAGGAGTTTAAGTTCATGCTGAAGCATAAGTTTGGCAAGCATAACAAGGTTGCGGATGCATTGAGCCGCCAAGCCACCCTTCTCGTCACCATGACCAATGAGGTTGTTGGTTTTAACTGCCTCAAGGACTTTAAGGATGAATGACAGCGACGTAAAGAAGGCTATCCAGGCGACTTCCATATTCATGATGATTTCTTGTTCTATGGGAATCGTTTGTACATCCCACAAAGCTCATTGCATGACAAAATCATACTTGAGCTCCATGGTGGTGGCCTTAGAGGCTACTTGGGTCATGATAAGATGACGACCCTAGTGGATGAGCGTTACTTTTGGCCTCACCTAGGCCATCATGTAGGGAGGATGGTTCAGCAGTGCCATGTATGTCAATCCTCCAAGGGTCACTCTCAAAACACAGGATTCTTCAACCCATTGAAGGTTCTTAGGAGAACATCTCTATAAATTTTATCTTGGGTCTCCCGCGAACACAATGTGGCATGGACTCTGTGTTCGTGGTGGTAGACAGGTTTTTGAAGATGGCTCACTTTATTCCCTATTAGAAAATGTATGACGCAACGAACGTAGCCAAATTGTTCTTAAGTGAGATTGTGAGGCTGAACGGATCGTCCTCAAGAAGATCGGGTCAGACAATGGTACAAAGTTTATAAGTCATTTTTGGTGAACTTTGTGGAGTCGATTTGGGCCATAGCTTTAGTATAGTAGTGCTTGTCATCCATAGACTAACTTTCAAACTGAAGTAGTGAACAAAACCTTGGGAAATCTCATACATTGCATTTTTGGGGAGAAACCAAAGCAGTGGGACTTAGCCCTGTCTCAAGTCGAGTTTTCTTTCAAAGACATGGTGAATCGTTCAATAAGGAAGTTGCTATAGAAGATCACCTATGGGTGAATTCACCATCATACCTTAGACTTGGTTCCATTACCCAAGATCTCGGGCATGAGAATCGCTATAGAAAACGTGACTGAAAGGATCATAAAGGTACATAATGAAGTGCGGAACAAATTGCTTGAGTCGAATGAAAAGTACAAGAATGACGCTGATAAGCATCGACGTGCTAATGTGTTTAAAGTTGGAGATTAAGTGATGGTCCATCTATATAAGGAATGCTTCTCATCCGGTACCTATAACAAGTTAAAACATAAGAAGATTGAACCGGTGATGATCCTCCAAAAGCTTAACTACAACGCCTATGTGGTAGACCTCCCAGAAGAGTTCGAGAGTTCGAGGACATTTAATGTTGCGGATTTGTTCAAATATCATGAGTCGAAGCTGAAAGAGAACTTAGGGACAAGTTCTTTTGAAGTGGACCGGATTGATGTAGAGCGAATCGCTGATGCTTTTATGGTGAGAATGGTTCAACGGAAGGAACTCAGGAGAAGACGACAGAACATAGCATAGTCAGTTGCCTGCCTGAACTCTATCAGTCGCTCGAAATTCCACCAGTGAGTTCAAAAACTCACTAGACCAATTTTTACTAGTATCAGTCGCCTGACCAGTGCATCATTAGCTGCCCGATCATCATCGATCGCCCGACATGGATACTATCGGACACCTAAAATTCACCCAACTTCCCAAGTTTACTCTTTGGATAGTTTTGCGAGTTTTCGAGTGCTCGACCACACCACTTCGGGCGCCCGACCTTGTGCGGCCAGTTTTGTGGGAATTTTCAATCTTTAGATTTTGTTTCCGTTTTTGCTTAAGACTCTTTCTAAATTTGCAATTAGGGTTTCTAGGGTTGGTTTTCTCTATTTAAACTAACTTAAACTCTTTTGTGAGAGATTATCTTACATTCTTCTTAATCAAATTGTGAGTTTTTTTTTTTTTTTTTATACTATTTTCTCATGGGTTTGAGAGTTTTCCCTCGTAAATTCGAGTAAGTCCGGTTGAGGAGTCCGAAAGGCCTTATGAATTCAAGGTAGTTTTAATGTGAGAGAGACGGTGATCCTCACCATGTCTATGCCTGTGCCACATGGTTGATAAACAGGACCCAAAAATTATACCTGTGGCTAACATTGTCTCAATTTAAACTGTGCAAATGGGAGGACTGTAAATCGCGCTCCAAAGTCAGATCTTTAACCATTCTTAAACGGTCCAAATGGCATGACTTAGATTTTTTTTTTTATTACTGCCTGGACAGATCAAAAGTCAGAACGACCCATTTTAAATTCTGATTTATGGACCTTTTTTATTTTTTTTTGAGAAAAGTGGGAGTACACCACCTAATATCTCATTGATACAGAAAAAAGAGGCTTTACAAGAGTTGGGTCTCACCAATCTTATAATCCTAGCTAAAATAGGACAATACAAAATAATAATAATAAATAAATAAAAGGCCTACCTAAATCAATTACAAAACCAAAAGCGGCCCTCTCAACCATAAGAATCATGTTGACTCAACACCATTAATGACAAGTAAGGATAGAACAAAAAATCAGCAACCCTCTTTTCTTCTTAGTTGGATCGGCTAGCTTGCTTGCCTTGAGTATACAAGGGAATCAGAAGATGCTATTAGTGCGAGACTTGCTACAAAGAGATGTACATATGTCAGGCCAATCAATGAAAGAAAATAAAGTAACTAGCTGAAAAACATACCAGCGAGCTAGCATGCTTTACCTTAGTAAGGAGGGGATAACTACGAAAAACTACCTTGAATCCACAAAGCCTTCTCAACTGGACTTCCTCGAATCAACGAGGGAAAAGACTCTTGAATCCATGAGGAGAGAGAAAAAATTCGAAGTTTTATTAAAATAATGTATGACAGATGATTAACAATGAAAAAAAAGAGTTTAAATAGACTAAACAAACCTTAGAAAATCCTAATTACTTAGGAAAAAAATCTTAGTTCAAAACGACAACAAATCAGAAAAAATCGGTGCAACCTATTGTGCACTGTCGGGCGACCGAACCTCCCAGATTGTCCAAAGAGTAAACTTGTAATTCAGATGAGTTTTGGGCGACTGACATTGGCCCTATCGGGCAACCGACTATGCTGAATTCTGCCACATTTTCTTGATCTTTTTTCAGTCCGCCTCTAGTAAGAGCATGCTTGATCTGTGCCCTCCACCATCAGGGGGTTTCTCCTCTACATCATGAGATTTGAAACCTGCATATGAGATTTGAAAAACATATGAGCGAACTATAGCTTGTATTACTCTTAGTTCAGCGGAACATGGCATGAGATTTGGGTTCAAGAGATTGCATTCTCTCATGATGCTTCTATTTTCTTGAAAGCAGGACATTAATGTTGTTCTCAGAGAAGAAAAAAGAAGAAGAAGAAGATATTTGAAACCTTCAAAGAATCCCTGCAATGGCGTCAGTCTAGCTTCTCCCTACATGAGATTCACTGAACCCATGCCGGCGTGTGCAACAAAACTCATGAACATGCCACTCCCTCGTAAGTCCACGATCCAATCCATTCATTAGAAAGAGAACTCTGTATTGATGACCTAGCACAAGAATTAGCTTGATCCACTGGTAAAGTGGGCCACAGTTTGCAAAACAAATGTACTCATGCCCTGCTGGGTGCAATCCACGTGTCCGCAGCGTGATGAAAAACTGCAATATCCCAGAAGTCTCTCAAATGGGTCCAAAACATAGATGTTCTTGCCCAAAAATAAATCTTGTTGGTTCATTAGACGGCCATGATTTTAGAAGCATTTGGAAGAGAACTCAGCCTTGTTTTCCTCAGCCACACATTCCTTTTACCAATATGGAATGTCCATACTGTTGGGCGACAGCCTCAGAATCCCGCCAATCACCCAATATTTCGGACGTGATCATCTGGTATCTAAGGAGATCGCCCAGATTATTCTTGGAGATTGGCCAGATTCTGAGGCTGTCGCCCAACAAATTGGTATCAGAGCTTATCGGTTAAATGGCCAACTCGATCCAGCCGCAAATTCCGAAATTGTCTAAAGACAACTATGAGAATTGGTGCATCCAGATGAAAGCACTGTTCGGGTCGCAAGATCTATGGGAGATCGTGACCGATGGGTACGAAGAGCCCACTATGGAGCAAGAAGCCGTCTACACCGCTGATCAAAGGGCAGTCCTCAAAGATCAAAGAAAGAAGGACAAGAAGGCTTTGTTTCTTGTCTATCAAGGGTTGGATGAGTCCACCTTTGAACGGATCGCTGAAGCGACAACAAGCAAGCAAGCATGGGAGATTCTTAACACCATCTTCAAAGGAGTTGATCGTGTGAAGAAGGTTCGCCTCCAAACCTTTAGAGCCGAGTTCGAGATCTCTCGCATGAAGGAAGGTGAGTCCATTTCGGATTATTTTTCAAAGTTGCTTGTCATTGTTAACAACTTGAAAAGAAATGGCGAAAAGATTGAGGATGTACGGGTGGTCGAAAAAATACTGCGATCCCTTACACCGAAATTTGAACATGTGGTTGTGGCCATAGAAGAATCAAAGGACTTGGAAAAACTGTCAATTGAAGAACTGATGGGATCGTTGCAAGTGCATGAGCAACGAATGCAAAAAAATGTTGGACCGACGCTTGAACATGCCTTGGAGTCCAAGTTGACTCTAAATGAACAAAAGAATGGCCATACACAAAGAGGGGGCCGTGGCACTAGCAATCGTGCAAGAGGCAGAGGGCGTGGATATCATCCAAGCCATCAACAAAATCAACAGAAGTTTACCAATTTCCGTGGAAGAGGAAATGGTAGAGGCCGATCCATGCGTGGTCGTGGAAATACAAAAAATATTCAATGTTACAACTGCAACAAGTTCGGCCATTATGCTTCAGACTGCTGGAGCAAACCAGTAGATCAAGATGAGCATTCTAATTATGCAGAAGCATCAAATCATGAAAAGGAAGACTCCGTACTTCTTCTTGCACAAGAAGAAGCATGCGATCAACATGACGTGTGGTATCTCGACTCTGGTGCGAGTAACCACATGTGTGGAAAGAAGGAGCTGTTCGTGGAACTGGCAGACGATGCTTGTGGCAACGTGAGTCTAGGAGACTCATCAAAAGTTCCCGTGAAAGGTAAAGGAAAAGTTAAAATCTATCAGAAGAATGGTGTGCCAAATTTTATCTCCAATGTGTATTACGTACCAAACATGAAAAGTAACATCCTCAGTATTGGCCAACTCCTTGAGAAGGGGTATGTCATACACATGGAAAACTATTCTCTCTCTATAAGAGATGCACACGGGAGACTTGTGGCTCAAGTCCAAATGGCGAAGAATCGCATGTTTCCGCTCCAAATCAACACAAAAATCGAGAAGTGTCTCTATGGAAAGGTGAAAAATGATTCATGGAGATGGCATCTTCGCTTTGGGCATCTCCATTTTAGTGGCTTAAAGTTATTGTCTTCATCAAGCATGGTACAGGGCTTGCCCGCTATTGAAGCTCCAGAACATGTGTGTGAGGCATGCACACTCGGCAAGCAACAAAGGAACTCCTTTCCAAGTGGAGTGTCCAGAAGAGCAAAGGAACCACTTCAATTGGTTCATACTGATATTTGTGGACCACTTGAAACACCCTCTCTTGGAGGTAATAAATATTTTATTACCTTCATTGATGATTTCAGCAGAAGACTTTGGGTGTATTGCATAAAAGAAAAATCGACCGCTTTCTCTATCTTTAAAATTTTCAAAGCTCGTGTTGAAGTTGAAAGTGGTCACAAAATTAAAGTACTCAGATCTGACAGAGGTGGAGAGTACACCTCAAATGCATTTCGAGATTATTGCAGGGAACAAGGCATCAAGCAGCAGCACACTGCAGCCTACACGCCACAGCAAAATGGCATTGCGGAACGAAAGAACCGCACCATCCTCGACATGACGAGAACGATGCTAAAAGAGAAAGGCTTGCCAAAGAACTTCTGGGCAGAGGCAGTTGCGTGTACTGCTTACTTGCTCAATCGATGTCCAACCAAGAGCGTCAGAAACATGACACCACAGGAGGCATGGAGTGGCTATAAACCAAGTGTGGCGCACCTAAGGATCTTTGGGTGTGTCGCCTACGCTCAAGTTCCAGAGGCAAGAAGAAGGAAGCTTGATGATCGTGGTGAAAAGTGCATCTTCATCGGCTATAGTGAAGAATCTAAAGCCTACAAGCTCTACAATCCACTAACCAATAAAGTAGTGGTGAGTAGAGATGTGATCTTCAGTGAGGAAGAAGCTTGGAAATGGAACGATGAAGAATCGACCAAAAATATTCAAGTCGAAACAGAAGAACAAGAAGAAAGGCATGACCGTCAAGAGCAAACACCCACAACACCTTCTTCGGCCGCATCATCAGTTCACAGAAGCCCTGAAAGTACTCCATCAAATCAAAATTCGGCCAGCTCGTCCTCACCCATGGCACCCATCAAAATGAGAAGCTTAAGCGACATCTATGAGCAAACTGAAGAAGTTAATCTTTTCTGCTTGTATGCAGATCATGAGCCTCTGACATTCCAGGAGGCCATAAAAGAAGAATGTTGGAGAATAGCTATGAAAGAAGAAATTCATGCCATTGAAAAGAATGATACATGGGAGCTTACTATGCTTCCTAAGGGCCAGAAAGCTATCGGCGTCAAATGGGTGTACAAGATCAAGCGAAATGCTGATGGTGAGATCGATCGCTACAAGGCAAGGCTCGTAGCAAAAGGATACAAACAGAAGTACGGGGTAGACTATGAAGAAGTCTTCGCTCCTGTTGCTCGCCTTGATACTGTGAGGATGATTATCTCCCTTGCAGCACATCACAGTTGGATGATCTACCAACTTGATGTGAAATCTGCATTCCTGAATGGAATTCTGGAAGAAGAAGTCTATGTTGACCAACCTGAAGGGTTTGTTATGCAAGGGGAGGAACACAAGGTGTATCGGCTGAAGAAAGCCCTTTATGGGTTGAAGCAAGCTCCACGTGCTTGGAATGCACGTATCGACAACTATCTTCAAGAGAACGGCTTCGCCCAATGTCCATATGAGCATGCAGTCTACATCAAGAAAAATGCTCATGGCGATATGCTCATAGCATGCCTGTATGTTGATGATTTGCTGTTTACAGGGAACAACCAGCCAATGTTTGATGAATTCAAAAAGGCCATGTTTAAGGAGTTCGAGATGACCGACGGAGGTCTGATGTCTTTCTTTCTAGGCATCGATGTGAAACAACAACATGGTGGCATCTATATATCTCAAAAAAAATATGCTAAGGAATTGCTTGAAAAGTTCAAGATGACCGATTGCAATGCCGTGAACACACCTGTAGCAACGGGCCTGAAGCTGACAAAAGAAGGAGAAGGAAGAAGCGTGGACTCGACTCTGTTCAAGAGTCTGATTGGAAGCCTAAGGTATCTCACAATCACAAGGCCGGATATCGTCTACAGTGTTGGGCTTTTAAGCAGATATATGGAAGCGCCAAAAGAATCACATTGGCTAGCTGCAAAAAGAATCCTCAGGTACGTCAAAGGAACAATGGAATTCGGTCTTTTCTATCCATACGATGATGAAGCGATGCTGTATGGATACTCAGATAGTGATTGGGGAGGTGACCAAGATGAAAGAAAGAGCACCACGGGATATGTATTCTATCTCGGAATGACTGCTTTCACATGGAATTCAAAGAAGCAGAGTGTGGTCGCCCTGTCTACATGTGAAGCAGAGTACGTGGCAGCATCATCTACAGTCTGTGAGGCAATTTGGTTGAGAAATCTGCTAAAGGAGTTGAAGCATCCGCAAGAAGAATCCACAGTCATATATGTGGATAACAAGTCGGCAATCGAGCTCTCCAAAAATCCGGTACAACATGGAAGAAGCAAGCACATTGATACCCGATATCATTTTCTTAGAGATCAAGTGAAGCAGAAAGTGGTGAAATTGGAGTACTGTCACACCACTGAACAAGTCGCGGACATATTCACCAAGGCATTACCGACCGATACATTCAAACGACTAAGGTCATTGCTTGGAATAAAGCCTGTTTTGGTTTGAAGGGGAGTGTTGGAACGTCCAAACCAATCAGACGGTCCAGATGGTCTAGCAATATCTGGAAGCTTCTTGGGATTTGAAAAGGCATACGTTACAACTGTTGGGATTTCCCACGTGTTGTAACTGTTGGAGTTTCCATACGTTGGAAAACTGCCACATTGAATCTACTCTTAATTTAGGTTGATGTAGACTCTATATATACAGATTGTTGCTGTATGTTTTTCAAGCGTCAGATAGCAAGAAATATAAGAAAGTTTTCATATATAAAACAGTAGCAGATTTGTAAATCTGAGTTTGTTTGTTTCCTGTTTTCTTCAAGTCATTACATGGCCTTGTAAAGGCAATCGTCCAGCATCCAACCTCTCAGCAGAAGATCACACAGCATCTGTTGAAATCCATCTTCCCAAACCAATCACTCAGTTGCTGAAGCAGATCGTCCAGCCTCTGGAGAATATTGGCCAGGAATCGGTCCACTTTCTGTTGGACATCGGTCAGCATCTAAGGCAGTCGCCCGCCAATCACCCAATATTTCGGACGTGATCATCTGGTATCTAAGGAGATCGCCCAGATTATTCTTGGAGATTGGCCAGATTCTGAGGCTGTCGCCCAACACATACTGTTACCGCTACTGTAACTGATAACTGGTTCAAAATACATAGACGGGATGCTTCTGATCGTCTAATCAAGTGGCCTTTAAAGTAGGAAACGAAAGTGGCTGACAGTCAAACATTCAATTGAGAGAAGGTGAAGAAATGATGGATTGGGTTTACTAATAGGTGTAACTTATTTAAATATAAGTCATCTTTGAGAAGCCCACTGAATGAACAGCCCTGATTGGTACATCACCCGTCCATCTGATTGACTCCATTGTAGGCAGACACCATTGACATCCTATAGTTGCACGAAGCTTGAAGTGAAGCGGCAACAGCACTTTGATTAAGAAGGATCATGCATCTAAGAATCGTACGGTTCTGATCCCCGCTGAAGGTGAGCTTCCTTCATGTTGGATGCGAGGCATTCAGCAAGATGAAAAAATAAAATCTCCTATTCATATCAATCAAAGCCGCTAATTCATATTCGAACAAAACATGTTTTGCATAATACAAAAAGAAAAAAAATATTTCTAACAGGTTTGCTAAGCCAGCACGTCTGTAAGATTTGAGCTTTTCATCAGGTGGGCGACACTGGTTAGAACTTCCAGCTGAAAAAAAAAATCAAGCTATTTCACTCATAAGGTGGCTCCCACTGTAAGAAAGAATTGGACATCTGCAGCAACTTCTTTCTAGCCATCCATTTGTTTTGTACTATGGCCCACCCGAGTATAGAAATGGCCTAATCTCTAGGCCTGTAGACCCAAACAGCCTGGACAACCTAATGGGATTTTTGGATCTTGACCATGTGTTCCATGTTGGCACGTGGGTGGACTTTGGAAACCTTGGGTTTGCAAAAGACCATAAATCAACAAAAGATAACAAGTAAGAGAGATCATCTTACTTGCATAGATGAATGAAAGAAAAGAACAAGGCAGCTCTCATATACTCTACCTCTAGGTTTCCCTAGAGAAGCCTTTGAGGGAGAGTGAATGATAGATGCCTTGGAAGAAAACAATCTTTCACACCCTTCCTTCTACCGTCCACCTCCACCTTGCATGCTAATACCAAATAGAGTCAGCCATTTATATAGGCCTATGATTGTGGGGACCTTGAAATCTTTGTTGGCTTTAGCATAGATATATAACTTGTTATAAAGAATAAGTTCCTCTTGTTTGTCAATTGGGATTCTTCCATAATCTCAATAGAATGTTTTTTCTAAGATAATATCCTATGGCATATGGTCATGAGCCCAAAATTTCAAAATCCATATCATAATAAATACAAACATTTTTTATTTTTATTTTTTTACATACACACATCCGCAAGTGGCTGTAAATAGACATTTTTCTTCTGTTGAAACATTACGTGGGTTTTGTGTCTAATATCAGGAAGTCAATGGTAACATGGTAGTTAGCTATAAAGCATTTTGGATTCTTCGGATAAAGTAATTCGTCTAGAGGCATCGATTCAATTCCATCGATGCCGCCGCGTTCCAGCTAGCACCTTTCGCTACACCGATGAGTGCATTGACACTAGTTTATTTGCCACGAAGCAAGGTACACTAGTTTATTAATGGTAATCATAGTTTATTACTATATTTTTACATCAATGCCTGCTTAGCAATCAACATGTATAGAAATATAAAAAGAACTCATATTTTGGATCATTCATTGGGGGGAACGTGTTATCTTATACGGTTCTTTTTAATTGATTTTAGGGAAGATCTCATGTAGGAAGGTATGATGGCTTTGCAATCTCAATTTCATATCAAATTTGTAATGAGTTTGTGGGAGGAGATCCAATCCATCTATAGGGATATAATTCTCTGTCCTCCGACTTTCTACACTGTCCACATGGCATGTGTGCAGGACATTTCGAACTATTGTGCCCTCTCCTAAGGTTCCATAAATAGACCATATTACAAAAATCTCAATGACCAGACAATTGTGACCATGGAAAGTGCCATAAAGAAGCCACTAATGGAGATTCAGTGATTTTTGTATACTACTTTTTTAAATGATTATGATTGTCCAACCAGTGTATCTTTTTTGTCTATCACCCAATATTCATGGTTGTCCGCAATGAATGAATGGTCGGCAGATGGGAAAATGTATCCTCCTTGGTGGACTGGATCTTATCTTATGTTTGGTTAGAAAATGACAACGAAATGGGCCATGGCTCTCGAGCAGGAGGATTAGGCAAGGTTGGAGTGGTTGACCCTTTGCCAAGCTTAAGAGTTACCTTCCATCCACATTGAGGGAATAAAGTATACTAAGAATAATCAGGCCTGTCAACAAATTGTCATTTCTCCTTTGACCTTGAAAAGGAGAGCATGATTTGGGAATCTCTCAGTCTCTCTCGTCCTTTCTGGAGCCCAGTCGCATGTGCCAGGATGATAGGAGTTGTGTGTGATCCACCGGGTTCATCCGGTGGGCCTTAACTGATAATTTGCCTCGCACAAATCAGATTGATGTGCTAATCAGTGTGTGGCAAAAAATAGACAGATAAAATAATAGACTAATTTTTCACATTTAAATTAATGTACAAGAAGGGCCAAGGTAATAAGCAGATCTGCCTCACTTTCAGTCCAGGGAAACTCTTGAAGCCCAGTTGAACGGTCGGGATCATATACATGCATTGGTACATGAGCTGCACAAGTGATAGTAGGGTCCATGTCCGTATTTAATTTATTGGACAAAATTATTAAAGAATTCAGGCAGGCTCCATATGAATACCACACCTAAACAATACAAAATATACACTGCAAATATGAAAAATAGGCTTGAGCTTACAAAGCATGCCCAAAACAGGCCCACATCCGGACAAAGTAATATTAAGTACATCTGGGCAGGTGGACCAGACATGAGGACTCTCAAGGAGTGTCTGGTGGGCCACCTTATTTTGGTGGGTATATAGGAGGGTCCACCGTGCACCCCACATTGTTCCAATAAGGGACGAGGATTATGTGGTGACTCTGCCCCCACCGACCTCCTTGGTGGCAGGACTTTGCATGTCCCATTATGATGTATGTGTTTTTATCTATTATTCCCAATATACTCTTTTATATAAGCTGTAAATGGGTTAGGCTTGGCCAAGAAAAATCAAAATTTTGAATAAGTTCAACCGGAACAGTTCAAAATCTGGGTCAATGCCAACCCCAGGCCTAGCCCGTTGACTGCCCTACCATTCTCTAGCGTTTTTCCTTTCCTTCTCTCTTTAAGGGGCGTTTGGCCCACCCTCATATTCACGGTCAATGTAGGGTCAACCTGTGATGTGGACTATTCATTATGTGGGCCCCACCTTTGATGTGGATGTTCATCATGCTGGACCTACCTTGGATGTGAGCCATTCATCGTTAGGGGCTCACCTTTAGCAGTGTGCACCATCGATTATGTAGGGCCCATGTTTAATGTTGGTCAGCCATTATGTGTGGTCCACCATCAATGTTATTGTCTAACATGTGGGGCTCACCTTCAATATCCACTACCCGTCTTGTGGACTGTTCATCATGGGGGCCCCACCTTTAGTGTGTACCAGCGATTATGTAGGGCCCACTTTTGATGTTGGTCAGCCATTATGTGGGGTCCACCATCAATGTTATTGTCCATCTTGTGGGGCTCACCTTCAATATCCACTACCCGTCTTGTGGACCGTTCATCATGGGGGGCTCCACCTTAGATGTGTGGACCTTCCATCATGTGGGCCCCACCTCCGATGTGGGTGGGCCACTCCTCATTAGGACCGACCTTTGATGTGGACCATCCATCATATGGGGCCCACCTTGATGTGGGTCATCCATTTGTGAAGCCGACCTTTGATGTGGACCGTCCATAATGTGGGCCTCACCTTTAATATGGGACGTCCATCATGTGTGCCCACCTTCAATGTTGGCCATCCATCATATGGGGCTGGCCTTGGATGTAGGCCATACATCATTAAGGACCGACCTTAATTTGATGTGGACTGTCTATCATGTAAGGCCCACCTTGATGTGGGCCATCCATCGTGTGGGGCCCTGCTTCAATGTCTAGTGCTCATCATGTAGACCCCAAATTTGATGTGGACCATCCATTATGTCAACCTATGTTAATATGGGATCATCCATCATGTGGGACCCACTTTTGATGTGTTGTCCAACGCATGGGCCACACCTTCATTGTGGACAATCCTTCATGCGGGGCCTCCCTTGATATGGACCTTGAGAGAGAGCCTCCTTAGAGGACCATGAGCGAGGTAAGTAGAAAAGTAGCACGTCAAAGAAAAAAATAAAAATAAAATAAAAATACTAAGATGAGTAGCTTTTAACACTTTAGTTACTTTTACAATGATACTTACCAAATTTACTCAAGTGCAAAAAGTAACTTAATAACTTAAGATAATTTAAAAAGTAACTTATTAAGTTACTTTTTCTACTTATTTTAGATAAGTAATTTTGGTTTATGATAATTAATAAGCAACATTTTTACTTAAAACTACATAATCACTTCAGCTAATATTTTTAGCTTTTTTACTTTTTCACAAGTTGCTAAAAAGAGGGATAGGAGAGGTGAAAGAGAGGAAAATGATAAGTTCATTGTTCACCATCGAGGCAAGCCCCACATGAATAGAGAGTGTTGGTGTGCACGGTGGGTGCATGTGATGGCAGTGATATTGAAGGTGGGCCCCACATAATGGATAATAACATTGACGATTGGCCCTACTTGATAGATGACCAACACTAAAGGCATGCCTACATAATGAATGATGCACATTAAAGGCCAGGCCATATGATGAATTGCCCACATCCAAGGTGGGCCCTGTGTGATGGATGGCCCACATAATGAATGGTCCACATCAAAGGTTGGCTCCACATTGAAGGTGGGGCCCACTTGATGGACAGTCCACATCAAAGGTGGACTCCACATGATGAGCAATTAATAATGGTGGGCTCCACATGATGGATGATCCACGTCAAGGTGGTCCCCACATGATGGATGGTCTACATCAAAGGTCGGGCTAATGAGAATGGCCCATATCCAAAGTGGGCTTCACATGCATGATGGACAACCCACATGGGAGGTGGAACCAAATGATGGATGGTCCACATGATCAAAGGTGGACACCACATGATGAGCGGCAAATATTGAAGATGGGCCCCACATGATGGACAATAATATTGATGGTGGGCCACATATGATGGATGACCAACATCAAAGGTGGGCCCTACCTAATGAATGGTGCATATTAAAGATCGGACCCTAATGGTATATTGCCCACATCTAATGTAGGTACCACATGATGGATGACCCACATTAGTGGGACTACATAATGAACTATTCACATCAAAGGTTAGCCCCACATGATGGACAATGGATATGAGAGGGACCAAATAGACTTGAGGGAAGAAAAGCACCCCTCTCTATACATGATTGGATGGATCAAGGAGGTCGACGCGGCAAAGGTAACTGAACGACGTCATATTCCTTTTTCCATTGGTAAAAATTATAAGGATGAAGTAATGTGTGATGGGGTAGATATGGAAGCTTATCATATGTTACTTGGTCGACCATGGAAATACGATCATGATGTCACATATAGAGGTCGGGATAATATGTACATCTTTGTCAAATATGAAAAAACATTTATACTTGCCCCTACGAACGTGGATAAACAATTCAAAACTTTAAAGTGGAGGGGAAGTCTTCCGTAACTGTCTAGGATTTCGCCAAGGAATCTAATGATGGTGCATTGGATCTGGACGGGTGCAATGAAGAATCATTTCAGGTGTCTGAAGTAAAGCCTAGAGATGGTGGGCCTCGTTAATGATCTAATTTACTATGTTGATATAGCTTATATTATGATATACTGTATGGACGTAACTTATGTATTGAATGCCATACTAATGTTATTAGTTAGTATGAAACTGTGTTGATTCTAATTTGAGATTCAAAATGATTTATACAATACACGATTCATAACTGCTTTGCTATAATTGTGCATCCATCTTTTGCATGCACAACAAATGCCTAAATTTATGGGGGACCTCCCTTATATATGGTATACCTGGTAGAATCGTTATCAGATGCTTGCTATACTAGTGGAAGCCTACCCAAGGAGTAGATGCCGGCCTTGCCCATGCCTATCAAAATGGTAGAAGCCTGCAAAAGGAAAGATGCGGGTTGACCGGTTTCCAACTCAAACAAGTTGACAAATTCTCATTTAATGCATTCACACATTTATGTATTTTCACAACATTCCCATTATGTATTTATATTCTTATATGGATGTTTGTTGCTCTATTTTAATTTAATGCAATAAACCATGTTGGAAACTCTCACTGGGCCTGACCAACTTACACTTGATCTATAAAATGTACAGATGTGAATAAGGATGAACATTTGATACACGAACAGGAAGACACGGGGGAACTTGTGAATGATCTAAAGAATATGTGGCCATATCCCACGGAAGAAGAATTGATTGCATTGGATTGATTATATTTAAGTTTTGAACACGATTAATTCTTAGTTTTGATTCTGTTTATGGTAAATTGTTTATTTGAAAATAAGATGTTGGGTTAGATTTGATTATGATGTCTTGTACATGGATTTAAACAATTGTTCATCAATTATAATTATTATATTGGATTCAGGTCCCAAGTGGTAGGCCATTAAACAGTTAGATTATGATTTATGAATTAATTAGATTTTTGTTGAAGAATCCGGCTGTGTTGATTGCATGTATGAGAATGTATGTGAGTGAAACTTAGATTGGATGGTAAGGATATATTTATAGACTTTGGTCAACTGTAATTTCATTAAAGGAAGTATATTTAGTGTACAAGTTATGAACCGAAACTTGAGCTGAGGGCACAAACTCTATACTCAAATTTTGGGTTGTGACAACAGATGTCCACTTGGTTTTAACCGAATAGTAATCTTAATCTCAAGGATCACACACATTAATGCCAAGATTTTGAGTAGAGGAATGTACCTGCTTGATGTAGGATGTGATATAGGTACATTCTTCACATGGTTGGACCAAAAGAAGGTGAGCCGTAAATCAACCATAACTTTTGATTTGGGTATCGTTACGGGACACACAACCTATGAATTTGGACCAGAACGAGATATCTGGAGCCAACCAACCCACAATGTGGGTCACGTCAGTCCGTTTCACAAGAAAATGCACGATTATAGCTAAAAAAAATGAGATTTTAGGAAAAATTACTATTGTTAGTAATTCTGATTTTTACAGTATTTTTTTATTTTTAGAGTTTTGTGTATTTAGAAGTTCCTACTTTTTTTTAATAATGAGTTTTAGAAAGACTCTACTTAGTAATAGTCTTTAGTTAGGAGTTTACTATTTTTAGTAACTTCGTATTTTAGGAAACTTACTATTTTTATTAAGTACGAAATATGATTTGTTTAGAGATATATAAGGTTGTTAAATTTGTTTTTCATGATAATTTTCATTATTATTCAATAGAAATTAGGGTTTTTACTAATTTATGTCATGGATTCAAGATTTCTCTCGTAGATTCAAGAGCGCCTTGTGGATTCAAGGTATTTATCCTTTGAGGAAGACGGTGATCATCCTCATCACATCCTTTCCTGTGTTAATTGGTATCAGAGCGAGGTTTTTCCTCGAGACGATGTTTTCTAACAAAGGTTCGGGCAACAACCCCATGGACAGTGCTCTAGAGGATTATCCTCTAACAACAGCGACTTTTGAGGTGGCTCAACGAGAGAATTAATAAGTCAGGTAAGGGCTGTAGATTGCTATTAACTACATGATGAAGGCCTTAGGGCAACTTCGTGTTTGTAATGATGACATGAAATTGGTGATAGAGCTCTCGATCATCATGTTTATGGTGCAACACCAGTGATGAATCACAGGCCACCATGCAATAGTGATGAATCGCAGGCCATTATTCTGATAATGAGGAAGCTGTTGCACACGTTGAAGGAGGAGATAGATTTGTAGTAGCACAACATCTTTCGTATGAGGTGCACCATGCATAAAAACGTTTGTGATATGATTATAAATGGCATTACCAGTAAGAATATCGTGTTAGAATATATGGTAGAAAAGCTACAACTAGAGATAGAAAAGCACCCCTCTCCGTACACGATTAGATGGATCAAGGAGGTTGGCGAGGCAAAGGTAACTAAATAATGTCGTATTCCTTTCTCAATTGATAAATATTTTAGGGATGAAGTAGTGTGTGATGTAGTTGATATGAAGGCTTGTTACATGATACTTGGTCGACCATGGCAATACGATCGTGTATAAAGACTATCCTTTCCCCTATGAGATCATATGACCAATTTAAGGCTTCTAAAGTGGAGGGTCAGTCTCTCGTAACTATCCAAGGTTTCGTCGATGAATTTGATGGGTCGGTAGAGATTAACACATTAGAGAAGGGCAAAGAAGTAAAACCCACAAACATCTTAAACATTGTTAAAAACATTTGGAGAGATAGAGGAGATCAATGCAGTAGTTGTAAAAGAAAGAGAAGAACCCATGGACATCCCAGAAAAGTTGAAACCAGTATTGTAGGAGTTTAAAGGAATAATACTCGATGAACTTCTCAATGAGTTACCCCATATGCATATTATTTAGGACTACATTGATTTTGTTTTAGGGACAAGTTTGCCTAATGGCCCACATTATCAGATGAGTATAAAAGAATGTGGGATCTTGTAGGGATAGGTGGATGAAATAATTCCTAAGGGTTTAATGAGGGAGAGCATGAGTCGGTGTGTTGTTCCAACTCCCTTAATGCCTAAAAAGTTATAAGAGTTTATTACCAAGAATAAGAAGATAGGCCATGTTCCGATCCTTAGAAAAATTAGTAATAAACGCCTGAGTTATTGATCCTCCTGAGGGCATGAAATACCATGGAATTTTGATATGAAAGATTTGTGCGAGTATTATGAGCCACGTATGTTGAAGAATTCAAGGATGAGTTTTTTTTTTCAAGTGGAGGGGACTGATGTAGGACGTGGAATATATGCATTTTTCACACAATTGGACCAAAAGAAGGTGAATTCATAAATCGATCATAACTTTTGATCAAAGTATTGTTATGGGACACACAACCTATGAACTAGGACCAGAACGGGCCATCTGAGGTCAAGTGGGTCGTGTCGGTTCGTTTCGCAAGAAAATGTGCGGTTACAACTCAAAAACGAGATTTTAGAATAAAAATTAGTATTTTTAGTAATTTCAATTTTTGTAGTATTTTCTTATTTTCAGAGTTTTATTTATTTAGAAGTTTCTACTTTTACTTAATAAGAGTTTTAAAAAGACTCTACTTAATAATAGCCTTTAGTTAGAAGTTTATTATTTTTAGTAACTTTTTATTTTGGAAAACTTACTATTTTTAGTAAGTACGAATTAGGGTTTGTTTAGGGATATATATAAGGTTGTTAAATTCATTTTTCAAGATAATTCTCATTATTTTTCAATAAAACTTATGCTTTTTACCAATTTTCTCTCATGGATTCGATATTTTTCTTGTGGATTTAAGAGCGCATTGTGGATTCAATGTATTTATCCTTTGAGGAAGACAATGATCATCCTTCCCTGCGTCACTTCTCCATCCCCCTTTAATGAATGCTTGATTGGTTGGAGGAGCTGATGATGTTGTTGGTAGTGCTTCTACTCCTCACTCCCTGGATGATGGGTTTCTTGTGCTTGATCAAGTGAGATAAATATTTAATGGCACCTCGCCTCGGTTATCTAAGGGAGGGGCTGAGTCTCGGGTAGATAATTGTTTGTTTGGGGTATACAATTGATGGGCCTAGGTGGAATTGTTTGGTGCCGAGGGCCTGCTCGAATGAGTTCTCCCTTGTACAGGGTCTTTTTATTTAATTGAATAAATTTTCATTTAAAAAAATGGCACATATTCAAATCGAAGATTTAAAGGTTGGGATTGTTGATGCATGGTTATAAGAATATAGCTTCCATATGTTGGTATTGAGAATAGGAAGGGGTTCAGGTCATTCTACGGATGCATTTCAGGGTAGGAAACCAACTCCTATAACATACCACGAGGAGACGGTACCCTAGTAGTTTAAGAACATTCTTGAATATGGGTAGGCGTTTCAATGATCACAACCGGCCATTACGACGAGACTGGTCGTGCATAGAGGGATACCCAAATATTTCTTATTTCAACTATCTCAAACCTTTTATTATTTCACTAATTTTCACACAGGGCTGTTAGACCCAGGGACTAAAAAGCCCCATTAGGGGCCCTGGCCCTTGGGAGAATAGAGTTGGGCTAGGGCCAACCTAGGCATGGCTCTAGCCGGCTCATTGCCACCTAACGTATTGAGGACCCCTACCCGATTAATGTGGTGTATCTCATAGTTTAAGGATTCGTGGCTCAACCTGACTAATTCAACCTTGAGTTGCAACTCGCCTGAGTCTGGGCTGAATTGATCCAACTCATTACTTGAGTCAGTCAGGGGTGACTCATGTCATTGAATTGGATCAGGTCGGGCCAAGTCTAATTCCACTTGGACAAGTCACATCTAGTTACCAGCTGCAACGGGGCACTTGGGAACTCAAGGCATTGAAGAGCAAGGGCAGCTGTCATGTACTCACCCCGAAGGACTTCAACATCCACCTATAATAAGAGAATGATGGTAGATGCTGAAGCCCTTGAGGGAGAGTGCATGCAAAATGCCCTGGAAGACGTAGAAGAAATAGATAACCTCAGGTTTCATGTGCATTTTGCACTGTCCATGCTCGATAACCAAGCAAGTCAACTACTTATATAGGGCCATGCATGTGGGGTCCATAGGATCTTCGATTGTGTCCTTTGGCTAATTGATGAGAAAAAAGAATAAATTCCTCTTGTTTGCCAACTTCGGTGTCTTTCATAATCTCAATAGGAGATGCTTTTAAGATAAAATCCTCTCATCCTAGTCACGTGCATGAGTCGTTGAGTCCCAGTTGTGTATGTGGAGGGCCCTTTCTTAGCCACTTGATGGCGATTTAAGGGTCCATCTCATTCGTTAATATTCATTTACATTCAATCCACATTGATATCAAGAATTTTCCAAACTTCGTGGATCAATTTGGTGGGTACCACTGTGATGGACGTGAATTTACCACAACAGGTGGAAAGAAGTCGGTCCGTACCAAAAAAGAGCTGTGGGGCCACTGTGATATCTGTGCCATATCCACTCCGTCCATCTATCAGCCCAGTTCATCTTAGATTGTGAGCCCAGAAATTATGAAGATGCAAAACTCAAGTGGCCCATTCCACAACAAACAATGGGGATGGAGGTGCCGACTATTGAACCTTTCTCAAGTCCCGGTGAAGATTTTGGATAAGGCTGATATTTTGTGCTTTCCCATCATCCTAGTAATATTCATCTCATGAATGGATAGCACAGTGGGGCTCAGGAAAGTCAAACCATCCCCACCATTCCTGTGGTATGTCCCATTTAGGTTCACACGTTGCACCGCCCACCAGTGGGGTTAGTGTGTCTCCTTCGTATTTCAAACATGAGACCTGATGTTGAAATGCCTAACCGTCTTCCAGATGGGCTAGCAGGGAGGAAAATTTTGCTACACCCACGAGTTAGCTACGCTAGCTACACCTAGTGTAGCAATGACCCCACCATAATGTATGTGTTGTATCTACGCCGTCCATTCATTTGGGGAGATGATTTTAGGGCATGATGCCAAAAAATGAGGCAGATCCAAAGCTCAAGTGAACCTAGAACAGAAAATAGTGGGGGACTGAACGCCAACCATTAAAAACTTCTTGGGGGCAACTTAAGATTCGGATCTGCCTTATATTTTGGTATCATGCCCTAAAATCATCTCGCCAAATGGATGGATGACATAGATTTAGACACTCCGCACATCTCTCCATCTTCATCTAGATTTGATATTAAAAAGTGTTCCTCCTCTCTCTCTCTCAAATTAATTAGAGTGCATTATGCAAGTGAGTATGAATGCCATCCATCCGCAATTTCATTTAATTTTTTTTATATATAGAATTTTTTTGTTTTTTGGAGTAAAATTTAATATTTTATGTTGTATCTTTCTTGCATATTGATGTAAAAACTGCAAAAAAATTTGATACTGCCATCACCATGAGTAAGTGGATTCAATCACTAGATGTGAGTTTTATTTATTTATTTATTTATTTATTTTTTTTTCTAATGGCTGTTTATTGTTTTCTTTAGTGAGCCCCACTTGACTTTTGCAATGTCCGGTTTTTTTTTTTCTTTTTTGGAAATGCTGCCAATTTATTTAAAAACGAGGGGATTTGGGACAGGGAAATCAGGCGGGCTCCACAACTCGGGCCTCGCTTATCATTAAAAAACTAAAAGCAACCTAAACAGAAGAGGCAACGACATCAAATAACCTCAAACCAAAAGCCACGGCTACCGCCCAAAGAATAACGCCCCACGAGGTGAAGAGGAGGAGAAGGCCGAGGGCTATCTTTTTCTGATAGAGCCTAGCCGTATATTATTAAGAGAAATCAAACCCCTAATATGAATTGGAAGAGAAGAAGGGGATAAGAATAGGGCGTTCGGCCAGCCGCCACTTCCCAATTTGACCAATGCTTCCGCAACCGCATTACTTTCGCGTAGAATATGCTTGATTCTAAAGAGAGCAGAGATCCGAAGTTGGAGAATGGCACCTTGGAAACTAGTTTTGCCCTATTCTAAAGAGAACAGAGGGCTGACAATGTCCATTTAATGGTGGAATAACTTTGCTAAATAGGCAAATGTCATACAAACACCAGGTTTGGCCCTACTTGCAAACTAGTTGGATGAAGAATTAGATTTGTATCATCATTTCTCATTAATTTTTACCTTTATTTTTTGCCTTTTTCAATGACGTGTGACATTTCCAACTATGAATAATAATGAAATTTTATCACATTGTTGGATTATTCACCTTCTAATATTTTCTTTCCGGCATTAACGGTCCAAATAATAATGATGATGATGATGACAAACACTTTTTTAAATTATAAATATAATTTTATAATAATAAAAAATATAGACATCAGTTTGTCAAATTCTCATCCATTGACCATTTTCATCTTAACCGTCCATTAGATACCATGACTTGTCACTTAGGAGATCTATTTAAGAACCGTTTTAATCCATGCGCCATCTGAATTGGGGCCACAATTTTCAAGGTCTAATTTGACATACAAATATGCCAAGTGTACAACTTAAGAGTGCATGCATATGAACCATCACACATGGCGCCATAGTATGAAAACATTGGTTAGGATGGATAGACGAACGCCTAGAGCCGGGAACCACGGACGTGGGTGGATCCATGAGTATGGGACCCACCATGATGTATGTACTTTAATCCTAGTGGTGGGCCCCACATTTTTTGTGCTCTAATTTTTTTCCTGCATCCATTTTGCATCAGAATTTTTAACCGATCACCGTAAACTTTGGAATAGGAGGAAGTTACGTATGGCTCATGAAGCGTACAATTTTCATTGGTTGGCCACTTTTTATTGTCACTTTGTTAGAAATTTCAGCATGATAATAGCACCTATCACGAACTACATTAAGAAAATCCCATTCCATTGGACTAAGAAAGCCGATTGCAGTCTTGTTGAGATCCAAAACAAATTGTCGTATACTCCAATCCTAATTTTACCCAACTTCGATAAGGTCTTCAAAGTGGATTGCGATGCGTCATATAAGGGGATTGGTGTCGTATTATCTCAGGAAGCCAAGCCCATTACTTTCTATAGTGAGAAACTCATTGATGCAAGGAAGAAATGGTTCACTTATGAGATCGAGTTATATGCAGTGGTACAAGCCTTACGGCATTGGCGACACTACCTCATTTAGAGGGAATTTGTTTTGTTTACAGACCATCAAGCCCTAAAGTTTATTAATAGCCTAACTAATATCAGCTGTGTGCATGTTAGGTGGATTTAATTTTTTTATTTTATTTTATGGGAATTCACATTTATATTGAAGCACAAATTGGAACAGTAAAACAAAGTTATTGGCGATCTTAGTCGCTAAGCCGATCTTCTTGTTACAATGAGTACTGAGATAGTTGGCTTTGAACGCCTCACAGACCTATACGCTGAAGATGAAGACTTAAAAGACACATGACTAAGAAGAAAGGAAAGATTGTGCATCTCGCAGTGCTTTTTACGGGAAAGATTGATACAGCTTGAGCTCTATAGTGGTGGGTTAGGAGGACACTTGGGCTGTGACAAGACTAAGACTCTTGTTGAAGAACACTATATTGGCCTCATCTAGGCCGAGACATTGGTAGGATGATGCAGCGATGTCACACATGTCAATCTTCAAAGGGTCACTCTCAGAATACCAGACTTTACACGCAGCTACCCATACTGGAAGGCCCTTTGGAAGATATTTCAATGGATTTCATTTTGGGCCTTCCACGGACGCAACGTAGCATGGATTTTGTGTTCGTGGTGGTAGACAGGTTGTCCAACATGGCTCACTTCATACCTTGCAAGAAGATATACGATGTAACAAATGTGGCCAATCTTTTCTTCAGGGAGATTATGAGGTTGCACGACATTATGAAGACCATTACATCTGACCATGATGCAAAGTTCGTTAGTCATTTTTGGTGAAGTTTGTGGAGTCAATTTGGGATGCAACTTCAGTTTAGCATGCATATCATCTACAAACGAAATGACAAAACTGAAGTAGTAAATAGAACTTTGAGGAATCTCATACGTTGCTTCTCCGGGGACAAGCCGGAGTAGTGGGACTTGGTCATGTCTCAAGCCGAGTTCACCTCCAATAACATGGTGAGCTGCTCAGCAAGGAAGTTGCCATTTCAGATTGTCTACAGATGGATTCCTCATCATACACTCGACTTGGTTCCCTTGCCCAAAGTTTCGGGAAAGAGCATTGCAGAGGAGAATATGGCAAAGCAGATCGTGGAAATACATAGTGAAGATCGGAACAAGCTGTTGGAATCTAATGTGAAATATAAGGAGCATGCGGAAAAGAACCGCCTGGACAAGGTTTTTGAAGTAGGGGATCAAGTGATGGTTCATTTGCGCAAAGAACGCTTTCCCACCAGCACGTACAACAAGATCAAGCACAAAAAGATTGGACCAGTGCCAATCCTCCGAAAGATCAACGATAATGTGTACGTTGTCAACCTTCCTAAAGAATTTGACATCTAGCCTCCCTTTAACGTCGTTGAATTGTTTGAATATCTTGAACTGGAGGTGAGGGAGAACTCGGGGTCAGAGTTCTTTTGAAGTTGGGGGGATTGATGTAGAGAGGCTAGCTAGCCATTGAATTCATGGTCTAGGTGGACAAAAGGAAGGATGGAAAGAAGTACACCAAGGCCAGAAAGAAAGGTCATGTCGCAGCCTTTAGTGACCGGCCGCACCAATGCTGACGACCGGTCGCCCACGGACCGCGACCGATCTAATTTAGCCAGGAATCCAACTAAACGTTACTCTCTGGATAGTTGGGTTCCCCTGGCGATCGGTCGCAAATTCAGGAAAATTCGGCCTATATTCTCTGGATAGTTGCAGTCATTTTGTGACATGTCGCCCAGGGGTGGCGAGTGATCATAGCTCAACTGTGACCGGTTGCAACCCCCTGGCGACCAGTCATCATAGGTGCAGAGTAGCTTGCGAACTTTTCTTTTCTTTTTTTTTATTTGATTTCTTCCATTTTATTAGGATTCTTCCTAATCTCGTCTTTAGGGTTTCTTATTGATTTACGCTATTTAAACACTTTTACTTTCATTGTTATGGATTCATTACTCAATTTAATAAAAGTTCTCTTGAGATTTATCTCTATTTGCTCGTGTTCTTCAAGTGCCACTTGAGAAATCAAGGAGGTCCTTAAAGAGGATTCCCAGGAGATCTGTGGATTCAAATTAGTTATCCGTGAGCGAGAGACGGTGTTCAATCTCGCTTTGCTTATGCTTGCGCCAGGTGGCCCATGAGGTGGGGTTAGATAGATGCAGAATGGCTATGGGGTGGGTCCTGTTGTGGGACCTATAAGATGCAGGGCAGCCCATGGGGAGGTCATGGTCGGTTTGCCTGCACTGCGCCAAAACAGTGAAAAAACGACACAAAAACGCTTGGTTTAACAACGTACTTTGTCTGTCGTTAAAAAATGCTTATTTAACGACGAACTATATCCGTCGTTAATATTAACGACGAACTGTATCCGTCGTTACGCCGAAAACAGTTCGTCGCTAACTACTACCACCTCCGGCTTTGGCGTGTTTAATCGACAAAATTGTACGACGGACCTGAATCCGTCGATAACTGTAAATTGACGACGGATATAATTCGTCGTTACTAATACGACGGATATAATTCGTCGTAAAGAAATGTATTCAAGGGGGATTTTTTGCGTCGTAAAATTCTGCGTACGGGGACGGGACGTTGGGATTTATCGACGGACCTTCTTGACTTAACGACGGATATAGTCCGTCGTAAATTGAAAATTATACTTGTCGCAATAATAAGTTTTTTAAAAAAATTGGATTTTTAGAATAAAATTTGACAAGTTTAATAAAAATTAACAATATTTAAGAAAAAATGGGATTTGGAAAAATTTGAGATTTTGAAAATAATATTCTAATTTTAAAAAAGAACTAGAATTTTGAAAGAAATTGACATTTTGAAATAAATTGAGACATTTGAATGAAGTGTATAAGTTTGAAATAACGTAGGACTTTGAGAAAGATTGAGGTTTTGCATTTTGAAAGATATTGACATATTTTGATAAAAAAAATTACATTTTCCAAAAATTGGCATTTTGAAAACGAACATCGGAAAGTTTAAAAAATTGTGATTTTGAAAAAATGTTGAGTTAATCTTGAATAAAATTTATAAGTTTGAAAAAAAATGTAATAAAATTAATAATGTTTAAGAAAAATTGAAATGTAGAAAAAATCAAAATTTTGAAGATAATTAGGATTAAAAAAGAACAAAAAATCCGAAAGAATTTTGACATAAATTAGGATTTAAAAGGATTTTGAAAAAGTTCGCATTTTGGCATAAATCAAGAATTTTGAAAAAAATTTCTCGGTTTGAAAAAATAGATTTTCAAAAAAGAAATTGTGATTTTTAAAAAGAAATTTAGATTTTGTATTTTGTAAAAAAAATTGAGAAATTTGATAGAAAATGAAATGTTGAAAAAACAATTGACATTTTGAAAAAAGTGTCTATGTATTGAATTGCGATTTTGAGAAAAAATTAAGAAGTTTGAAAAAAAATTGTAATAAAATTAATAATGTTTAAGAAAAAATAAGATTTAAAATAACGAGATTTTGAAAAGAAATTCGGGATTTACAATGAACCAAAAAGAAATTGTCATTCTTAAAAAATTAAGATTTTGAAAAAAACAGCGAAGATAAAATAAAAATTATAAGTGTGAAAAAGAATTGAAAAAAATTACAATTTTTAAAAATAAATTAGGATTTTGTATTTTGAAATTTTTTGAGAAATTTGATAAAAAAAAACTTGACATTTTGAATTCTGAAAGTTGACAAGTTTATTAAAAAATGTGATTTTGAAAAATAAAATTGTAATGTTTAAAAAAAATTAACAATTTTAGGACATTAGGACATTATACCAAATTGATATTTTGAGAAATCTAAACCGGTCCATCCACTTTGTGAGATAATTTTAGGACATTATACAAAAAAAGGTGAGAACACGGATCCTGGTGGGTAGGAACCTTAACCGTGGGGCCACTTTGATGAATGTGACTACATCCACGCCGTACATCCATATTGAAAGTTCATTTTAGGGCGTGTTCCAAAAAATGAAGCAATTCCAAGTCCCAGATGGGACATAGTAGAGGAAACATTGCTGATTGACCATTAAAGACTTCCTGTGGGGCCACAAAAGCTTTGGATCGAGATGATATTTTTGTGGTCTATTCATCTAGGTGTTTGGGACCTTACAAACAGGTTGGATGGAAAATAATGGCAAATAAACATTCCGGTGAAATCCATGAAGTTTTCAGGTGTAGAGATTCAATCACGACTGTTTCTATGGTGTGGTCCACCTAATATTTGACTCAGCTTCATTTTTGGTATCATACCCTAAAATGATATTTCAAAATGGTTGGATGGTGTGGATTTAAGACACATACATCACTGTAAGCCCTACAATCAAGGTGTGGACCCCACAGAGTTTACTCAATACGCAAGCTTTTTATCCAGGCACGGTTTTGGTGATCCCTGGATCTGCTAAGGTTGGTGGATCCCCAATTGTGGGGCCACTGTGATGTATGTACCTTACATCTACACCGTCCATGCATTTTGAAAGCTCATTTTAGGGCATTACCCAAAAAATGAGGAAGATCCAAATCTTAGGTTGACCATACCACATGAAATAGTAGCAATTGAATCCCCACCATTAAAAAATTCATGGGGACCACTGGAATGTTTATTTTCCATCCAATTTGTTGAAAAGGTCACAAAGACCTGGATGAAGATACCAAACAAATATCAGCTTGACCCAAAACTTTTGTGACCCACTATAAGCTTTTAATGGTTGAGTACCATTGTTTATTGTATTATGGTCCACCTGAGATTTAGATGTACTTTATTTTTTTAATCATGCTCTAAAATGTGTTTTCAAAATGAATGGACGGCATGGATGTAACACACACACACATCACACAGTGGATGGCACGGTAAGGGATCCACCCACCTCGGTGGATACGGGGTTCACCGAAGCCGCGCCCCTTCCAAAGGGGGCGCAGGATTTCCTGCGAAGGCCTTGTGCAGGAAGTTCCTGCACTGGGAACCAAGGTGGGGCCCACAGTGATGTTTTTTGATAAATCCACCTCATCCATCCGTTTTGGGAGCTCATTGTAGTACATGAAAACAAAAATGAACCGGATCAAAGACTCAAGCGGGCCTCACTAAAGGAAAAGGTGGGTAGGTAAATTACTACCATTGAAACCTCCCTGGGGTCCACAGTGATGTTTATATGACATCCATACCGTTCATAACGTCACTACTACTAGGATGAATAGGAAACACAAATATTATCCTGATTCGAAACACCTGTGGCTCTACAAATATTTCAACTGTGGACGTTCAATCCTCACGTTTTCGGCCCACTTGAGTCTTGGATCGGGTTCATTTTTGTTCTCATGTCCTAAAATGAGCTCCCAAAACGGATGGACGGGGTGGATTTATCAAAATAATCACTGTGGGCCCCACCTTGGTTCCCAGCGCAGGAACTTCCTACGCAAGGCTTTCGCTGGAAATCCGCGCCCTTCCAAAGGGGGGGCGAAGTAGGTGTTACCCCAAGAACAGCGGAAGGGGATTGGCTGGTGCACCCTACACCAGCTACATTGCTAGGTGCAGTGACATCATCAGGTTCTGTGGGTCCCACCATGAGGTACTTGTTATATTCAAACTGTCCGTCCATGTTTTGGAATCATTCTAAGGCTTGTCCCAAAAAATCAGATAGATCCAAGGATCCAATGGACCACACTGCAGAAAGCAGTGGGAGATTGAACGTATACCATTGAAACCTTTTTGGAGGTCCCAGAAGTTTTGGATCAATCTGATATTTATTTTTACCCTTCATCCAGGTCCGTGTGACCTTATGAACAGTTTGGATGACAAATAAACATCATGGTGGACCCTGGGTATGTTTTAATGGTGATAATCATTGTTCCCATAATAAATTTATTGGTGTGGTCCACTTGAGTTTTGGATATGACTCATTTTAGGTATCATGCACTAAAATGATCTCGCGAAATGGATGGACGGTTTGGATGTACTAAATACATCATTGTGGGGTCCACAGAGCCTTAATCTCCTTTGAACCATTCGTACAAACACGGTGCTTGATGACTGCGCACTCGCTCTGCGTTCGCCACGTCCCTACACCAGCAACGTAGCTGGTGTAGGGTGCACCACCCAATCCGCTTCCGAGAACAACACCGTGGGTGTTACACCTACCGGCCCACATGGATAGTATTTTGTATATTCACGCCGTCCATCCGCTTCTCCGACCCATTTTAGGATGGTCTTCCAAAAATTATGCAAATCCAAATCTTAAGTGGACCATACCACTAGAAACAGTGCTGATTGAGTGCCCACCATTAAAAATTCCAAAGAGCCCATGGTAATGTTTCCGTAATGTTTATTTGCAATCCAAACTCTTGATAATGTCAGGAAGATCTGGATGAATGGAAATTTTGAAGATCAGCTTGATCTAAAACTTTTGTGGCCCGCGAAATGCTTTTAATGATTATTCATCAATCTTTCTATTGGTATGGTCCACTTGAGATCTGGAACTTCTTATAATTTTGTATTTTGTCTTAAAATTAGACATAACAACAGATGAACGACATGGATATATAACAGATACATCAATCTAGGGCCCACACAGTAGAGGTAACACCCACTAAGGTGTTACCAGGGTAACATCTAATTCGATCCTGCCCAAGCGCGACTTGGGTGAGACGGCCGAATCAGCGATGTGGGTGGGACCCTGAACTTAGGGCCCATGTGGATGTATTCTTTGTAGATCCATGCCGTCCATCTGTTTATTCGTATTATGTTAGGATGAAGTACCAAAAATGAAATAGATGCAAATTTTAGGTGGACCACAACCCAAGAAACAATTATCATTCAACTGTGACCATTAAAAACTTCTTGGAGTCCACCGTAATGTTTATTGACCATCCAATCTGTTGATAAGGGCATGTAGATAGGGATGAAAGGAAAAAACAAATATCAGGTTGATAGAAAACTTTTGTGGCTCACAAAAGGTTTTTAATGGTCATTAACCAGTGTTTCTTATGTTGTAGTCCACTCAAAATTTTAATCTTCTTCATTTTTGGTACCATAGTACAAAATAATTTGGAAAAGCAGATTAACGGCATGGATCTACAAGGAATACATCGAGGTGGGCCCTAGGTTCAAGGTCCCACCCACATCACTGGTTCGGCGGTCTCACCCAAGTCGCGCCCAGAAGCGGACTGCGTAGTGAGCAACTCCGCACACTAAGCGTGCAGAGTAAACTTTGAGGGGCCCACCGTGATTTTCGTATTTTATCCACTCCGTCCATCCATCTTAAAAGATAATTTTAAGTATGGAACCAAAAATTGAAGCATATCAAGTTCTAAAGTGGACCACACCACAAGAAAAGTGTGAACTGAATGTCTATCATTGAAAAATTCTTGGGAGGAAACATAAGTTTTTGATCAAGCTGATATTTGTGTTTTCTCTTCATCCATGTCCATGTGATCTTATGAACAGGTTGGATGACAAATAAACATCACTGTGGGGCATGGAAAGGTTTCAACGGTGGAAATCATTCTTCCCACTGTTTCCTGTGGCATGGTACACTTGAGATTTGGATATGCTTAAATTTTGGGCTCAACCCCTAAAATGATCTGTAAAAACATATGGACGGAAATGATGAAGCACATACATTCTAGGTGGGCCCAACAGAGTTTACTCTGTACGATAAGAGAGTCGAAGTTAGGTGGGGCGCGAATTAGGTGTTACCCTGGGAACGGCTTAGTGGGTGTTACCGCTACCGTATGGCCCACGTGGATGATATTTTGTATATCCACTCCATCCATCCATTTATACAGATCATTTTAGGATAAGGTTCCAAAAATTATCCAGATCCAAATCTCAAGTGGACCATACCACTAGAAACAGTGTGATTGAGTGCTCCACCATTAAAAATTCCAAAGTGCCCATGATAAGGTTTTGGTAATGTTTATTTGCAATCCAAGCTCTTGATAATGTCAACAAGGTCTTGATGAACGGAAAATATAAATATGAGATTGATCCAAAACTTTTATGGCCCACAAAACGTTTTTAATGGTTATTAATCACTGTTTCTAGTGGTATGGTCCACCTGAGATTTGGATCTTCTTAAGATTTTGGATCATATCCTCAAATGATATGAGAAAACAGATAGAAAGCATAGATATATAAAAAATGCATCATGATGGGCCCCACAGGGGTAACACCCACTAAGGTGTTACCAGGGTAACATCTAATTCATTCCCACAAGGGGAGACCCCTCTCTCTCTCTCTCTCTCTCTCTCTCTCTCTCTCATGCATGCTCTCTCTGTCTCACGCACGCCCCCCCCCCCCCCCCCCCCCCCGCTCTCTCTCTCTGTCACTCACGGCCCTCCCCCCCTCTATCTCACTCACGGCCCTCTCTCTCTCTCTCTCTCTCTCTCTCTCTCTCTCTCTCTCTCTCTCTCTCCCTCTCCCTCTCTTTCCCTCCCTCTCTATCCCGTTCTTTGTTCTAGCGTGTGGGTGTACAACAACTACTCCCACTCTCTCTCTCCTCTACTTCCTCCACCAGGTAAAAAACCCTAACCCTAACCTTGCTTTTTTTTTTTTTTTCCTTTTTTCTTTCTTTGATTTTTATTGTCGAATCCCAAATTAGGGATTTGTATTGTCGAATCCCTAATTAGGGATTTGTAAAGTCTATGCTCATAAAAAATTGTAAATGAAGACAACTGAGGTCATTGAAGAGCTAGGAGGTGTAAGTTATTATTTTTAGGTGTAACTTGTATCCGTTTTACTTCAATGGTGGGCCTGTGATTTGGCTAGTAAAGATTTCTGTGTATGATGGACACGTGTATGATGGATAAGTCACGGATGTTTGAAAATGGTGGTAAATATCTCAATTGGTGTCGTTTCCTCATGTATGAAGTTTGGATTATGGGCTGGTGTTAATGCCACATCATGGCTCATCACAACCGTCCAAAATTCACATGATTTTTCCATTGACGTGCTAATACCAGTAGTGATTGTACGGAAGCGGATTGGGTACTATCCACACCGTCCATCCATTTTTCCACATCATTTTAGGGCACAAGCCTAAAAATGAGTCAGTCCCAAGGCTCAAGTGGACTACACGGTGGGGATTAAATACCTACTGTTGAAAAAAAATTTGATGCTACACAAGTTTTGGATTGAGCTTATATTTGTGTTTTCCCTTTATCCATGTATATGTGAACTTATGAACAAGTGGGAAGAGCTCCGTCCATCATTCTTCACCTGTTTGTGCTCTCCACTGTACATGTAGCAAGTCGATTTATCACTCACTACCTTCCTTCTAGTGGGCCCCACTTTGGATGTATAACTGCACCCATAGATTTGATGTTCAGAAATCTAACATCTAAGCTCGGTCCGAATAGATGGACGGCACCGATTGATACATATCCATGCCACGTGTACTCTAAGGTGATGTTCAACCTGAGCTTTGGATCTGCCTCATTTTTTGGGCTCATGGCCTAAAATGACCTTGAAAAACGAATGGACGGTGTGGATAAAACACATACATCAATGTGGGCCCCACCGAGTTGATTCACGCTAAGTAAGACAATGATCCCACTGCAGATGTGTTTAATGATGTTAACGACAAGAAACTTGGAGATTGCAACGTGGGTGATGTTCTTGTTTGGGCTAACGTGTTGATGAAGAAATGAAGTTTTAAGGGTTTTGGTTAAACACTTTTTGTTGACAGCATAGACGTTTGTAATTTGCAGGAATTATGGGTTATTTGACTTTATTTTGGATGGTTTGACTAAACGGTTATTTTGGTTTCTTTAGTTGTTTTGTTTGTCTAATGTAGACATATTTCTTGTGTGATTTGTTATGAGTTTCTATTTGTTTATGCGTAAAATGACATGATTTGAAGATTAAAAGAACTACGTAGTGGCTTGATCCCAAATCCCTTTTGGGTACGTAGGCAGCCGTTCGTAGTAGACCGTATCGGTTCAGCCACAATTTTTTTTTTCCTTCTTACAATGTGGATCTTCATTCAAAAGTGTTTTCGAAAGATTTACAAGACAGAACGACTATGGAAAATGTATAATATTCTCAATGAGGTTAGTCATTTTTCTTTTTAATCTCCTCTTCAACTTAAATCTTCTATACTCCTCTACAGTTATGAAAATTTCCAATGTTTACACATAGCATTGTGTACTTCTGTAAATTCATTTAGTATGTGAAATTAGCAACTTTCTACCACTGGATTTCATGCACCCTAAAGGAATTGCTTGTAAGTCATTGCTGGATTTGTAGTGTTCCATCTGAATGTACATCTGCTAGTTTTCTATTGGTTGCCAATCCATGGGCCATTTGCTAAGTTTGAACATTTTGCATGGGATTGCTTTCTATTGGCTAACAGAAGCATTGCAAGTGTTTGATGGTGCTTTTCGTTTCCTTAACATTATCTGATATATGATTTTGTCGCTGGTTTCCACTTTAATCTAGATGCCCATGATTTAAGCATGTCCATCTAATAAATGCAGGATATCAACTAAACCTGCTGACTCGTCTAGTCAGTAACATGCATGAGGCCTTGTTTCAAAACAAAAGCGGCAATGATAACTTATTCTGACAAGGCATGGAAACCACTTTGTTGTATTTGCTTGTCTAGACTCAGTCAGGACTTTTACAGACTTCATTTGATGCTTGATTTATGGCCTTCATTGCAACTTGTAGGCTAGGAGATTGATGAAATAGTAAGTGGAACTTCTGCTTTATATTCTTTAATAGAATTGCTTGTTCACGTGGGCTCCACCAAGATGTGTTGATGACATCCATTTCAACCATCATGCATGCTGTCTCTTGTTTGGCATGGGCCCAAAAATCAGGCCAATCCATGACTCAGGGGAACCACCATTAGCAAAAGCAGTCTCTTGGGTATATACCCAACTTAAAACATGCTCCATTTTCTTTGCATGAAAATAATTTAAAAGAAATTGAAGGTGGAGTTGTCTTAGAAAGCCTGGTAATTTCAGAGTCCTACACCATACCTATGGGATCTCTGTCTAACCATTCAATAAATAGCCTAAGCAAGGTACTAGATTTCAGTACCTTACTTTAGATATCCTTAGGTATACGTAAAATTTACAAACAATTTTTAACTGACAGAAGGAAATTCATCCTTTCTACATATATTGTAATAACCTGATTTTTTTTTCTCTTTTTTCTTGCAGTTCATATCACACCAGGGTCACTAGCCAAGAGCCTTCACACCCTTAACTTATCAAGGGACAAGATCTCTGCAATCGAGAGTCTCAAAGAACTAACGCGATTGCGAGTTCTTGATCTTAGCTACAACAGAATCTCCTGTATAGGCATGGTCTTTGATGCTAACATTTCATTCTTCTTGTAGTTGCATTTTTGTACAACATCTATACCTAACATAGGCACTGTTTGGATGTATCTGAAATCACCATTTGATAGAACATTTGTTTATTTTGATTAACAACTTTTCAGAAACTATGCCCAAAATGGGCATGTTCCTTGGCCAAACAGCCATTTAGAAGACTTTGGATCAGATTTGCATTTGCCTGGATGGATATTTCAGCATGAATTTTTGGAAGTGCTGAAAAAGAATTCATGCATGGATTTTTTTTCCTTTACTAACAATGAAGTGCTTTAATAGTCACTTCGTTGCAGGATAAAACTAAGTCCTTACAAAACAAGTTGGACAATGGTCCAAATCAAGCCAGAAAAATCAGCTGGTTCAGGCAATCTTAGCATCAGAGGCATGGATCTGCTTGGAAACAAGATGTAGACAGACTTGGGATCTCTAGACCGGGAGCTTGTTGACACATGAATCATACATATGTATTATGCTAAAATGCAAATCCCAAGTTCGTGAGCGTGAAATGCAAATCGACTTCAAACGAGAAATGTTTCAGCGGCCACTCCATTGATGTCTTTCGGTTGGTTTGGGAGAATCTACACAACAACTTATATCCTTATGCATTAAGAAGGTAGGCTTATTGATATGGTTTTGAATGTTTGTAAAATAATCGCTCTTCTTTTTTTTTTTTTTCATTCTTGGGCTGAATCTTGTGGTGTTTGTAGGTTGGACGCAGAAGAATTGTCCAAGACAATGATAGTTCAAAGCTGTCTTCACCTAACTAGATATGTTCTCCCAATGGAAAAAAGGTAAAAATCATCAACTTACAGCAATAAGAAACATTACAAATTAACCTTTTCATCTCAAATTTTGAACTTTGCCTATTGGATTTGGTTTGAATTGCTAACATTTCAACTGAAATATAGGGATTTGAATGTGTGAACTATTAATGAGTGAACTGTTTCTTGACACCTTTTTCTGTTAAATAGTTGGTCCATCAATGTATGCTTCTTGACACCTTTTTTTCTGTTAATGAGTGAACTATTTCTCCGTTTGGTTTTGAGTGTTGTCTGCTGCTTCCTAGAACAGAGGTAAATATATCCAAATGCAAAGATTTTATCAAAATGGAGAAACATACAATAGCATGCATCATGGCTCAGTTTTGTTTCTTGCAAAATTGGTGTTTCTTTAGGTCCGTTTGGCTCGATTTTCGAAATCTTGTGCATTTTTTGAAGGTTTTGGATCTATTGCTGGTTTCAATCTACCATTTATGTTAGCTTTTGCCATTGATTTGCTCATTTTCGGTTCTTTTATTGAAATTGCTGGAAGTAGAATCAGTTTGATTGGATTGATTTGATAATTTTCTTCAGCTTGCGTTGATCAGTGGAATTTAGCAATGAGTGATCGGATTTTACTGAGATTTTGAGTGTTTTTTTCTTTTCTTTTTGATGTTTTGATTTGTTTCATGGGGTTGTTGACCTTAGAATTGATTGAGCTAACACTAACACTAACACTAACACATTAGTTGTTTATGTTTGCATTTTAGGCCCATACTGACAGAAGCAGAGACCACACAATCCCTGATTCAGGTTACTGGCAATGACACAAGCTCTTGGCCTGCCAACTACCACCACTAGTTGGCAAAGTACTTAGGCAGTTGCTGCAGCTCTAATGTTTGCTGGAACTGGTGCACCTGCACAACTTCACAATGGGCAAATGCCAACATGGGATTCAAGTATGCAAGCAGGACACCCTACTTTTGTGTCAGTTCCAAATTCATCTCCTGGCCAAACATTTGAACCCTCCTCTGCTCCATATTCTACTTCAGGAGTTCTCCCTGGCCCATCCACTGAATTTCTTATAGGATATGCAAATATTTAACCATGCACAGGTTTATTTAAGCAAACATTTAATTTGGTGAAACATGAACAAGTTTATTTGAGTATGCACAGGTTTATTTAAGCATGCACAGGAAATCAGTCCAGGATTTCATTGAACGGCTCAATCTTCTATTGATGGCACAGGTCAAACAACACATAGATCAATGGCTTGTTGGAATTTTTTTACAGTTGTGATGATGTGTTGGAGAACAAAAAGGTAGTGAATGATGGGAGCTGATTAGGTGAGACTCCGGATCGACCAAGGTGGATGGGACCCTTCACTGTGGGGCAGGCAGAGATGTATGTGCCTTAAATCCACACCGTCCAACCATTTTGAAAGCTCATTTTTGGGTGCACTCTCATCCCTCAGGAGTCTTGATCTAAGCATGAATGAATTGGAGGGTTCCTTGTCCTCTGAAGGTAATTGTTGATTAATTGTACAGAAATTAAACCAAAATTGATAGCATCAATCACATTTACAAACTCCCCCTTTAATGCTTTTATTATTTTTCAAATTTGGGCAGAATTGGCAATTTTGAGCAAGCTGGAGGCTTTGGATTTGGGAGATAATTGGCTCAATGGGTCCCTAAATCTCAAAGGTAAGAGCCCTTTGATATTATTGAGATTTTGATATTATTTTACCTTCATAGCGATGATTTTGCTCTCCTTATCTTTGATGGTGAGGAGATGTTAAAGCAGGACACTAGTTGCGCGCAACCTTCTTACATGGTGCTCGTGTAAGCCAAAATTCTCAACTGGACTCCACAAAAGAAAACAGTGGGGACAGTAACGCTGAGCGTTGAAACCTTCATAGGGTCCACCATGATTTTTATTTGAGATCCAACTTGTTCATAAGTTCACACGGACATGGAAGAAGGGAAAATTTAAATATCAGCTTGATCGAAAACTCCTATGGCCCCAAGAAGTTTTTAATGGTAAGAGATCAATCCCCGTTGTTTTCTTTGGTGTGGTCCATTAGAGCTTTGGAGCCACAAGAATTGCTGGGAATTGAACATCCACCATCAAAACTTCATTGGGGCCCATAGAAGTTTTGGATCAGGAATGGATGGTATTTAAGGATGATCGTAGGCCTCAGGAAATTTTCAATGGTTGGTGTTGCCATTCCTATTGTTTTCTATGGTGTGGCTTACTCGAATTTTGGATCTCCCAAAAATGATGGAAGGATTGGATGTCAGGTGGACATCATGGTGGTCCTCACAGAGTTTTTGGCTGCACAGCTATGTGATAAGGATTGACAGGATGGATCTCACCTTGTAGCCCGGTGTTAGCATCTGTGGCACCCACCATGACATTTGAGCTAGGATCTGAGCCCAAACACGATGGAGATCTCAAACTCAAGTTGGCCACACTTCACAAAACAGTGGGGATAGAAATGCCGACCATTGAAACCTTCTATGCAAGCATTTGTTGCTATTTTACTAATTGTTTACTTCATGTGCTGAAACTGCAGGATCTGATGCAAGTTCCACCAATTTACATCATTGCTATCATAATACTAGTTGTACAGCCTTTAGTTTTTCAATCACAGCATAGCTTCACAGCTGGCTCAACCGGAGGTAGTTCAATATGAAAAACTCGCCTGCTTATCATTATGACATTTTATTTCTTGGGTTCATGGTATATGTCTGGTTTTGAATATCACCAATTCATTTATATAAACTCCATCCTTGTCGTTATTTTATCAATAGCTTAATTAGTTCTTTCAAAATCATGATTTCAGGTTCTGCTTTGCGGTTTGCTTGGAATTCCTCATTCGAATGGGGTCGTCCCACAATTTTCCCATGCACACTAAAAGCCTTGCTGTTTTAGAAAGACAGCTTAACTGGAGGGTTTCAAAAGATTTTGTTGCTGCATTGTTGATTGAAAGACTAATATAGTTTCTTGCTGATGTAATCGGATATTTAAGATGTCCGCAGCTAGTTCGCAAGATGTAAGAAATTCAATATGCAATAAATGTGGATGTGTGAATTAGAAATGGTTAGTTTAGTTTATGTATTGAATTGGTTTGTACTGCTTCGATGATATCAGGTGTAAGAAATTTAAAATGCAACAAATGCGTGCTGAATTTTTTTTATTTTTTAAACATTAACGACGGACCAGATCCGTCGACGATGTTATAAGAAACCTGGCAGATCCTAGTATTATCGACGGATTTAGTCCGTCGTTCTTTTTACAACGACGAATAGAATCCGTTGCTGGAACGATGATGGTTTTGAAGGTTACGACAGATATGGTTGGTCGTTTATTTAACGACGAACTATATCCGTCGTAATGTACCGACGGATTTAGTCCGTCGTTTATGATTAACGACGTGCAAAAGAATGTGACCATGCGACGGACGAAGTTCGTCGACGGACTTAATCCGTCGTTATTTTGCGATATTTGTGTACTGCTGGGAGGGCCTAAATAAAGAGATATTTTAGTGCTTCCCAAACAGTTCTAGAGCTTTTCGTGTGTTGGCCAGTCCTTACATCATGTGATATTAGAGTAGGAGACCACTGTTCGCATCTCCTTACCAGTGTGGGTAAGGAGACAGTACCCTAGTTGTTTAAGAACACTCTTGAATATGGGGTGGTGTTTCAATAATCACAACCATTAAGACGAGACTGGTCGTACAGAGGGATACGCAAAATTTTCTAATTTCAACTATCTCAGACCTTTTATTATTACATTAATTTTCACATAGGGTTGTTAAACCCAGGGCCTTAAAAGCCCCCTTAGGGCCAGGGCCAAGACCCTGGCTCTGGGGTGAATAGAGTTTTTTTTTTCCCCCCAAAACTAGCATGAACAAAAATACGAGGAGAATAGAGTTGGGCTAAGGCCAACCTAGGCACCATGATCTAGCAAAGTGGGCTTTTGGAGTCACTGCAGGGAAGTTTCTTGGGTGAATTCTTCATCGAGTTGGCATTATTGTTGATCCTCAGAAGATCAAGGCCATCCGTCGATATGCCTTCTCCCAAGAATCCGAGAGAACTATAAAGTTTTATTGGACGTCTCTAGTACATCCGACGAGGCTCTAGTCAGCCCATCACCACCTAACGTATTGAGGACCCCAGCCCCATTATGGTGTATCTCTTAGTTTAAGGACTCTCGCATGGCTCGACCTGACTAATTCTTTTTTTTTTTTTGTTTGAGCTTTTCAATGCGGTATTCTAAAATACCTCTTTCTCTCTCTATGGTCTCTCTCTCTCCTTCTCGTGCACATATTTCAAACCTCCGATGAGGTGGATGGAACCTAGTTTGCAAGCGGTATTCAATTGCTTTCTGCAACTTGGTTTGCTCCTTTGGCACATATATCACCCTCACTTGGGCCCGCTTGACCAGATGCACATCTTCGGACAAGTCACATCTAGTTACCAGCTGCAGCGGGGCACTTGGGAACTTAGGCCGGCATTGAAGAGCAAGGGCAGCTGTCATGTACTCACCTCGACGGACTTCAACATCCACCTATAATAAGAGAATAATGGTAGATGCTGAAGCCCTTGAGGGAGAGTGCATGCAAGACCCCACGTTTTGTGTGCATTTTGCACTGTCCATGCTCGATAACCAAGCAAGTCAACTACTTATATAGGGACATGCATGTGGGGCCCATTGGATCTACGGTGTCTTTTGGCTAATTGATGAGAAAAAAGAATAAATTCCTCTTGTTCGCCAACTTAGGTCTCTTTCATAATCTCAACAGGAGATGCTTTTAAGACAAATTAAATCCTCTATATCTTAGTCACCTGCATGAGCCGTTGAGTCCCAGTTGTGTATGTGGAGGGCCCTTTCCTGGCCGCTTGATGGTGATTTAAGGGCCCAATCTCATTCGTTAATATTCATTTACATTCAATCCAAGTTGATGTCAAGAATTTTCCAAACCCCATGAATCAGTCTGGTGGGTACCAATGTGATGGACGAGAATTTCCCACAACAATTGGTAGGAAGCCCGTTCAACAAAAAGCTCTGTGGGGCCACTGTGATATCTGTTCCATATCCACTCTGTCCATCTATCATCCCTGCTCATCTTAGATTGTGAATCCAGAAATTATTAAGATCCAAAACTCAAGTGGTCCATGCCACAGAAAACAATGGGGATGGAGATGCCGATCATTAGAACTTACTCGTGTCCCACTGAAAATTTGGATAAGGCTGATATTTGTGTTTTCCCATCATCCTAGTGATATTCATCTTCTTTATTTTTTTGGATAAAAGATTTCATTAACCATAGCCAACTGGACAAAAAATACAACCGATTCAGGACGGCCTCCACAACAAAATATACAGTGGCCGGCCTATCATATACCTAGACATCCTTTTTTTTTTTTTAAATTTTATTCTAAAGCTCTTAATAGGCATCACAAAGGGAACAAGTCACCCACAAATATATATATCTATGGGGTGGCTGATCTCTCTGAAACTGTACCTAGCCCCACTCGATCTAAGAAAATTAAACCTCGGACCAGAAGCGGAGGAGCAAACTTCCCTCAAAGATTCTCTGCTCTGCAGAAAAACTCCCTAGATTTGCTAAGGGAGCGGAAGAGCAAACTCCCCCTCAAACTGTACCTAGCCCAATCCTAGTGATATTCATCTTATGAACGGGTTCGATGGCATAAAACATCACGGTGGGGCCCAGGAAAGTCAAACCATCCCCACCATTCCTGTGGTATGGACTATTTGAGTTTTAACTCTGCCCGATTCTTCTGAGTTCACGCCCTAATATGCAATCTGCCTGATTGCTTGGATCATGACCTAACATGAGCGGGTTCAACTGATAGACACAATGGATGTCACACAGACATCATGATGGCCCCACACCTTTTCCTTGCACTGTCCCCCTACAATGCTTCATGACGTTCCTCCACTAATGTGCCTATGCCAAAAATTCAAGCCAACTCACTAATAACGTGGGCCACACATAGATGCTGAAGATCAGCCACTTGTTACCCCTTTCCAGCAGCCTATCTTCTCATGAATGTCTAGCAGAGCGGGAGCGGAAGAATGGTTGACTCGGCCAATCCACTTGATGCAGGAGTACGAGAGACTTCTGCGCATGAGGGATGATACCTTGGGATGAGCTCTCTCCAACAGTGACATTTATAGCATTTCAAGCTCTTTTTTTTTTATAACTCCCCTCGTACATGTGTTGCCTTGCAAGTCCACATTAGGGGTGGCAATGGACTGGGCTACCAAGGGGGGGGGGGGGGGGGGAGAGGGAGAGAGGAGAGAGAGAGAGAGAGGGAGAGATGAAAATCGATTTTTTTTTAAATTGATTAATTAAATGGTCAATCAAACACACTTAAAACATAAAAAATGTGATTTTCATAATCAAAGACCAAAGAAAGAAAAAAGAAGCAAAGAGGCCCTGAGCGATTCAAAAGAACTTGCAAATTGGACACCAAACCAAGGAGTCAACAGGTTGAAAAGAAGCTAAGAAAACCTCATAAACTACTAAATATTCATTAACTAAATCAAATCAACACAAGTCACAAACATGCAGAAATCAAAATTTCAAAATGGGAGTCATTCTATATTTTGGAAGTGTCTGGTGGTGATGTAGAGCGAGTCGCAGAGTCTTTTATGGTAAGAATGGATGAACGGAAGGAACCCAGAAGAAGACTGACAGAACTCAGCATAGTCGGTCGTCTGCCTAAACTCTATTGGGTGCCCGAAATTCCACAGTGAACCATTTTGACTAGTATCGGTCGCTCGACTAGAGCATCATCAAGTGCCCGATCATCGTCAGTCGCCCGACATGACTATTATCGAATGCCCAAAATTCATCTGACTTCCCAATTTTACTCTTTAGATAGTTTTGGTGGTTTTCGAGTGCCCCGACCACACCACTTCGGGCGCCCGACCTTGCGCGGCCAGTTTTGCGAGAATTTCTAGATCTTCAAATTTTGTTTTCGTTTTTGCTTATAACTCTTTCTAAGTTTGCAATTAGGGTTTCTAGGGTTGGTTTTCTCTATTTAAACTAGCTTAAACTCATTTGTGAGGGATTATCTTACATTATTCTTAATCAAATTGTGAGTTTTTTTTTACTCTTTTCTCGTGTTGAGGAAGTTCGGTTAAGGAGTCTCGAAGGCCTTGTGGATTTAAGGTAGTTATCCCGTGAGAGCGACGGTGATCGATCTCACCACATCTACGCTTGTGCCAAGTTGATATCAAAGCGAGGAAAATCCTTGGGAAGATGACGACTAACGATGACCATGACAACAACCCCATAGGCAGTGATCTAGGATATCAATCTTTGACAGTGACACTTTTTAGAGATTTTTTATGGGAAAGTCTTCAAGCTATGCAATGGTTGCAAGCTTCACTCGATCGTATCACTACATCACTTGCTCCAACCCAAGTTCCTAACGACCTCCGACCTCCTGCGATTGCTTTGTCACAGAATGCCATTTCTCACAAAACATTGCCAATCAATGGCCAAGCGTTGGGCTTTTCCAGAGGATGTCAGATCCAACAACGACAACATTGAGAACTTCATGTTCCGAAAACCCCCTGTTAGAGATGAGGACGTCGATCGCATCGAAAGAGAGTTCCTGTGGTGAGGGTGATCTACTAATCTTTAATGGATTACTCAATTTCGATGATTTTCTCAATTGGTTGGCCGAACTTGAAAGATACTTCGACTATATGGCTGACCATAAGCAGGTGAAACTTGTCACATACAAGTTGAGGTCAGGTGCTACTGCATGATGGAAGCAATTACAGATCACGCACGTCCGTTAGAATAAATTCCTCATTTGTTCATGATCAAGGATGGAGCAATTGCTGTGATCCAGATTTTTACCTAGTGATTATCAACATGTATTGTTCCGACAATATCAAAACTACAAGCAATGCAGCCAATCTATCACATAATATTTGGCTAAGTTAGAGCAGCTGACAACTAAAAAGCGGCTATTAGAGACATATTCCCAGAAGGCCGTGAGATTCATCGATGGATGCCATAATCCAGGACCGAGTTCAGTTACATCCAGTCTGGAATGTGGCAAAAGCATCTCAACTAGTCACTCGTATAGAGACCCAGCTCGTTAGGGTCCCTGTGTGCTCCTACCCTATGACCTGTGTTCTTACGATCGGTCCCACTCAAGATACATCCCTGTCCTAAGGGAAAGGAACCCATTGGTGGGTGTGCTTTGCCCCCAATGATCGTGAACCGTGGCACGAGCGGTCCATCCAAGCCTCAACGAATAACCCCTACGACAGCAGGTCCCAACCGGGCTCCTAGTTCTTATGGTCAGCCAAGGCCATACCATTGTTTCCTCTATGGCCAATCGGGCCACTTCTCAAATATCCTTAACGCCCTGTGGCCCATCTTACTACCAATGATGGGGCCGGGCACTGAGGAAGGGTGCGTGGAAGAAGAGCCTGGGTTCGATGAGTTTGAACAAGCTGCATGGGGTGATCCCGGTGGATGTTGGAGTGCAAGCGAGGGGAGTATCTTTGGCCACAAAATGTGGGTGTTGCTCTAGTTCAGCTTCTCCTCAGGTTGAATCAATAGACCACCTATTTGGAGGAGGAGAGCTTGTTGTAAAGGTTTGGTCATTTTTCAGCAGATTTTTTTATATGAATTTATTGAGGGGTAGTCTATGCAGATGAGAGCAAATCAATGGTGGATGGAGGCGAAATCATCTGACTGCTTCAATCAACTAAGAGGCTTGATGCCTATTTTAATTTTGTGGAGATATGGCTGGAAAGGAATGGCAGCCGTTTTGATGGAGGAACAATGAATGCGGATAAGGTGGTGGAGAGACTTGAATGCGACGCATCTGTCCAACTATGCAGCAAGCCAATCTGTCAGGTTCTCGAATCAGAAGGCCCTTGAGGCAATGGGTATAAGAATGTCCCCGCTCCAAGCAGGTAAGTGGGCAATGGTTAGGTGTTTCAAACCGCCTCGAGCTTGGGTTAAGATTAACGTGGATGGGTCAGCGCGGGCTAATCCAAGGCAATCGGGTGGTGCAGGGGTGTGTAGAGACGAAAGAGGGAGCTTTATTTTTGCATTTTTGAATGAGTATGGGATGGGCTCAAATGTCAGAGTAGAGGCTCGAGCGATTATAGAGGGGTTTAACCTCTGTGTGGAGAAAGGCTTTCAGAAAGTATGGGTAGAAAGTGACTCGAAAGTGGTGGTAGGTACCCTTATAAAAGGAGGTGAAGCATCGTGGAACTGGTGGTATTGGCGATCCCGCTTCGAAGAGCAGAAGAAGAGGGCGGAGGTAAGGGTTTCCTTTATCTCGAGAGAGGCCAACGAGGTTGTGGATGGGCTGGCGAAATGGGGAAGCTGGTCAAATTTTAAGAGGATTTTGGTAGATTTAGAGAGCATTCCACCAATGATCAAGGGCTCCCTGGTCCCTGATAAAACAGGGTTGGGCGTTGTTAGGGAAGGCTAGCATTTGGGGTTTAGAGTTCCGATGTTGGGTAGTCCCCGTCGGTGTTGGCTGGGGCTACCCGAATTGTAATATTTGGCTGGTGTGAATAAAATTTTGATTGTTTGCTAAAAAGAAAAAGAAAAAAAAAAGAAAAAAAGAGAGGGAGAAGCAGAGGGAACCGAACGGTTGGCTGAGGACTGTGGCGAGTCCCTAGTCATGAGGTGTTTATGCTACACTCTAAGGAAGGAGGTGTATCCCCAGCACCACAATATCTTCCATACATGTTGCACCTTGAATGGGAAGGTTTGTGATGTCATCATCGACTGTGGGAGTAGCGAGAACAATATTGTGTCCAAGGTTATGGTGGACAAGCTACACTTACCGATAACAAAACATCTAGCCTCGTACTCCATCGGTTGGATTAAGAAGGTCAACAATACGAATGTAACTAAACAATGTTTGATTTTCTTTTCCATTGGTAGGAGTTACAAAGATAGCATGCTATGCGATGTGGAGGCCTGTGATATGCTTCTTGGTCGATTGTGGCAGTCGGACCGAGATGCAACCCTTTGGGGACGAGACATCATGTATATGTTCGTTAAGGATGGACGAAAGATGGTGGTAGCGCTCCTAGGGCACCGAAGGCCCGCCCTGAGACTTTTAAAGTGGAGGGGAGTTCTCTCCTTGCCATATGAGAATTCGTAGAAGAGTCGAAAGAGATGGGCGATGTTTATGCCTCGATGGTGAAAGGGGAAGGGCTAGAGGGCACGAACATACCTCTAACTTTTGGACCGTTACTAAATGATTTCTAGGATATCTGGCCCGAATATCTTCCCAATGGTTTTCCACCGATGAGAGATATTCAGTACCATATCGATCTCATCCCTGGGGCTAGTTTGATCGATCGGTCACATTATCGGTTGAGCCCGAAAGAGTGTGAAATTTTCCAAAGACAGGTTGAAGAGTTGATGAAGAAAGGACTCTTAAGGGCGAGTATGAATCCTTGTACAGTACCGACCTTACTGACGCCAAAGAAAGATAATAGCTGGCGTATGTGCGTTGATAGCTAGGTGATCAACAAGATTACCATCAAGTACAAGTTTCTAATACCCCGACTGGATGATATGCTTGATATGTTAGAGGGTTCTAAAGTGTTTTACAAACTTGATTTGTAAAGCGGGTACCATCAGATTCGCATTCGACCCGGAGACAAGTGGAAAACGACTTTCAAAATTAAGGAACTCTATGAATGGCTCGTTATGCCATTTGGACTATCAAATGCATCAAGTATGTTCATGCACCTCTTGAACCAAGTGCTAAAACTGTTCATAGGTAGATTCGTGGTAGTGTACTTTGATGATATCTTGATTTACAACTAAGACGAATATGAACATAGGGGGCACCTCAAACAACTTGTATAGGTGTTACAAGATAATAAGCTATACGTGAACTTGAAAAAGTGTAGTTTCCTGACTGATCACTTGTTATTTTTGGGATTTGTGGTGTCATCCACGGGCATTCGAGTTGATGAAGAAAAGGTTAAGTCCATTAATGAGTGGCTTATACCGAATAATTAATATCCACGAAATGAGTAGGTTCCATGGGCTGGCGACTTTGTACCATCGATTTTTAAGAAATTTCAACACCAATGTCGCACCCATCACATATTGTATGAAGAAGGATAAATTCTAGTGGACGAATGAAGCAGATAAAAGCATCGCAGAAATCAAACAACGGTTATCATCCACCCTTGTTTTGGCCCTACCGAACTTTGATAAAATTTTCAAAGTGGACTGCGATGCATCCTTTGTGGGGATTGGAACAGTTTTATCGCAAGAAGGCAAGCCCGTAGCCTTTTACAACAGAAGCTTAGTGAAGCCAGAAAGAAGTGGTCCACGTACAAGATCGAGTTGTACGCAGTGGTACAAGCCCTCCGTCATTGGCAACACTACCTCATTCAGAGGGAGTTCGTCCTTTTCATCAACCACCAAGCTTTAAAATTTATTAATAGCTAAACTAACATAAACTGTGTACATGCTAGATGGATCTCATTTTTGTAGGAGTTTAAGTTCATGCTGAAGCATAAGTCTGGTAAGCATAATAAGGTTGTGGATGCATTGAGCCACCAAGCCACCCTTCTCGTCTCCATGACCAATGAGGTTGTTGGTTTTAACTGCCTCAAGGACTTTGAGGAAGAATGACAGCGAAGTAAAGAAGGCTATCCAGGCGACTTACACATTCATGATGAATTCTTGTTCTATGAGAATCGTTTGAACATCCCACAAAGCTCATTGCATGACAAAATCATACTTGAGCTCCATGGTGGTGACCTTAAAGGCTACTTGGGTCATGATAAGGTGACGGCCCTAGTGGATGACCATTACTTTTGTCCTCACTAAGGCCATGATGTAGGGAGGGTGGTTCAGCAGTGCCATGTATGTCAATCCTCTAGGGTCACTCTCAAAACACAAGATTCTTCAACTCATTGCCTGTCCCTGAAGGCTCTTGGGAGAACATCTCTATAGATTTTATCTTGGGTCTCCCGCGAACACAACGCGGCATGGACTCCGTGTTCGTGGTGGTAGACAGGTTTTCGAAGATGGCTCACTTTATTCCCTATAAAAAAATGTAGTTATAATGTGAGAGAGACGGTGATCCTCACCATATCTACGCCTGTGCCAGATGGGTGATAAACAGGACCCAAAAATTGTACCTGTGGCTAACATTGTCTCAATTTAAACTGTGCAAATGGGAGGACTGTAAATCGCGCTCCAAAGTCAGATCTTTAACCAATCTTAAACGGTCCAAATGGCATGACTGAGATTTTTTTTTTTTTTTTTACTGCCTGGACAGATCAAAAGTCAGAACGCCCATCTTAAGTTCTGTAAGATTTGAGCTTTTCATCAGGTGGGCGACACTGGTTAGAACTTCCAGATGAAAAAAAAAAATCAAGCTATTTCACTCATAAGGTGGGTCACACTGTAAGAAAGAATTGGACATCTACAGCAACTTCTTTCTAGCCATCCATTTGTTTTGTACTATGGCCCACCCGAGTATAGAAATGGCCTAATCTCTAGGCCTGTAGACCTAAACAGCCTGGACAACCTAATGGGATGCTTGGATCTTGACCATGTGTTCCATGTTGGCACGTGGGTGGAGTTTGGAAACCTTGGATTTGCAAAAGACCATAAATCAACAAAAGATAACTAGTAAGAGAGATCATCTTACTTGCATAGATGAATGAAAGAAAAGAACAAGGCAGCTCTCATATACTCTACCTCTAGGGTTCCCTAGAGAAGCCTTTGAGGGAGAGTGAATGATAGATGCCTTGGAAGAAAACAATCTTTCACACCCTTCCTTCTACCGTCCCCCTCCACCTTGCATGCTAATACCAAATAGAGTCAGCCATTTATATAGGCCTATGAATGTGGGGACCTTGAAATCTTTGTTCGCTTTAGCATAGATATATAACATGTTGTAAAGAATAAGTTCCTCTTGTTTGCAAATTGGGATTCTTCCATAATCTCAATAGAATGTTTTTTCTAAGATAATATCCTATGGCATATGGTCATGAGCCCAAAATTTCAAAATCCATATCATAATAAATACAAACATTTTTTTTTTTTTTACATACACACATCCGCAACTGGCTGTAAATGAACATTTTTTTTATTTTTTGTTATTTTTTTATATATACACACACCATCCAGATCTCTTCGATCGGCATATCCCAAATACAGAGCATATATATATATATATATATATATATAAACATTTTTCTTCTGTTGAAACATTACGTGGGTTTTGTGTCTAATATCAGGAAGTCAATGGTAACATGATAGTTAGCTATAAAGCATTTTGGATTCTTCGGATAAAGTAATTCATCTAGAGGCATCGATTCAATTCCATCGATGCTGCCGCGTTCCAGCTAGCACCTTTCGCTACACTGATGAGTGCATTGACACTAGTTTATTAATGGTAATCATAGTTTATTACTATATTTTTACATCAATTGCTCCTTAGCAATCAACATATATAGAAATATAAAAAGAACTCATATTTTGGATTATTCATTGGGGGGAACGTGTTATCTTATACGGTTCTGTTTAATTGATTTTAGGGAAGATCTCATGTAGGAAGGTGTGATGGCTTTGCAATCTCAATTTCATATCAAATTTGTAATGAGTTTGTGGGAGGAGATCCAATCCATCTATAGGGATATAATTCTCTGTCCTCTGACTTTCTATACCGTCCACATGGCATGTGTGCAGGACATTTCGAACTATTGTTCCCTCTCGTAAGGTTCCATAAATAGACCATATTACAAAAATCACAATAACCAGACAATTGTGACCATGGAAAGTGCCATAAAGAAGCCACTAATGGAGATTCAGTGATTTTTGTATACTACGTTTTTAAATGATTAGGATTGCCCAACCAGTGTATCTTTTTCGTCTATCACCCAATATTCATGGTTGTCCGCAATGAATGAATGGTCGGCAGATGGGAAAATGTATCCTCCTTGGTGGACTGGATCTTATCTTATGTTTGGTTAGAAAATGACAATGAAATGGGCCATGGCTCTCGAGCAGGAGGATTAGGCAAGGTTGGAGTGGTTGACCCTTTGCCAAGCTTAAGAGTTACCTTCCATCCACATTGAGGGAATAAAGTATACTAAGAATAATCAGGCCTGTAAACAAATTGTCATTTCTCCTTTGACATTGAAAAGGAGAGCATGATTTGGGAATCTCTCTCAGTCTCTCTCTCGTCCTTTCTAGAGCCCAGTCGCATGTGCCAGGATGATAGGAGTTGTGTGAGATCCACCGGGTTCATCTGGTGGGCCTTAACTGATAATTTGCCTCGCACAAATCAGATCGATGTGCTAATCAGTGTGTGGCAAAAAATGGACAGATGAAATAATAGACTAATTTTTCACATTTAAATTAATGTACAAGAAGGGCCAAGCTAATAAGCAGATCTGCCTCACTTTCTTTCCAGGGACACTCTTGAAGCCCAGTTGAACGGTCAGGATCATATACATGCATTTGTTCATGAGCTGCACAATTGATAGTAGGGTCCATGTCCTTATTTAATTTATTGAACAAACCAAAGTTTTTTTTTTTTTATTTTTTATTTTAAGAGGAAGATGGGAGCACAGTATCTATAACTTTGTTGATTTTGCATAGATGTTATTAAAGAATTCAGACAGTCTCCATGAATACCACACCTAAACAGTACAAAATATACACTGCAAATATGAAAAATAGGCTTGAGCTTACAAAGCAGGCCCGAAACAGGGTCACATCTGGACAAAGTAATATTAAGTACATCTGGGCAGGTGGACCAGACATGAGGACTCTCAAGCAGTGTCCGGTGGGCCACCTTATCTTGGTGGGTATATAGGAGGGTCCACCGTGCATCCCACATTGTTCCAATATGGGACGAGGATTATGTGGTGACTCTGCCCCCACCGACCGCCTTGGAGGGAGGACTTTGCGTGTCCCATTATGATGTATGTGTTTTTTTTTATCTATTATTCCCAATATACTCTTTTATGTAAGCTGTAAATGGGTTAGGGTTGGCCACGCAAAATCAAAATTTTGAATAAGTTCAACCAGAACAGTTCAAAATCTGGGTCAATGCCAACCCCAGGCCTAGCCCGTTGACTGCGCTACCATTCTCTAGTGTTTTTCCTTTCCTTCTCTCTTTAAGGGCGTTTGGCCCATCCTCATATTCACAGTCAATGTAGGGTCAACCTGTGATGTGGACTATTCATTATGTGGGCCCCACCTTTGATGTGGATGTTCATCATGCTGGACCTACCTTGGATGTGAGCCATTCATCGTTAGGGGCTGACCTTTAGCAGTGTGCACCATCGATTATGTAGGGCCCACGTTTGATGTTGGTCAGCCATTATGTGGGGTCCACCATCAATGTTATTGTCTAACATGTGGGGCTCACCTTCAACATCCACTACCCGTCTTGTGGACCGTTCATCAGGGGGGTCCCACCTTTAGTGTGTACCATGGATTATGTAGGGCCCACCTTTGATGTTGGTCAACCATTATGTGGGGTCCACCATCAATGTTATTGTCCATCATGTGGGGCTCACCTTCAATATTCACTACCCATCTTGTGGACCGTTCATCATGGGGGGCCCCACCTTTGATGTGGACCTTCCATCATGTGGGCCCCACCTCCGATGTGGGTGGGCCACTCTTCATTAGGGCTGACCTTTGATGTGGACCATCCATCATATGGGGCCCACCTTGATGTGGGTCATCCATTTTGTGAAGCCGACCTTTGATGTGGACCGTCCCTAATGCGGGCCTCACCTTTAATATGGGACGTCCATCATGTGGGCCCACCTTCAATGTGGGCCATCCATCACACGGGGCTGGCCTTGGATGTAGGCCATACATCATTAAGGGCCGACCTTTGATGTGGATTGTCTATCATGTAAGGCCCACCTTGATGTGGGCCATCCATTGTGTGGGGCCCTGCTTCAATGTCTAGTGCTCATCATGTAGAGCCCAATTTTGATGTGGACCATCCATTATGTCAACCCATGCTAATATGGGGTCATCCATCATGTGGGACCCACCTTTGATGTGTTGTCCATCACATGGGCCACACCTTCATTGTGGACAATCCTTTATGCGAGGCCTCCTTTGACATGGACCTTGAGAGAGAGCCTCCTTAGACATAGACCATGAGAGAGGTAAGTAGAAAAGTAGCACATCAAAGAAAAAAATAAAAATAAAACAAAAATACTAAGATGAGTAGCTTTTTACACTTTAGTTACTTTTACAATGAGACGTACCAAACTTTCGTGCAAAAAGTAACTTAATAACTTGAGATAATTTAAAAAGTAACTTATTAAGTTACTTTTTCTACTTACAGCAGTAGATAAGTAGCTTATTTCAAATAAGTACGTTTGGTTTATGATAATTAATAAACAACGTTTTTACTTAAAACTACCTAATCACTTCAACTAATATTTTTAGCTTTTTTACTTTTTCACAAGTTGCTGAAGAGAGGAATAGGAGAGGTGAAAGAGAGGAAAATGATAAGCTCATTGTTTACCATCAAGGCAAGCTCCACATGGATGGAGAGTGTTGGTGTCCACGGTGGGTGCATGTGATGGCGGTGATATTGAAGGTGAGCCCCACATAATGGCTAATAACATTGACAGTTGACCCTACTTGATAGATGACCAACATTAAAGGCAAGCCCTACATAATGAATGGTGCACATCAAAGGCCAGGCCATATGATGAATTGCCCACATCCAAGGTGGGCCCTGTGTGATGGATGGCCCACACAATGAATGATCCACATCAAAGGTTGGTTCCACATTAAAGGTGGGGCCCACATGATGGACAGTCCACATCAAAGGTGGACTCCACATGATGAGCAATTAATAATGGTGGGCTCCACATGATGGATGATCCACATCAAGGTTGTCCCCACATGATGGACGATCCACATCAAAGGTCGGGCTAATGAGAATGCCCATATCCAAAGCAGGCTCCGCATGATGGACAACCCACATGGGAGGTGGAACCAAATGATGGATGGTCCACATGATCAAAGGTGGACACCATATGATGGGTGGCAGATATTGAAGATGGGCCCCACATGATGGAAAATAATATTGATGGTGGGCCACATATGATGGATGGCCAACATCAAAGGTGGGCCCTACCTAATGAATGGTGCACATTAAAGATCGGACCCTAATGGTATATGGCCCACATCCAAGGTGGGTCCCACATGATGTATGGCCCACATTAGTGGGACTACATAATGAACTATCCACATTAAAGGTTGGCCCCACATGATGGACAATGGATGTAAGAGGGACCAAATAGACTTGAGGGATGATTACTTATGATGTTGGAAACCAAACATGCTTAATTTTCTACTTTTTGGATGATAACTATGTTATTTGCCAAACATGCTTATCTGCTAACTAAGTAGAAACCAAGATAAGTTACTTATCAAATAAGTTTCTTATCTTAAGTAACTTACAATCCAAATGGGCCCTAAATGATTTGAGAAATATGCATGAGCTTGAGTACACCTGCTTAGGAACTCATACCTTCACATACATGCAAGATCCGACAAGTAGACAACACAATGTAGGTCTTTTGGGCCGGAAAATAGAAAAGATTTAGCCAATGGTTTGATTTTCACTCTTGTGTATGGCTGAGAATATTGTATCAAAGTATATGATAGAAAAGCTGCAACTAGAGACAGAAAAGCACCCCTCTCCGTACATGATTAGATGGATCAAGGAGGTTGGTGAGGCAAAGGTAACTGAACGACGTCATATTCCTTTTTCCATTGGTAAAAATTATAAGGACGAAGTAATGTGTGATGTGGTAGATATGGAAGCTTATCATATGTTACTTGGTCGACTATGGAAATACGATCATTTTTTTTCTTTTTTTTCTTTTTTTAAACAAAGAAACCTTATATTGCTCTAACAAAAGGCCAATTACAATTCGGGCAGATCCTTGCTACAAAAGACTCAAGGAACCCGCCTATCTTATACCCCCACCCACTAAGCAACTCTTTCCCTAATAGCCCCAACCCCACTCGATCCTGGCACAAACTACTATTAACAAACAGGAGGAAGAGGCGCCCAAAGCAACCTCTGCAAACCCCTAACATAAACCACAAACGAAGAGAGGAAACACCAAACAAGGAGGGAGCAACCATGGAAATACAATCATGATGTCACACATAGAGGTCGGGATAATATGTACATCTTTGTCAAATATGAAAAACAATTTATACTCGCCCCTATGGACCCAGATAAACAATTCAAAACTTTTAAAGTGGAGGGGAAGTCTTCCGTAACTGTCTAGGATTTCGCAAAGGAATCTGATGATGGTGCATTGGATCCGGACGGGTGCAATGAAGAATCATATCAGGTGTCTGAAGTAATGCCTAGAGATAGTGGGCCTCAAGAAGATCGGGCATGTTTTGAGTTGGAGGATGCTGAACCGTCTCCTGTAGAGGTGCTTCCTTCGATCGAGCAGGAGGAATCAGTTGTAGAGAACGAGTAGGTGGTCAATCAGATCCCTACTGCAGATTTGGTGCTGCCACAAATAGATGATAAGGACATTGATCTGAATGATGATCCAAGTTCAAATAACCTCACTACTTAAATTTTCATACCTATAACGATTGAGGGCGGTGAAATCAAGACATGAATGATCGAGGCCTTAATCGAGCAAGCATTAGATGTGGATTCCCTGTATAATGCTGAAGATGTAGTACCAGGATTGTCAGCTTTCACAATTATTGTGTTTGATCCTTCTCCAACGTGCAAGGAAAAAGTGAGTAAACAAAGGTGTCCAAAGTTGAGAGTGCATCATGGCTCGATATTAACACATAACTCGAGGATGAGTTATTTTGAAGTGGAAGGTTCTGATGTTGGATAGGAACCCTCTGATGAAGGGCATGGATCAAGCTCATTCCTATCGCATATGGATTGGAAAAAAATTAAAGAAAAGTCGATAAATTGACAATTTTTGCATGGATGGACCAAAAGAACGCAAATCGTAAATCGGCCATAACTTTTTTATCCAAGAGGAGTTACGGGACGCACAACATATGGATTCCTATTGAAATTTCGTTTTGGGTTGAACCGACTTACTTTGTGTTTGTCCATTTTTTTTCAGAAAATGCGCGTTTACAGTTGAAAAATGGGATTTTGAGGAAAAAAATTACTATTTTTAGTAATTTTGATTTTTAGTGTGTTTCCTTCTTTTTAGAGTTTTTGTTTATTTAGGAGTTTCTATTTTTATTGAATAATGACTTTTAGAAAAACTCTATTTAGTAGTAGTATTTAATTAGAATTTTACTATTTTTAGTAACTTTCTATTTTGAAAAACTTAATTATTTTTAGTAAGTACGAATTAGGATTTGTTTAAGGACATATAGGGCTATTAAATTCATTTTCAATATTAATTCTTATTATTATTCAATAAAATTTTGATTTTTAACAATTTTCTCTCGTGGATTCAAGAAAGTCTGATTGAGGAGTCCCGAAAGCCTTGTGGATTCAATGTAGTTATCCCATAAAGAAGACTGTGATCGACCCCCTTAATTTTTTTAGTAACTTCTTTTTACACTCAAACCTCTCACACACCAACATGGTTACACCACAACGGCTTTTTCATATACTGTACAATGGGTACTCCAACCCATGACTCTGGTGTTAAAACTCTTGTGAGTCTATTGAGGCATGAATAACTGAATAACTAATTGCACAATGGAAAATAATTACATATATAATAAAGCTTGTTTTACAAGGACCTGTGTTAATAATGTTTTTACATGTGTGTCAACAAATGTGTTATCCGTTATACAAATGTTTTTACATGGTCATCGAATCATTTTATACATGCGTGTTAATAATGGTTTGATGGGCCGCACAAAGTTTAACAGAACCATTTGATCAAAGTCAATATTTTACCTTTTCACCATCCAAAGCAGGCTAAACTAGTTGAATGGTCTCGATCCGAGTACATCATATTCCTTCAACACGTTTCATGGAGAGATGGTTGTTGCGTACTTGGGTTTCTTGGGCTATACAACATATACCGAAATCATATTGTGTACTAAGTAACCCAGTTACACTTTTATCATATTGAATCAACCCTGTTGGGCCCACCATGAATGTATGTGGTTTATCCACGCCGTCCATCCATTTTCCCAACTTATTTAAGGGGCTGAGCCCATAATTGAAGCATATCCAAGCTCAAGTGGACCACACCACATGAAACGTGGGAATAATGATTTCCAACAATGAAACCTTCCGAAGGCTCACACTGATGTTTATTTGTCATCCAACTTGTTCAGAAGATAAAAAAGACATGGATGAAGGGAAAACACAAATATCAGCTTGATCCAAAACTCATGTGGCCCCAAGAATTTTTGACCAGTAGATGTTCAATTCACATTGTTTCCTATGGTGTGTTCCATTTAAACTTTGGATATGATTCATTTTTGGGCTCAAGCCCTAAAATTATCTGGTAAAATAGATGGACAGAGTGGATAAAATACATAAATCATGGTGGGCCCCACAGAACTTACTCGTGTGCTTTGTATTGGTGTGATCCTTGTCCAAAGCAGATTGCTTGGTGCTCTTGGTGCTGTGGGGCCAACATGATGTATTTGTGCTCTATCCATGTCGTCCATTCATTTTAAGAGCTCATTTTAGGGCATGAGTCTAAAATGAAGCAAATCCAAAGCTCAAGTGGACCACACCACAGGAAACATTGGTGATTGAATGCCACTGTTAAACACTTCTTGGGAAACAAAAGTTTTAGATCAAGTTGATATTTGTGTTTTTCCTTTATCTAGCCCTGGGTGATCTTTTATTTATTTTTATTTTTTTTAAACACACACCCTCACACCAACACATGGTCGAACCTTAGTGTTGAAACTCTTGTGAGTCAACCACTAAGCCATGAGTTGGATGGCAAATAAGCATCATGGTGGGTCCTTGGAAGGTTTCAACTATGGGCATCATTATCGCGCTGTTTCCTGTGGGGGTTCCACTTGACCTTGGAATTTGTCTTATTTTTTGGCTCATGCTCTAAAATGTAGTGCTGATGGACACTGTAGATATAAAACAAATACACCACGGTGAACCCCACGGTGCCCTAGTGGTATAATCATCAGGAAATCCTCTTCCCTTATTGTCAAATTGAAATGTCGGATTGACATTCTTGCCTGCTAGCCCAGCTAGCTGGAAGATGCCTAGGAGTTTCAACAGCAGGTCTCAGGTTGTGGGTGGGTGCATCGTATGACTAACAGTGTGGGTGTGTTGCCCAACTAACATACTTGAGATGTCTGGAGCAGATCTGATGTAGAACGGGTCACTGATTATTTCATGGCCCAGGTGGATCAAAAGCAGATCGGTCAAAGTTGAAAGTGATCCGGACCGTCAGGACCGTAAACCGGCCGTATCTCGCAATCCAGAATGAGTTTTGGGACATGTAATATATCAATTTAGGGTAAATCGAGCTACTTTAGCCAACCAACCCCGCTACGCTGGGTTGCCCAGGCCGAAATCGTGAAATTCGACTGTATCGATGGTCATTAGGCTAGTTTATTTTCAGTTTTACTTTTTTATAGTAAGTTTTAATTCGATCATAACTTGGGATCTGTAGGGCTTTAGAGTTAGTGCCCAAGATGAACAGGGCTTAGAATATTTAGTAGAACAACATGGTTGAGGTCGTTTGATAACTTTCTATTTTTGGCCGAAAACCAAGAGTTCTAGTAGGATTGAATGAATTCTATAAATAGTAAGTTGCGTTTTCTAGGAGTTTAAGTTGGAGTTGGAGTCTGATACTTTACCTAAGGTTTAGTTTTCTATTTATATGCATTGTAATTTCGTTTTTATTCATTCAATTATCAATAAAAAAATTATTCGGAATTAATTTCCTCTTTTTATCTTTTATTTCTTCTCATGGATTCGAAAAAACACTCGGTTAGGGAGACGGTGATCGACCTACAACGTCCTCCCTGCATCAAGATCTGACGGTTTATAAATTTGATTTAACATATTTGAACCATCATACACGTTAGATAAGTCCTATCAGTCAATTTTCTTCAATTTCCTGTACTAATAAAAAAAAGCTGTGACTATCTCATTGAAGTTTGATTTTTGGACCATCTTGCCGTCTAAAGTAGAGAAACAGGGCATCGCTTCTCTCTCGAACCAGGATGTGGATTTTCGGATTTCGTCAGGAAGTTCTTGAGCTGGGAACCTAGGTGGGACCCACCATGAATTTTGTGAGAAATCCACCCATCCATCCATTTTGTGAGCTCATTTTAGGACATGAAAACAAAAATAGATGGATCCCAGACCTAAAGTGGGCTGTACTAGAGGAAAAGATGGGTAGGGAAATTTCTACGGTTGAAACCTTCTTGGGTCCATAATGATGTTTATATGCCATCAATACGGTTCATAACGTCATTCACACTGGGATAAACTGAAAACAAAAATATTATCCTGATTCAAAACTTCTGTGGGCCCACGAATATTTCAACTGTGGACGTTCAATCCTCACACTTTCGGCCCACTTGAGTCTTGGATTCGGCTTATGTTTGGTCTCAAGTTCTAAATTGATCTCACAAAATGGATGAACGGAGTGGATTTCTCACAAACATCACAGTGGGCCCCACCTAGGTTCCCAGTGCAGGAGCTTACTGCAAGATGCTTTTGCAGGAAATCTGACCCAGATTAACTTTTCTAGATGGCGGAAGATTCACGGCATCGCCTCTCTCCCCCACACTTATTTTTAAATGCTTATTTCCACATTGGATGAAGACGAAATACAATTCTAGCCAACGGTCAACAACTAGGACTCCAATTCATAGTGAACCCTCCCTAGTGGTTGCTACGGGCGAAAGCTCTGTGGGCTCTATCATGATGTATGTTATCCTGTGCATTCATTTTGCCAGCTCATTTTAGGGGTAGATACAAATCTCGAACGGAACAGTGATGATTGAATGGGCGCTTGGGTGATCCCCGGATCCACCAGGTAGGTGGATCCCCAACTGTGGGGCCACTGTGATGTGTGTACCATAAATCTACATAGTCCATGCATTTTGAAAGTTCATTTTAAGACATGATACCAAAAATTAAGCACATCCAGATCTTAGGCGGACCATACCACATGAAACAGTAATGATTAAATCCCCACCATTAAAAACTTCATGGGGGCCACTGGAATGTTTATTTTCCATCCATCCTGTTTAAAAGGTCAAAAATACGTGGATGAAGAAAATGCACAAATATCATATTGATCCAAAATGTTTGTGGCCCATGAGAAGTTTTTAATGATTGAATACCACTGTTTACTGTATTATAGTCCACCTGAGATTTGTATTTACTTTATTTTCTGTATCATGCTTTAAAATATGTTTTCAAAATGGATGGACGGCGTGGATGTAAGACACACACATCACACAGTGAACTCAACGGTCAAGGATCTACCCACTTCGGTGGATCCGGGGCTCGATGCTGGAGCGGTCAATACGGACCATTGACTTGTATTTCCTCTTCACTCCTGTCTTCATCCAATGTGGAAAGAAGTACAAGTCTACTAAACCATGGGCTAGTCTCCTCTAAGCATTGAAAAGTAAGTATGGCGGAGAAAGATGATGTCGTGTATCTTCTGCCATCTAGAAAAGTTAGTTCGGACCTAGATTTCTTGCGAAAGGCTTTCCCACGGAGTTCTTGCACGTGTGAACCTAGGTGGGGCCCACCATGGCCCTCGTGATATTTTTAAGAAATCCACTTTGTACATTAATTTTGTGAAATCAATTTAGGACTTAGAGACAAAAAATAAGCCAGATCCAAGACTCAAGTGGGCTGAAATTGTGAGGATTGAATGTTGACAGTTGAATTCGCAGGGCCACAAAAATTTTAAATCAGGATAATATTTTTGTTTTTGAATGACGTTATGAACCGTATTGATGGCATATAAACATCACTGTCGGACGCTAGGAAGGTTTCAAAGGTGGAGATTTCCCTACCCATCTTTTCCTTTAGTGCGGCCCACTCGAGTCTTGGATGGGGCTAAAATGAACTCACAACATGATCAATGACCAGCATAGTTAAAACACATACAACGTAGTGGAGCCCACAAAGCTTTTCCAAACCGTTCATCCGGTGGATACTAAGGTGGATGGGCCACGGATAAAAGTTAATACTGATTGGACACCATAGTCAGCTAATGAATGGATTTTTTTTCTGTTAGGTGTAGACTATTTATTGTTTTCGACCATACTTCTGGATGCCAGTAATTGGACGGTAAGAACCATTGACTAGCATGATTCCTAGATCGTGGGCTATCCATGGCAGTGCTCAAAAGATGTGTGGTTCAGATGATTAGGTCATGCAGTTTTGTGGTCCATATCCAACGTTTTACAATCTATCATGATGTATGTTATCCTGTGCATTCATTTTGCCAGCTCATTTTAAGGGTAGATACAAATCTCGAATGGAACAGTGATGATTGAATGGGCGCTTGGGTGATCCCCGGATCCACCAGGTAGGTGGCTCCCCAACTGTGGGGCCACTGTGATGTGTGTACCATAAATCTACATAGTCCATGTATTTTGAAAGTTCATTTTAAGACATGATACCAAAAATTAAGCACATCCAGATCTTAGGTGGACCATACCACATGAAACAGTAATGATTGAATCCCCACCATTAAAAACTTTATGGGGGCCACTGGAATGTTTATTTTCCATCCAACTTGTTTAAAAGGTCAAAAATATATCGATGAAGAAAATACACAAATATCATATTGATCCAAAATGTTTGTGGCCCATGAGAAGTTTTTAATGATTGAGTACCACTGTTTTCTGTATTATAGTCCACCTGAGATTTGTATTTACTTTATTTTCTGTATCATGCTTTAAAATATGTTTTCAAAATGGATAGACGGCGTGGATGTAAGACACACACATCACACAGTGAACTCAACGGTCAAGGATTTACCCACCTCGGTGGATCCGGGACTCGATGCTGGAGGGGTCAATATGGACCATTGACTTGTACTTCCTCTTCACTCCTGTCTTCATCCAATGTGGAAAGAAGTACAAGTCTACTAAACCATGGGCTAGTCTCCTCTAAGCATTGAAAAATAAGTATGGCGGAAAAAGACAATGTCGTGTATCTTCTGCCATCTAGAAAAGTTAGTTCGGACCTAGATTTCTTGCGAAATGCTTTCCCACGAAGTTCCTGCACTTGGAAACCTAGGTGGGGCCCACCATGGCCACCGTGATATTTTTAAGAAATCCACTTTGTACATTAATTTTGTGAAATCAATTTAGGACTTAGAGACCAAAAATAAGCCATATCCAAGACTCAAGTGGGCTGAAATTGTGAGGATTGAATGTTGACAGTTGAATTCGCAGGGCCACGAAAGTTTTGAATCAAGATAATATTTTTGTTTTTGAATGACGTTATGAACCGTATTGATGGCATATAAACATCACTGTCGGACGCTAGGAAGGTTTCAAAGGTGGAGATTTCCCTACCCATCTTTTTCTTTAGTGCGGCCTACTCGAGTCTCGGATGGGGCCTCGGATGGGGCTAAAATGAACTCACAACATGATCAATGACCAGCATAGTTAAAACACATACAACGTAGTGGAGCCCACAAAGCTTTTCCAAACCGTTCATCTGGTGGATACTAAGGTACGTGGATGGGCCACGGATAAAAGTTAATACTGATTGGACACCATAGTCAGCGAATGAATGGATTTTTTTCCGTTGGGTGTAGACTATTTATTGTTTTCGACCATACTTCTGGATGCCAGTAATTGGACGGTAAGAACCATTGACTAGCATGATTCCTTAGATCATGGGCTATCCATGGCAGTGCTCAAAAGATGTGTGGTTCAGATGATTAGGTCATGCAGATTTGTGGTCCATATCCAACGTTTTACAATCTATTCTGAACAAGGAGCTCAATCTTGCTTATTTGTAACATTGGGTTCTGTATGTCTCATCAAACCGTTGGGTACGATAGACCCATCGCGTACCTGACACCTCGTTAGATTGACACAAACTGATAGCAGGCCCCATGCAAATGGGAAGCGGATTGGCTGGTGTACCGCACACCAGCAAAGTCTCTGGTGTAGTGATGACATCAAGTTTTGTGGGTCCCACCATGAGGTACGTGTTATATCCCAACCGTCCGTCCATTTTTTGAGATTATTATAAGGCTTGAGCCAAAAAATAAGACAGATCCAAAGCTCCAGTGGACCACACTGCAGAAAGCAGTGGGAGATTGAACGTATGCCATTGATGAAACCTTCTTGGAGTCCCAGAAGTTTTGGATCAATCTTATATTTGTTTTTACCCTTCATCCAGGTCCGTGTGACCTTATGAACAGTTTGGATGGAAAATAAACATCATGGTGGGCCCTAGGTATGTTTTAACGGTGAGAATCATTGTCCCAATTGCCTTTTGTGGTGTGACCCACTTGAGTTTTGGATATGACTCATTTTAAGGATCATGCCCTAAAATGATCTCTCCAAATGTATGGATGGTGTGGATATACTAAATACATCATTGTGGAGCCCAGAAAGCCTTAATCTTTCTTGGACCATTTGTACAATCATAGTACCCACACTTCCATGCAAATGGAGGAAGCGGAAGATCAAGGTTTCATGTGCCCCACAATGATATATTTAATAAATCACACCGTCCATACATTTGGCAAGATTATTTTAGGGTATTACCCAAAAAATGAGTCATATCCAAAGCTCTAGTGGACCACACCACAAAAGGAAGTAGGGAAATCATTCTCACCATTAAAACCTTCCCAGGGCCCACCATGATGTTTATTTTCCATCCAAACCGTTAATAAGGTCACACAGACCTGGATGAAGGGTAAAAAATAAAATATTAGAGTGATCCAAAACTTCTATGACCCCCAAGAAGGTTTGAATGACATATGTTCAATCTCCATGCTTTCTTCACATGTGGTCCGCTTGAGATTTGGATCCATCTCATTTTTGTTTTAAGCATTACAACGACCACGAAAAATGAGCAGACAGTTTGGATATAACACATACCTCTTGGTGGGGCCCATAGAACTTGCTAACTTCAATAAACCAGCCAAGTCGGTGGCGTAGGGTTCACGGGCCAATCCGCTTTCGTTGGAAGTGGATTGGTTGGTGTACCGCACGCCAGCAACCCCGCTAATGTAGGTACATAGTGCAGAAGAGCTCGACAGTCTTGGAGCCCATAATGGTAGGAACGATGAAAAGGAGATCAAAGTTCCGTGGGCCCACCATGATGTATTTACTATATCTACACCGTCCATCCATCTGGCGAGATCATTTTAGGGCATTTTTAAAAAAATGAGTCATATCCAACACTCAAGTGGACCACATCACGAATAGCAATGGGTCTATGATTCCCACCATTAAAACATTCGGTAGTGCTCACCATAATGTTTTTTTCTCCATCCAATCATCTCATAAGGTCACACAAACCGGGTTGAAGAGGAAAACAAATATCAGATTGATAAAAAACTTCTGTGACCCCTAAGAATGTTTCGGTGGTAGACGTTCAATCTCCCACTCCCACTGCTTTCTTTAGTGTGGTCCATTTGATGTTTGGATGTCTTATTTTTGAGCTCAACCCTTGCAATAATCTTGGCAAATGAACAGACATTTTGGTTATAACACGTACCTCATGGTGGGGCCCACAGAACTTGGTGAGGTCAACACATTCGGTACACTAGCCAATCCACATCTGGTCAGGTCAGGGTAACACCCAGATCGGTCAGGCCGTGACCGCGGGGCTTACCTTGATGTATGTGTTGTATATCCACCCAGGTACTGTTCATACGAGAACCTAGAGCGGGCAAGACCGAGTCCAACTTCAATTAAGTGCATAGAAGACCGAGGGATGCTTCCTCTGCCATGATGCAGCACAAAAGAAAGACCACCCTTCCTCTGGCTCGGAAGACAAGGTTTCGGAAGCCAGAACCTAGAGCAAGCTAGGTAGCCCTAGTTTAGAACTATGTTGTACATCTATTTTGGCTGCTCATTTTAGGGCATGAGCTCAAAACTGAAGCAGGTCCAAATCACAGGTGGACCACACCACAGAAAACAGTGGTGATTGAAATACTTCTTGTGGGCCGCAAAAGTTTTCGATCAACATAAAATTTGCGTTTTCCATTCATCCAGTTTGTTTGACCCTATTAAAATATTGGATGGCAAATACACATTACGTTGTGCCTAGGTAGTTTTTAATGGTGAGAGTTCAATACCCTCTACCTAGTCTACTTGAGACTTAGATCTGACTCACTTTGTACTCACACAATATAAATGATCTCAACCAAATAGATGGGTGGCGTGTATGAAACTCATACGCCACAGTGGGACCCACATAGCCCTTTCCTGGACAGAGAAGGTCAAGGCGGGGCAGGACGCAATCTGCTGCCACTGTAGACCCAAAGGTCATCTGTTTCCATAAGCCCCACAGGACTCCGCGTCTGTGGAGTAGTTTGGGACCTGTTTCAGGAGAAGAATTTTGCTACACCCACGTGTTAGCTACGCTGGTGTAGCAATGACCCCATGATGTGTATTTGTTGTATCTAGGCAGTCCATTCATTTGGCCATGTCATTTTAGGGAATGACACAAAAAATGAGGCAGATCCAAAGATTAAGCAGGCCTAGCGCAGAAAATGGTCAAGATTGAAAGCCAGCCATTAAAAACTTCTTGGGGCCACTTGAGCTTTGGATCTGTCTCATTTTTTATATCATGCCCTAAAATGATGTCGTCAAATGGAAATAGTCCAAATTGAATGCCAACCATTAAAAACTTCCTAGGCCCACTTGAGCTTCGGATCTGTCTCATTTTTTATATTATGCGCTAAAATGATCTCGTCAAATGGATGGACCACGTGGATACAACAAATATGTCATCGTGGGGCCATTGCTACACCCTGTGTAGCTAACTAACGCGTAGGTGTAGCAAAATTCTACTCTTGTTGATCAGTAATTAAAAAAAAAATGGCAATGGAAAACTTTTGGGACCCACAATAATCATCTAATCATCCCTTTCTTATGAGAATTCAAATATTCTGCTCATCTTTAACAGGACTTTTATGTTTGCTAACGCCTGATTGGTCCTGACAATGCAGTGCCGAGCTGAACCAATCAGATTGTCGGTAAACAGAAAAATCCTATTGAGGCCAAGCAGACGACATGGACTCTTCTTATAAATAGACACCTCAGGCTTTCCTGCATTTACAAACTCGATAATGGAGCTCCCTCCTATGAGCCTATGGGCATTTTGGTCATTTCTCCTTCTCTCTTCCTGCTTCTTCAGATCTGCCGCTAACTTCTCCAACGAGACAGATAAGCTTGCTTTGGTCCACTTGAAATATTTGATAACCGACGATCCTCTCCATTCCTTGAGCTCTTGGAACCATACTCTCCACTTCTGCCGCTGGCAAGGAGTCAGATGCGGTGCTCGCCGCCATCCTCAAAGGGTCACCGCCTTAGACCTCTCTCTCCAGAATGTTGCCGGCCGCATATCTCCCTACATAGGGAACCTCACCTTCCTCAGGTTAATCGATTTCTCAGACAACAGATTCCAAGGCCCAATTCCTGAAGAGATGGGCCGTTTGTTCCGCTTGCGGGATCTCCGTCTGGCCAACAACACATTCACCGGAGAAATTCTAACAAATCTGACCCACTGTTCAGAACTCCAAGTCCTTGATCTTTACGGGAATGGGCTCGCAGGGTGGATTCCAACTGAGCTTGGCTCTCTGTCCAAGCTCACCGAATTGTATCTTGGTCTCAACAGTCTTATAGGAAGCATCCCACCTTCACTTGGAAACCTTTCATCTCTCACTGACCTTTCTCTCGCAGAAAATAGTCTCGAGGGCTGCATCCCAGATGACCTGGCTCGGTTGGCAAGCTTAAAGGAGCTTGAGATTGCTGTTAATGAATTGTCAGGTACGATTCCTCCTCGGCTATATAATCTGTCCTCTATTAACGTTTTAGACGTGGGACATAACAGATTGCATGGAAATCTTCCTCCTAACTTAGGCCTCACTCTCCCTAATCTCCAAGAGTTTTATGCTGGACAAAACCAATTCACAGGACCTATTCCAGTTTCATTATCCAATGCTTCTGGACTTTTACTTATTCACCTTGGTAACAATAGCTTTAGCGGATCTGTGCCTCTGAATTTTGGAAACCTAAAGGATCTCTCAGAGTTATTTTTGCGGGGGAATGAATTTGGAATTGGGAAAGCTCGTGACTTGGGTTTTCTCGATTCTTTGACCAATTGCAGTAGCTTACAAATATTGGAGGTAAGCCATAATCATCTCAGTGGTGCATTGCCCAACTCCATAGCTAATCTTTCGACCCATCTGAGAAGACTACTGTTAGACAGTAACATGATATTCGGAAGCATCCCATCTGGGATTGAGAATCTTGTCGGCTTAACAGTGTTGATTATGGAGCATAACTTTTTAACAGGTACTATTCCCATCGGTGTTGGGAAGCTTAACAAGGTGGGGGAACTTTACTTAGATGCAAATGAATTATCAGGGCAAATTCCATCTTCCTTAGGCAACATCTCCGAATTCTCTGTACTCAGTTTATCTGAAAACAATCTATCGGGGAGTATACCTCCAAATCTTGGTAATTCCATAAACCTGCGATTCATATACCTCGACAGTAATAAGTTTAGCAGTAGCTTACCCAAAGAACTTTTCAGCTTTCCATCTTTGATTGAACTTTTCGTTGGAAATAACTCTTTTACCGATAGTCTGCCACTGGAAGCCGGTTACTTGAAAGCTCTTGGACGATTCAGTGTCTCTAATAACAAATTGTCAGGCAAAATTCCAAGTTGGCTGGGCAATTGTCTCAGCCTAGAGTATCTCTGGTTGGATGGAAACTTCTTTCAAGAATCAATTCCTCCAACATTTAGTAATCTAAGAGGCCTTCGATCCTTGAATCTTTCACGCAACAACCTGTCTGGGGAGATTCCAAAATATCTGGAGAAGCTTGCTCTAGAGTATCTAAATTTATCCTTCAATAATTTTGAGGGTGAATTACCAAAAGAAGGGGTCTTTGGAAATGCCAGCCAAGTTTCAGTGCTCGGAAATAGCAAGCTTTGTGGGGGTATTCAAGAATTACAATTGCCTCCATGCTCTACCCAAGCTTCCAAGAAACGGGGGAAGTCTCTTGCTTCAAAAGTAAAACTCTCAATAGTTGGTGTTGTCCTCTGTCTAATTTTATTATCATGTTTCTTTGCTACTCTTTATTGGGTAAGAAAGTCAAGAAGCAAACCTTTATCTGTGCCTTCTATGGAGGAACCTTTTGTTTACGTGTCTTATGCGGAGCTCTTTAAAGCAACAGATGGCTTCTCTTCTGCTAATTTGGTCGGCACTGGGAGTTTTGGCAGTGTATATAAAGGGGTTCTGGATCGTGATGGAACTATGGTAGCAGTGAAAGTCTGCAACCTTCAACGACAGGGAGCTCTGAGGAGCTTCATGGACGAATGTGAAGCCGTGAGAAACATTAGGCATCGGAATCTTGTTAAGATCATAACTTGTTGCTCAAGTAGTGATTTTAAGGGCAGTGATTTTAAAGCTCTAATTTATGAGTACATGCCCAATGGAAGTCTAGAGAAGTGGCTGCACAACGATGGTCATGATCAGCTGATAAGGAACTTGAAGTTTACTGAAAGGCTAAACATAGCTATAGATGTGGCTTCTGCAATGGATTATCTACATAATCATTGCCAAACATCACTCGTCCATCGAGATGTAAAACCGAGCAACGTTCTTCTAGATGAAGGCATGATTGCTCGTGTGGGTGATTTCGGGCTGGCCAAGTTCTTATATGAGGTTGCTCAGACTAGTTCGCTTGGAATGAAGGGATCTATTGGGTACATCGCTCCAGGTAACAGTTTTACCAATTTCCTTATATATGTCTATTTGCTTCGCAGGAGTGCAAAGGTCAAAGCCTAAAAATCAGATTGGTCTGTGATTTAGGTGGGCATACCAAGGAAAACACACCCTTGATTTTTACACAATCCATTGTGAAATCCAATCCACTCAGACCATTAGACACGTCTTCCCCAGTTGTTAGAGCCAAAAAATCAGGCTGACTTTGATTTAGCTGAGCTATACCAAAAGAAAAAGTTGGAAGAGAGATGTCCATTCTTGATTTTACAGGGTCCACCATGTTGATAGTATTAAATCCACTCCAACAATTAGATGACACACTAAAATCAGGCCCATTCATAATTCAAATGGGCCCCGTATAAGAAAACAGTTTGAATAGTGAGCGTTTCCATGTACACTGTTTTCAATTGTGTGGTCCATCTGAATCATGAATGCAACTGATTTTTAAGCCCTGGCCTAAAATGTGGTGACACACCTGTGGGGTGGATTTCACATAAACTATCATGGTAGGGTCACACAAACTGCGGACCCCTTTGTTTGCAAGGATGGTCTTCTGGACCATCTCTCTCTCAACCACAAGTTACAGTCCTCCCAGCAGATTACTTTCAACCTTTCATGTACTCGCAAGATCCAATCTGTGCAATAGCTTGAGATTTCCTTAATTATGAAAAAATCAGCTACTTCCACTAATTGGGTAGGTCTATTTACCAATTGCTAGACATTGTTTTCAAGGTGTGACCTGATGAATAGATGGAACTGATTTTTGCCCTATGTAATTCTCACGGTGGGCCTAGCCTATTGGAAGGGTTAGATGTTAAGAGGTTGGAAGTTACCTATTGGGTGGAGCATAACTTGTGGTCTGACTGGTTGGACTGGAAACCTTTACTCTCTACACATGCACACCACGGAGTAGGCTGTCTAACTTCTCAATATCATATACTTCGGGAGCATCTCACACTCACATCTCTCAGGAAATTACCATGTTAGAGTTATTTTGCATGTAGTGCATACTTCTTTTTTTATAGTTAGAAAACTATGGTAAGCTGCAACTAGCATAGATATCAATTAACACAGTCGAAACACACACACACACACACACACACACAGATGAACAATACTCACATTCTTTTTTAGCATAAACCTTCACGCCTTCTCATCACCGTGTTACTTGTGTGGAAAATGTGAGCCATACAAAAGGTGGCTGTGCTATAAATATCAGCACGAGTGAACATTAGACCAATGGAGATGTTAGGTGAGCCACCTGTGAGTTAGACTATCGGCTCTGCTCATCAATTTTGATGGTTTAGGTTGCCCGATGAGTGGACCATCTGGTTATCAAGGTCATCCCACCCTTTGCATGGTTCAGATGATTTTCTACATATATAAGTGACACGGGCAGGGAAAATGTTGCATGTAAAAGCATGCTTACAATATCAAATTTCTCAATTTAAGATTGCCTGGGTCATAAGATGGATGGATTCTCTTGGTGGCACATGTATGGCAATGACACACATGCTATCGTGGCACACACGCATAAAACCCTAGCTATTTATGAGCTAACACCATTTCAAACATGCACTAGGATAATATTATGCTTCCGGGTTGAATATGTAGACCTGTGTAGTTGATCAGCCTCATTTACCTTGAACATGAAACACTAGTCATGTTATTCTATGCTTTAGAATTTTTGCATACCTGGGGCTGATTAATGGAGTTCCTTACTGTATTGGTCTGGTATTTTTTTATTGGGTGCTACCTGTTGAATGGCTTAGGTTTTGATATGCTCCACATGATTGAGCAGGCCTGTTCTTTAGGTGGGCTCTAGCAAGTGTTTTGCCTTGGCCTGAAAATTCTCTTGATTAAGTACTAGGCCACTCTTGTACATGGAATGTGGAACACCGTTAAATCTTCTAATTGTTCTTTTTTGGGGCATCCAATTTTCATGGTGGGAAACCTGTTTTCTTTCTTTTTTTTCTTTCTTTTTGGGAAACATAAATGGACAGGTGAGATGTCATACAAACACTATATATATATATATATATATATATATATATATATATATATATATATATATATATATATATATAACCAATTTGCGTGAGTTCCCTTTTGAGAACATATCCACATGATGTGTGCACAAACATAAGGTGGGCCACAACAAAATGGGAGGAGATGCCCACCCTTGATTTTTACCTGGGCCCACTTCAGTTGCAAAAACAATGTCATTTTTTGCCCAACCCTTCATCTAAGGGTCTATATGGCCCTGGATTGCATATACGCATCACATGGAATGAGGTTTGCTAAGCCACGAGCATGGATAGGAGCCTATTGCACACCATGCATGTGTAAAAGTATTACATGTTGTGATCTAATCCATGAAACGAGTCAAGTACTTTAGACTAGATTGAGTCCTGACTTGAGCCTAAATCAAAACAAAGGTCCAAGGACCTGATTGCTACTTGAAATCGATTTTATCTAGATCTAGGCTTTAAAAGGACCTTAGAGACCAAAAAAAAAAAAAAAAAGACATCAGATTTGAAGGATCCAGAGTAGGCAAGATTTAAACTTGATGGCATCAAAATCTCATGGATTTCAATGACCTAGATATATAAATCTGAACTCACTCGCACCTCACATGAATCACACCATGATAATGTAGGAAGAATTCTTTTTTGATAATGTCTTTAGTTGAGATGTATTACATAAAAATCATAACAATAACTCATATGTTCACTTGATGATTGATGTGATGAGTTCTTTCATTTGAGTAGTGCTTTTGTTTAATGTGGAACATCTTTGCAATAACTTACAAGTTCATAGCGCACCAATTGATGTTAGAAATTCAGATTATTAGAACAGAAAAAAAAAAAATGAGAGTTACCTGTTCAAACAAAACATTCCTTCTCTCTCTCTCTCTCTCTCTCTCTCTCTCTCTCTCTCTCTCAAAATTCAACCTTTGATATTATTTGTATCTAAATGGTCACTTACATTCCAATATATGAGATGTGTAATTACAGAGTATGCGATGGGCAGTAAAGCAACTACACAAGGAGATGTCTACAGCTATGGAATCCTTCTATTGGAGATGATCACTGGGAAGAGGCCAACTGATGACATGTTTAAGGACAATCTAAGCCTTCATCATTTTGCTAAGTTGGCTTTGTCAGAATGAGTAATGGAGATTGTTGATCCAGGAGTGCTGGTAGAAGAAACTGAAGTTACTGAAGGCAATGGAAATCATATCAATATGAGAAATAAAATGCATGACTGCTTGATTTCAATGGTGAAAATCGGTGTGTTGTGCTCTACAGAATCTCCAAAAGAACGAATGTGCATGAAAGATGTTGTTGTAGAAATGCATGCAATCAAGGACTTGTATCTCGGTGTTAGGATTCATCGAGACAGATAGGTTAAGTCATAAATATTAGATGAAAGTCTATTTTACCTTAGCCATTACTAAGTTATTAGTGGTAGTTACATTGAGAAATATTTCAAAATAATAGTTTGTTGAATACTTTTCTAAACAAGCTCTAGATAAATTTAGACTTGGCTTAAGAGTATGCTTGTATTGATATTGAATATATGAGAAGATGTGTTTCAATTTCTTTGTTTTATCTTGTGTTAGACAAAGGGAGATTGTATCATGAATTTAATAAGAAAAAGACATCATCTTACTATAATAAGAATAATATTGGGTTAATAAGATGTTTAATCACTAATATATTTTATGAAAAAGTTATTAATTTGATGTCACAATCTTAAATTTGACTATAAAATTGATATTAGTTTGCTGAAGTATTCATCCAATGAGTCCCACAAAGGACTTGGCACAAAAAAAAAGGGAAGAAGAAAGAATGAAGGAAAATAAAAAAAGAAAAAGAAATTGTATGATCCAATGGTTTTATTCAATTGATAAAGTGATGTTCTTTGCATGATGAATGCGAATCATTGCTCTATTTTCAAATGTATGCTGATTCACCGCTAACAAGATGATTAGAATTATCAACAACCAGGGAGTCATTACTTTGTTTTCAAATATATGTTGATTCACCATTAATAAGATGGTTAGAATTATCAAACCTTGGGGCAACTTTTATAAAAATCCTGAGATTTTACATTTTCACCGTTGTACCACCCACGATGAACCCACCATGCGTGCATGGGACGTTTTTTCATTGGCACTGCATGGAGTGCATCCAGTGCCCTGCTGGATGCAATCCGTGCGTCCATAGCGTGGCCAAAAACTACAATATCCAACAAGTCTCTCAGATGGGTCTAACGCATAGATGTTCTTGCCCAAAAATAAATCTTGTCCGTTCATAAAACGGCCATGATTTTAGAAACATTTGAAAGAAAACTCAGCTTTCTTCAACCACACATTCGTTTTGTAAACTGTGGTGGTAGGCCTCAAATGAATGGGTTGGATCTCGTGTCATCGCCCCATGCTGGCACGCTGTGGCATGTTGGAGATCTGCCTTGTGCTTACGTGTGTGAGCTTAGGGAAGCTCGGTTAATTTTTTTTTTTTTTTTGCCTCTGGCCGTTGTTGTCATCCCACAATACACGTGGCAAGGTCATTTTTTTGTTTTTAATAAACCAGAAGATTTCATTGATGAACCAGATTTACAGGCTTCAGGGGTCCCCACAAAAAGAACGGGGTCTACCTAACACAAACCCAAGCAAACATCAAGAAAAGAGAAGACAAAACAGGACAATACAGAGGCTCCCTGGGTCACAGCCCAGATCCACCCTAGCCTACCCCGTTCTCAGATTCTTTTCAATTCTAAGCTGGCCATCGCCTATATTGTCCATGGCCACCGCCCCTCCCGCTGCGATAGGCATTTCAGCCCTGCTTTGGAAGACCATGTTCGGAGCACCAAGACTAGCCCACTTAGCCAGGCTATCCGCGTGGCAGGGTCATTTACCAAAATGGACCGTCCATACTGTTACCCCTATTGTAGCTGATAAGTGGTTCAAAATACATCTAGATTGGATGATGCTGATCGTCTAATCAAGTGGCCGTTAAAGTAGTAGTAAATTAATGAAAGTTGCCCTCTCGAAAGTAACTGATATGCCCTGCCTCCGTGAGCACCCTTGAGGGGTGGCATAACCTTAGCTGTAGACCTCTCACCATATTTCGATAGATGCGATATAGAGGAAGCTGCGCAGCGGTCGAAGCTCAAGGAGAGGCTACTAACAATCCTCGCTCGGTAGCTTTGGTTAATGCTCAAGAGGACTAGGGAAGCCAAGCTGACAAAGCTATGCCAGAACCTGAGGGGCCAAGGGCGATGACATAGGGTCAAGTAGGGGTTATCAGAGCCATTCGGTTGTATACAAGAAGAGGCGCGGGCCAGGATAGAAATGTGCTGATGCCAGACATTTGTTTGAATGACGGGACTGGAAGATTGAGAGGCTTCAATTGCAGGGCTGAGAACATGGGTTGTGTGAGAAATGGATAACGCAATCGTGTGGAATGTTCGCGAAATAGGGAATGAACGTTCTATCAGATCTGGGAAAAGATTGATCAAAGCCCATAATTCTTTCGTGCTTGCCCTCTCAATGTCAAACAACCACTTTCTCTAAAAGCTCAAGCTGTTAGAGGATGATGTATCAATGTATATCAAGATCAAGGGACTCTACCACTCCCGTGCATGTGCAGGGTAGAACTCCGGGAACATACTGGGCAAGGGTGAGGGACACACAACTCACACCATAAATGGCCCCCAATGGGAGAATATATTACCTGTGGCATACGTGCTACTTCCGGAGTTTGAACAAAAGGCCTTTCGCTATGATACCATGTCAAACAGCCACTTTCTCTAAAGGCTCGAACTTTTAGAGATAGTGGTTATTTACACTCAGAACCCATGATCAGGAAGGAAAAGAGACCGAGGACAGGCCTTCTATTGGGGTTCCATACATCTTGGCCAAATGGAGCGATGGGTGGAAAGATCTGGGTGTTTCACAATAATGAAGACAGGACAGGTGGTCATCTTCAGCTTCTTGGAAGTTGGGTGTTCGGGTCCTTTGAGGTGTTAGAGCTGTCCAGTTCAGGATCAGCTCTGTGTTTTGGCAGCAGCATCAGTGGTGGATCAGGTCAGTTCCCTTTCGTCCCCTTCAGATGGTCGGGTATGTTTTGCTTTGCCGGTTGTATTTTCTTGAGTGAATTTGATGTTTTGGGCTCGGTGTTTGTGGTCTCTTTTGACCCCTGTTTCCCCTGTTTGTTGCTGTGCCTTCCTTTGTTTTGGTGGGCTCCTTGGATCCCCATCTAGAGAGTTTTTTTCAGTTTGCAGCCCTTCAATAAAAATTGCAGGTTATGTGAAAAAAAAAAGGAGCTTATAGATTACAAAAATAAAAAATAAAAAATAAATAAATATATAATAGTCAAACATTTACAAAAAGAAAGTGAAGAAATGATGGATTGGATTTTCTAATAGGTGTAATTTTTTTAAGCATAAGATATCTGGGATAAGCCCACTGAATGAACAGCCCTGAGTGGCTACATCACCTGTCCATCTGATTGGCTCCACTGTAGACGGACACCATTGATCATGCGTAGTTGCACAAAGCTTGAAGTGAGGCGGCCACAGCACTTTGATTAAGAAGGATCGTGCATCTAAGAATCATATGGTTCTGATCCCTAGCAGGACCCATGTGATGAACGGTTGAGCACTGAAGGTGGGCCTCCTTCATGTTGGATGTGAGGCATTCAAGAAGATGAAAAAATAAAATTTCCTATATATTCATATGCATCGAAGCCTCTGATTCATATCCGAATAAAACATGCTTTTAATAATAATAATAATAAAATTCCAATAATTCTAACGGTGTGAGATTTGAGTTTTCCATAAGGTGGGCGACACTGATTAGATCTTCCAGCTGAAAAAAAATCAAGCTGTTTCACTCCCAAGGTGGGCCACACTGAAAGAAACAATCGGACATCTAGAACAACTTCTTTCTAGCCATCCATTTGTTTTGTACTATGGTCCACCTGAGGATACAGATGGCCCGATCTCTAGGCCTGTAGACCTAAAAAGCCTGGACCATCTAATGGGAAGCTTGGATCTTCAACATGTGTTCCATGTTAGCACGTGTCTGGACATAGGAAACCCTGGATTTGTAAATGGCCGTAAACCAAGAAAAGATAACTAATAAGAGAAGTCATCTTCCTTGTATAGATCACTGTAGAAACGAACAAGGCAGTTCTCATACACGCTCCCTCCAAAGGGTCCCTCCCAAGGGTAGGGAAGCCTTTGAGGGAGAGTGAATGATAGATGCCTTGGATGGAAACAATCTCTCACACCCTTCCTTCTACCGTCTCCTCCTTGCATGCTAATGGCAAATAGGGTGGGCCATTTATATAGGCCTATGATGGTGGGGACCTTGAAATCTTTGATGGTTTTAGCATAGATTACATGCGATAAAGAACAAGTTCCTCTTTTTTATCAATTGGAATTCTTTCATAATCTCAATAGAATGTAATATCCTATGGCATTTGGTCATGAGCCAAAAATTTCAAAATCTAATATATAATATTCATGCGCCTATCTTTTTTGCATACACATGCGCTAGTGGCCATAAATGAAACGTCAAACCTAGCTACCAAATGATTGTGACTGTTTAATTAGAGATGTACACATTAGAGAAAAGTTGATTAATTACATATTTATGGTTCTGTGATCAAGGAGGTTTGGTGATTAATTGGCCAATGATAATGGCGCACACATGATGAACTGTTGAGATCTCATCCACATATCCTAAATATATGATAAACAATTTTTTTTAGACATTATATGGTTTTGTGTTTAATATTAGGGAGTCAATAAAAGTATCATCTTTCCAATATATATATATATATATATATATATATATATATATATATATATATATATATATATATATATATATATAAGGAAGTCAAATTCTTTTTTTTTAAACTAAAATTTTATTCAAAAAGACAAGGGAGGCATAGCCAGAATACACATTCGTGCCACCTAGAGGCCCAAAAAAGCCCTCGGGAGCCTATCATATACAAAGCCACTAACCCTTAACCCTTGGGGAGTCTAATATTAGGAAGTCAATGTTAACATTGTAGTTAGCTTTAAACGGTTTTGGATTTTTCGAATAAAGCAATTCGTCTAGTGGCATCGATTCGATTTATGTCACCGCGTCCCATTGAAGCATCGATGAGTGAAGCGATTCAATTTATGTCGCTGCATCCCATTGAAGCAACTTTCGCTACATCGATGAGTGAAGCGATTCGATTTATGTCGCCGCGTCCCATTGAAGCACCTTTCGCTACATCGATGAGTGAAGCGACTGGCGATGGATATTCGCCATGAAAGAAGGCTCACTAGTTTATTAGTGGTAATTATAGTTTATTACTATATTTTCACATCAATGCACTGCTTAGCAATCAACATAGAATTATAAAAAGACCTCATCTTTTGGATTATTCATTGGGGGTAACGTGCTATTTTTTTGTCGTTCTTTTTAATTGATTTTAGGGAAGTTCTCATTCAGGAAGGTATGATGCCTTGCAAACCCAATTTCAGTTCAAATTAGTAATGAGTTTGTGGGAGGAGATCCAATCCATCTGTAGGGATAAAATTCTGTGTCCTCCCACTCTCTCTACCGTCCACATGGCGACTGTGTAGGATGATTCGAACCATTCTTCCCTCTCCTAAGTTCCATAAGTAGACCATAGTGCAAAAATCACAATTATTGGACAATCTTGGCCTTGGAAAGTGCCATAAAAAAACGACTAATCAAGATTCAGTGATTTTTCTAAACTGCCTTTTAAATGATTAGGATTGTCCAATCAGTGTGATTTTTTGTCTATCACCCATTCACGGTTATCCACAATGACTGAATGGTTCAGATACTTGTAGAAGTTTGGTTAGAAAGTGACGATGACATGGGCCATGGTTCTAGAACTGGAGGATGTGGCAACGTTGGAGTGGTTGACCCTTTGCCAAGCTTAAGGGGTACCTTCTATACACATTGAGGGAATAAAGCATACTAAGAATAATAAGGTCTATAAAGGAATTGACATTTCTCCTTTGACCTTGAAAAGGAAGCATGATTTTGGAACCTCTCCTCCTGGTTTTTTTTCCTTCCCTCGTGTCGTTTCTAAAGCCTGGTCACACGTGCGTGGTACAAGTTGTGCGAGACCCATAGCGTGCATCTGGTGGGCCTTAACCGGTAATTTGCCTTGCCCAAATGAGATTGATGTCCTCATCAGGGGACACTCCTTGAGGCCCAGATGAACGGTCTAGATCATATACATGTATTTGTGAATGAAATGATCACCAAATGGGCCGCACAAGGTACAGTTGTGTGCATGCCCTGATTTGATTCTATTGATCAGACCAAAGTTTCCATTCATTAATGGTATGCCAATTTGTATTTGACCCCCAAATAGGCCCACCTATGATCACGTGGAAAATTGGATAAGAGGGGTCACATTTATGGCTGTATGTCGAGCTGAGTCGAGTCGAGTCGAGTTGGGCCAAGCTTGCCTTGACTCGTCTGTGCTCTCCTTGAGCTCGAACTCGAGCTTCGAGCTTACCATTGGAGCTTGCCTTGTTTGCTAAAACTTTCGAGGCGAGCTCGAGTCGAGTCGAGCTTGCTTCCACCTCAATTTATTATATTTTTTGCTACAAAATACAAATTAAAAATCAACAACATTAAGTTCAAGAAGTCACACATATATTAGGTGAGCATAGTATTTCTATAGGTGGGACCCCACCATTTAAATGACCTAGCTCTGATCAGTTTTTTCTTTGGCTAGGTCACACATGCATTGAATGCAGACCACTAGTAACATTTTCTAAACCATAGATGAACATAGTACATGCATAGCTCACCACATGAATTCACTACCTTGATTATTGTGCGGACCATTTTCATGATGAGGCCCAGCTGATTCATGGATCAGATGCACCACCTCCCTCGTAAAATTGCAATCAATAGATGCATATGGTGTTTGGTCTTTCCATGGCCCCTGTTCTGTCAATGTGTACGGTGTGTAGTCTCACTGTACCACCTGTTTTGTTTAGCCTATAAAACACACAACCATTATGTGTTCACCATGTTTTGTACTTGAAATTACTCAATCCATTAGGTATAGCTCAATAAAGAATGCTCTTACCTGAACAAAATAGTAGGATTAAGAAACCCCCCCCCCCCCCCTCTCAAACGTGTGAGGGTTTTATATGTCCTAAGCTTGGACCCCAATGTGTGTGTGGGGGAGGAGGGAGAGAACCAAGAAATAAGAAGATTATATATATATATATATATATATATATATATATATATATATATATATATATATATATATATATATATATATATATATATATATATATATATATATATGAAACGAGTCGAGTCGATGTCAAGCCGAGTAGGGCTTGAATCGAGTCGAGTTTCGAGTCGAGTTGAGTGACCTAGTGGTCGAACTTGACTCGATTTTTGACTCGAGCTCCTAAATGAAGCTTGGCTTGACTTATTCTACTGAGTCGAGGGGAGTTTTTTCGAGTTGAGTCGATCGAGTTTCTCGAGTTGACTAGGCTCATGACCAACCCTAGTCACAGTGTCCCAATATCACCTTGATTCTGATGATGGGGTTCATTTAAGCAAGGGCATGAAAATGGACACTAAAACTATCTTTACATCTTACAATATGTTTTCTATACCCAATTTTTGTATGTATGTGATTATCCAATCATGATTTTTTTTGTCCATATTCAATGTTTGGTGGCCCCACCTATACATTGGTCAGCTTTTAATCATATCTAGACCTACTTGGATCCGCGTGTAAATTTGCATCCTCCTTTGATCCTACTTGGACCCTTTCCCAATGCTTTAAGCTCTCAAACAATTCATCTTCATAATTGCATCCCTCATATCATGCTAAGAGTAGCTACAATTTTTAGAAGCAGATGCCATTCGTTTCGAGCAAGCTCCCTTCTTGAAAAATGCATCCTTACTAGCCCTGCAATTAAAGTAAAAATTAAAAATAAAATAAAATTAAGACCCATCTGTCAGTCATGATAAATCTAAACTGATACTCATACATATCTCTTTCTTGGTCACTCCTTTGTCACTTCTTAGAATGATTATCAAGTGGGGATTGAGTACTAGGAAGGACCAAGAAGGTCCCTTCATTAAGTGAGCCATATGTGTACATTAATACGTGTTGGGAGCTGCGGAAGCGAACACTGAGTAGAATCACACAAGCAAAAGAGAAATGCAAACAAGCAATCATAGAGAACACATGATTTTACATGGAAAAATCCTTGTGGGAAAAAAATCACGGTACAAAGTGATAAAGAATCTATTATGAAAATGAATTACAAGAGATGAGTTTAACTTACAAGATGTGAATTTTTTTTTTCTAACAAGGACCTAGCCTGAACCCGACCCGGCTCGACCGAAAGCACCTAGAGGTGCTGCTGGTATGTCTCGAAGCTGAGACCAGTTGGCTGACAAACAGGGACTCAACCAAGCTAGGCTAACATGCTGTTGAGAGTAATACTTAAAAATGAGTTGATCTCATGTTAGTTCAGAGTAATCTCTAATGTATAACTAATGTTATGTAACGCCCCAAAATTTAGACTCTCGTGGATGACACGATTGGCCAAATTTTTGAGTGTTTACTCATATATGTTAGGGTTGCGTTTTCACACATTCACCCATAAACACATACATGTGTGGCATTCATATCATAACGACGGAAAATTAATGTTCTTATTCCATAACTTTCTACATCTAGATTCTCAATCAAATGTATGAAAAGAAATCATGTCCAAATCAATGTTTTAGCTAGTGTCCCTCTGAGAGACTTATTACATATAATCAAGGGAAATCAAAACTCTAATTATGAAATAATAAAAAAAAACATCTTCATGCTACTTCGGCTTCGTCGTCTGCCATTTGCTGCCATGAGCCTTCATACTCCTCACCTTGTAAATCGGCCTCATCTACTGAATCGTTACCTGCAATGTCTGGAATGGTGTTTTAAAGACACCGTCCCAGAAGGATGTGAGTTGCTCGCGATCAACTCAGTAAGGGGTCGCCCACCAAGAATAGTACAACAATATTTAAACACAAAGAGCATACCCAATTCAAAACACATATGAAAAATCTTGTTTTAATGCAATGCATGATATGCATGCTCTGGCTAAGGCACCCTGACTAATGAGACGGGACTTAATCCAACTCTTCTCACTAGTCACTAGTCACTAGAGTCCACGATGAAGCGGGTAATTCCACAACTTCATGTCAACAAACCCAGCCAATGGAGGTGATAGCAACCCACCACTCTACCATAAGCTAGCGCCGTAGCGCCCGCAGGGCTGACCCACCAAGTCGGGTCCCGTGCATGCATGATTAGTTTCATATTTATTTAAGTAGTTTAACATACAGTCAATTTAATGATGTTTAAGATCAACGGTCGCTCTTTACCTCATCCCACGGTTCATCATAACGTAGAATAGTCGTTTCCCTTCAACGGGGGCCAACCGTGAAAGGACGTACACATCATAGTCTAGACAAAGCACATGGCATACAAATAACGACAATTTCGATTCATCTCAAACATTCACTTTTAGATCCGTTGGCAACTGACCAACAATACATTCATATGGCTTTGCCAAATTGTTCCATTCAACACAATCCTCATGGTTCAATCCTCTTTAACGTACAATTATATTACTTATGGGACAAAGAGCTTCCACTGATTAAACATCCGCATGAGTAATCCCGTATCACATAACACTCTATTCATCATACATACCATAAGCATATAAACATCATTTCTTAAGCATGAACTTCACATATATCTCATGTAGGCATGTATAATGTCATGATTTCACTTTCAAAACACACATCACACATTATGGTTCATATCAAATAAAAATTCAGCAAGAGTTTATTAAAGCATTCCATACATCAACTCATATTCACATGAAAAGATTCAATAATCATAGATCACATATAACAACGTAGCAAAAACTCCCTATATTATGCATAAGATGGTTAAATAAATCAATATTATTGTGGCTATACTTTGAAGGAAATCCTTACCTCTAATATTGGTAGATTCGAGATATTGTTAGAGTCGTGAAAATCCTCCTAAGTTCAACCCTAACATGTTTAACATAGATTACATGGTTAGGATCTCATCTTCACAAATGATCGCCTACGATTAGATCTCCATCTATGGTTAGAGAGTAGGGATAAATCTAGGAAATAGATGTGACTTACCACTTCTCAACAGCAGATCCAGAAAGAAAAGGAATAGCAACGTAGAAGCAACAACAAGAGAACGTGGGTTCTCCTCTCTCTCTCCTCCCACGATCTCTCTCTCTTTACTTTCGATTTCTCTCTCTTTCTCTCTACTGTCGATCTTTCTCTCTCTTTCTTAGGGTTTTCTATAGAGTAGAGGACGTCTGGGGGAGCCATATATGGAACCCCGAGATGCAACGTAAAATGGGGTTGGGAGATGCAACGTAAAATGGGATTGGTTTCCCAACGTAAAATGGGATTGGTTTCCTAATTGGAGAAGGAAAGTAGTGGGTCCTCCTCTAACGACCTATGTCTCATGTAGACCGTCCAAGAGGAAGGTAGGGTCCATAAGAAGTCGTGGTTTCAATCCCAGGCCCTCATGCAAAGGAACGGCCCCGATCTATATCATTTTTGAAAGCAATGGCTTTTAATGGTGAGAGTGTAGCGGGCCGTATGGATCGAGAAAAGTAGCAAAACTTTGGTGGCATGGGTTTTGGTGGAGTACAAAACAAATGAGCGGAATGGATCTGGTTGTGGGGCCCATCCTGGAGGACGGTGTGGGTCACCAATATGGCAGCGGACGGACGTTGTAACAACTTCCGCCGAAGAAGAAGGAAGAGAAGAAAAAAAAACCTCTTTACGTAAGTTACGTACGGAACGTGCCTAACGCTCGGGCTTGACAGGTGGGGTCCACTATGATGGATCGAAGTTTTTTGCTCCGTCCAATAGGTCGGTGAGATGAAAATAACCGTTGACATCAAATGTGGAACAATTCTGAGTTGAGGTGGGCCATTTATTGGCTATTTTCTGATCGGGACATTTGTACTATGATCTAAGGGCCGAAATTTGACATGTACGGTTATTTTGGGTCTAACAGAGTTCTCCTAAAGTTTCAGCCTAAACGGAACGTGGGAAATTAGTTTACTTAAAACGTGGGGTTTATTTAATGTCAAATAATTAAATAAATATGTAAATAAATTGATAAATAAATAAATTTATACTAAAAATACGGGGTGTTACACTCCACCCCACTTAAAAATGAACTTCGTCCTCGAAGTTTACCGAGAATGAGTCCGCGAATAGTTGGGGGTATTCCTTCTTCATCTCCTCTTCGCTTTCCCACGTCGCTTCTTCTTCTCCATGGAATGACCAGAGAACTTTAACTAGAACGATGACTTTAGTAAGAAGGACATGCTCTTTTCGGTCTAGAATGCGTACTGGCTCTTCGACGTACGATGCGTCATCTCGAACCTCAATCTTCTCCCACTCAATCACATGGGAATCGTCTCGCTCATACTTTCTTAACATTGAGACATGGAAGACGTCATGCACGTTCGACAATTGGGGTGGCAGGGCAAGACGATATGCTACATCTCCCACACGCTGCAAGATTACAAATGGGCCGATAAAACGCGGTGCTAACTTACCTTTCTTCCCAAACCATAGCATTCCCTTCATTGGTGATACTTTTAGGAACATGAAATCACCTTCTTTAAACTCGAGCTCCCGACGTCTGGTATCTGCATAACTCTTCTGTCTACTCTGTGCTGTCTGTAACCGCTTGCGAATAATTTCTATTTTCTCTGAAGTGAGCTGCACAATCTCTGGCCCGATCAAACTACGCTCTCCAACTTCTGCCCAACAATGTGGTGCACGACACGGGCGACCATACAAAGCTTCAAAAGGTGCCATAGCTATACTTGACTGGTAACTGTTATTGTAAGCAAATTCCGCAAGGGGTAAGTAATCTTCCCACTTTCCTTTAAAATCAAGCGCACAGGCTCTCAGCATATCTTCTAATATTTGATTAACTCGTTCGGTCTGACCATCGGTTTGGGGGTGAAAAGCTATACTATACTTGAGAGAGGTACCCATTGCCTGTTGCATCCTTGACCACAACGAGGATGTATAACGTGAATCCCTATCCGAAATGATGGATACTGCCACACCATGCAACCGTACTATTTCTTTCACATACAACTCTGCTAATTTTGATACGAGGGCTGATACACGGGTCGGGACAAAGTGTGCTGACTTAGTAAGGCGATCCACAATAACCCATATGGCATCATGCTTCTTAATCGACTTCGGGAGTCCTGTAATGAAGTCCATTGAGATATGCTCCCATTTCCAGGTAGGAATTTCTGGTTGGTTTAATAATCCGCCTGGCTTCTTGTGCTCAGCTTTCACTTGCTGGCATGTGAGACACCTTGACACAAATTCTGCAATTTCACGCTTCATATTGTTCCACCAGTATTGCCTTTTCATATCTTGGTACATCTTCGTACTTCCAGGGTGGATCGTTAATTTAGACCTATGCGCATCATCCATTATTTCACGTTTCAATTCTGGGTCGTTCGGTACATATAGGTGATTGCGAAAACGTATTCCTCCATCAGAGCCTACTCGCCAATCCTTGCTACTTTCTGAATCCCTTTCCTTGGTTATTTCTTCTTGAAGTTCCTCATCTTGACATTGAGCATTGATAATTTTTCGAATCAACATTGGTTCTAACACGACATTGCTCAACCATGCCTTACGCCCACCTAAGCTCAACTTGACATCGAAGTCCTTAATAAAATTTAACATTTCCCACTTCTTAATCGCATAAGACATTGCCTTCTCATGGGTTTTCTTCCTACTGAGTGCATCGGCTACTGCATTAACCTTGCCCGGATTGTAGCACAATTCGATCTGAAAATCCTTCAATGTTTCCATCCAGCGGCGCTGTCGCATATTTAGGTCTTTCTGCTGAAACAGGTACTTCAAACTCTTGTGATCCGTATTCAATTTAAACTGCTCGCCATACAAGTAGTGCCTCCATATTTTGAGTGCAAAAATCACCGCAGCTAACTCTAGGTCATGTGTAGGGTAATTTTGTTCGTGTGTCTTCAATTGTCGGGAGGCATATGCTATCACTTTATCTTTCTGCATTAACACACATCCTAGTCCGGATCTTGATGCATCAGTATGCACCACGTATTCGACTCCCTCTTCTGGTAGGGTGAGAACTGGAGCTGTTGTTAATAATCCCTTCAGAGTTTGAAATGCTTTTTCTGCCTTCTCGCTCCATTCAAATCGCACACTTTTTCTAGTCAGTTCTGTTAGAGGGCGAGCGATTTTAGAGAACTCTTTGATGAATCTCCTGTAATATCCAGCTAGACCAAGGAAACTTCGAACCTCTGTAACTGTAGTCGGTTGGCTCCAGTGTCGAATAGCATCAACCTTGGACTGATCCACTGCTATACCCTCGCGTGTCACCACATGACCAAGAAATTTCACTTCTTCCTTCCAGAAGTCACACTTTTTAAGTTTGGCATATAATTGGTTGTTCTTTAGAGTCCTTAGGGCTACCTTCAGATGCTCGGTGTGCTCTTCCTCACTCTTGGAATAAATTAAGATGTCATCGATAAATACAATCACAAACTTGTCTAAATAGGGATTGAACACGCGATTCATCAAATCCATGAACACTGCAGGGGCATTAGTTAACCCAAAGGGCATAACTAAAAATTCATAGTGACCATATCTTGTCCTGAAGGCAGTCTTCGGGATATCTTCCTTCTTAACCCACAACTGATGGTACCCGGACCTTAAATCGATCTTTGAAAAGAATCTCGCTCCTCTCAACTGGTCGAACAGATCATCTATGCGCGGTAAGGGGTATTTATTCTTGATGGTGGCCTGGTTCAACCTCCTGTAATCTACGCACAGCCGAAGTGAACCGTCCTTTTTTCGCACAAATAGAACAGGAGCAGCCCAGGGTGAAACACTTGGGCGAATGAATCCTTGGTCCAGGAGTTCTTCTAACTGTACCTTCAGTTCTTGCAATTCTACTGGTGCCATCCGATATACAGGTCAAGCTATTGGAGACGTGCCAGGCATGAGATCAATAGCGAAGTCTACCTCACGCTCAGGAGGCAACCCGGGAATATTCTGAAAAACTTCTGGAAACTCTGCCACTATAGGAATTCGATCAACGGTTAACTCGGGTTGCTCTTCTTCTATTATGCTCATCAAACGTTCAATCACTTCCTTCCTCTTCTTGCCCTGGAAGACTAATGGGTCTTGGCCAGGGAGAGCTAGAGAGATAGTCTTGGCGTGGCAATCCAAGCTCACAAAATGTTTAGAAAGCCAGTCCATACCTAAAATCACATCGAATGCTCTCATATTCATCACCACTAGATCGGCTTTGAAAGTGACCCCGTCGATAGTCAAAGGACATTCTCGACATACCTTTCTCAATTCCACAATTCGACCTATGGGTGTAGCTACTACAACTGATTCGTCTAAGCGATCAATCCGAAGGTTTAATTGTGCTAGCATAGATGTAGAGATAAAGCTAATAGATGCGCCACTATCGAATAAAATCACAGCAGGAACGTCATGAATGTAAATTGTACCTTCGACGGCTCGAGGTTCTTCTTCCACATTGTCCGGCGGTGCCATGGCGAAAAGACGGCCCTGATTCCTCTGATTCGAGCCCGATGTCTCTTTTCTCTGCGCTGGAGGACGAGCAAGTTGTGGTGGGTTTGGTGTTTGCTGAGGTCGTTGAGTTCGGTTATCCCCACGCGAAGCTGCCTTCTTTTCATCTGCTATCTTCTTATAACAGTCCACAATCTGATGTCCTAGCTTCCCACAATAAAAGCAGCCTCTCTTCTCTTGAGTCTGACGTTGTTCAGGCACATTGTTCTGATGATACGCTGGCTTGAGTCTCTTCTCAGGAATAGGTGGGATACTTGGTGGTACCCTGTTCTTTAGTGTTGCTGGCCTGACTTGATTACGATGTTGTAAGTAACGTTCAGTGTCCTTCTCTGCTAGCATAGCACGGTCCACAATTTCTTCGTACGATTGGAGTTTTAGTATACTAATCTTGGACCGGATGCTTGGCCTTAATCCCTCTTGAAATTTATGAATCTTATATTCTGGATCTTCCACTGCTTTAGGCATATAACTTGCCAATTCTGCAAACTTGTCTTCGTATTGGGCTACAGTCATGCTTACTTGTTCTAACTTAAAGAATTCAGTCATCTTTTCCTTTCGATAGGCTTCAGGAAAGTACTTGTCATGGAATTTGACACGAAAGGTCTCCCATGTCCACTGATAATCTGCTGGGGCCCATCTCTTAGTCGCTTCCCACCATACATGAGCAGGTCCTTCTAACATGTAGGCAGCTAACGTGACTCTTTGATGGAGGGGGCATGCCATGGTGTCTAGCTTCTTTGCCATCTATTTAATCCAATAGTCTGCTTTGGTCGGTTCAGGGCTACCAACGAATGGCTCTGGACGCAGCTTCATAAACTTTTCTATCAATATAGTTTCTTCTGGTAGGGCAAATCTAGGCTGCATCACAGGTGGCGCTTGATTGGGTGCTGGGGGTGGTGTTCGGGCCTCTGGGCGAGCCTGAGGTATAGGTGGTGCTTGATTTGATGTTACAGGTGGTACTTGGGCCTCTGGCTGGTTCTGAGGTGTAGGTGGCACTTGAGTCGAGGTTTGGCCCGGTGTCATTAAAGTCACGAGTCTTTCCAAAAGGAACTGGTGTCTAGCTTGTTGTTCTTGCTGTTATATTTGCTGTTGGTGCATCATGCCTGTTAGCCGGTCGAAAGCTCCAAATATGGCTTCCCAAGGTTGTGGGCCGGTTGGAGGAGGTGAGGCATCGTCCTCAGATGGTGGTTCCTGTCGGAAAGTAGTTGTGGGGATAGACTTTACACTCTTCTTCTTTTTTGGAGCCATCACCAACTGAAAAATAATCATTCATAGAGTTAGGTAAGGGTTCTGGAGTGGTATTCAGTATCTACGAACTAAGATGAGGAGGTTTTAGGGCTCACCTATGGTAAGGTTCACGAATCTGATGTGCAGCACCTGATTGCACTCCCAGAATTTTATCTTTCGACCTAGGTGTCCGTTTCCTCTGAAATTTGAAACATAGATAGTATATTAGGTGAGGAACATCCCAAATTTTTTTCAGATTAAAATTCGGAATGTAAACTAGAGTTCTGACCGCTGTTACCTCAAAAATTGCTGCAGATCAGCACTGATTTTTGCAGGATCTCGCCCATTAACGGAATTTTCCTGATTTTTTTGTTCGTCCAACTGATCTGAAATTTTACAGAGGTATTCTAGGTTGAGTTATACGTCTAAAAATAAAATTTTAAATTTTTATAATCTCTGGATGTCCGTCTATAACTGTTGCATTACATATAGGTCGAACAATCTGTCCTAAGGGCGAAAATCATGGAAAAATTAGAAACTTGTGTTTTCCGATAGAGTTACACTATTCTATTCAGCGGGTGTGCTGAGATAAGTATGGGGAATGAATAAGAGCTCCAAAAATAAATGCTAGGTGGGGGTTCTCCTCACAAGACCCTAAACTTACATCTCTACGTCCAACGGCTACCCTATTGATTCCAAGGGAAACCTAGGTGTGGGTTTCTACGTTTGATCACTTCATACAACCATTCGTGGGCGTTCCTAGATTTAATTTATCACTAGTTTCAGGGGCTTAATTCCTAAGGTGAATTCATTATGCGATGGGTTGGGTCACGCCCAAGGTCCCGTTTTATGCTCTGATACCAACTTGTAACGCCCCAAAATTTAGACTCTCGTGGATGACACGATTGACCAAATTTTTGAGTGTTTACTCATATATGTTAGGGTTGCGTTTTCACACATTCACCCATAAACACATACATGTGTGGCATTCATATCATAACGACGGAAAATTAATGTTCTTATTCCATAACTTTCTACATCTAGATTCTCAATCAAATGTATGAAAAGAAATCATGTCCAAATCAATGTTTTAGCTAGTGTCCCTCTGAGAGACTTATTACATATAATCAAGGGAAATCAAAACTCTAATTATGAAATAATAAAAAAAAACATCTTCATGCTACTTCGGCTTCGTCGTCTGCCATTTGCTGCCATGAGCCTTCATACTCCTCACCTTGTAAATCGGCCTCATCTACTGAATCGTTACCTGCAATGTCTGGAATGGTGTTTTAAAGACACCGTCCCAGAAGGATGTGAGTTGCTCGCGATCAACTCAGTAAGGGGTCGCCCACCAAGAATAGTACAACAATATTTAAACACAAAGAGCATACCCAATTCAAAACACACATGAAAAATCTTGTTTTAATGCAATGCATGATATGCATGCTCTGGCTAAGGCACCCTGACTAATGAGACGGGACTTAATCCAACTCTTCTCACTAGTCACTAGTCACTAGAGTCCACGATGAAGCGGGTAATTCCACAACTTCATGTCAACAAACCCAGCCAATGGAGGTGATAGCAACCCACCACTCTATCATAAGCTAGCGCCGTAGCGCCCGCAGGGCTGACCCACCAAGTCGGGTCCCGTGCATGCATGATTAGTTTCATATTTATTTAAGTAGTTTAACATACAGTCAATTTAATGATGTTTAAGATCAACGGTCGCTCTTTACCCCATCCCACGGTTCATCATAACGTAGAATAGTCGTTTCCCTTCAACGGGGGCCAACCGTGAAAGGACGTACACATCATAGTCTAGACAAAGCACATGGCATGCAAATAACGACAATTTCTTAAGGATTCATCTCAAACATTCACTTTTAGATCCGTTGGCAACTGACCAACAATACATTCATATGGCTTTGCCAAATTGTTCCATTCAACACAATCCTCATGGTTCAATCCTCTTTAACGTACAATTATATTACTTATGGGACAAAGAGCTTCCACTGATTAAACATCCGCATGAGTAATCCCGTATCACATAACACTCTATTCATCATACATACCATAAGCATATAAACATCATTTCTTAAGCATGAACTTCACATATATCTCATGTAGGCATGTATAATGTCATGATTTCACTTTTAAAACACACATCACACATTATGGTTCATATCAAATAAAAATTCAGCAAGAGTTTATTAAAGCATTCCATACATCAACTCATATTCACATGGAAAGATTCAATAATCATAGATCACATATAACAACGTAGCAAAACCTCCCTATATTATGCATAAGATGGTTAAATAAATCAATATTATTGTGGCTATACTTTGAAGGAAATCCTTACCTCTAATATTGGTAGATTCGAGATATTGTTAGAGTCGTGAAAATCCTCCTAAGTTCAACCCTAACATGTTTAACATAGATTACATGGTTAGGATCTCATCTTCACAAATGATCGCCTACGATTAGATCTCCATCTATGGTTAGAGAGTAGGGATAAATCTAGGAAATAGATGTGACTTACCACTTCTCAACAGCAGATCCAGAAAGAAAAGGAATAGCAACGTAGAAGCAACAACAAGAGAACGTGGGTTCTCCTCTCTCTCTCCTCCCACGATCTCTCTCTCTTTACTTTCGATTTCTCTCTCTTTCTCTCTATTGTCGATCTTTCTCTCTCTTTCTTAGGGTTTTCTATAGAGTAGAGGACGTCTGGGGGAGCCATATATGGAACCCCGAGATGCAACGTAAAATGGGGTTGGGAGATGCAACGTAAAATGGGATTGGTTTCCCAACGTAAAATGGGATTGGTTTCCTAATTGGAGAAGGAAAGTAGTGGGTCCTCCTCTAACGACCTATGTCTCATGTAGACCGTCCAAGAGGAAGGTAGGGTCCATAAGAAGTCGTGGTTTCAATCCCAGGCCCTCATGCAAAGGAACGGCCCCGATCTATATCATTTTTGAAAGCAATGGCTTTTAATGGTGAGAGTGTAGCGGGCCGTATGGATCGAGAAAAGTAGCAAAACTTTGGTGGCATGGGTTTTGGTGGAGTACAAAACAAATGAGCGAAATGGATCTGGTTGTGGGGCCCATCCTGGAGGACGGTGTGGGTCACCAATATGGCAGCGGACGGACGTTGTAACAACTTCCGCCGAAGAAGAAGGAAGAGAAGAAAAAAAAACCTCTTTACGTAAGTTACGTACGGAACGTGCCTAACGCTCGGGCTTGACAGGTGGGGTCCACTATGATGGATCGAAGTTTTTTGCTCCGTCCAATAGGTCGGTGAGATGAAAATAACCGTTGACGTCAAATGTGGAACAATTCTGAGTTGAGGTGGGCCATTTATTGGCTATTTTCTGATCGGGACATTTGTACTATGATCTAAGGGCCGAAATTTGACATGTACGGTTATTTTGGGTCTAACAGAGTTCTCCTAAAGTTTCAGCCTAAACGGAACGTGAGAAATTAGTTTACTTAAAACGTGGGGTTTATTTAATGTCAAATAATTAAATAAATATGTAAATAAATTGATAAATAAATAAATTTATACTAAAAATACGGGGTGTTACATGTTAAGATCAAGATTACGTGTTAGAAATCAAGATTTTTAGTACATTATTTCTGTTAACTAAAACTAAATGAATTTGTTTATAGGTATCTACCAAGCACATGCCTAAGAACTTCAAGGCAAATGGTCTATTGTCATATTGTTTAAGTACAACAACTCTAAAATTAGGGTCATTATACAGTTGCCCTTAATATAATGGGCTCTACTTTGATCTATGGATCAAGAATCACCTAAATTGGAAGATGGAATCATGGGCCTTACCTTGCATGAATATGGACTTTTTTGTTTCTTTTTCAGGAGGGAACACAACACGTAAATTTATTGATTAAATGAATATGGGCCTTTGTTGTGTTTTCTTTCTTAATTGTTTGGAATAATTCTAAATGGGTGGGATTAAACCACCTACGTTGTTTTATGGACTGATGTAGAGGGGATTGCTGAAGCCTACACCACAAGGATGGACCAACAAAAGCATCGGAAGAAAGATGTCATGAGAAGACAATTTCTAGAGACTGTAGAGCCAGATCGATTGATCGCCCGCCCTGAGCGATTGATCGCCCGTGCTGGAAATAGTCCAGAGAGTTCATTGGACTAACATTGCATTCGTCGATCAATCGCCCATCCTTGGTCGATTGATCGCCCAAATTCTCGAATATCGCAAAATACCTCTGGACCTCTCTAGACTGTTTTGCCGGTCTGCGATTGAAGCCTGTGATCAATCATCTGATCAATCGCCCACCCAGTCGATCAATCGCCCACACGGGTCGATCAATTGACCGCCCAAAATTTCACATCGTTTTTTTTTTCCGATTTATTTCCTTTTATGTTTAGACTCTTTCTAATTCCTTATTAGGGTTTACTTTAAGTATTTAAACACTTCTTAATCTCGTTTTGGAGATAGTTCTTCTTTTCCTTATGCAATAAAACTTTGGTTTTTCTTTGTTTCTCATGGATTCGAGGGATCTTCCCTTGTGGATTCATGGAAGTCCGGTTGAGGATTCATGGGGGCTCCGTTGATTTGGAATAGTTATCGAGTTAGAGAGACGATACTCAATTTCACCACATCTATGCCCACGTCAATTGGTATAGAGCGAGGAAGCCCCTTCGATCCGATGACAAATAACGATGACCGTGACGACAATCCCTTTGATGTAGAATGAGGGATCAAGCATCTCGCAAAGAGACTAGATGCTCTCCAATGATCGAACAAGTAATCCATGCAAGGGTTGGAGGAGACTCTGGATCAGATTGTGACAACATTGACCCCTCCCCAAGTCCAAGGCGACATTCATCCCCCAGTAGTTGTTATGTGAAACAATCCTGTTTTACATCAAGCAAAACTGATGATAAATCGTTGAGATATCCCGGTAGAGATGGATGTCAGCGACAACGATGTTAAGGCCCTCGTTCCAACCACCCACATGTAGACACGAATTGGTAGATCGCGCTGATAGAGATTTTTAGCCTAAATGTGATCTTCCTAGTTTCAATAGACTACTTAATATTGAAGATTTCCTAGATTGGCTAGCAGAAGTACAAAGGTACTTCGATTACATAGATATGCCAGAATATAAGCAAGTTAAGCTGGTAGCCTACAAGTTGAAATCAGGCGCTTCAGCATGGTGGGAACAATTTCAACATCTGACAAAATAAGTTGCCCATCCGATCATGGTCGCGAATGAAACAACTTCGTCGATCTCGATTCCTTCCCAGAGATTATGAGCAGGTGTTGTTTCAGTAATACCAAATTTAACGCAGGGAAACCGGACCGTTGCGGAATACTTCGCTGAATTTCAAAGGCTATCGATACGAAACAACTTGTCCGAGACCGAACCGCAGAAATTGGCATAGTTCGTTGGTGGCCTAAGGATCATGATCCATGACCGAGTTCAATTACAACCTATCTAGACCGTGGATGCACTAGTTGAGTTAGCAACCAAGGTGGAGACGCAATTCGCAAGATCCTCCACCTGCACTTTTCTTCAACACCCCCCCCCCCCCCCCCCCCCCCCCCCCCATAACGGGTCCTACACAGGGTACAACAACCTATAAAGGCAAGGAACCAGTTGGAGGGCGTATTAGGCCTCAATGAATGCGAACCATGATTCGAGGAGTAGACCTTGAAGACCTCAGCGAGTAGCACCTACAACAATGGGAACAAACCAAGCTCTAAATCCTTATGCCGGCTAAGGCCGAACAATTGTTACCGTTGTGGCCAATCGGGTCACCTCTCTAAAAATCGCCCTCAACGCCCTTCTGCCAATTTGGCCACTAATGAGAGAATCGTGGAAGAAGAATCGTCAGGAGGAGAGTTGGAGAATGAGGCCGTTAAGCAGCCAATGAAGATGAGATTGGATGACAGGGGATCATGGGGAGTCCCTAGTCGTTAGGCAGTTATTATATACCCTAAGGAAGGAAGCGCACCTGCAACGTCATAATATTTTTCATAAGAGGTGCACCGTGAATGAAAAGGTATGCAATGTCATCATTGATAGCAGTAGCAATGAAAACATCGTGTCCAAGGAAATGGTGGACAAGCTACAACTGACAACTACGAAGCATCCAACCCTATACGCCATTGATTGGATCAAGAAGGTCGGCGAAACGAAGGTAACCGAATAGTGTTTAATTTCTTTTTCCATCAGCCGAAACTATAAAGATGATGTATTATGTGATGTGGTTGACATGGAGGCCTGTCATTTGTTGCTTGGTCGACCATGGTAGTCAGACCGTGACGTAACCCATCGTAGATGAGACTGTGTATATCTTCGTCAAAGATAAGAGGAAGAGGATTTTGACTTCTATGCCAACAGAGAGCCACCCGAAGCTTCTAAAGTGGAGGGGAGTTCTCTTCTTCCCATACGAGAGTTCGTAGAAGAATTGAAGGAAACTGGCGAGATCTACACCATAGTGATGACAGGCGAAAAATCAGAGTCCTCAAACATTTTCCTAACTCTGAAGCCCTTGTTGAATGAATTTAGAGACATATGGCCCGATGATCTCTGAGATGGCCTTCCACCTATAAGGCATATTCAACATCACATTGATTTTATCCCTGGGGCTAGTTTTGCCCAACTGCCCACATTACCAAATGAGTCCGAAGGAATGTGAGATACTCCAAGGGCAGGTAGAAGCATTGATTCGGAAGGGACTTTTGAGAGAGAGTATGAGCCCATGCGTACTCTCCGCCTTGTTAAGTACTGATTCCCCATGTGTGTTGACAGCCGAGCCATTAACAAGATAAAAGTCAAGTACTGATTCCCCATACCTCTACTGGATGACATGCTTGATGTGCTAGATGGGGCCAATGCGTGTTTTCTAAGCTTGACTTGAGGAGCGGATACCATCAGATTCGTATCCAGCCGGGTGATGAATGGAAGACGACTTTCAAGACCAAGGATGTACTTCATGAATGGCTTGTTATGCCTTTTGGACTGTCTAATGCACCAAGCACTTTCATGCGCCTAATGAACCAAGTTTTAAAGCCATTCATATGCCTCTTTGTAGTGGTGTATTTCAACAACATCCTAATTTACAGCCAAGATGAAACAGAGCACATGAACCACCTCAAAAAGACTCTTCAAGTGCTGCATGAGAACAAACTATATCTGAATTTGAAGAAGTGCAACTTCTTAATTAACCGCCTACTATTTTTTGGGCTTTGTTGTGTCATCCACGGGCATATGTGTGGATGAGGAGAAGGTTCAAGCCATCTGTGAATGACCAATCCCTACAAATATTCATGAGGTACAAAGCTTCCATGGACTAGCAACCTTTTACCGTCGGTTTGTTCAGAATTTTAGTACCATTGTTACGCCCATTACATATTGTATGAAAAAGGGAGCATTCTAATGGACCAAAGAGGACGATAAAAGTTTTACAGAGATCAAGCGACATTTTTCTTTAACCTTGGTGCTAGTTTTACCAAGCTTTGATAAATTATTTGAAGTAAAATGTGACGCTTCGTATGTGGGTGTTGGAGCGGTCTTATCTCAAGAAGGCAGGCCGATAGCCTTCTATAGCAAAAAAACTCAATGAGGCGAGGAACTGGTCCATATATAAGATTAAATTATAAGCCGTGGTGTAAGCGCTACGACATTCGCGCCATTACCTCATTCAGAGAGAGTTTATCCTATGTACTGACCATCAAGCTTTAAAGTTTATTAACAATCAAACTAATGTGAATAGTGTGCATGCCAGATGGGTTTCATTTTGTAGGAGTTCACATTTATCTTGAAGCACAAATCAGGCCAGCAGAATAACGTGGCAGTACACTGAGCCGCCGAGCATCACTCCTCATAACAACGAGCAATGGGGTTGTCGGTTTTGATTGACTCAAGGAGCAATATAGCAAAGAAGAGAACTTCAGCAACACTTGGGTGAGATGCAATGAGGGCCACCCGAGCGACTATCATATTCATGACGATTTCATTTTTAAAGGGAATCGACTTTGCATCCCATGGAGCTCCCTACGAGATCAGATTCTCCTTGAGCTTTATGATGGTGGCCTTGGAGGTCACCTAGGACGAGATAAGACAAGAGAGCTGGTGGAGGAACGATACTTGGCGGCAACTTGTGCGAGATGGGGGAAGAATTGTGCAGTGTTGTCATGTCTGTCAATCATCCAAGGGACAACCGTAGAACACGGGTCTCTACAACACTTTGCCAGTTCTTGATAGCCATTGGGAGGATATCTCTATGGATTTTGGGTTAGGTCTCCCACAAAGACAATGTGGCATGGACTCTGTGTGTAACGCCCCTAAATTTCGGCCCTCGTGGACAACACAATGGGCCGAGTTTTCGGGTGTTATCTGGAATGTGTTAAGGATATATTTCCACACATTCATCTCTATTTCTCGCATTTATGGCATTCATAGCAAAATGACAGAATTCAAGGTTCTTATTCGAAGTTTTTCTACTCTACATTATTAAGATAATGTCCTTAAATCATACAAATTACATAATATTCTACTTTATAGTCTTAATGAGAGGCTTATTGCAAGTTACATGAAAATAAATCTACTCTACAAAGATAATAAACATAATCCATCTTCAAGCCGCTTCGGTTTCATCACCTGTCACTTGCTGCCATGAGTCTTCGAGTACCTCGTCGTAGTGTTCGATTCTCTTACTGGATCTTTACCTGGATTATCTGAGATGTGGTTGGATAACGTTAAACGCTATCATAGTGGGAAGTATCCCATTAAGAAATCATGATAATAATGTCACAGAGTAAATGCAAGCAGGATATTATCATTTAATCAAATCAAAACAATTCAGTAAAAGATCTTGGTTAATGCAATGTATGACATGCATGATCTGGCTAAGACACCCTGACCAAATGAGATGGGATCACTCCACTCTTCTCACTAGCCACTAGTCACCAGAGGTTCAAACTAGGATGGGATCACTCCACTCTTCCCGTGCACCAAAACCTAACGAGTGAAACGGGCCCATGCATACTTTCACTAGATAGTGAGAGAGAAACGGGCCCATGCACACTTTCTCTAACGCCCGAGGGGTTGACCCACCAAGTTAGGTCGAGTGAATGCATGATTACTTTGACCTTTAATTAAGTTTAGCATTCGGCCAATTAAACGATGTTCACGACTAATGATCACTCACCCCAATTAGTTTTAAGGAAGCTCAAGGTCACTATGGGGGGCTCATCACCCAGCATAGGCCGACAGCTCAGGCTTAGTGGCCCATACCACCAACCCTGGCTCATGAAACTTCTCGTATTCATCAATCTCATTCATCAAAGGGTCCACCACAGGTAACATATCAAACAAGGATCCCTTGGCACGTATCCAACAATGCACACGGTGGTGCCCAACTCAACATCATGGCATATATAACCAATAACACATCCATGGTAATGCCAACATTTAATCCTCAACGTCCAGGCATATCATTCAATAATACACATGGTGATACCAATTCTTACTACGTACAACCAATGAGGCACATGCATCCAAAAATATACACATGGTAATGCCAACATATCAAGGCTCCATACGTTCTCATCTCTTAACATCAAACAGTTACATCAGTACGGGGTTAAGGGGTATTCATTAACGTAACATCCATATACAATATCCCATAGCAAACAACGCATCAATCATGATGCGCATGTGACCACGTAAATCAAGTATAAATTCCACATAAGCATGTACATCATCACAATTCTTTTTCAACCAAGATTGACACAAATCCCCGGCTGATACACAAAGCCAGACCATCAACAATCGCTCGGATCTCAGCCCGCATACTAGAGCCCCACCCAAAGTCGTGCGAGAAAGCAAAAAGGAACTCACCTCCATTGTCCCTGCAAACCCCTCCTCCTCCCGACAAGCCGGGATTCCTCCGGGATGAACCATCCACGTTAAGTTTAACCCAACTCGCAGGCAGTTTCTGCCACTTCTCCACCGAGCAGACTCAAATTTTCTCCTGCCTGAACTTGAGGCCCTAGGATTGGCTAATCATATCACTAGCCAACCCAGTATACCTGGGAGGAGGCAGCTTAGAAGCGATCCTTTGGAGCCAAATCTGGACACGGGAGATAGTTTTCCTAGCACTTACCTGGGACTCTTCAAATCTACCTTTGTTTCTTTCATTCCAGATTTCCCAAACGACCACACATGGCATGATACCTTTCACCGCTGACCAGACATTCTCACTTGCGGCGCCCCTCCACCACAACAACATCCTAGCCGAGAACGAATTTTCCCCTAGGAGAGGGAGATCAAATATTTGGCTGAAATGCAACCACAATTGAGATGCCAGCTCGCCCGAGAGAAATAGGTGGTCCAACGATTCACAACACGGTCTGATCACGTTCCAGCAACAAGCGCACCTAGACACCAGGTGGATCCCCTTGGACTTCACCCTCGTGGCAACCGGGACTACCTATCAAAGGTTATCTAAACAAAAACATGATTTTTTTTTAATTTTTTTTTTTTGGAAATTGAAAATTTGTATTCACAAACCAGAGGCTTTACAATGGAAGATACATTCGGGCTGGCGAACAGCCCAAAAAGAGAGGCCACAGCAGCCTATCATAAACCTATGTCTGAAACATGAAAATAAGCTGCTGCGCAACACACTCTGATACCTACCAATCCCAATCTGTCCAGAAATAGAGGACCGCAGACGAAGGGAGGAAGGTCATTCTCCCCCTCAAAAAGTTTACCTACTTGGGATTCACTACCCTGCTTGGCCAATGCGTTTTCCATGCCAATAACTTCTTTTTTAAACAATTTTATTAAAGCACAAAGGATAAGTATACAACCTACAACCATTCAGGCTGGCCACCAGCAACAAAAAGGAGCCTGGCCGCCTATTGTATACCTCAACAAAAAATACAGATCACTGATCCCTCACAACTCCTAAACCTGCCCTATCAAGGACTAGCGCACCTGGATGCTGGGAGGAAGGCCTGAAGCCGAGGGAAACTCCATGTCTTCCTGAGACAAGCTACCCAACTAAGCAAGGCCATCAGCCACAGCATTTCCTTCCCTGGAAATGTACCTAACCAAGACTTGAGCTGACCCCCGAAGCCGGCCCTAATGAGTCTTCTAGTAATGAAGGCTCCAGGGAGCTCTCCCCTCGTTTAAGAACAATGAAACCACCGCCTTGGAGTGACTCTCCACTTCCACTCTCTCAAACCTGCGAACCAAACACTGCGTCAGCCCCTCAACTACAGCTTTCACCTTCGCCATAAAATTGGTCCCTACTCCATAGACTCTAGCGAAAGAGAATATCAGCTCCCCTCTATCATTTCTGCAAACTCCTCTGCAAACTCCTCCACTACCTGAGGGGCCACTATTCCCACACAAGGACCCACGCCATTTAGGAACACGAGATTTGCTTGAATATATCGTGATATTTTACTTTTGCAGTGAAAACTAGGAGCTCACCAACACCAATCAGCAAAATAAATCAAGCTCCCACTTATTGAAGTGCTTCGATCGTATGTGAAGTCAATTATGGGAGGATAATGTGAAATATTCATCACCATCGATTTTGCTATCCATAAAAAGGAGTAAGAGAGTCAAAAGATATACGTGATTCATCACAATGTGATTGCATCTACGGGGAAAGTGTTGACACATCATTCCATTAATAAATAAGGAGCGTATAAGATATAAGAGAAATAATACCCTTCTTGTTTGGGCTATATGATAGGGGGACCCTGATCCTTGTGTGGGGTCTTCCCGGAATGTTAGAGAGAGAGAGAGAGAGAGAGAGAGAGAGAGAGAGAGAGAGAAATAATACCCAAATACAATGGATATACAATAAGCACTTCTTACGTTATCATATCTTATGCCAATGGAATCTTTAGGAAGATCACCCCACCTTTTTTTTCCACCTTGTTAATACATGAGAAGAAATTCTTGTAGAAAACTCTCCCTTTGAGAAAAACCATCCCTCCTCTTACTCTTGCTAGTACATGTGGAAATCCAAAGAAAAATGACCATCTCTCTAGCATTTAAATCATGTCCTAACTTCGAGAAATAAGCAAGAGGATATTTTTGTCCATCCCAAACGCTTACAATAACAGGTGAGGAGTCTAGCCATTGAATTTGAGTTTTTTTTTTTTTCAATTAACAATATTGTTTATATAGTGGGACTCTCCTTAGATGGTGGACTACCAAAAGAACACTTAGATTGGATATTTCAACCCTTTCATTATTCAAAGGTTTGTATAACAATCCACTTTCAAAGAAAAAAGAGCCAAATTATCAAAGGTCAAAGTAATCCAATTGAGAGCTATTATTTGTTGTCTATTCACCAGACAAAGTGAGCCTAATCATATAAATGATTTAAATCATTGGAAGATCTAAATTCAAAGGGTAAGGTCCTGATATATTGAATTGTTATTCATCCATATGAATTTGAGCAAACCTCCAGAAGCAGTTTGGTATGAACACCTAAAAATGGGTTCATCTCATGATCTCTATTACATAACTACTGTTAGGATGATTCGTTACACACAAGAGATTAAGATTTTTAATACATAATTACTGTTAATTAAAATTAAATGAACTCATTTTTAGGTGTCTATCAAACTGACGCAGGGAAGACATGGTAGGTCGATCATCGTCCCCCTAACCGATAGTTTCTCGAATCCACGAGAAGAAATAAAAGATAAAAAAAGAAATTTAATTCCAAATAATTGCTTTATTGAAGATTGAATGAATAAAAACGGAATTACAATGCATATAAATAGGAAACTAACCCTAGGTAAAGTATCAAAATCCAACTCCAACTTAAACTCCTAGAAAACGCAACTTACTATAAATAGTAAACTTACTATTTTGTTCAATCCTACTAAAACTCTTGGTTTTCAGCCAAAAATAGAAAGTTATCAAACGGCCTCAACCACGTTATTCTACTAAATATTCTAAGCCCTTTTCATGTTGGGCACTAACTCTAAAGCCCTACAGATGCAAAGTTATGATCGAATTAAAACTTACTATAAATAGTAAAACTGAAAATAAACTAGCCTAATGACCGTCGATATGGTCAAATCTCGCAATTCCGGCCTGGGCAACCCGGCATAGCAGGTTGGTTGGCTAAAGTAGCTCGAGCTACCCCAAATTGATATATTATACGTCCCGTAACTCATTTCGGATTGTGAGATACGACCGATTTACGGTCCTGATGGTCTGGAACACTTTCAACCCCGACCGGTCTTCTTTTGCTCCATCTGGGCAATGAAATAATCAGCGACCCGTTCTACATCACAAACATGGCCTAAGAACTTACTGGACAAATTGTCTATGTCATATTTATAAGGGTTGTTTGAGTGAAACAATTCTAAAATTAGGTCAATTTACAGTTTTCCTTTAATATATTGATTCCTACTTTGATCTTTGGAAGATGTTCTGAGTCCCTGGTCTTGCTTTGCATGAATGTGGACCTTTAACTGTTTTCTTTACAAAAGGTGTGAGCACAAGCCTATAATTTATTTGTTGAATGAATATGAACCTTTGTTGTATTTTCTTTCTCAACTTTTTTTCTGGGAGGATCCAGAAAGGAGCTCACCACCTATAATATTGTTGATTTAAAAAAAAAAAAAAAGGGTCATTCGGATGGGCACCATACAAAAAATTCAGCCGTCGCCTATGTATCCTATACAATTCACAGCAGCTCTAAAGAAAATGGGAAAAAAAAAAAATCGAGAGGAAATGGAGGACAGCCTGCCCACCAAAACACTCTCTACAAGTCTCAAACAGAGGGACAGCAGCAGCATTATGACGTCCACTAACAAAATAGCCAGCCTAAATTGAGCAAAATCACACTATACAGAGACCCCCATACTGTATGCCACGGCCAAACCATCTGCACGGAAGGACATCCAGCTCCAAAATTAGCAAGAAAAAATGACAGTGAAGACATCTGCAGCAACCAATTAAGAGGACCGCAGCTCCACCACACCGAGACTGCACCTCTGATCAGAAAGACCTGCTGCCTATACAATATTGGACAGGCTACAGCATAGAAAATGCCACAAAGGCAGCATTCTATCAATAGATCCCACCCAAGCACTTCAAGCATAAACGAGCAAAACGGCAGCCTCCTGTCAGCACCCCCATCGAAGAAAACGCCAGGAAAATGGAGCAAACTTGGGACAGCAAACACTAGCAACTGCAAACATGGACAAGGACCCACGAAGAGCACCGGCGACACCACATAGATTCCCCCCGTGAGTAAAAGAAAACAAGGCCATCAACATTAGCCGACCATCAAAGCACCCAGGCCATCCATATCGTCTTCCTCAACCGTTTGGAATAATTCTAAACGGGTGGGATTATTCCACCTACGTTTTTTTTATGGGCCATCTAGTATGGATCCAATCATGTCAACTATGTGGATTGCTGAACCATGTTCAGCTGGAGTTTCCATCGAAACCGAACTACAAATAGGGGTGGCAATGGGCGGGTAATTTTTTAGGGTATGCCAGTATTCTATGGTAGCTGGTTATCACTTCCAGATTTCATTTTAATTGATGATTTGAATTGTTCATGTTCTGAATTCCCTGCAAAACATTTGTGAACAGGTAAATTGCACTTGAAGATGAAAAATTAATGGCACATATTCAAATCCAAGATTCATGGGATGGGATCATTGATGCATGATCATAAGAATATAGCTTCTATATGCTTACATTGGGGATAAGTGGGGTTCAGATCATTCTAAGGATGGAATGCAGGGTTGGAAAGGCGGCATATATACCTTAGCAATGCAAGGTGGCATGGCCCTGTAGAGTCAACGCTTGGGCCCAGCTTAAAACTTGGCCTGAGTGCTGAAACCGGGTTTCAATTCTTGGCCTGGTGTCTGGGTGAGATGGGCCCAGATTAATGATGAATGGCTCATCGTGGCCGGGTTAAGCTGGTGCAATCATCAAGTGGACAACCATCATACAAAAAGAACAAAAGGTTCATGTCTATCTATGAGCAGCTCCCATTCAACATACCTGTTGTTGTTTAAGATCACTATGGAATGATGTCTCGATGATCGATCAAAATCATTTATATGATGATGAGACTCGTGGTGGATAAAGGGATGTCCAAAATTTTTTATTTCAACTATTTCTAACCTTTGATTGTTTCACTAATTTTCTTATAGGGCTGTCATGCCCAAGGCCTAAAAAGCCAAATTAGGGCAAGGGTCATGTTGATTGAGTGCCTAATCTGATATGGTGCAGTTCCGCGTAGCCTTAGGGGAATAGAGTTGGGCTAGGGTCAACCTAGGCATAGCTCTAGCCCGGCCCATTGCCACCAAAATATCTGCCCAACTCGGACAAGTCACATAGAGCGGAGTCTTCGAACCTCTCTCTCTCATCCTAGCTATAGTAGGGCAGGTACGAACTATGGGCATTGAAGAGCAAGGGCAGCTGTCATGGGTACTCTCCCCCGAGGGCTTCAACATCCACCTACAATAAGAGATGATGGTAGTTGATGAAGCCTTTGAGGAAGAGTTCATGCAAGATGCCCTTGAAGACGTAGAAGAAATAGATAACCCCACGTTTCATTTTCATGATGCACCGTCCATGCTTCATAACAAAGCGAGTGTTCAACTACTTATATAGGGCTATGCATGTGGGGCCCATAAGATATTTGATTGTGCCCTTTGTTAATTGATGAGCAAAAAACAAAAGAATAAATTCTTCTTGTTTGCCAACTTGGGTCTCTTTCATAATCTCAACAAGAGATGTTTCTGTAGATAATGTTCTCAATAATCTGTAGTCACGTGCATGAGTCGCGGAGTGGAAGTCGTGAACGAGGAGGGCCCTTTTATCACGTGACATACAGTCACCGTGATAACGCTACAGAGGATTTCGTTGCTCGGGTTCCCTCCCTACAATGCTTGGCTTCTATCCCCTAACGTGCCCGTGCCTAAAATTCAGGCCAATGCTGAAGATCGACTGCTTGTCACCTCCTCTCCAGCCGCCCATTTTTCTCATGAATATTCAGCCAACACGACAAATCTATATCCCTGATTTATGGCCTAGGGCATGTTCAAGGAGTGGCCCATCGATGAGTGGCCGGATCTTGCAAACTACTACTAGATATCTTAAGCGAGAAGATGGGTTGATTCGTACATTCCGCCTGTTGCAAGAATGCCAGAGACTTTTGGAACCTGATTGCGTGGTGTGCCGCACAACACCGACCTCGGTGGTGTGTTGACGTCACCAATGTCTGTGGGACCGTCCTCATGGTGGGCCCTAGGAAGATTTCAATCGTAGGTGTCATTGTCCCCACTGCCTTTTGTTTTGTGGTCCGCTTGAGCTTTGGATCAGGCTCTTTTTTGGTCCCTTGCTCTCAAATGATCTAACAAAAATGATAGAAGGTGTGGATATAACACATACATTAAGGTGGGGTCCACATAATTTGGTGACATGAACACACCACCGAGGTCAGCACACCGCCCAATCCACTTCTAGAAACTTCTATCCACTCAATAGACCTAGAATAGATTCCTTGGGCCGAATTCTCTTCAACAATGACCTGTGTTGGCGTTTTAAAAGTTGACTCTTGCGCAGCCTGAGGTAGGTTCTACCTTAAAAGGATAGAATACAGGAGTGAGAGTTGTTGTTGTGCCACTTGAGTCCCTGATCCACCGAATTTCTTTTATGGCGCAGGCATAGACGAGGTTAGATTTAACACTACCTCTCCCAGGAGGATAACTACAAATTTATGGAACTGTCAAAAATCTTCAACCAAACTTTTTTTTTTGTCCACTAATAGAATTGTTCAGATTCAATTTTAGGAGGTTAGCTTCTAGCATTTACAGTTGAATCCACAAGGGAACAATCAAATCCACAGGCAAAGAAGAAGAAACCGAAGTTTATTTTTCATAAAAGATGAATAATAATAATTAATTACGAATCAAAAGGTGTTTAAATAGTCTAAATATCTCAAAGAAACCCTAACTTGCGTAAATCGAGAGTCATAAACGAAAACGAACACTAGAAATTCAAAAATAGCAACTTTCGCACGAATTTGCGCGCTCTAGCGATCGGTCGTTGTTTAGCTCTTAATTGTAAATATTCTAACCTCAATTCATCACTTATTATGCGTGATTTTCATGATTTAAAGACTAATCAAATACATGAATTTGTGATTGTAGGAATGAGAGAAAGGCTTCGTCATTTGGATGCTTAGAGGCCCGTCTTACATGCTTGGAAGACCAAAGAACAAATGACCAAAATGTGGAGCAAATGAGTAATAAAGATGGAGTACAAACTAAGAAAAACACATTCTTTTAGCCTAATCGGCGGCCAAACCCTCCAGAAACAATAACTTCTCTGGACTAATATTATGAAGGCCGACCTGTGGTCCGGCCGGCCGGCTAACAAGTTGGCCATGCACTTTCAAAATCTAGATTTCAAACAACAACAGTCCCGTTTTTAGTTTTTCGGCCCAGTTTATGAGGCTCATATTAATGATATTTGAAAATCCAACCTATCCATTTCGAATAAGAGCTCGACGCCGAAATAACTCAAGTGGTTTTGTGTCGATCGGAACTACCAATTGACTGTGGTGGCCAAAACAATACGAACTGTCCAGAAAGTTTCCAGTTCCGCCTACTCAACTCTGGGCCGGTCCAAGTGGCCCATCATTGATGATATGAAAAATCTAATTTAACCATCTTTTAGAGAACATAGATATATAAATAACCAAAAAGTTTTAAGTAAAAAAGATGTGTGGTTTGATCGTACCGATCGAAGAAAGATGGACCATCCAGAGAGATTCCAACTATGCAGATTTAATAAAAATTCCTAAGTGTTCTAATTTTTTACCCATATTGTAGAATTGTTTTGGAAAATCTAATTCAGTCTATCACGTAGAGGAGGAAGTTTTTTACCAATGTTCAAAATTTGAAATCAATCCGACCTCTGTACACTCCATAGCGTTGAAAGCAAGATGATTAGTTCTGAAGGTACCCGAATTGCGTGATTTTGAGAGGCGGTCGCTGATCTGATTGGTGGGCCCATTCAGAAGATAATCTTGGAAATCTAAATCATCTATGAGGAAGATCATATTACAAGGAAGCTTCAAATCAAATTTAAAGGCAATTCGATCATTGGTCAAGCCGTACCAAGCGAAACAAAATTTGCTATGTTGCTGTACTATTGTTGCATTATAAAATGAGGTGCTCTCTTTTATTCCAAATCAAGCAAGGACGTAAGGAGCAAGGAGTTCAAGTCATAGGAGGCTTCCTAGCCTCCTACAGCTAGTTTTTCTTTCTTTTTTTAGTTCCAGTTCTAGTTTTTAATATGTTTTTCATTAATTAACCTCTTAACTAGGGTTAAGAGGTTTGGGAACCTACCGGCTAAAGCTTTTCTCTGATGCATTCTTCTCTCTCTCTAAGATAGGTAGATAGTTTTAACTTTAGTGAAATTAGGGTTCTTTCTCTCAACTCCTTCCTTAAGAAAGAAAATCCATTGGAAAAGAGAGAGATTTAAGGGATGATATAAGATAAGATAAGATAGATAAGGGGAAGATTTGCTGACTCTCTCTTTCTCATTCAAATTTGAAATATTTAAAATTAAATATAAAATATTCAATCGACCTAGAGACCTACTTGTTGCTAATGTTGGGTCACTAGGTAGGGTCTATTGTGATGGTTGATACGAAATCTACTCCGATTATCTGATTTTACATATCAGGTTTAGACACCATTCAAAGAATGGGGTTGATAAAAAGGTCCATTCCTCAAAACAATGACATAATTTCCAGCCGTTGATGACTCTCTCGACTCTGACCTGATGAATGGTTTGGATAAGAAGATGGGTCCCTCCATGATGAGCAGCCGGGATACAGCTAGTAGGGTTGCACCATATCCTAGTAAAATGTGCAGTTATTATAAAGGTTGGATAGCCAGATGGAGGATTCTTTATAGTGGTACGGCGGGTAGGAGGTATGGTTGAAGTGGGAGATGGAAGCACTTCCATTTCTCATGGCAACGTGTGTTAGCACAAATGTAAAATTTAACTTTTCCTTCTTTTTCTCTACATGTGTACAGTGATGGTGCACGCTCAGGGCAGTGGATTGACTTTAGAGGTCTAACATGTTGTCATGGACCGTTGATTGCATAGTAGGTCTTGTGTCCTGTGGATCCATGTGAGTGATACTAGTTGATTAGGACATCCGTGACGCCCTTGTGATGTTAGGAATGATATTTGGTGAAGATTTGGATTGAGAGGTTGAACAGCAAATTTAAACATTAGATTTAATAAATTGACGGTACGGATAGGTTGTACTGAATGTTAATGGGTGGGATGAGCGGCTGAGGTTATACATCTTCAACTAACGTAACTTGCTGGAGAGTTGGCAGACTTTACATTGTTTTCTCTTTGTACGGAGGGAGTTAAGACTGGATGTCTCTCTTTTCACGTTCTTAGTAAAAGTTTTCAAATACTCAGAACTCCCACTCACGTCGTCCAATTGAGGCCAAACCTTACTATGGCCTGCCAATTTTCATCATCTATCCATAGAACAAATTTGGACCTTGATCTCTTCTGGATCGCCAAGATGCCGTTTTAATGGCTAACTTCTAACCATAATTCAAAACAACCATTATTAGCGTCCTATATGAAAACTAACTGGTAAATTAGGAATACACCCCATGATCTTCTTAATGAATGGTCTATTTTGATGTTTAGATGACCCGCTTGGCTGATATAATTGTGATGGATGGTTAGATGGTGTCCTAAAATTAATGTAAGTGGATGGTTATGGTTATGTTCATATTTATTGATTTGAATGGTCGTATTCAAATGGTTGGATTAAATGGCTGGATTTTGAAGAAAAATTAAGTGATCCATGGACAAGGCTTGTTGGATGGAAGTGTTGGACTAAATGATCTGTACGTTTCAAATAGATGGCTTAGATTAAGGTAAGGACCTAGACCAGTGGGCTCCATAAGTAACCTTGGAAAGACATCTACTTCCTCACGTCACCAAGAGGCTACAGCTCATCTTTTTCCATTATAATGTATTATCATTATTTTAGGTTCTTTGAGTTGAAACATGACTGGAAAAGAGAGTCCAGTGAATTTGTTGCTATGACTCTTTCTCTCTCCTACATATAACATTTATCTTGCATAACTTCAATTTGAACTGTTCATTAATGACAAAACTGGACGCTGCACCTCATCTTGGTGTGCCCTATCCAACAAGCCCAATGTTGACCCATGATCCTCGATGGTCACCAAGATGTATTTTAATGGCTCTCACTTACCTATAGTCCATAACGACGTGTGTGAGTCATATGTGCAAACTAATCCAGTGAATTCAAAGTGTACCCTATGAGCTTCAAATTGAACAATTTGCTTTGGTGATTAGATAACCCAGTTGGTGGATCCAAGTGTGATGTATGATTTTTTTTCATGACAATTTTATTATGATGGAGTGGCCTAAAAAAGATGTGGAGGGTCGGATAACCTAATCTAATGGTGAAAAGTACTCCCTATGGCTCAAATTAGAGATAAACTGCATATAGATGGTTAAAATAAACGGGTCCACAAGTGTACAATTGAATATAATGTAACCCACATTTTCATGTACGGGTAAACTCGCACCTAAAATTTCGGGTTGTTACAACCATGATGGACACAAATTTCCACAAAGGAGCCAGTAAAACAAAAACCTGTGTGGCCCATTGTGATACCTGTGTAATATCCACTCCACCATCTACCACGCCAGTCCATCTTCGAATATGAGCCGAGAACTTAGGAAGATCCAAAACTCAAGTGGTCGTCACTCCAGCAAACAATGGGGATGGAGATACGATCATTGAAACCTTCTCATGTGGCACTGAAATTTGTATAAGGCTGATATTTGTGTTTTACCTTCATCCTAGTGATATTCACATTATGAAGGGGTTGGATGGCATATAAACATCACAGTGGGCCCTTGGATAGTCAAACCACCCCCACCGTTTCCTGGGGTATGGCCCATTTGAATTATGAATCTGCCTATTTTTGGAATCATACTCTCAGATTATTAGCAGTCAACTGGTGGACAGAATGGATGTCACACGGTCAAAGTTTGGTTATCCCAGCTGGTTGACGTCCCTTTTTCTTAAACAGCAGGTCTCAGTTTGAGACACACTGGTAGCATCTCCGGGTGCTTTGGGTAGAATGACCGGGTCGGGTTTGGGTAGCCAAAAAAGAAAAGAAAGAATGGATGTCAGACGGCAATCATGATTCGCCCCAGCTGAGCTTTTTGCTGCATGGGCTCCCTATGATGCTTGGTGTTGCTTCCCTAACCTAGAATTCAGGCCAACGCACTAATCACATGGGCCGCACACCAATGCTCAAGATTGACCGTTGGTCACCTCCTCTCTGGCTACCCATTTTTCTCTTGCATGACAGGCCAACACAACAACCTATATTCATGATTTATGGCCCAGGGCATGTTCACAAAGTGGCCCACCGATGATTGGCTGGATCTTGCACACGTGTGTTAGATATCTTAAGTGGAGTTGACTTGGCCAATCCACCTGTTGCAGGAGTGCGAGAGACTTCTATGCATGAGGGATGATTCCTCATCTCTCCAGAAATGACATGTCTACAATGAGCTGACTCTTGTGCAACCTTAAGTGGTGGGTTCCATCCGTTAAGTATGGAATAAAGGGGGGAGAATGTAATCACTATATTGAAATTGGATGCCTTTAATCTTGCATTCCGGACATGCTTGGCACTGCTGAGCGAATCTGTCCCTTTCCTGATTTTCTGTCCAGAGGTGCTCAGTACTGTCAAGGTCGGCTCGGCACTGCCGAGCGGAGCGCAATTTTGTGCGCTTTGTTTCTAATTTTGGTTCTATTGCTTTATAAAAAGGGTGTAATCAGGATTAAGGTATTCTAAGACGTGTTCTAGGGTTGGGAGAGTTTTAGAAAGAGAAAAAGTTATGGTTTTTTTTCCTGGAGCTTTGATCCTTTAAGGTTTCATCTATTGTAACTTTGTTATTTATAACGCATTATCAGTTTGTGCCATAGTTTTTTTCAGTGCAAGGGTATTTCCACATAAGATCGGTGTGTTCTTTGTGTAGATTTTCTTGTGCGATTGGGGTTACTTTGTTTGATTCTTCTTTGTATATTTCCACGAGTCCCAACAAGTGATATCAGAGATAACATTAAAAAGCAAATCGAATATGAAAACGAGGTATCAATAGTGTCTGGCAGGAAGTTTGATGTACAGAAGTATTTCGGGAGAAACAACTTTAAACTATGGAAGGTGAAAATGAAAGGGCGCCTTTTAGTTCAGCAAGGATTGGAAGATGTACTCCTTGGGAAGCGACCAGAAACTATTAAAAAAGAAGAGTAGAACAAGTTATATTAAATGGCCATCTCAATGTAGTTGTGTCTAACGAATGAGGCCCTCTATAATATTATGAGAGAGAAAACTGCGACTGATACATGGGCGAAGTGAGAAAACATCTATGCAAAGAAGTCTCTTAAGAATCATTTGTAATATCCAAAGCTACAATTATTCAATCTGAAGATGGCTGTGGGAGCTGACGTTAACTCCCACATTAATAACTTTAATAGGCTTGTTTACAAACTGTTGGATGTGGATGAGGTGATGAAGGATGAAGATTAAGCATATATTCTGTTGAACTCTCTTCCTGAATCGTATGAGTCGTTCAAGTACTCTTTGTGCACTGGTAAAACCACCATTAGCATTGACATTGTTATCTCAGCTTTTCAGTAAAAGGTGATGAAAAAGAAAAGTTGTGATGTTGGTGCTTCTACAGATGCATTACTTATGAGGGGGAGAAATTCTAAGCGGGATAGATGATCTTCACGATCGAGATCCAAATTCAAGGATAAAGGTAAAGAAAAGTTAAAGTGCTGGAGTTGTGGCATGACAGGGTACATGAAGAGGCATTGTCAGAATCCCAAGTTTAGGAAAGAAAAATTAGAAGAATCTTCTAAAGAGGCCAACACTGCAGAATCTAGTAAAGAGGTAAGTTGTGGTGAGGTATTGACTGCATTAAAATTCAGGTTTTACAGCGATGAATGGATTTTAGATACAGGGGTTTCATATCACATCACTCCTCATAGGAGTTGGTTTACCAGTTATAGAGAGTGCGATGGTGGCCAGGTGTTTATGGGTAATAACAATGCTTGTAATGTTGTTGGTGTATGATTGATACGCGTCAAGATATTTAATGGCATAAGGTGTATCTTAACTGATGTGAGACATGTTCTTGAACCAAGGAAGAATTTGATATCTTTGGAAGCACTCAAGGCACTTGGGTGTAAATTCACCGAGTTTGATCGTATCTTTAAAGCTTCAAAGGGGGCAATCATAGTCAAGAAAGCATAGAGGAACAATAACCTTTATAGGTTGATTAGGAGCACTTCATCGTGTGAAGTTGCAACATTTGTAGAGAATTTCACTTCTAGACGTATGTGGCCTACACACTTATGCCACATGAGTGAGCAAGGTATGAAGGTACTTTCTGATTGTACTTTAATTCTCGCATTTAAAAGTATTAATTTTAGTATACGTGAGCATTTTTTTTAAAACATGACTACTCCCCTGCCCAAGAGCTCAGATGCATTCTCGAGCTGACCTTTATCCAGGGCACTCATTAAAGCCAGATGACTCAAACAAGTTACCAAGACCTACCTTATCAAGAAAAAATGCGGCCCTGGATTTCCTAAGGTAGATCTACTAAGCGGTTAAAAGTTCTCTTACCTTGGTTGTCCCTCCCTAATCGCGTCAAGCCATCCACCACTGAATTCCCTTCCATCACCACATGAGAAAGGTTGAGCTGACCCATTCTTCTCAATATGCCAATCTGCTCCCTCCAATACCACTATTTCCAGTTATCTACACCACCCCCTTGAAGAGCTTTAATAATAATTCGAGAATCACTTTCAACCTCAACATTAGACAGCCCATACTGCCTACAAAGAAGGAGGCCATCATGCAAAGCCTTCATTTCTGCTTCATTATTCGATCTTGTGTCATAGCTGTTGGAGAACGTAAAAAGGAAATCCCCCTACGGTCTTCTGCAGATGCCCCCTCCTCCTGACTCTATTGGGTTGCCCTTGGACAATCCGTTGACGTGTATGCTTGCATTGTATATATGGTAAATAGTTAAGGTTATCTTTTAAGTTCATTTTGATGTATGAGGCTCGTCGCTCGTAGTTTCTAGTGGTGGGTCGTCATGGTTCGTTATGTTCATTGACGACTATTCCCGAAAGGTGTGGATCTATTTTTTGAAAAATAAATCCAAGGTTTTCACTACCTTCAAGTAATAGAAAGAGATGATGAAAAAAATAGTAAGGGCAAAAGGTGAAGGTGTTGAAGATAGATAAGAGTGGGGAATTCAATCAGTTTTGTAAAGATGAAGAGATCATGAGGTACAATACCGTGCACCACACACTAAAGTAGAACAATGTAGCTAAGCGGATGAATCAGACTCTCTTGGAGAGGGCCCGATGCATGATAAGTAATGCTGGTTTGGGCAAGAAAATGTGGATTGAGGCCGTTAACACAGCTTGTTACTTGGCAAATCGGTCCCCTTCTACGACTATTAATTGTAATATTGCAGAGGAAGTGTGGAGTGGTCAGCAAGTAGACTACTCAGGGCTGCGAGTATTTAGTTGTGAGGCTTACTCTCATATACTGTCAGTTGAGAGAGATAAGCTAGACCAAAAGGAGAAAAAGTGTGTCTTTGGGGGCTATGATGATGGGGTGATCAAGGGATGCAACTTGTATGACCTTGTCACACGGAAGATCATAATTAGCCGAAATGTCAGGTTTAATGAAAGGTCTTTATTTTGTAAGTATGAACACAAAGAATTTTAAAAAAAAAAATCAGCGGTGATTGATGTTCAGATAGACAAAGATAAAACACAGGTTTAAATTAGAGTGCAGACGGAGGTACGGGATCAAGTGGAGCAACCACCTATAAGAAGGAATCCATAGAGGGATCGTAGGTTATTGGCTATATACATTGATAACTCGAATGTTGTATTTGCCCTCGTTACGGATGGGGGGATCCGTTTACTTTTCAAGAGGCTCTTAATGACGTAAATGCTAAAAAGTGGAAGGCAACAATGCATGACGAGATGGATTCCTTATACAAGAATAAGACATGTGAGTTAGTGAAGCTTCCTGTCTGCTGTAAAGAGATCAAGTGTAAGTGGATCTTCAGTAAGAAAAAAGATAGGTACAAGGCAATGTTAATAGTGAAGGGATATGCCCAAAGAGAAGATGTCGACTTTAGTTAGATCTTCACACCTGTGGTGTAGCAAGTATCTATCAAATTTGTAGTGGCGTTGGTTGTCCAATATGACTTCGAGTTAGAAAAAATGGATGTGGAGACTACTTTCTTGCATGATAAATTGTAAGAGTAGATTTATATGAATCAACTGGAAGGTTACGAAATACAAAGGGTAAAGAATAAGGTTTGTAGGTTGAGGAAGTTATTATACGGCTTAAAACAGTCACTTAGGCAGTGGTATAAGAAATTTAATTATTTCATGATGAGTTGATGATTTACCAGGAGTGAGTATGATCATTGTGTCTATTATAAAACACTGAGTGATGAAAAGTTCATTATACTGGTATATGTTAATGATATGCTTAACGCTAGTCATAGCACGTCTGAAATAGGCATATTGAAGACTCACCTATCAAGGATATTTGAGATGAAATATTTGGGGGCTGTAAAGAGGGTTATTGGCATTGATATACAAAGATACAAGAAGAGGAGCAGGCTATGGTTATCTCAGGCATAATACCTTAAGAAAGTATTGATGAAGTTTGGTATAAATAAGGCAAAGCCAGTCAGTGTTCCCCACGCGACTCATTTTAAGCTTTCTTCAGAGTAGTGTCCTACAGAAGAACAAAGGAAGTTTGTGCCTTATTCGAGTGTAGTTGGCAGCTTGGTGTATGCTATGGTCTGTATGAGACTGGATATTTCATATGGGATGGGTGTTGTTAGCAGATACATGTCTAACCCCCAGCAATCAACACTGAGAGGCGGTGAAATGGCTACTATGTATATTCGAGGTACGTAGGACTTTGTCTTGACGTTAAAGAAATCAGGAAACAAGTTAGTAGGATATGTGGATTCTGATTATGCGGGCAGTGTGAATAGTAGAAGGTCGATTTACGGGTACTCGTTTGTATTAGCAGATGGAGCGATTAGTTGGATGCCAAAGATTGAGTCTGTGGTGGTTCTTTCCACAACCGAAGCTAAGTATATGACAGTGACAAAAGCATTCAAGAAAGTGGTTTGGTTGATAAGAATGATAAATTAGTTGAGGCTTTAGCAGAGGCTATGCCAGTTAATTGTGACAGAGAAAGCGCCATTAATTTGGCAACGAACTTGGTTTATCATTCTAGAACTAAACATATTGTTGTTCATCACCATTTTATCCGACAGGTGCTTGAGGAAGTTAGTGTTACTATGGAAAAGATCCATACAAGTGTAAATCTGACAGATATGCTTACAAAAGTGGTTCCCTCAAAGAAGTTCAAGTTCTATACAAATTCTCTGGGTTTGGCGAAGATGAAGTAAAGACAGAGTGTGCATGAGAAGCGACAATAGTAAAGTTATGATGGATATGAATTAGAGATGAGGATGAAGCTTGTCGCAGTCAAGTATCAAGATTAAAGCCATGGTGGAGATTATTGAAATCAGATGCCTTTAATCTTGCATTCCAGACCTGCTCGACACTGCCGAGCGAATCTATTCCTTTCTTAAAAAAAATTTCTAAAGCTGCTTGGCACTGCCCAGTGGAGCGTCATTTTGCTCGTTTTGTTTCTAATTTCGGTTCTATTGCTTTATAAGTAGGTGTCATCAGGACTAGGGTATTTTAAGACGTGTTCTAGTGTTGAGAGGGTTTTGGAGCGAGAAAAGGCTAGGGTTTTTCTCTTAGAGCTTTGATCTGGTAAGGTTTCATCTCTTGTAACTTTGTTATTCATAGTGCATTATCGTTTTATGCCGTGGTTTTTCCATGTAAGATCGGTGTGTTCTCTGTGTGGATTTGCTTGTACTATTGGGTTTACTTAATTTGATTCTTCTCTGTGTGTGAGTCCCGACAATCACTCGGGTGAGGTGTGAGGTAGGAGAAAAGGTAAGAGCTATTGGTAGATGCATAACGCACACAAAGGGAAAGATAGAAGAAACAATGGGCAACCCATCATCACTATTTTTCTTGTTGTGGCCCCCTTGAATCGTCAATATACATAATTTTAGCTAACATCCTAACATAAGACAAACAACAAATGGAGTAGAAATCACACAATTATTACAGTGGACCTTATAGAGCCTTTGGCACATGGTATGCCTAATTAGACACTTCATGCAATATACACATAGGGGAAGAGGTTAGTGCGGACTACACACTAACAGAAGTTAAAGCAGGTCCAATATGTCAAATTCCACCTGCCGTAAAATCTCAATCACTTTGTTGTCAAACCTTTATGATGTTAGGATGAATTTAGCCCCTCTTAACCAATAATATTTTGAAGACTAATTATAGTGACCAAAATCACTAAAGCTATTAGCTTTATATATAGTAGAGATGAGGTTTACTAACTACATGCATGCATGTGGTACCAAGTCCGCATTAGGGATGGCCATTGGCTGGGCTAGGGCCAAGCCAAGTCTCCCCTTGCACAATTGTGGAGATAGCCCAATGGCACCATGCTAAGTTAGAATGATAGCATAATCATATATATATATATATATATATATATATATATATATATATATATATATATATATATATATATATATATATATATATATATATAAGTCCATGTTAGTAGAAAATGTTATAATCAAAGTAATGAGTTGGCTAAGAGATATTATGAAATAATTGTCAGGCAATAGAACTTCATTTCTTGATAATGTGGATCTTCAAGCGATCAAGGGACGCTCTCAATCAGAGAAGAGCAGGGAAGTAGTTGCTTCCAAATGGCAGAAGCCAAATCATGGATGGGTCTAGCTTAATATTGATAGTTCGAGGGAGGATGAGGAGGAATATGTGTAGAGATCACAAAGACAATATTTTTTTTTTTTTCACACATTCAGGCTGACCCTAGCAATAAAACAAGCTGAGCCTACCTATCTTATAACTTGCTCCTGAAGCCAAAACTCAACCCAATCCTAGGCTACCCAAGCTCACCATATCGAAAAATAAATTCCCTTTAGTCCATGGGGGTAGGCACCTCTCCTCCTTGAAGACCCAGTGCAACTGAGATTGAATCCCCCATTTGGCGAGCCCATCTGCCACGCAATTATCCTTTCTGGGAGCGAAGGCAATCTTGATTTCCATATGATTTCTAAGGGCGTCGACTCTGACCCACCAATACCACATGACCCACATTGTCGTGGTTTTCGCGTTTAGGACATCCACCACAGCCCTAGAGTTGTAGGCCAATTCCACATTAAAAAAACTTGCGTTAAAGCACAAGGACAAGCCTTCCACCACTGCCATAGCTTCAACCCAGTTGTTAGACCTATAGGCATTGCAAGAGGAGAAAGCGAACAGTAAACGTCCCTGGTTATATCTGCAAATCCCGCCCCCTCCCGATAGGCTTAGGTTGCCCTGACTGAGCCATCAACATTAAGCTTAACACATTCCAGCCGAGGGCGAGACCACTATGTCAATCTGACGTCGATCCATGGGACCAAAAGGAATCAAGCCCGAGATATTATAAGAAGGTTGCGCAGGGAATTCTAACCTTTCTGGGCGCCAGTAGAGATGGGCAGATCAGACAGATCCAGTGCTTAATGTTGGCCACAAAGACAATATGGTGTTTGCTTTCTATAGGTCACTGTGAGAAGGAAAGATGCTCGATCAATTAAGGTCAATAAAAGCAAGGATGTCGTGAAGTTTAAGGTCTAGTGCTCCAAATACCTGTACATGCTTTGTGTGTTTGATTCGAAGAAGGCTGGTAAATTGAAGCAATCCCTTCCACCATGTTCTATGAGAATGCGTTGGTAGAACTTGAAGAGCATGGTGGTGGGAACTATTGTTTTGGTATGGATTTTATACTTTTGATGCTTAGTGAAAATGATTAGTGACAATTTCCTTTCTTTTTTCCATCATTGGTCAGAGAATTTGGTAGACATCTTGCATTGAAAAAAAAAAAAGGTCATAAAACCAAGTCTCAAACAACGTTGTGGAAGCTAAAGCTTTGCTAGATTAGTTCTAATTATGCAAACAACTCAATCTCAACAATGTATATCAAAAAAAGAAAAAAAATGTATATCTAAAAAATAACTCAAAAAGGTCATAAAACCAAGTCTCAAACAACATTGTGGAAGCTAAAGCTTTGCTAGATTAGTTCTAATTATGCAAACAACTCAATCTCAGCAATGTATATCTTAAAAAAAAAAAAAAAATGTATATCTAAAAAATAACTAAAAAAGGTCATAAAACCAAGTCTCAAACAACATTGTGGAAGCTAAAGCTTTGCTAGATTAGTTCTAATTATGCAAACAACTCAATCTCAACAATGTATATCTAAAAAAAAAAAAATGTATACCTAAAATTAGATACAGAATTAATGTTGTCATATGGAATTAATGTTATCAAAATGCTATGATTTGCGGATGTTTTACGATTTGAGTCAAATTCTAAATAAAACGATTTAAATACCACCTTAAATCCCTTTTTATATGAATCCTACAATTCTATGATTTGAATCGTGATTTAATTTTATAATTCAAATTATACTTGTTCTCTTCTATTTTAATTTTCATTGGCTTGGGTAAGCTTTGGGAAGGGTAGGCGGTTGTATTTAAGGGTATATGATAGGCGGGCATGCTCCTTTTTGTTCGTGGGCTTGCTCAAAAGATGTGGTGTAGGTTGAGCTATTTCCCCTATTAATAAATTTTTGTTTAAAAAAAAAAAAAGGTTTTAAATTGGTAGGGACTTTAAGAATCATTTAGAAAAAAAACCTTTCAAAAAGAAAAAGAAAAAAAATCCTTAGAAAAAGAAAAAATAATTCTTTCAAAAAAGGTAAAATATTTTATTTTGTTGTTTACCGCAGATTAAATGATAGATACTTTCTCATTGTAAAATCATAGAGCTTCTTTTTTTTTTTTTTTTTTTTTGTTGTGATTCCCTACTTTTTAACCAATCAAAGCACCAAATTAAATTATGACTTATCCAAAATGTTTTTATGGATGGTTACAATCATGTTGCCTTATATGCATTGTGAAATGATGGTTAGAAATCAAAATGTCTTTTCTCATCAGCCTATAGAATCAAATGCCGCTTTTCCAATGTAACTCTACATTCAAGAACAGTAACAAGAACATAAATTATTAGAGGATCCATATATATTTTTTAAGACAAAATTCTTGAAAGATAAAAAGAAGTGAAAGATAAGAATTCTTTAACACTGTCATGAAATGGTATGACTTGGTGGATATTGATGTCACCAACAGGATCAGTAATAAGTTTTTTTTTTTTCTCTAATTTTTTTCATATTTTTCATATGGGTAGTGTATCTGTTTTGGAGCCTAGTAGTGTTGCCCGAACCCTCTGGAGTGGTGCGATGGCCGGTTATGTACTGTAGGCTATTGGCACTACTGCGTATTGTGGTGTTTGCCAGGTTGTCTACTAGAGGTCTGTTTCGGCCTCTTTCCATCCTGCAGTTGAATGTTCTTGAAGCCTGAACTACTACGATAGATCTTTCGCTTTTGGTATTGGTTGGTGGTGTTGATGCTGATTTTCCAGGCCTTTTAGGCTCTCAGTACAGCAGGGGCTTTCTTGGGTGTGGTTTCGCTTTGTAGATTGGTTTTCTTTTGCTTTGGCCTAGTTTTTTCCTTCCGTTTCTTCTTTTATTTTTTGTTCCTTCCTGTAAAATGGATATATATGATAGGTGAGGTCCATTTCTTTTGCAACGACCAGCCAAATAATTATACAAATTTTTTTTTATGTTAACAAAGTTACAGGCACTGTGCTCCCACCTTTTTCTTTTAAAATTAAAAAAAAGAAAAAAAAAGTATCCTAAGTACTCTTGGCCTTAGCTCAACTTTGGCCCTAATCGGATTGGAAGGGCTATGGCCTTACAAAGCTGGCCTCTAAGGAAGAGATTTAAATGATCAAACGTATGAAATAAACTAATCTAAAAAAGTTTTGGGGCATCTTCCATAACCCATTTTCGTCCCATCACAATTATAATTGTTTGGATAATTGAAATATGACCCTGATCTCCTTACACTACACATGTACGGTGATTGGAAATTGCTTATAGATTTCTTTAAAAGTCCATTCTCTTTTTTAATGTTGTCCCGTTTGATGGTTGGACTGGGCCAATATTATGAAAGATGATAATGTCATCAACGTTATTGAAAATCACCATCAGAGTATTTACCGGTGAACTCAGGGCACTGAAGAGCAAGGGCAGCTGTCATGTACTCACCCTGAAGGACTTCAACATCCACCTATAATAAGAGAATGATGGTAGCTGCCGAAGCCCTTGAGGGAGAGTGCATGCAAGATGCCCTAGAAGACGTAGCAGAAATAGATAACTCCACGTTTCATGCTCATTCTGCACCATCCATGCTTCACAACAAAGAGAGTCTAACTACTTATATAGGGCTACGCATGTGGAGCCCATGAGATCTTTGATGAGATAAAAGAATAAATTCCTATAGTTTGCCGACTTGGGTCTCTTTCATAGTCACAATATGAGACGTTTCTGTAGATAAAATCCACTATAATCATAGTGGGCATCCATGAGTCATAGAGCTGAAGTTGTGCATGTGGAGCGCCCTTTCTTAGCTGCTTGATGGGGATTTAAGGCCCAATCTCATTCGTTGATGTTCGGGCACATCTGATCTGCGTCGATATCAAGAAACTTACATGCTTCATGCATCCATCTGCTCGGTACCACTATGATGGACGCAAATTTCCCACAACATGTTGTAGGGAGCCCAAAAAACAAAAACCTGTGGGGCCCGCTGTGATATCTGTGTTATATCCACTCCATCCATCCACCACGCTTGCTCATCCGAGAATTTGAGCTGAGAAATTAGGAAGTTCCAAAACCCAGGTGGTCCACACCCCCGCAAACAATGGATACGGAGATGCTGACCATTGAAACTGGCACCGAAATTTGGACAAGGCTAATTTTTCTTTTTACCATCAGCCTAGTGATATTTACCTTATGAGCGGATTGGATGGCATATAAACATCACGGTGGGCCCCTGGCAAGTCAAACCACCCCCACTGTTTTCCTGAGGTTTGGCCCATTTGAGTTTTGAATCTGCCAGATTTTTTTTATCATGCCCTCACATGAGCAGATGCAACTGGTGGACAGAATGGATACATGGCAATCATGATACGCCCTAACAAAGCTTTTTGTTGCACGGGCTCCCTATAATGCTTGGTGTTGCTCCCCGTAACCTAAAATTCAGGCCAACCCACTAATCACATGGGCTGCACACAAGTGCTGAAGATTGACCGTGGGTCACATCCTCTCTGGCTGCCTATTTTTCTCTTGAATGTGCGGTCAACACAACAACCTATATGCCTGATTTATGGCCCAGGGCATGTTCACAGAGTGGCCCACCGATGAGTGGCAGGATCTTGCACACATGTGCTAGATATCTTAAGCGGAAGACAGGTTGACTTGGCCAATCCATCTATTGCAGGAGTGCGAGAGACTTCTATGCATGAGGGATGATTCCTTGGGGTAGCTATTCTCCAACAATGACATGTGATAATGTTTCAATGTCTGCAATGACCTGACTCTTGTGCAAGCTTAAGAGGTGGGTTCCATCCGTAAGGATGGAATAAAGGGAAGAGAATGTAATCTCTGGTGTGAGGTGTGAGGGGGAAGAAAAGGTGAGAGCTATCGGTAGGTGCATAACACATGCAAGGAGAAAGAAGAAACAACGGACGATCCATCCTCACTATTTTTTCTTGTTGTGGTCCACTTGAATCTTCGATCTACATAATTTTTAGCTGACAACCTAACATAAGAGATACAACAAATTATGGAGTAGAAATCACACAATCATTAGGGTGGACCCTAGCCTTTGGCACATGATATGTGCCTAATTAGACACTTCAGTGCGGACACTAAAAGTTAAAGCAGGTGCAATATCTCCAATTCCTCCTGCTGTAAAATCTCCATAGCTTGTTACCAAACTTCTACGCATTTAAGATGAATTTCGCCCCTCTTAAACCAATATTTTGAAGGCTAATTATGGTGACCAAAATCACCAAAGGTATTAGCTTTATATATAGTACAGATGAGGTTTGCTAACTACGTGCATGTATGTGGTGCCAAGTACAAATTAGGCCATGGGCTGCCCTAGGGCCAAGTTATGTCTCCCCTTGCGCAATTGAACGGGAAGATATGGTTGACTTGTTTTCTTATGTTAGAATGATCACATGGTTTTTTTTTTTTTTTTTTTTGTCCAAAAGGAGGGCGAGGCCCACCTGAATTTTATTCATATACTCACAACCCATGCTCCCTACAAAACCTAAAAAAAAAAATACTCAAAAGGGGGGGGGGGGGGGGGGGGGGGGGGGGGGGGGGGGTTGATGGGTAATAAACTGTTTTCTTATGTTAGAATGATCACATGGTTTTTTTTTTTTTTTTTTTTTTGTCCAAAAGGAGGGCGAAGCCCACCTGAATTTTATTCATATACTCACAACCCATTCTCCCTACAAAACCTAAAAAAAATAAATACTCAAAAGGAAAGAGGGGGGGGGGGGGGGGGGGGATGGGTAATAAACTGTAGTAGCCATCTTTGAAGGCAAGTCCATCTCAATAGAAAATGTTATACTCAAAGTAATGAGCTGGCCGAGAGATATTATAAAGCAATTGCTAGGCAATAGCAAAACTTCAATTCTTTTTTTCTTTTTCTTTTTCTTTTTTTTTTCTTTTTCTAAATTAAAAGAGCCTTATATTATATGGAAAAAAAACCTCATGTACAAGTTTGTTCAAGCCAGCCCGCTACAAAATAAAACAGGCCCACCTATCATATCAACCCAAAAAAATCTATGCTTACCCCATCCGAACATTCCCTACAAGTATCTTGTCAAGAAATATATGCCCCCTCACGATTTTAGGCAACTCCCGCACCATTTGGAAAAATCGGCTCGGCCTGTGCTACGCTCCCCAAGCACACCAACTCATCTGCCGCAACATTGGCCTCTCTTGGCATGTGGTTAACCTTCACTTCCATCCTATGGCTGAGCGCGGAAAATCTCTCATGCCAATACCACGTGGGCCACGACTTGGGGAAGTTACTACATCAAAAGTCCTCCACAATCCTAGAATCATTCACCACTTCCACCTTGGACATCCCTTTTTCTGCACAGAGCTGAAGGCCTGTAAAACTTCATTTCTTGATAATGTGGGTGTTTAAGCGATCAAGGGAGGTTCTCAATCAGAGAAGAGTAGGGAAGTGGTTGCTTCCAAATGGCAGAAGCCCAATCATGGATGGGTCAAGCTCCATATTGATAGTTTGCCTACGGGAAGCTAAGTAAAGAGGGAGGAGGAGGAGGAGGTGGAATATGTGTAGAGATCACAAAGACAATGTGGTGTTTGCTTTCTACGGGTCATACGACTAAGTCTCAAACAACGTCGTGAAAGCTAAAGCTTTGCTAGATGGGGTCTAATTATGCAAACAACTCAATCTCAACAATGTATATCTACAATTAGATCCAGAATTAATGTTGTCGTACGGAATTAATTAATGTTGTCAAAATGCTCTGATTCACGATTTATGTTTTACTATTTGAGTCAAATTTTAAATAAAACGATTTAAATACCACCATTAATTCCTTTTCTATATGAATCCTACAATTCTAAGATTCCAATTGGGATTTACAATTCAAATCATACTTGTTTTCTTCTATTTTAACTTTCAATGGCTTTCATTTTAAGTTTTTAAATTGGTGGGGTTTTAACAATCATTTAGGAAAAACCTTTTACAAAGAAAAATGAAAAAATAATTCTTCAAAAAAAGGTAAAATATTTTAGTTTGTTGTTTACAACAGATTAAATGATATGTGCTTTTTCAATGTTAAATCATATAGCTTTTTTTTTTTTTTTTTTTTTTTTTTTTTTTTTGTGATTTCATACTTTTTAACCAATCAATGTACCAAATTAAATTATGACTTATCCATAATGTTTTTATGGATATTTATGATCATGTTGCCTCTTTTGCATTGTAAAATGATGGTTAGAAATCAAAATATTTTTTCTCATCAGCCTATAGAATCAAACGCTGCTTTTCGAACGTAATTCTATATTCAAGAAAGGTAATAAGAACATAAATTATTGAAGGATCCATACATGTTTTTTAAGAGAAATTTCTTGAAAAAAAAAAAAAGGAAGATGCGAATTCTTTAACTGTATCGTGATATAGTATTACTTGGTGCATATTGATGTCAACAGGATGACTGATGAGTTTTTTTTTTCTTCATATTTTTCATATTGCCCGAACCCTCGGTTGTGGTGCGATAGTCGGTTATGTACATAGCAGGCTATTGGCAATTCTGTGTGTTGTGGTGTTTGCCAGGTTGTCCACCAGAGTTCTGCTTTCGGCTTCTTCCCATCCCGCAGTTGAATGTTATTGACACTTGAACTACTAAGATAAATCTTTCACTTTTGGTATATGTTGGTGGTGTTGATGTTTATTTGCCAGGCCTTCTGAGCTCTCAGTGCAATAGGGGCTTTGTTGGGTGTGGTTTGGCTTGTAGATTGGCTTATTTTGTCTTAGCCAAGTTTTTTCTTCCTTTTCTTCTTTTATTTTTTGTTCCTTGTAAGGTGGATCTATATGATGGGTAAGGTCCATTTCTTTGGTGGCGCCCATCTAAATGATTTTACAACTCTTTGTTAATATTAACAAAGTTCTAGGTGCTGTACCCCCACCTTTTTCTTAAAAAAATAAAAAAAATAAAAAAGTATCCTAACTCTTACCCTTAGCTCAACTTTGGCCCCAATCGTATTGGAAGGGCTATGGCCTTACAAAGCTTCCCTGTAATGGAGAGATTTTAATGATCAAACGTATGAAATGAACTAAGCAAAGAAATTTCAGATGGGGTAGTTCCTCCCAGTGTGTCAAAATTTTCAGCAATGTTAGCAAATTGCCGAGGGAGAGAAGAGGGAATTTATTTCTTGATAAGGTGGGTTTGGGGAATGTGAGGGAAAGCTGGGGGCTGTGAGGGTTTGGGGGTCATTTTTTGGGTTCGCTGGGGCGACCCCAGTCCTGTGTGGAGACGAGCTGCCCTCTTGAGGTGTTTGTATCCAGTGCAAAATTGTGCTTATAAGATAGGTGAGGCCTGTGTTTTTTTGTGGAGCCCACCTGAATGGTAATGTCAGTAAATCCTTTTATTTATCAGCAGAGTCATAGGTGCGCTCCCACCCTTTCAGTCAAAAAAAAAAAAAAAAAAAAAAAAACTAATCTAAGAAAGTTTTTCGGCATCTTCCATAACCCATTTTCGTGCCATCTCATCTATAATTGTTTGGATAATTGAAATAAGACCCTGATCTCCTTAAACTATACATGTATGGTGATTGGAAATTGCTCATAAATTTCTTTAAAATTCCTTTCTTTTTTATATGTTTTCCTGTTTGATGGTTGGACTAGGCCAACATTATAAAAGAAGATTATGTCATCAACGTTATTAGAAATCACCATCAGAGTCTTCACCTGCCAACTCAGGGCATTCAAGAGCAAGGGAAGCTGTCATGTACTCACCCCAAAGGACTTCAACAACCACCTATAATAAGAGAATGATGGTAGCTGCTGAAGCCCTTGAGGGAGAGTGCATGCAAGATGCCCTGGAAGATGTAGAAGAAATAGATAACCCCACGTTTCATGCGCATTCTGCACCATCCATGCTCCATAACAAAGAGAGTCGGCTACTTATATAGGGCTATGGATATGGAGCCCATGAGATCTTTGATGAGATAATAGAATAAATTCCTGTTGTTTGCCAACTTGGGTCTCTTTCATGATCGCAATATGAGATGTTTCTAAAGATAAAATCCATATAATCTTAGTCGCATGCATGAGTCATATAGTTAAAGTTGTGTATGTGGAGGGCCTTTTGTTAGCCATTTGATGGAGATTTAGGGCCAAATCTCATTCATTGATGTTTAGGCACATCCAATCTACATTCATATCAAGAAATTTACATGCTTCATGTATCCGTCTCCTTGGAACACTATGATGGACGCAAATTTCCCACAACACGCTCTAGGGAGCCCAATAAACAAAAACCTCTGTTGGGCCCACTGTGATACTTGTGTTATATCCACTCCATCCATCTACCATGCTATCTCATCTTAGAATGTGAGCTGAGAAATTAGGAAGATCCAAAACTCAGGTCGTCCACACCCCAGCAAACAATGGGGATGGAGATGCCAACCATTTAAAACTTCTCATGTCGCACCAAATTTTTTATTTTTTATTTTTTCTCTGCTAAGATTTTTTTTCATTAAAAGATAAAGCAGAAACTGTACAGATCCAGACAATTCGGGTGGGACTATACCCAGCCAACAAAAAGGAGCTAGGCCCGCCTATCATATAAACAATTAAACATCCCCGCCATCAACCCTTCCTGAGATTTCCCAACCCCACTTTGTCTCACTAAAATTTAGGTAAGGCTAATATTTGTATTTTACCTTCATCCTAGTGATATATATTCACCTTATGAATGGATTGGATGGCATATAAACATCACGGTGGGCCGCTGGTAAGTGAAACGACCCCCACCGTTTCCTGGGGTATGGCCCATTTGAGTTTTGAATTCGCCTGACCTTTCGGATCATGCCCTCACATGAGCGGATGCAACTGGGTGGACAGAATGGATGTCACACGGCAATCATGGGCAATCATGATATGCCCCAATGGAGCTTTTTGTTGCACGGGCTCCCTATAATGCTTGGTGTCACTCCCCTGACCTAAAATTCAGGCCAACGCACTAATCACACTGGGCCGCACACAAATTCTGAAGATTTACCATTGGTCACCCCCTCTCTGGCTGCCCGTTTTTCTACATATAGGCCAACACAACAACCTATATGTCTAATTTATGGCCCAGGGCAAGTTCACAGAGTGGCCCACCGATGAGCAGCTGGATCTTGCACACGTGTGCTAGATATCTTAAACAGAAGACATGTTGACTTAGCCAATCCACCTGTTGCAGTAGTACGAGAGACTTCTATGCATGAGGGATGATTCCTTGGGTTGATATCTCTCCAACAATGACACGTAATAGTGTTTCAATGTCTGCAATGAGCTGACTCTTGTGCAACCTTAAGAGGTAGGTTCCATCCTTACGGATGGAATAAAGTGGGGAGAAAGTAATCACTGGTGTGAGGTGTGAGGCGGAAGAAAACGAGAGAGCTATTGGTGGGTGCATAACACAGGCAGAGATCAAGAAAGAGGAAAGAAACGATGGGGGACCCATCCTCACTATTTTTCTTGTTGGCCCACTTGCGTTGTCAATCTACCTAATTTTTAGCTGACATCCTAACTTGAGGCACATAACAAATGGAATAGATATCATACAATCATTAAGGTGGACCTTATGGAGCCTTTGACACATGATTTCCTCCTTCCGTAAAATCTCAATCACTTGTTACCAAACTTCTACCCGGTTATGATGAATTTAGCTAGCCTCCTCTTAACCAATATTTTGAAGACTAATTGTAGTGACCAAAATCACCAAAGCTACTAGCTTTATATTGCCAACTATGTGCACGCATGTAGTGCCCAGTCCGCATTAGGAATGGCAATTGACTGGGCTAGGGCCAAGCCAAGTCTCCCCTTGCACAATTGTATGGGAGATATGATTGACTAGAAATGCTTCAATCTTTGAAGGTGAGCCCCGTGTCAGTAGAAAATGTTATATTTAAAGTAACAAATTGACCGAGAGAAATTATGAAACGATTGTCAGGCGATAGCAGAACTTCATTTCTTGATAATGTGGGCCTTGAAGGGCTTGTTTGGAGACCACCAGATAAGTTACTTTTTCTACTTACAGCAGTAGATAAGTAACTTATTTGAAATAAGTAAGTTTGGTTTATGTTCAATTATAAGTAACTTTTTTACTTAAAGTTGCTTAATCATTTCAGTTTAATAAGTAGAAACCAAAGATAAGTTACTCGAGGCGTAAGTAGGTAATCTTAAGTAACTTATGATCCAAACATACGTCCCCCAATGCGATCAAGGGAGGCTCCCAATCTGAGATGAGTAGGGAAGTGAGGGAGGAGGATAATATGTAGAGATTAAAAAGACAATACGGTGTACAGGCCAAGTCTCAAACAACGTTGTGGAAGCTAAAGCTTTGCTAGATGAGGTTTAATTATGGAAACAGCTAGCTCAATCTCAATTTATATCTACAATTAGATTCACACATGGTGGTAGTTGCATCAAAGACACGAACAGGTTTGTGCCCAGGTCTCTCTAGTATGCAATTAACGTTGTCAAAATGCTATGACTTGCAATTTATATCTTACGAGTTGAATCTTAAATAAAACGATTTAAATACCACCTTGAATCCCTTTTTATATGTATCTTACGACTTTATGATTTGAATCCCGATTTATGATTCAAATTATACTTGTTCTCTTATATTTTCATTATCATTGCCTTTCATTTTATGATTTAAATTGGTGGGGGCTTTAGGAGTTGTTTAGAAAAATCCTTTCAAAAAGAAAAAAGAAAAAAGTAAATTTTTTTTTTTTGACAGAGGTAAAATATTTTATTTTTTTCTTTACAAGAGATTAAATTATGTGTACTATTTTCAATGTTAATTCACAGAGCTATTTTTCTGATTTCTCACTTTTTAACCAATCAAAGCACCAAATTAATTTGACTTATCGATAATGTTTTTATGGATGGTTATGATCATGTTGCCTTATATGTATTGTGGATTGATGGTTAGAAATTAAAATATCTTTTTTATCACCTATAGAATCAAATGCCACTTTTCCAACATAATTTTAAGTTAAGAAAGGTAACAAGAATATAAATTATTAAAGTACACTTATATTTTTTTAAGAGAAATTTCTTAAAAGATAAAAAGAAAGGAAAGATAGGAATTCTTTAACACTATGGTGACATAGTATTAGTGTATATTGATGTCAATAAGATGGTTGATGAGTTCTTTATTTTTTTAATTTTTTTTTTATATTTTTCATTTTTTTTATATAGATAGTGTATCTGTTGTGGAGTCTAGTAGTGTTTCCCAACCCCTCTGGTGTGGTGTGATAGCCGGTTATGTCCTGCAGCCTATCGGCATTGTTGCGAGTTGTGGTGTTTGCCAAGTTGTCTACTGGAGCTCTGTTTTGGCCTCTTCCCATCCTGCAGTTGAGTGTTATTAAAGCTTGAACTACTAAGAGATCTTTTGCTTCGTGTATCTGTTGGTGGTGTTGATTTTTATTTGCCAGGCCTTCTGGATTCTCAGAGCAGCAGGGGCTTTGTTCGTTGTAGTTTCGCTTGTAGATTGGCTTAGTTTTGCCATGGCCTAGTTTTTCTTCTGTTTTCTAGTTTTATATTTTGTTCCCTATGTCATTTCTTTTCTAGTGGCCCTTGAATGATTTTACAACTTTTTTTTTTTTTTGTTAACAGAGTTACATGCGGTGCTCCCATGCTTTTTCTTGTTTTTTTTTTCCTGAAAAAAACGAAGTCTCTTAACTCTTGGCCTTATCTCAACTCTGGCCCTAATCAGTTTAGAAAGGCTATGGCCTTACAAAGCTGCCCTATAATGGAGAGATTTAAATGATCAAATGTATGAAATAAACTAATCTAAGAATGTTTATGGGCATCTTTCATAACCCATTTTTGTCCCAACTCATCTATAATTGTTCGGATATGTAACGCCCCGAAATTTCAGCTCTCGTTGACAACACAATGGGCCGAGTTTTTGGGTGTTATGTGGAATGTGCTAAGGATATATTTTTGTGCATTCATCTTTATTTCCCACATTCATAGCATTCATAGCAAAATGACGGAATTCAAGGTTCTTATTCAAAATTCTTCTACTCTACGTTATCAAGATAATGTCATTAAATCATACAAATTACATAATATTTTACTTTCTAGTCTCAATAAGAGGCTTATTACAAGTTATATGAAAATAAATCTACTTTGCAAAGATAATAAACATAATCCATCTTCAAGCCGCTTCGGTTCCATCATCCAGTCATTTGCTGCCACGAGCCTTCGAGCACCTCGTTGTAGTGTTCGATTCTCTTACTAAATCTTCACCTGAATTATCTGAGATATGGTTAGATAGCGTTAAACGCTATCATAGTAGGGAATATCCCTTTAAGACAATCATGATAATAATGGCACAGAGTAAACGCAAGCAGGATATTATCATTTAATCAAATCAAAACAATTCAGTAAAAGATCTTGGTTAATGTAATGCATGACATGCATGGTCTTGCTAAGGCACCTTGACTAAATGAGATGGGATCACTCCACTCTTCTCACTAGCCACCAGTCACTAGAAGTTCTAGCTAATACGTGATCACTCCACTCTTCCCATGCACTAAAACTCAACTAGTGAAACGGGCCCATGTACACTTTCACTAGAGAGCGAGAGAGGAACTGGGCTCATGCACACTTTCTCTAACTCCCAAGAGGTTGACCCACCAACTCGGGATCAGTGAATGCATGATTAGTTTCACCTTTAATTAAGTAAGTTTAGCATTCAGCCCATTAAACAATGTACACGGCTAATGATCACTCATTACCCCAAATTAGTTCAAGAGTCTTCATATTCATCAATTTCATACTTCAGTGGATCCATCATAAGTAACGAATCAATAAGGATCCCTTGGCATGTATCCAACAATGCGCACACGGTAATGTTAAACTCAACATCATGGCATATGCAACCAACAACATATACATGGTAATGCCAATACCTAATTCTCAATGTCAAAGCATATTTATTCAATAAGACACATGGTAATGCCAACTTTCACAATAAGGCATTTTCATCCAAAATATCCATATGGTAATGCCAACGTAACAAGGTCTCGTATGGGCTTTATCTCTTTACATCAATAGTTACATCAATATGGGTTAAGGGGTGTTCATTAACGTAACATCCATATACAATATCTCACCACAAATAATACATCAATCATCATAAGCATGTGACAACGTAGATCGAGCATAGTCTCCACATAAGCATGTAAATCATCACAATTCCTTCTTCAACCACTTAAGCATGGTTCATGCATTAAAATTCAACATACACAATAAGAAACACCATACAAATCATATTTGCATGGAAAGATTTCAACAAGCACGGTTTCAAGAAATCACATAACAAAAATCAACATACAACTTAATATTATCATAGCTAGGTTTAAAGGAAATCCACACCTTTTGAAGTTGGATGATTTTAAACGTCGATAGAGTTGTGCAATCCTACTTAGATCCAAACCTATAACGTTTAATGGAAATATATAAGATTATGGTGTAGTTATGAATGATTTCATGGTTTTGATCTCTTGATGTTAAAATCTCATCTAGGGTTAGGGTTTAGGTTAGGTTTAGAGATTTAGATCAAGGTTAGATGGGCCTTACCTCATTCAAGAGTATGGAGGCTCGATAACTCGGCCGAGTCGACTCAGTCTTGACTCAATCTTCTTCCTCTCTTCTCTTTATCTTTCCTTCTTCTTTTCTTTTTTTTTTCTTTCCCTGGCCTGAGCAGGGCTTCAACAGCAGTGGAAGCAGTGGTGGGTGTACCTCATCCTCAGCGGCCACCCCCTCTCTCTCTCTTTACAACATTTTCTCTTCTTCTCATCAAAGCTCTCTCTCTCTCTCTCTCTCTCTCTCTCTCTCTCTCTCTCTGGCGTTCCCTGGAGAGTAAGAGAGGATGAACGGGCGAGTTTTTATAAGCTTGCTAAGTCGATGGGTACGGAAGCCCAATTTCCCGATTTGAGTTGGAGAGGATTTGGATCCTATGTCTAGCGATCTACACTGCAAGGGGACCGTTAGGGTGAAAGGTGGGGTCCACTAAGGTGGATCTGGATAATTTCCTCCATCTAATAGGTGGAAAATATAAAAATAACCGTTGACAAGAAAAATGAGGCAGATCCGAGTTAAGGTGGGCCACTTATATTCTGATTTCTGGTTGAGCCCGTTTGTAGGATGATCGGAGGGCTTGCAATTCGACGTGTACGACTAAAATGTGCCCAAAATCTCATAGACGAAGTTTTGTGTGAAAGTGATTGCCAGAAATCATAATACTTAAAAATGGTGTATTAACTTAAGTTTATTTAATGGCATTTTCAGTTATTAACTAAAAATAGTAAGAATTTCAAAATCGGGTCCTTTTAAAACTTTTATAGGGTTATTTTAAGCAACTTTTGTAAAGGGTCCCCTATCGGATCTCCTACAGATGGTTCGTTGTTTTCAAAACAAAGTAAACGTACGATATTAAATCAAAATAAAATTTTAAAAATTCTCAAATAAATCTAAAAAATCCGTGGGGATACAAGATAATTGAAATGTAACCCTGATCTCCTTACACTACACATGTATTGTGATTGGAAATTATTCATAAATGTCTTTAAAAGTCCGCTCTTTTTTATAATGTTGTCCCGTTTGATAGTTGGACTGGGCCATTATAAAAGAAGTTTATGTCATCAACGTTATTAAAGATCACCATTCGCTAAGTCAAAGAAAAAAGAGATTATGTTGTCATTCGCGGTGCGCTGAATTGGGCTTGCTTCAGGTGGAAGTTTGCATCGATTCAAAGTTGGTAGTGGATTTTCTGAACACTAGAAAGCCAAAGTCATGGGCTTCCTGGTATTAGTGGGCTAGAGTTAAGGCCTTATATCAGCAGATGTCTATCTATATTGTCCATACCTTGAGGGAGGTGAACTTCGTTGCGGATGATCTAGCGAAATGGGGTAGTCTGTCTCAAACCGCCCGCTGTTTTGCTTACGTGAATGAATTACCCTTTACGGGCCATATGGTCCTTGAAAAAGTGGGCTTGGGCTGTCCCAGATATAATGTAAGCAACCCATAGCCTAGGTTTTTTGCTAGTTGAGCTTTCGTGGTTGGGTCCAAAGCTGGTGGCTCTGCAGCCAGAGGGTGGCATTTCTCGTTTTGGGTTTGTGCACCTCGAGTGGGGTTGTGCGCTTTCAGGTTGATTTTTTCGGGGGTATTTTGTGGAGGGGGGTGGTTTTTGTTAGGTGGGCTTGCTCGAAAGATGTGGTTGTAAGTTGAGCTGTTTCTTCTATCAATGAATTTTTGTTAAAAAAAAAAAAAAAAAAATTAAATTGGTGGGGAGTTTACAAATCATTTAGAAAAAACCTTTCAAAAAGAAAAAAAGAAAAAATAATTCTTTGAAAAAAGGTAAAATATTTTATTTTGTTTACAGTATAGAATATATGATATGAACTTTTTTCAATGTTAAATTATAGAGCTTCTTTTTTTTTTTTTTTTTTTTTTGTGATTTCTTACTTTTTAACCAATCAAAGCACCAAATTAAATTATGACTATCTAAAATGTTTTTATGGATGGTTTGGATCATGTTGCCTTATATGCATTGTGAAATGATGGTTAGAAATCAAAATAGCTTTTCTCATCAGCCTATAGAATCAAATGCCATTTTTCCAATGTAATTTTACATTCAAGAAAGGTAAAAGGAACACAAATTATTAAAGGATCCATATACATTTTTTAAGAGAAAATTCTTGAAAGATAAAACGAAGTGAAAGATAAGAATTCTTCAACACTGTCATGACATAGTATAACTTGGTGGATATTGATGTCATCAACAGGATGAATAATGAGTTTTTTTTTTTTTTTTTTTTTGGCTAATTTTTTCATATTTTTCATAAAGGTAGTGTATTTGTCATGGAGTCTGTTGCCCGACCCCTCTGGTGTTGTGCGATGGCCAGTTATGTACTATAGGCTATTGGCACAACTGCGTGTTGTGGTGTTTGCCAGGATGTCTACCAGAGCTCTGTTTTGGCCTCTGTCCATCCTGCAGTTGAATGTTCTTGAAGCCCGAACGACTAACATAGATCTTTCGCTTTTGGTATTGGTTGGTGGTGTTGATGCTGATTTTCCAGGCCTTTTGGGCTCTTAGTGCAGCATGGGCCTTGTTGGTTGTGGTTTCACTTTGTAGATTGGCTTTGTTTTGCTTTGGCCTAGTTTTTTCTTCCGTTTCTTCTTTTATTTTTTGTTCCCTGCTATAAAGTGGATATATATGATTGGTGAGGTCCATTTCTTTTGTGGCGACCACCCAAATGATTTTACAACCTTTTTTTATGTTAACAAAGTTATAGGTGCTGTGCTCCCACTTTTTCTTTAGGAAAAAAAAAAAAAAAGTATTCTAAGTACTCTTGGCCTTAGCGCAACTTTGGCCCTAATCGAGTTGGAAGGGCTCTAGCCATACAAAGCTGCCCTCTAAAGGAGAGATTTAAATGATCAAACATAAACTAATCTAAGAAAGTTTTGGGGCATCTTCCATAACCCATTTTCGTCCCATCACAACTATAATTGTTTGGATAAGTGAAATATGACCCTGATCTCCTTACACTACACATGTATGGTGATTGGAAATTGATCATAGATTTCTTTAAAAGTCCATTCTTTTTTATAATGTTGTCCCGCTTGATGGTTGGACTGGGACAATAATATAAAAGAAGATTATGTCATCAACGTTATTAAAAATCACCATCAGACTCTTCACCAGCGAACTCAGGGCATTGAAGAGCAAGGGCAGCTGTCATGTACTCACCCCAAAGGACTTCAACATCCACCTACAATAAGAGAATGATGGTAGCTGCCGAAGCCCTTGAGGGAGAGTGTTGGGTGCAGTTTCACACAAACCTTCGGATCTCGCCCCCCAATACACCAGAATTATGGACTATGCTAATGCAATAATCAAGAATAAACATCAACCACACGAACACAAAGAGTTTTTACGTGGAAAACCCTCAAAAGAGGTAAAAACCACGGGACCTAGTCCAGATCAACAATCCACTATCTCAGGGAACTGTTACAACCGATCACAAGCACACACTGCTTGGATCAAACTTCTTCACCTATGCAGGGATGGATAAACTACAAGAGAATAGTAAAGGAGAAACGATCTCACCAATCCCGAGGACGTAGAAGCGCTGAGACGACCGTTGCGCAGAAGAATCCTTCTTCAAGCAACTTTTCCCTTCTACAAGCTTCCTCTTTCTCTCTCTTCTCTTTCTCTCTTCCTCTTTTTCTCTCTTTCTCACCTTGGACGTGTTAGCAACCCAATGGGATACCCTAATCCCGTTTTAGAGCTCTTAAGTACAAAAAACGGAGGAATTAAAGCCAGATTAGGAAACAACGTACAAGCAGTCCGCGCCGGGTCGGGCGCCCGGTCACCAAAACCGTGGGGCGCCCGGCCAATCAAAAAACAGTCCAGCGAGAAACTATTGGAAAACTGAATTTCGGGCGCCCGGACTAACATGGTCGGGCGCCCGGCCGGGTCATGGGGCGCCCGGTCACCAAAACCGTGGGGCCCCGGAAATGGAGAAAAGTGTCTAGCAGCCTTGCTGCCAATTTTTGGAATTTCGGTCGCTCGGCCACTCCCAGTTCACTCTCTCTCTCTCCTCTGTCACGTGAGGAGGAAAACTCCATCAAATCTCCCCCTTTCCGACTCAGGAGAAATTCGCCTTCTTCAAGCCAGCCAGGTTTCTGCAAACCTCAAACTTGCCCTTGAGCAAAGCCTTGGTCATCATGTCAGACCCGTTATCGTCCGTATGGACCTTCTCAAGCTGTAGCACCTTCTGTTCCAAAGTATCCCTGATCCAGTGATACCGAATCTCTATGTGCTTCGACTTGGAATGCTGACTTGGATTCTTGCTCAAGTGTATAGCACTCTGGCTATCGCAATAGACCACGTGCTCCTCCTGCTTCAGGCTGAGTTCCTGTAGGAACGTCTTCATCCAAAGCATCTCTTTCCATGCTTCTGTGACTGCAATGTACTCGGCCTCTGTCGTCGACAATGCTACGACCTTCTGTAGCTTGCTCTGCCAAGAGACCACTCCTCCTGCAAACGTGAACATGAACCCCGATGTAGACTTCTTGGAGTCTATGTCACCTGCCATATCTGCATCTGTGTAGCCTTCTAACACAGGTTTTCCGTCACCATAGCATAGGCTCAACCTGGCTGAGCCCCTCAAATACCGTAGTATCCACTTCACCGCTGCCCAATGTTCCTTACTAGGATTGGCAAGATACCGGCTGACAACACCAACCGCATATGCTATGTCTGGGCGCGTACACATCATAGCATACATCAAACTTCCTACCGCTGACGCGTAGGGTATCTTCCGCATCTCTTCCACTTCCGTCTTCGTCTTGGGACACTGCTTGTCGCTCAATTTGAAGTGACCATTCAGTGGAGTACTGACTGGCTTCGCTGCATTCATGTTGAACCGCTCTAGGACTTTCTCAATATACCGCTCTTGTGACAACCAAAGCTTCCTGCTGCTTCTGTCACGGGTTATCTCCATTCCTAGGATCTGTTTTGCCGGGCCCAAGTCCTTCATTGCAAACGACTTGCCCAACTCCTGTTTTAGCCTGTCAATCTTCTTGATGTCTTTTTCCATGATGAGCATGTCATCAACATACAATAGCAGAACTAAGAAATCACCGTCTGAGAACCTGCGAGTAAACACACAGTGGTCCGACTCCGTTCTGTCATATCCATGCTTCAATAAGAACGAGTCAAACTTCTTGTACCATTGCCTAGGAGCTTGTTTCAGCCCATACAAGCTCTTCCTAAGCCTGCACACCATATGCTCTTTGCCCTTGACTTCGAACCCTTCTGGTTGACGCATGTAGATCTCTTCTTCCAGGTCACCATGGAGGAAGGCAGTTTTGACATCTAACTGCTCTATCTCCAAATCCATGCTAGCCGCCAACCCAAGCAACACCCGTATGGATGTCATCTTCACCACTGGTAAGAATATCTCCTCGAAGTCTATTCCTTTCCTCTGACCAAACCCTTTCACCACAAGTCTGGCCTTGTACCTTGTCTGTGAATTCTTCTGCTCATTCTTCTTTTTGAACACCCACTTGTTGCTCAGAGCTTTCTTGCCCTTAGGCAATTTCATCATATCATAGGTGTGGTTCTTATGCAAGGATTCCATCTCCTCTTGCATAGCTTTCAACCACTCCCCCTTATGCTCGTCGGCTAGGGCCTTAGAGTAGTCTTCTGGCTCTCCCCCATCTGTGAGCATAATGTACTCATGCGGCGAAGTACTTCTTGGATGGATGTCTGTCCCTTGATGTCCTCCTTACCTATGGCTCAACAGGTGGATCAAGTTGGGGCTGCTCCCCCTGTCCATCTTCTGTAGGGACTCCCTCATCCTTTGCACCTTGCTGTACTCCCCCGTCATCAGGCACCACGGGAGGAGTAACCGGATCCATGTCCTTCAATTCACCTGAACTGGGTTGGGTCTTCACTGGCTTTTCAATGTCTTTTATACACTGATCTTCAATGAAAACCACATCTCTGCTCCTGACTGAGTTTCTTCTCGGTCGGATCCCACAACCTGTAACCGAACTTCTCATCACTGTACCCTAAGAACACACACTGGCTGATCTTCATATCGAGCTTGGACCTCTCATCCTTTGGTACGTGAACGGATGCCCTGCATCCAAACACCCTGAGATAACTGTATGATGGATCACGTCCAGTCCACACCTTCTCAGGTACTTCTCCATTCAACGGGGCTGATGGAGACCTGTTTATCAAATACACCGCCGTGTGCATTGCTTCTCCCCAGAACATCTTGGGTAACTTTGCATGGGATAACATGCATCTGATTCTCTCTACAATGGTGCGATTCATTCGCTCAGCCACACCATTATGTTGAGGGGTCTTGGGAACTGACTATTCATGCCGTATACCTAGTGACTTGCAATACTCGTGGAAGTCACCTATGTATTCACCACCATTATTAGTGCGGATGCACTTCAATGATCTGCCTGTCTCCCTCTCGACCATAACATGAAACAGTTTAAACACACCAAAGACCTCGTCCTTGGATTTCAAAGCATACACCCAAACCCTCCTAAATGCATCATCTATAAATGTAACAAAATACAATGCCCCACCCAAGGTTTTTGTCCTCATAGGACCACAAACATAAGAGTAAACCAAATCTAATGCATGTACTTTATTAGTATAAGAAGCAGTTTTAACAAAAGAAACTCTATGCTGTTTCCCAGATAAACAGTCAATACAGGTTTTGAGAGGTATACCTGTCACGTCTGGAAGGAGCTGCTTCTTCGCTAGTAGCTGAAGCCCTTTTTCACTCATATGGCCTAAACGCCTATGCCACACGTCAGTAGCTGAATCCTCTGCTGCGTTCAATCCACTCTTGCATACACTGACACTTGCCTTGTAAAGAGTGCAACACTTCTTTCCTCTAACAGCGATCAACGAACCCTTGATGAGCTTCCAGCGCCCACTAGCAAACCGGCTTTCATAGCCATCATCATCCAGCTTTCCCGTCGACATCAAGTTGAGACAAAGGTCTGGAATATGTCTCACATCCCTGAGAACCAATGTGCAGCCCACATCAGTCTTCAAACAAATATCACTGACCCCTACAATCTTCGAAACACCAGAATTTCTCATCTTCACTGTCCCATAGTCACCTGACTTGTAGCTTGTGAAGAAATCTCTGCGTGGATTCGCATGAAACAAGGCTCCCGAGTCTATCACCCAGTCGGTGTCCTGACTCAAAGCCATGAGACAAATATCATGATCTGCCGAAAGAATAACAACAACGTCACCATCTGAGGCAACTGCAGTAGAATCCGATTCATCTTCCTTCTCCTTTCCTTTATCCTTCTTGTCACTCTTCTTCTTGTGACATTCATGCTTATAGTGGTCATTCTTGCCACAATTCTAACATTCAACATCTTTCCTGGCAACTGACTTGCCTCTTGATTTATCTCGGGCCTTTCCGCCCTTTTTGTTCTTTCCTCTCCCCCGATCTTGTGTCACAAGGGCCTCTTGTTGAGCAGGCCCTAGGGACTTCCTCCTTGTCTCCTCATTAAAGAGACAGCTTATTACCTGATCCATGGATACCTTTCCGTCTGGCGCGGAGTTAGTTAGAGACACCACCAATGTCTCCCAACTGTCAGGCAATGAGCTAAGCAGTAGCAAAGCTTGAAGTTCATCATCCAGGACCATCTTCATGGCGGAGAGCTGGTTCACAATGTTGCTGACCTCATTCATGTGTTCAGCCACAGAACCACCATCTTTGAACTTAAGATTCACAAGTCGTCTTATCAGGAAAATTTTATTGCCGGCTGTCTTCCTCTCATACAGCCCTTGCAACTTCAGCCATAGGCTAGCGGCTGAGGTCTCTGTAGACACATGGTGGAAAACTGAATCATCCAACCATTGTCTAATGAACCCCATCGCCTTCCGGTCCACTTTCTTCCAATCATCATCTGACATATCCTCTGTCTTCGCCGATATGCCTAGAATTGGAGCATACAAGTCCTTGCAATAGAGCAAGTCCTCCATCTTAGCCTTCCATATGGTCCAATTAGAACCACTGAGGCTGATCATCCTTGATGAGCCACCTTCCATAATTCAAAACCGATCCCACACCGTTCAAACAACCCGAACGCTTTGATACCACTTTGTTGGGTGCGTTTCACACAAACCTTCGGATCTCGCCCCCCAATACACTAGAATTATGGACTATGCTAATGCAATAATCAAGAATAAACATCAACCACACGAACACAAAGAGTTTTTACGTGGAAAACCCTCAAAAGAGGTAAAAACCACGGGACCTAGTCCAGATCAACAATTCACTATCTTAGGGAACTGTTACAACCGATCACAAGCACACACTGCTTGGATCAAACTTCTTCACCCACGCAGGGATGGATAAACTACAAGAGAATAGTAAAGGAGAAACGATCTCACCGATCCCGAGGACGTAGAAGCGCTGAGACGACCGTTGCGCAGAAGAATCCTTCTTCAAGCAACTTCTCCCTTCACAAGCTTCCTCTTTCTCTCTTCTCTTTTTCTCTTCCTCTTTTTCTCTCTTTCTCACCTTGGACGTGTTAGCAACCCAATGGGATACCCTAATTCCGTTTTAGAGCGCTTAAGTACAAAAAACGGAGGAATTAAAGCCAGATTAGGAAACTGCGTACAAGCAGTCCGCGCCGGGTCGGGCGCTCGGTCACCAAAATCGTGGGGCGCCCGGCCAACTAAAAAACAGTCCTAGCGAGAAACTATTGGAAAACTGAATTTCGGGCGCCCGGACCAACATGGTCGGGCGCCCGGCCGGGTCATGGGGCGCCCGGTCACCAAAACCGTGGGGCGCCCGGAAATGGAGAAAAGTGTCCAGCAGCCTTGCTACCAATTTCTGAAATTTCGGTCGCCCGACCACTAAATGGCCCGGGCGCCCGGCTACTCCCAGTTCACTCTCTCTCTCCTCTGTCACGTGAGGAGGAAAACTCCATCAGAGAGTGCATGCAAGATGCCCTGGAAGACGTAGCAGAAATAGATAACTCCACGTTTCATGCTCATTCTGAGCCATCCATGCTTCATAACAAAGAGAGAGTAATTACTAATACGAGGATACGCATGTGGAGCCCATGAGATCTTTGATGAGATGAAAGAATAAATTCCTATTGTTTGCCAACTTGGTCTCTTTCATAATCACAATATGAGATGTTTCTGTTGATAAAATCCACCATAATCTTAGTGGGCATGCATGAGTCATAGAGTTGAAGTTGTGCCTGTGAAGGGCCCTTTCTTAGCTGCTTGATGGAGATTTAAAGCCCAATCTCATTCATTGATGTTCAGGCACATCTGATCTACGTCGATATCAAGAAATTTACATGCTTCATCCATCCATCTGCTCGGTACCACTATGATGGACGCAAATTTCCCAGAACATGCTGTAGGGAGCCCAAAAAACAAAAGCATCTGTGGGGTCCACTGTTATACCTGTGTTATGTCCACTCCATCCATCTCCCATGCTTGCTCATCCGAGAATTTGAGCCGAGAAATTAGGAAGTTCCAAAACTCAGGTGGTCCACACCCTGCAAACAATGGGTACGGAGATGCCAACCATTGAAACCTTCCTATGTTGCACCGAAATTTGGCCAGGGCTAATATTTTTGTTTTACCTTTATCCTAGTGATATTCACCTTATGAACGGATTGGATGGCATATAAACATCACGGTGGGCCCCTGGAAAGTCAAACCATGCCCACTGTTTTCCTGGGGTATGGCCCACGTGAGTTTTGAATCTGCCTGATTTTTTTTTTATCATGCCCTCACATGAGCAGATGCAACTGTGGACAGAATAGATACATGGCAATCATGATACGCCCTATCAAAGCTTTTTGTTGCACGGGCTCCCTATAATGCTTGGTGTTGCTCCCCGTAACCTAAAATTCAGGCCAACCCACTAATCACATGGGCTGCACACAAGTGCTGAAGATTGACCGTGGGTCACATCCTCTCTGGCTGCCTATTTTTCTCTTGAATGTGCGGTCAACACAACAACCTATATGCCTGATTTATGGCCCAGGGCATGTTCACAGAGTGGCCCACCAATGAGTGGCGGGATCTTGCACACGTGTGCTAGATATCTTAAGCGGAAGACAGGTTGACTTGGCCAATCCATCTGTTGCAGGAGTGCGAGAGACTTCCATGCATGAGGGATGATTCCTTGGGGTAGCTATCTCTCCAAGAATGACATGTGATAGTGTTTCAATATCTGCAATGAGCTGACTCTTGAGCAACCTTAAGAGGTGGGTTACATCCGTAAGGATGGAATAAAGGGAAGAGAATGTAATCTCTGGCGCGAGGTGTGAGGGGGAAGAAAAGGTAAGAGCTATTGGTAGGTGCATAACACATGCACGGAGAAAGATAGAAGAAATAACGGACAATCCATTCTCACTATTTTTTCTTGTTGTGGTCCACTTGAATCTTCAATCTACATAATTTTTAGCTGACAACCTAACATAAGAGATACAACAAATTATGAAGTAGAAATCACACAATCAATAGGGTGGACCTTAGCCTTTGGCACATGATATGCCTAATTAGACACTTCAGTGCGAACAATAAAAGTTAAAGCAGGTGCAATATCTCCAATTCCTCCTGCTGTAAAATCTCCATAGCTTGTTACCAAACTTCTACGCATTTAAGACGAATTTTGCCCCTCTTAAACCAATATTTTGAAGACTAATTGTAGTGACCAAAATCACCAAAGGTATTAGCTTTATATCTAGTAGAGATGAGGTTTGCTAACTACGTGCATGTGTGTGGTGCCAAGTACACATTAGGCCATGGGCCGCGCTAGGGCCAAGCTAAGTCTCCCCTGCACAATTGTACGGAAGATATGGTTGACTTGTTTTCTTACACATGGTTTTTTTTTTTTTTCTTTTTTTGTCCAAAAGGAGGGTGAGGCCCACCTGAATTTTGTTCATATGCTCACAACCCATACTCCCTACAAAAACTAAAAAAATTAAAAACTCAAAAGAGGGGGGGGGGGGGGGGGGGGGGGATGGGCAATAAACTGTAGTAGCCATCTTTGAAGGTAAGTCCATGTCAATAGAAAATGTTATACTCAAAGTAATGAGCTAGCTGAGAGATATTATGAAACAATTGCTGGGGCAACAGCAGAACTTCATTTCTTCGTTTTTTCTTTTTCTAAATTAAAAGAGCCTTATATTATCTAGAACAAAAAAACCTCATGTACAAGTTCGTTCAGACCAGCCCACTACAAAATAAAACAGGCCCGCCTATTATATCAACCCCAAAAAATCTATGCTTACCCCAACTGAACATTCCCTACAAGTACCATGTCGAGAAATATATGCCCCCTCATGATCTTAGGCAACTCTCACACCAACTGGAAAAATCGGCTAACTTGCGCAACGCTCCCCAAGCACACCAACTCATCTGCCGCAACATTGGCCTCTCTTGGCATGTGGTTAACCTTCACTTCCATCCTATGGCTGAGCGCGGAAAATCTCTCATGCCAATACCACGTGGGCCACGACTTGGGGAAGTTACTACATCGAAAGTCCTCCACAATCCTAGAATCATTCACCACTTCCACCTTGGACATCCCTTTTTCTGCACAGAGCTGAAGGCCTGTAAAACTTCATTTCTTGATAATGTGGGTGTTTAAGCGATCAAGGGAGGTTCTCAATCAGAGAAGAGTAGGGAAGTGGTTGCTTCCAAATGGCAGAAGCCCAATCATGGATGGGTCAAGCTCCATATTGATAGTTTGGCTACGGGGAAGCCAAGTAAAGAGGGAGGAGGAGGAGGAATATGTGTAGAGATCACAAAGACAATATGGTGTTTGCTTTCTACAGGTCATACGACTAAGTCTCAAACAACGTTGTGAAAGCTACAGCTTTGCTAGATGGGGTCTAGTTATGCAAACAACTCAATCTCAACAATGTATATCTACAATTAGATCCGGAATTAATGTTGTCATACGGAATTAATTAATGTTGTCAAAATGCTCTAATTCGTGGTTTATGTTTTACGATTTGAGTCAACTTTTAAATAAAATGATTTAAGTACAACCATGAATCCTTTTTTATATGAATCCCACAATTCTAAGATTCCAATAGTAATTTACATTTCAAATTATAATTGTTCTCTTCTATTTTAACTTTCATTGGCTTTCATTTTATGTTTTTAAATTGGTGGGGTTTTAACAATCATTTAGAAAAAAACCCTTTTAGAAAGAAAAAAGAAAAAATAATTCTTTGGAAAAGGGTAAAATATTTTAGTTTCTTTATTTGCAAAATATTAAATGATATGTACTTTTTCAATGTTAAATCATAGAGCTTTTTGTTTTTTTGTGATTTCATACTTTTTAACCGATTAATGTACCAAATTAAATTATGACTTATCCAGAATGTTTTTATGGATATTTACAATCATGTTGCCTTATATGCATTGTAAAATGATGGTTAGAAATCAATTTTTTTTTCTCATCAGCCTATAGAATCAAAAGCCACTTTTCGAACGTAATTCTATGTTAAGAAAGGTAACAAGAACATAAATTATTGAAGGATCCATATATGTATTTTTAAGAGATATTTCTTGAAAGATAAAAAGAAGCGAAAGATGTGAATTCTTTAACAGTATCATGATATAGTATTACTTGGTGCATATTTATGTCAACAGGATGACTGATGAGTTTTTTTTTTTTTGTTTTTCATATCTTTCATATTGCCCAACCCCTCTGGTGTGGTGCGATAGTCAGTTATGTACATAGCAGGCTATTGGCAATGCTGAGTGTTGTGGTGTTTGCCTGGTTGTCCACCAGAGTTCTGTTTCGGCCTCTTCCCATCCTGTAGTTGAGTGTTATTGACGCTTGAACTACTAAGACAAATCTTTCACTTTTGGTGTATGTTGGTGGTGTCAAGGTTTGTTTGCCAGGCCTTCTGAGCTCTCAGTGCTAGTAGGGGCTTTGTTAGGTGTGGTTTCGCTTGTAGATTGGCTTATTTTGTCTTAGCCAAGTTTTTTCTTCCTTTTCTTCTTTTATTTTTTGTTCCTTGTAAGGTGGATCAGTATGATGGGTAAGGTCCATTTCTTTGGCGGCGACCATCTGAATGATTTTACAACTCTTTGTTAATATTAACAAAGTTATAGGTGCTGTGCTCCCACCTTTTTCTTAAATAAAAAAAGTATCCTATCTCTTACCCTTAGCTCAACTTTGGCCCCAATCGAATTGGAAGGGCTATGGCCTTACAAAGCTTCCCTGTAATGGAGATATTTTAATGATCAAACCTATGAAATAGACTAATCTAAGAAATTTCAGATGGGGTAGTTCCTCCCAGTGTGTCAAAAATTTCAGCAATGTTAGCATATTGTCGAGGGAGATAAGAGGAAATTTATTTCTTGATAAGGTGGGTTTGGGGAATGTGAGGGAAAGCTGAGGGCTGTCAGGGTTTGAGTGTCATTTTCTGGTTTTGTTGGGGCAGCCCCAGTCTTGTGCAGAGACGAGCTGCCCTCTTGAGGTGTTTGTATCCGGTGCAAAATTGTGCTTATAAGATAGGTGAGGCCTGTGTTTTTTTCTAGAGCCCACCTGAATGGTAATGTTTGTAAATCCTTTTATTTATCAGCAGAGTTATAGGTGGTGCACTCCCACCCTTTCAGTGAAAAAAAAAAAACACACTAATCTAAGAAAGTTTTTGGGCATCTTCCATAACCCATTTTCGTGCCATCTCATCTATAATTGTTTGGATAATTGAAATAAGACCCTGATCTCCTTACACTATACAGGTATGGTGATTGGAAATTGCTCATAAATTTCTTTAAAAGTCTTTTCTTTTTTATATGTTTTCCCGTTTGATAGTTGGACTGGGCAAACATTATAAAAGAAGATTATTTCATCAACGTTATTAGAAATCAACATAAGAGTCTTCACCTGAGAACTCAGGGCAATGAAGAGCAAGGGAATTGCTGTCATGTACTCAACCCAAAGGACTTCAACAACCACCTATAATAAGAGAATGATGGTAGCTGCTGAAGCCTTTGAGGGAGAGTGCATGCAAGATGCCCTGGAAGATGTAGAAGAAATCGATAACCCCACGTTTCATGCGCATTCTACACCATCCATGCTCCATAACAAAGAGAGTCAGCTGCTTATATAGGGCTATGGATATGGAGCCCATGAGATCTTTGATGCGATAATAGAATAAATTCCTGTTGTTTGCCAACTTAGGTCTCTTTCATAATCACAATATGAGATGTTTCTGAAGATAAAATCCATATAATCTTAGTCGCATGCATGTGTCATATAGTTGAAGTTGTGTATGTGGAGGGCCTTTTCTTAGCCGTTTGATGGAGATTTAGGGCCAAATCTCATTCATTGATGTTTAGGCACATCCAATCTACATTCATGTCAAGAAATTTACATGCTTCATGCATCCGTCTCCTTGGAACACTATGATGGACGCAAATTTCCCACAACATGCTCTAGGGAGCCCAAAAAGCAAAAACCTCTGTTGGGCTCACTGTGATACTTGTGTTATGTCCACTCCATCCATCTACTGTGCTATCTCATCTTAGAATGTGAGCCGAGAAATTAGGAAGATCCAAAACTCAGGTAGTCCACACTCCCCAAACAATGGGGATGGAGATGCCAACCATTTAAAACTTTTCAGGTCGCACCAAATATATATATTTTTTTTTTACTAAGATTTTTTTTTCATTGAAAGATAAAAGCAGAAACTGTACAGCTCCAGACAATTCGGGTGCAACTATACCCAGCCAACAAAAAGGAGCTAGGCCCGCCTATCATATAACCAATTAAACATCCCCGCCATCAACCCTTCCTGAGATTTCCCAACCCCACTTTGTCTCACCGAAATTTAGATAAGGCTAATATTTGTGTTTTACCTTCATCCTAGTGATATATGTTCATCTTACGAATGGATTGGATGGCATATAAACATCACGGTGGGCTGCTGGTAAGCGAAACAATCCCCACCGTTTCCTGGGGTATGGCCCATTTGAGTTTTGAATCTGCCTGATCTTTTGGATCATGCCCTCACATGAGCAGATGCAACTGAGTGGACAGAATGGATGTCACATGGTAATCATGGGCAAACATGATACGCCCCAACGGAGCTTTTTGTTACACGGGCTCCCTATAATGCTTGGTGTCGCTCCCCTGACCTAAAATTTAGGCCAACGTACTAATCACACGGGCCGCACACAAATTCTGAAGATTTACGGTTGGTCACCTCCTCTGGCTGCCCCTTTTTCTCGTGCATGAGCGGCCAACACAACAACCTATATGTCTAATTTATGGCCCAGGGCATGTTCACAGAGTGGCCCACTGATGAGCAGCTGGATCTTGCACACGTGTGCTAGATATCTTAAAGGGAAGACATATTGACTTGGCCAATCCACCTGTTGCAGGAGTACGAAAGACTTCTATGCATGAGGGATGATTCCTTGGGTTGATATCTCTCCAACATTGACATTTACGTACTAGTGTCTCAATGTCTGCAATGAGCTGACTCTCTTATGCAACCTTAAGAGGTAGGTTCCATATTTACGGATGGAATAAAGGGGGGAGAATATACTCACTGGTGTGAGGTGTGAGGCGAAAGAAAACGAAAGAACTATTGGTAGGTGCATAACACTGGCAGAGATCGAGAAAGAGAGATCGAGAAAGAGGAAAGAAATGATGGGGAACCCATTCTCACTATTTTTCTTGTTGGCCCATTTGTGTTGTCAATCTACCTAATTTTTAGCTGACATCCTAACACGAGGCACACAACAAATGGAGTAGACATCATACAATCATTAAGGTGGACCTTATGGATCCTTTGACACATAATTTCCTCCTTTCGTAAAATCTCAATCACTTGTTACCAAACTTCTACCCAGTTATGATGAATTTAGCCTCCTCTTAACCAATATTTTGAAGACTAATTGTAGTGACCTAAATCACCAAAGCTACTAGCTTCATATTGCCAACTATGTGCACTTCTGTAGTGCCCAGTCCGCATTAGGTATAGCAATTGCCTGGGCTAGGGCAAGCCAAGTCTCCCCTTGCACAATTGTATGGGAGATATGATTGACTAGAAATGCTGTAATATTTGAAATCGAGCCCCATATCAGTAGAAAATGTTATATTTAAAGTAATAAATTGGCCAACAGATATTATAAAACGATTGCCAGGCGATAGCAGAACTTCATTTCTTGATAATATTGGCCTTCAAGGGCTCGTTTGGATATCACCATATAAGTTACTTTTTCTACCTACGGCAGTAGATAACTTATTTGAAATAAGTAAGTTTAGTTTGTGTTCAATTGTAAGTAACTTTTTCATTCACCACATTCTCATACACACAATCACGCAACCAAGTTCATCTACTCAAACTCAAGTAAACCATAAATGTCAATCAATTTGTTCAATGGCCCACCACTTGGTCCTTATTCTAATGCCAAACCAGGAATAAATAGAGAAATTAGATCTCAAATATCAAAATTATCTCAACTAAATATTATGTTCCCAACTTAAGAAAGTAAAGCAAATGTAATAAATACTAAGAATATCTTAATTTCTAAAACAGAGCTAAAATCATTCTAGAGCGGCCAACTCCTCTGTCAAATATGGTCAAGTATCCCGTGGAACATTCACAGGCTCGGCTACCTCTTCCTATGTTCTTGAGTCAACATCTCGACCCGATTCAAATCTGTACGGTTTATTGATCAAGTGTCAGTTGGATAGCCCCATTGAGTAAACCCAACATAGTTTGTCCAAATAAGCATAATACAGAACAAACAAGAGAAATCAGAATTATACAACAAAATTAGTAAAAATTTATCGATATATTCAAGTGGGAGTGTGCATCCACTTGCTTGGATTGAAAATTAACGAACCCACAGTTCTCCTTTTTAGGAGACTTTCACCTGTTGGTGGGCAATGTCGATCCTCCACTCACTAGTATAGGCAAAATCCTCCCTTGATTTGATAGGCAAAATCCTCTACCATTTGGTAGGCAAAACTCATCTACCGTTTGGTAGGCAAAACATATCCAAGTGGTCCCTAGGAATGACTGGCATAGGATAGTGCATTCAACATGTTGTTATTCAACTAGATCACATATTATTACATGTAAAGCAAATAATGCATTAACGACAGTTGTGCATATCAATAATAGTAGGAATAATAACAATTGAGTTGCATTAATTCATAATGATCACCACAATCATTACACTCAATTGGTTCATAAACACTATATCAAACCTAAATGGATAGAAACACAATAGGATCACTCACCTGTGCAATCGGGTGAAATGAATTTCACTCACCGATCAAGCACAGTTGATTACACTACGTGTCCCTTAAACAATTTATAATTATTCATAAATCTCTATTTTGTCACAAGTTAACATTGTGTCCTGCTTCTGATTGTTCAGAATTTGGATTCCCACAACCGATCAAATCATTTTTAGGTTAGATTCTTTCATTCATATTTGATTAAAACCATCACAACCTAATGTGGGGCCCATTTGATCTCATCAAGTGGCTATTCATCTTTCATATGCATTTATTTCGATTCAATTATGCATAACATAAACCATCTCACCCAGGGAGATTCGCGGTACCCTATCCCTCGATGCTCTAGGAATAGGCAACATCAGGGCTGAGAAAAATCCATCCTGCCACAAATAGTTCAGCTCGGTGTATCAATTAGGTGCTTATGCTTAGTAGGGTGTTAAACGTTTTCGAGGATGGGCTTTTGTACATGCGTCTATATAATAGGTGGAATCCGAGATTTTGTTTGGACTCCGCCTGTATTTGTCCATATTTTTGTATGAATATAATTTCCTTCCCTTAAAAAAGTTATGCATAACATACATACATCTAATGTTTTAATATCTCATTAAATCAGATGATAAAAATAAAAAATAATTAAGTTTGTCCAGTTATCTTCGATAGGATTGAAGGTGCTTCGATCGTATTGTAAAAATCAGAATTAAAATCTGAACTCGCTAGACACCATCTTCAATCAAATTGAAGTGGGTTTGATAGTATTGAACCCTCTATTGATAGGATTGAAGACCATCGACGGTTCTATCAATAAATTGGTGTTTTGGTCTGAGTTGAGCTAAGTTAATACAAATTTGGTGATTCTCTTATGCTTAAGGTTTAGAACATGATCAACCTTTATTAATCAGATCCAAATCATGCAATGAACATCATCTCTCAAGATTTGATCAAAAGAGGCAATTATACCAGTTAGATTGGACCAATTTACTCCACATGGACCATCACAAGTTTATACATTCATTATCTCTTGATTAGTGTGGTCCCATTTTTGAAAGTCTAAAAATAAAAAAATACAACAAAAATTAGAATTACTAAAAATAGTAAAATTTTCCTAAAATCCTAATTTTGAACAAAAAAAAGCATGCATTTTTTCATGAAATGGATGGACGAGACCTTCTTGGTAGGTCGATTAACCCTAGATAGCCCACCATATAAAGATTGATAGGTTGTGTGTCTTGTAACAGTACCTAGGTCAAAAGTTATGGCTGATTTATGGTTCACACTACAAACAACAAAGTTTCCCTATTCGGAATGAATATCTTCAAATTGGATGTGCCTAGGGCCAATTACATCATGTCGTAGTTACATGATGCCCTACATAGGACTTGTTAGGGTAGTCCCACATCGACTGGAGGGGACGATGAAAGGAACTTCATTTACTCTGGGGTCACTCCACCTAGTGGGTTAACCTTTTAGGTGTGACACAACACTAGTATTAGAGCGCCCCATGTTGTGAGAATTGACAGTGGGATCGGTGTGAATTATGGAGGATGGCTCATCAAGAATGATCAACCTCGATGGGTTAACTGGCCCATCTGGAAGGCTAAGATAGAAGATCTACTTTATTGTAAAGACTTATATGTGTCAATCACAGGTGTGAGTGCAAAATTATCGGATATGTCCAATGAAGATTGGAAGTTGGACTAGAAGGTAATGGGGTTTATTAGACAATCGCTGGATGATATGGTGTTCTACCACGTGTTTACGGAGACCTCAGCCGCTAAGCTATGGAAGAAACTAGAAGGGTTGTATGAGAGGAAGACAGTAGGTAATAAAATCTTCTTGATAAGAAGACTTGTAAACTTGAAGTTCAAGAAAAATGATTTCGTGACTGATCATATAAATGAAGTCATCAGTATTGTGAACCAATTCTCCGCCATGAAGATGATTCTGGACGATGAGCTACAGACCCTGCTATTACTTAGTTTGTTGCCTGATAGATGGGAGACATTAATTATGTCTCTAAGTAACTCCACGCTAGACGAAAAGGTGTCCATGGAACAAGTGACCATTTGTCTCTTTAATGAGGCCCTTGTGATAGAGGAACGGGGGAGAGGAATGCAAAGGAAGGGTGGTAAAACTCGAGACAAAATCAAGGGCAAGTCTGAGTAGAGAAAAGAAGTTAAATGTTGGAACTATGGTAAGAATCACCACTACAGAAACTAATTTCGCAAGGAAAAGAAAGACAAGAAAGGAAAAGGGAAGGAGAAAGATGATGAATCAAATTCTACTGTGGATGCCTTCGATGACGACATAGTTGTTATACTCTCGACAAATCATGATGTTTATCTCATTGCTACTAGTCAAGACACGGATTGGATGATAGCTAGACTCGGGAGAGTTCTATCATGATACTCCACGTAGACAATTCTTCTCAAGCTACAATTCAGGTGACTTCCATACAGTGAAGATGAGGAATTCTGGTATATCCAAGATAATGAGAGTTTTTTTTTTTCTATGCAAAAGCTGCACTCTTAAAAAGATTCAACAAATCATAACATTTAAACTTCTGCCAAATTTCATCAAACAGCTTATAAGGATGGTAACGATGGCATGCATCTGGAAAGAAATCGCTAACCTCTTCTTGCCTATCTAATATAAATGGGAGTTGGCAATATTGATATAAAGACCGATGTGGGTTACACATTGGTGCTGAAAGGCATGAGGCATATTCGTAACCTTCGCCTCAACTTGATTTCGACGGGGAGGTTAGATGATGATGTCTATGAAAGCCGATTTGTTGATGGGAGCTGCAAGCTCATCAAGGGCTCGTTGATCGTGGAAAGAGGAAAGAAGTGTTGCACCCTTTACAAGACAAGTATGAACGTCTGCAAAGGTGAACTGAACATAGCAGGAGATTCAACGATGGGTATGTGGCACATGCAGCTAGGCCACATGAGCGAAAAATAGCTTTAGCTACTGGCGAAGCAGAGGCTCTTTCCAGAAATGACATGTATACCTCTAAAAACTTGTATTGTTTATTTATTAGAAAAACAACATAGAGCTTCATTTGTTAAAACTGCTTCTCATGTGAATAAAGATAATGCATTAAATTTAATTTATTCGAATGTTTGTGGTCCTATAAGGACAAAAACCTTGGGTGGGGCTTTATATTTTGTCACATTTACAGATGATTTTTCTAGAAGGGTTTGGGTTTATGCATTGAAAACCAAAGACTATGTCTTTGAGGTATTTAAAATGTATCGTGATATGGTCAAGAAAGAAACAAGAAGACCATTGAAGTGCATCCGCAATGACAATAGAGGTGAATACATCGGGGCGTTTCACGAATACTATAAGACCCTGGGTATACAGTATGAATAGACGGTGCCCAAGATCCCCTAGCACAATGGTGTATCAAAGCATATGAATTGCATTATTGTGAAGAGAATCGATCAGGTGCATGTTTTTCCATGCCAAGTTGCTTAAGATGTTCTAAGGAGAAGTAATACACACGGTAGTGTATTTGATAAACATGTCTCCATCAGCCCTTTTGAATGGATAAGTTTTTTAGAAGATATGGATTTAACATGATGTATCGTACAGTTATCTCATGGTGCTGGGATGCCAAGCATCCGTCCATGTTCCTAGAGATGAGAGGTCTAAACTCGATATGAAGATCGGGCATTATGTGTTTCTAGGGTATGGTGAGGAGAAGTTTGGTTACAGGTTATGGGATCTAATTAAGAAGAAGCTCGTCGGGAGTAGAAATGCGGTCTTTTTTAAGATCTATGTATTAAAGACATTGAGAAGGCCAAGAAGACTTAGCCCGGGTTAGGTGAACTAGTGAATACGGATCCGATCACTCCTCCCGTGGTGCCTGATGACGAAGGAGTACAAAATGGTGCAGGGGATGAAGGCATCCCTGCAGCAGATTAACCAGAGGAGCAGCCCCCACTTGATCTACCTGTTGAGCCACATGTGAGGAAATCATCTAGGGAGAGACAACCGTTTAAGAGGTACTCGGTCAATGAGTACATTATGCTTACCAATGAAGGAGAGTCAGAAGACTACTCTAAGGCCCTATCCAACGTGCATAAGACGGAGTAGTTAAATGCTATGCAAGAGGAGATTGAATCCTTGCACAAGAACCACACGTATAAATTGGTGAAATTACTTAAAGACAAGAAAGCTCTGAGCAACAAGTGAGTGTTCAGAAAGAAGGTAGAGCAGAAGAGTTCACATCTAAGGTTCAAGGCTAGGCTAGTAATGAAAGGCTTTGGATAGAAAAAGAGAGTTGCTTTCGATGAGATATTCTCATTGATAGTGAAGATGACATCTATATAGGTATGAAAATGGACGTGCAGATGGAACAACTAGATATAAAAATGGCAATTGTCCATGGTAACTTGAGAAATATATATATATATATATATATATATATATATATATATATATATATATATATATATATATATATATCAGCCAAAGGGGTTCAAAATTAAGGGTAAGGAGCATATAATGTGTAAGCTGAAGAAGAGCTTGTGTGGGCTAAAGCAAGCTTTGAGGCAATGGTACAAGAAGTTTGACCTATTCATGTTAAAGCATAGGTACGACAGAACGGAGTCGGACTACTGTGTGTTCACGCAAAGGTTCTCGGATGGTAACTTTATCATCATTTTGTTATATGTTGATGACATGCTCATCATTGGGAAAGACATCAAGAAAATTAACAAGCTAAAGCAAGAGTTGGGCAAGTCTTTTACGATTAAAGACTTAAGCCCAATAAGACAGATTCTAGGAATGAAAATCACCCATGACAAAAGCAGCAGGAAGCTGTAGTTGTCACAAGAGCGGTCTGTTAAAAAAAGTCCTAAAAAGGTTTAATATGAAGACAGGGAAGCCGGTCAATTCTCCACTCAATGGTCACTTTAAATTAAGTGATAGGTAGTGTCCCAAGACCAAGAAAGAGGTGGAAGAGATGCAGAAGATACCATATGCTTCAATGGTAGAAAGTTCAATATATGTTATGGTGTGTACGCGCCCAAACATAGTATATGCGGTCAGCGTGGTGAGTTGATATCTTGTCAATCCTGATAAAGAGCAATGGGCAACAATGAAGTAGATACTACGGTATTTGAGAGGCTTTTCGAAGTTAAGTCTATGCTTCAGTGAAGGAAAACCTGAATTGGAAGGCTACATAGACGTAAACATGGCAGGTGACATAGACTCTCAGAAGTCTACATCAGGGTATATGTTCACATTTGTTAGGTTAGAACAACATCAGCTAGAGGGGATGATGAAAGGAGCTTCATATACACTAGGGTTGCTTCACCTAGTGGGTTAACCTTTTGGGTGTGACACAACATGACTAGCCAAATTTGAAGGATTACTTCTACTGCTTCTATTTAGCCTTTTTCTAGTCCAGCCATGCCAGGAATGTATCTATGCCACCTCTGCATATGGAGCCGTCCATTAACTCCAGTCCCCTTTTGAATTGGAAGGCCCTGAACACTTATGATGAACTTATCTTCTATGTACAATTTTGTAAATACTTTTTTGCATGCTGACTGGACTGTTTAGACCATCGAGTTAGCATGATTGAAGCAGCCTATGATTTGTCTGAACCTCGTAGGCGGAACCAAATGCAACTACATACATGGTAAGGTTCCCATGGAAAATTAGTTGCTATGATGGCGATGTATGTACATGATTCGTATAATTTTCTTTAACGATATTCCACTGTTTTGTAGCCTGTGTTCCATCTGTTATGTGAAATGGCCTGATTTTAGACAAAAAGATACAAATAGTGTAACACAACTAGTGGAAAGATCAGATCGAGCACACGTATTCGACATTGGGTGAACAGGTGTAATTACTGTTGGATGGGTCAAGTTCACATGTATCAGAGGAGGGCAAGGAATGACCAATGGCCATGATTTTTTTACCACGACAGGTGCATGAAATGGTTGCCTCTCGTGCAGAGTGGATTCGATGTCAAAGATATGCTCTGAGTTTCCACGCGTGAAAGGCGCGTGCCAAAGAAACGCACTCACTTAAGTGCACTCACATTCCTTCAGTAATATCCTGCATGTAGTCATTTACAGGTTCTTAAGGGTGATATTAATGTAAAATTCTCACAAAAAAAATGCTAAGAATGAATCATAGCATCATGAACCAACCCAAGCAGTGGTCCCACTTGTTAGAAATGAAAAACCGAGTGTCATACATAGGGCTGTAAATGGTCGGGTTAGGGCAGGTTTAGCCTAAACCAGACTCGCCCATTTACTAAATGGGTCTAGGTCCAAATTTTAGACCCAAACCCTTTTACTAAATAGACGGGTCCGAGTTGGGTCCGAGTCAACCCATCAGACCAATTTATAAATGGGTCCGGGTCTAGTAGAGGGAGATCCACCTAGACCCATTTATAAATGGGTAATGGGTCCAGGTCTAGATCTAGTATGCAAGCATTTTACAAGGCTTAAAATTGAGTTTGGACGGGTCTGGACTAGATGGGTCCCTTAAAACATAGACCAAACCTGCCCACTTACTAAATGGGTTCAGGTCGAGTTGAGTCAAGCCTAATATATAAAGGAAACCGGACCCAAACCCGTTAGTAACTAGGTCTATTCTTGGACCCAGATTTGTACCATTTAACAAATGGGTTGGGTCTAGGTCGGGTCTAAATGGGTTGAGTATATGTACCCCATTAGGTTCGCTGACCCATTTACAGCCCTAGTCATACATGGATAATGAGGAGCCTCACTGGGTGACTCTCGGCCATCAAGAGCCACGTGGGTGGAACTTTCATAAGATCTACCCTATCCATCAGGTATGCTGCCTAATGTTTACCTTAGAACCCAAAAATCATGACCATCCAGGAGTTAGGTAGGCCGCATCACTCAATATTAAAGGATTTTGGTATAATTTTACGGGGTGGTCCGCTGGAGTGTTGAATCATTCTGATGTTTTGGTATCGGAGCCAATGAAGGAGTGATGTAACTGATGGACGGGGTGGATTTCATGCTTATTCCCCACGTTAGAGGAAGTGATCCTGGCGGTTACCTATTCAATGTCATATGGTGTTTTCCCTGTGGATAGCTTTGCTTCCTTCTCACAAGGTTCCTGTAATTCACCATGTTGACTTTGCCATGACACGTGTTAGTAGATGACAATAACGCGTACAACAACTGATATTTTGAGGGCCAAGATGCTGCCAACTGGTTGACTCTTAGACGACCTTTAGAGGCAGCTACTATCCTTAAAAGAGAATAGATACCAAAGAGAATCATAATCGTGTGGTTATAAATCTTTGACATTCCTGTCAAACTTTTAGGGAATTTTATGATCCTCCAATCCATGATAGACAAGTGAGGCAATGGTTTTTTTTTTTTTTAATTATAATTTATTCTATTTTATTTTTTTATATGAAATGCTTATATATGTGTCTTATATCTCACACGCATGACGACCATTGTGACATTGTCATGAAATATTCAAAATATGACATTGTCATGAAATATTCAAAATATTTGGCACACCGCATATTCATTGCCTTATAGACAAGTGAGCTGATGGTTGACTTGTCTAGACCAATGGTTAGTACGGGCCTTATCATCGCTAGACCATGGCCCCAAAATGTCCGACGTTGGATGATCGTAGCTGCCAATCTCGGGCTTATCTAATTGTCTTCTCCCACCGTTGATTTGCAGGGGAACCAGAGGGTCCTGGTCATCAGAAGTGATTGTGATGCGCAGATTCGTACATATGGGCCATGTTTCAATGATCCAGGGAGATTGAGCGATGGGCCACACCTTGGATGGGGAACAGCTAAGAAGTCACCGTGGACTAATCTTTAAACCATTTCAAACATTTGACCATTGAACTAATTTTCCTTGGAAAGTGGACTGCCTTTTTGTTTTTTAACTTTTTGATTCATTGTAGTGCTAGGGTCTTTAGGTCTGAACAATTTTCTAAATTGTGTATTTTATCAGATGAATGGTTTGGATCATGGAAGTAGGCCTGGTAATGGGTCAGGTTCCTTACACGTCAGGGCTAGCCCATGCCCAACCCATGTACTAAACCGACCAAGAAATCTGCCTAATCCAACCTGACCTGCCCAAGCCTACTTAAAAAGTTTATGAAGCCCAATCCCCACCTGGCCAGACTGACCTGGCCTCAGCTGCAAGAATTTTCATTTATTTTTTCCCCGCCATCATAAAATAATATCCCGTCCATTGCACCGAAAGGCCCAATCTTCTTTGTTGGCCTTCAAACGCCCCTTAATTACTCGTGTATATATAACCCATGATGTTCTACCCTTAAATGTGGCAGGGTGCCAACATTAGATTCATGTACAGGGACTTGAGTTAGAAAATGAGGTCCCATTTGGTAAACAGACAAATAATGTCTAAAAATTAATTTAATTCAAGTACTAAAAATTTAAAGTGTTGATTTTTAATATTGATAAGTTTTAAAAATGAATAATTTGTCATATTTGTCATATTATCTCAATTTCTATCTTTCGTAGAGTATAAGACAAAAGTTGTTATTGTCATGATACCAAATTTACCATACCTATAAACTATTTAATGAAACTTTAATAATTTTCCTATCAAATAAAACCAAGTGAATGAATGGCCTGAACCTTTATATTTGCCACATGCATTAACATGAATTGATTGTATAAGGAGGTAAGTACATATACCCATCCCAAGGATATGCATACTATACATGAATTAATTGTGTATGGAGCTGCCAGAAGGAAAAAGTGGGTAGGGAAATCCCTACCGTTGAAACCTCCCTAAAGTCCATTTTGACGTTTATATGCCATCCATACCATTGATAATGTCATTCCTATTGGGATCAACTGAAAACAAAAAAATATTATCTTGATCCGAAACTTTAGTGGTCCCAAGAATGTCTCAACGGTGGACTTTCAATCCTTACTTTTCCCTATCATGTGGCCCAATTGAGTTTTGGATATGCCTCATTTTTTGTCTCATGCCCTAACATGATCTTAGAAAATGGATGGATGGGGTGCATTTCTCACAAACATCAAAGTGGGCCCCACATAACTTCATGTTCCTAGAATTTCCTACCAAAGCACTTTCACAGTCAATTGGCAAGTGTTTTAGCAGGTTATATGATAGGTAAGTGTTTGGCAAGCAACTTTCACAGGCTTTGTATAGTTCGGCCCAGGTTAGGCCCTTGGGGCGGTAGGTAGTGCTTTAGCAGGTTATATGATAGGTGGCTCGAGCTGATTTTGTAGCCTCGGGCTGCTCGTACGTGTGCAGGGTCTATATACTTTTCTCCTTCTTAAATAAAATTCAATTTAAAAAAAAAAAAAAATTGGCAAGTGGATCAAGTGCTATTGTGGCAACATCCGTGTTACCTAGACCGTGGGGCTCATCATCATCATTTTTTTTTTTTTTTTTTTTTTGGGAGCACGATCTGGGCCAAACCCGAAGATAACCCAACTTGGCCCGATCGAAAGCACACAAAGGTGCTGCTGGTGTGTCTCGAACCTGGGACTAGCTGGTTGATAAACTTGAACTCAACCAGCTGAGCTAAAGGCCCTTCCACAATAACAATATTGGTGTTGCTCAGGTTCAAACTGGGGACCTTTAGTGTGTAAGACTAACGTGATAATATAACTGTGGGGCTCACCTTGATGTATGTGTTGTATATCCACATGGCCCGTCCATTTTTTTGGATTATTTTAAGATATTATCATAAAAATAAAAAAGAACTTCATCTCAAGCAAACCCCAGCACAAGAATTGAATTCCCACCATTAGTTAAAAACTTTTTGAAGGCAACAAAAGTTTTGGATCAAGCTAATATTTGTATGTTCCTTTCATCCAGGCTTATGTGACCTTATAAATAGGTTGGATGGCAAATGGACATTACAATGGGCCATGGAATGTTTTTGATAGTGGGTGTTCATTGACCATCATTTCATGCGGTGTGGTCCACTTGAGATTTAGATCCACTTTATTTTTGGGACCATACACTAAAATGAGTTATAAAAACTGACGGGACAGCGTGGATATGAAATATTTATCAAGGTGGGCTCCATTGTCATGCCAATTATACCCACTAATGTGTAACCCAGGTAACAGCTAGTTCACTCCTAGAGATTGCATTGGGTATCGTGTTGACATGGCAAAGTTTTATGGGTTCCACCATTATACGTGTTAGATCCACACTGTCCATTCATTTTTTTTCATATGAATTTAGGTCACGAACCCAAAAATGAGGTAGATCTGAAGTCAAGTGGACCACAACAGAAACCAGCGGAGATTGAATGCCTACAATTGAAAACTTCTTGGGAGCCATAGAAGTTTAGATCGAGCTGGTAATTTTGTATTGGATCGAGCTGATATTTGTGTTTCCCTTCATCCCATCTATGTGACTTTATGAAGAGATTGGATGGCAAATAACCATCATTGTGGGCCTTAGGAAGGTTCCAACAGTGGGCATCATTGTCCCCAACATGATGTCCCAAAATGGATGGACACATTGGCGTGGTCCACTTGAGCTTTGGTCTGATCTCATTTTTTAGCTCTTGTCCTTAAATGATGTGGCGAAAAGGATGAATTGAGTGGATATAACACATACATCATGATAAGGGCCCAAAGAGCTTTGCCATGTAACAGAGCTTCTACACAATTAGCCTCGAAAGCTTGCACAGGAAGTAAGAAAATGACAGAGTTGTTATTTGAAAACAACACTATAACCCAAAACCACTCACTGCATTCTGTGTTAAGTGTTAAGTCAAAGTGAAAAGCTTAAAAATAAATTCATTATTTCATTAAAAATCCAAATTAAGCACTTTAACTTTAGAATTTGTCAAATGATTTAAATTAAAAAAAGTCACTGAAAAAAGCCTATTGTATTTATTAGTGCTGAAATTAAGTTATATCAAACATGCCCTTAGTGGGCTTATAGTATACGTACATTTCTCTAAATGTTTTAATTAACAACACACATGATCAGTTAGACCAGGTGGTAAGGAAATACTAGAACAGTAAAGGCTGTGTAGCATCAGAACGCAAAACTATATTATAGATGTTCTGTTTTGGGTTTTGGTTAGACAGCTCACATTATCTCTCTCTTTTTTCGAAGAAAGAGAATTTTATTTCAAGGAATCAACATACAGTCGGGCAGACCCCACAAAAAAGCCAGGGTTCCATCTATCATGTGAACTCATATACACACCCAACCCCAAAAACAACATGAAGGAGGGCCGGAAACGACCTAAGGGCAATCTCATGGCGTCAAACCCACAGTACTCCGTCCCCCTCCCATAGATCAGGTCCCATTATCTGACCTGCTCTATTTATGTACTATGTGGGTGGGTTAAGTCAAGTTGGTATGATTGAGTCCAATCCAGAGGTGTCAGTGTGGTTTCCAAGAGTGTCTGCTGCGGGCAGTCTGCAGCGTAGTCTCATCAGGTAGAAATTCTTGATCACCTGTTTTCCCGGGGAGAGACTACCACAGGTTTGGGGCCACTTCGCATCTTTTTTTTATTATTATTATTTTTTTTCAGATTTCCAAGACCACAGAGCCACGGGCAGCTAAATGGTGTGTTAGAGTCCCTTGATATGCATTGATACGCCATCCTCTAACCGCTCGAGCTTTTAGAGAAAGTGGTTGTTAATTAGACATGGTATCAGAGCGGAAGATCCTGTGTTCAAATCCCAAAAGTAGCAAATATGCCACTGGTAATATATTCTCCCACGGGGGACCATTTATGATATGAGTTGTGATTATCCCTCCACCTGGGTGTGAGCTATGAGCGTCCCTCTACCCTTGCCAAATATGTTCCATCCTTTGCCCTTTTAATGGATATCTTTCTCTTAAAAAAAAAAAAAAAACAGTCAAGTTGGTATGAGTGTCAGGGATCAAGATTTTTAGTACGTAGTTACCATTGACTAAAATTAAATGAACTCATTTTTAAGTGTCTATCAAAAGTGGCCTAAGAACTCTTTAAGTTTACGTAAAACAATCGTAAAATTAAGGTCATTTTACAGTTTTCCTCAACTTCGATCTTTGGAAGATGTTCATTGAGACTCAGGACTTGTTTTGTATGACTGTAGATCTTCTGTTTTTTCTTTTCAGAAGGTGGGAGCACAATGCCTAAAATTTATTTATTGAATGAATATAGACATTTGTATTTTCTCTCGAATGGATTTTTTTTGGGATAAAAGTAGGACCTCACCACTGGTAACTCTGTTGATTTCAAAATAAAATAAAATAAAAATCTATACAGCCATTCAGACAGGCACGACACAGAAAACTCGTGCCTTGCCCATCATATACAATCCACAACAGCAAAGAAAAGGGAAAAGAAAATGGAGAGGAAATGGAGGGAAGTAGTCTGCCCACGGCCAAAACACCCTCCACAAGACTGCAACAGAGGGACAGCAGCAGCATTACAATTCCCGTTAACAAAACAGCCAGCCTAAATGAGCAAAAGCATACTATCACCCAAACTGCCTGCCACGGCCAAATCATCTGCACCACAGGTCTTCCAGCTCCAAAATTAGCCAGAAAGAAACGGCAGTGGAGACATCTGCAGCTAACAATTAACAGGACTTCAGCTTCACCACACCGAGACTGCAGCTCCTATATCCCACCCAAGCACTCCAAGAATAAATGAGCACAACGGAGCGAAATTGGGACAGCAAACACTAGCATCTGCAAACCTGGAAGAAGACCCACGAAGAGCACTGGCAACACCACACGGGATTCCTCCCACTAGCAAGAGAAATCAAAGGCCATCAACATTAGCCGACCCTCAAAGCACCCAGTTCATTCAAATCATGTTTTCGAACTGTTTGAAAAAATTCTAAATGGGTGGGCCATCTAATATGGATCCAATCATGTCGACCGTTTGGATCGCCAAACCGTGAGGTGTTATACATCATATTGTTTCATACAAGCGTCAGTAACAATATAACACAGTCACCTTTTCTTCCCCAGTCAAAATTCATCCGGACATTTAATCATCCATGTCCAGCTGGAGTTTCTATAAAACCCGATCATTCTGTTTTGTTAGGGTACAGTGGCACCTTACCACCGAAGTATTCTATAGTAGCTGGTTTTCACTTCCAGATTGCATTTTGAATCAGAATTCCATGTGAAAATTTTGTGAAATAGGCTGTTGCACATGAAGATGAATATTTAATGGTACCTATTCAAATCCAAGATTCATAGGTTGGATCATAGATGCATGATTATAAGATTTAGCTTCTATATGCTGGTATTGGGAATTTGAAGGGTTCAGATCATTATAAGGATGCAATCCAAGGTTGGAAACCAGCTACCATTAGGGCTGCACATTTGCTGGGCTAACCCGACCAACCCGCCCGATCCAACCCAGCAGAAACCCGACCTGACAAAGAAAAGAGTCTGGTCCCAGGTGAATATGGCCGGATCCTTTTTAATCTAGGTACGGTTTAGGATACACGTCAAACCCGACCCGTTCTGCCCTACCCAAACCGCCCCGAGTTCTATCAAAATATTTTAGAAAAAAACATTGGAGCTCGAACATGTTTGGAAATTGTAACAGGAGTTCCCTCATTTGGCGTGTTTGGAAATTGAAACTTTGGATGGTAAGGTAGTAAACACATGTAGCTGTTTCCACCCTTATTGTGGGGATATTTTTTCATGGGAGGCTCAATAGGGAACTCCAATTCATTTCTGTGGGGCCCATGGTTGGGTTATCCAGGCCATTGATTTGATGCCCCATCATAAGTACACCAAGAATGTGAATAAGCAGAACTCAGTCCTAACCCGCCTCGACCCGCCTCGCCCGGTTCAACAAATAAGATCACGTAGGGTTAGGGTTGACCCTTTTGCAAGTAGAAGTAGGGTTAGGGTTGGGTCAGCCCAACCCAGTCACAACCCAGTTCTCTCTCTCTCTCTCTCTCTCTCTCTCTCTCATGTTACTAGCTGTAACAGGGAATGTGTGAACTCAAGGCAGTGAAGAGCAAGGGCAGCTGTCATGGGTACTCTCCCCAGAGGGCTTCAAAATCCACCTACAATAAGTGATGATGGTAGTTGATGAAGCCCTTGAGGGAGAGTTCATGCAAGATGCCCTGGTAGACCTAGAATAAATAGATAACCCCACGTTTCATTTTCATTTTGCACCGTCCATGCTTCACAATTAACAAAGCGAGTCAACTACTTATATAGGGCTATGCATGTGGGGCCCATAAGATCTTCTTGCTCTTTGGCTAATTGATGAGAAATAAGAATAAATTCCTCTTGTTTGCCAACTTGGGTCTATTTCAAAATATCAACAATAGATGTTTTTGAATATAAAATTCTCTATATAATCTAAGTCACGTGCATGAGTCGTAGGGTGGAAGTTGTGTATGTGTAGGGCCCGGCCATTTAAGGGCCCAATCTCATTTGTTGATCTTTATTTACGCTACATTGATATCAAGAATTTTCGACGCTTCATGCAACCATCCGGTGGGTACCGCTCCCATGGCTAATTAAGCCTAAAAATTGGCCAGACGCTACTCGCGATGCAGTACGTAGTAGAGATAGACATGAGAATGGATCATGTACAGGCACCCGCACCATAAGGAGTGGTACAGTGTCTTTTTAAACCGTCAATGCATTTAAATGGGGAGGTATAAAAGAGATTTTAATGCATCCAAGGGCTGAAAACGCTCCGGATCTCCTCAATTGTATGTTCCCGTAAGTGATCAATTCTCAGTGTCTCCCACTATTCGGGCGGTTTGTATTTAGTTAGCATGTCTCAAATATACAATCGCTTAGATAGCGGATTTTAAAAATTGGTTGACGTGGCATATTTACATGGCATCTAAACCGTCCAAATCCCTGACCCAGTTGTGGATGGAGGATAACATAAATATTTCATATTTCCCCCGAAGATGCTATAAACCATCTGATTTTCCCACTGAATTTAGACCATTCATTGTTTTACTCTTAACCATCCATTTGGTATCCATAATTAGATAGTTAGTTAGGATTGCTCATCTTCTATGGGACCCACATTTTGAACGGTCTGAATAGTTGTATATCAGTGCCAAATATAAAGACGTGTCAACAACATATTTTAAATGGTGCCAAACTAACAATATGGGAGTCTGCGTCTTCCCTCATATTCCCATTTTGGCGGCTGCATCAGATTCTCTTTCTCCTCTTGCATCGTCTTGCAAGCAAATTTGAAATTTGAGACAATATATTTTTTAAAACCCCAACAGAAATCTAACGTGAGAGGGTGGCCCCACGTTAGATTGTGTGGTGGTAAATACGCGCCACTGTGATATTTGTGTTATATCCACTCCCTCCATCTGTTATGTCTGCTCTTCTTAGAATGTGAGTCCAAAAATTGGAAAGAACCAAAGCTCAAGTGCCCACACCACCGCAAACAATGGGATAGAGATACTGGCCATTGAAACCTTCTCCTATCCCACCGAAGTTTTGGATAATTAAAGCTGATATTTATTTTTTCCCTTCATCCTATTAATAATTACCTTATGAACGGGTAGGATGGCATATAAATCTCATGGTGGGCCCTAGGAAGTTCATCCCATCTGCACAGGAATAATTACCTTATGAACGGGTAGGATGGCATATAAATCTCATGATGGGCCCTAGGAAGTTCATCCCATCTGCACTGTTTCCTGTCGCATGGCCCATTTTACCTTCGATTCTGCCTGATCACACCCTGACATAAGCAGCGCAACTGATGGACAGAGCAGATGTCACACAAACACCGTTCACTACAAGAAATATGACGTTTACCAAGGAAATTTTTCCTGGGTAAATGTCATAATTTCCTGGGTAAGAGTTATTACTAACAAAAACATTCGTCGCAGTTTTCGTCGAAACATCACCCTCGGGAAAAAGATTTACCGATGAAATTTATTTTTGTTGGTAAATAGTTGACCATTTCCAACAAAAAATTTCCTTGGTAAAAGTCAACAATATCGTGGCTATTGTTTAATTTGTCAGTAATTATGCAAGTATTACTGAGGAAGACTTTCCTTGGAAAAAAAGCTATAAACAAGGAAATGTTTCCTTGGAAAAGGTGGTAGAATTACCTCTTCACTGCCAACAAAATATTTTTGTGGAACATCTAATATCCCTACCATTAAATATTTCTGTGGAACATCCAATATCCCTACCATTAAATATTTCTGTGGAACATCCAATATCCCTACCACCTGAAAGCATTCAATATTCAATATCCCAATCACCTTATTGAACATTCAATCGTAATAATGTTTTGAATAAAATCGAAATGTCAATCCCACTAATACATACAACCAATAAAAAAAAAGAAAAAAATCAATCAGCACGAACATCCCCGCTATCACCAACAAACAATCTGCAAAATAAAACAAAATACAATATTAGTAATTAATAACTTATAAATAAAATATGCAGTTAGGTGTTCATTTTTCTTTTTTAAATCACATTATGAACTAAATACAACTAGAATTGAAGATTTAGATCATGAAGGCATACTCCATTCATCCATGCATACGTGATCTTGACCATGTGCAATTTCAACAGTTTGGGGCCCACCATTGATACCCCATGGACGGCACACCACTACTGCAAAGACAATCCTATTAATTCAAAATGTGGTCATCATGCATTCCTTAATCTTATCCGTCCATACATGGAAAGAATGATTTGTGGACCATCTAAAGAATGAAGGATTATTAAATGGACATCTGCTTATGAGAAGAATGAAGGAACAAGGGGAAAAAAAAAAAAAAGACCATCTGCTTTTTGGGGCAGGACTTGTGTTTGGACCATTTGGATTATTAAAGGGACATCCACAATCTGTACAATTTGGACCATTGATCAAACATCCAAAATTGTCCAAATTGGACCATTGGTTTGGCGTCTAAAGCTGTCCAAATATAACCTCTGATCTGACATCCAAAACTGACTAATCTGGACCATTAATCAGACGTCCAAAAATGGCCAAATCTGCCCATTTATTAGTCATAAATATGCTCAAATACGTCCAGTTTTGACGTGCAATATGTTCAATGTTTTATGTGTTCAAAGCATGCAAATCTGTCAACTGTTCTTTGTATTAAAATCATGTAAATCTGCCTACTGTTCATGTATTGAGAATTGCTTAAATCTGTCCATTGATTTTGTGCACAATCACTCCCAAATCAATGGGATCCACCCAACTAATGTCCCAGATCTCCCACATGTTTCACATTGGTCAAATGTGCCGTGAATCCCCAATTCAATCTGGCTCGGCATGAATCTCGTTAGCACTTCTCATTGATGTTATGACCAATTCCAAGTGTGTAACCAAAGACCCAAATCAGATAAGGGCATCAGCTTATGTTCTGAAACATGGATTTAGAGCCATACGAAATACCCATATCATAACCCGACATAGATACCTCAGCCTAACAGCAAGTACTAAGAATTATTGGATATGGATGTTGATATGGACACACAACATACAATCACAAGTCAATATCTTTCCAAGGCCCAGATTCGACATGCGCATGATTATACTCTATGATACATTGAAACAAGACTATATAAAACATACAAGGTAGCCATCCATATCCCATACCTGTATCATATCTCTGAAGATGCTTCAGCCTCATACATGTAAGAAAAAAAAAACAAGAGTTATATGGTGCTCAGGATGACAGTTGATATGCAGGCAATGAGAAATTCGAATAAAACTGACTAGATTGTGTAGCCCACTGTCTAAAAATAACAACCCAATATCAGATTGTGTAGCCCATTGTGAGTAATTTCTAAGTGCCTAATATCATCCATCACACTCTGCTAGAGTATCAAAGTTTTTCTCGAAAAAGAAAAAAGATTGTGTTTTGCATATTGAATTCTGAGATGTTCTACTCATTTGATTATAATCATAGAATCTATCATAATTCACCCAAAGTTATCTGATTTATATGATGCTAAAGACAAAGTATCCATTGATCTAATAACAGATAGATTATATTCGATAGAGCAATTCGCTCAGCCTAACAAACTACACGTCAGACATGACTTCTGGTGTTCTACACTATTCTATAAACTGAATGGATCAATCCACCACTTGGCCCATTATATCATTGGCTAGGATCAAAGAACCATGGACCCTACTTCTATAAACTGAAATTGGCCTAAAATCACTAAATTCACTTGAGAAAATCAACTATTCACATAACACTCTGAAAGAATAATAAGAAGAAAAGAAAAGAAAAAAAAAAGCAACCTAGGCAATCATTGGCTCCTATTTTATAGTTTGGGAACTTATTCAGAATAAAACTTACGTCACTGGAACCGAAAGAACTGCATGCCTCTGCATTTTATCCCCAAAATCACAAATCATCTCCTCATCAGTGCAACCTAAAGCTCTTTGTTCATCACCATTTCCACAATTTTAGCCCCCATATTTCTTACATATATATAGCAAAATAAATGAAGTAGAAATGGAATAGAAAACTAAGGGTAGCAAGTTTCACTAATAATTTCATTACTCTATCATAGATTATATCTTAGACAAAAAATTTTTTAAAAAAATGGAACATTTCAAGTTTACCCCTCTATTTGCAAGAGCAATTGCCATGATGGCTACAGCTTCCATGACCCATGATAGAGGATTCCACATAAATCCCAAAAACTTTAGTAATTTACTTTCCCGTGAAAGTATTGATAAAAAGAGAAATCAAGGAGTGCCCAATGAAATCTGTCTAGCTCATTTCCTAAGTGCCATATGAAATGAGAACAAAGGAAAGCCAAGGTAGAATATGGCTTCCTAACATCTTTGCTATTCCAAGCTACATTGAATGTATAACAAAAGAGAAGTGAATTTCACATATGCACAGAAAATCAAAACAAAGAGGCTGAACCATGCAATAAGAACCCATTAGGAACTAACTTGATAGTAAGAAAGCTCATCACAAAAACAATTAAAAAAGAGTCAGCACGATTGAAGTAGGAATCACAGACATAATGGTAATATAACCTACTAATGCATGATAACAGTATTCCACCAGTGCAAATAATCTCTAGATCCAGAATTGCATCATCAACGCAACCATTCCATCATAATTATCACTAGCAACCGAAGTCAATCAACTATAAACAACAGATCTTCTTCCATATCCCACTTGTTGATCTCAACTCAACCTCACTTCCAACAATGGTAGAATATGACTTTCAAGAAAGATTCCATTGTTCTTCACTGGCTTTTTTTTTCTGTTGGTAGTAGTGAAGTATATATATATATATATATATATATATATATATATATATATATATATATATATATATATATATATATATATAATCTAAAGCTAAATGTATTTGGAAATAATTGAGGTATCATGTATAAAGCATCAAGCTGTAGTGAACAGATAGAAGTTTTATGTATTTGGGGATTCTTATCCCCCTAATGTAAATCATATTATCCTTCTCTTAACAAAGATTGTATCCTTATGTCAGCAAAAAAAAAAAAAAACAAAAAAAAACAAGTACAAATTTCATTTAAATAAATGGACTATGAATCTTACCTTACCATGGATAGCATTACCCGCACTCTAATTAATTCATAACTTTAGCCAAAGCAACATTCACCATCCTAATGAATGTGGAAATTCAGGATCAACAACGAAACATACTATAATCATCTCAAAACTCCACCTAATTTAAAACATCAGTACATAAAAGACAACTGACAACCCACAGCTGGTTGCATGCTAAATATTCACCAATTTGTCACTTGTGTACGGCATCCTAGCCATGGGCCCTGCCTTGAAGATCACTTGGTGCAAAAAACAGAGTACGCCACACCATCAAAATCAATGAAATATTGACAATGTGCCTCAACATACAGGCGTTATCCATCTCAAAAATGGATCGGCCTAATTTTCAAGAAAAGACATTCAAGGCAGGGCCCATACATGAATCATATCTCGAATTTCCACATACAAAAAAAAAAAAAAATAAATCAGCATAATTAAAATAACCAGCAAATAAAACCTAAGGTCATCCAAACAAATCATCCCAATTGAGAGATGCTTACATTAACTGCAACATCGTAGTCCAAAGCACCGTATCCCTTTGAGGGATTTCATCAAACATTCACGTAGCGTTCATCCAAATCCACGATTCGGATAGGATTGCACAATCGAAAAATCGCTCTTCTTCTTCTTCTCTGTTAGAGCCGCTGAGCTTTTCTTTTGAAAATGAGAGGGTTGCAGCAGAGGGGCGAAGTGAAATGGGGGTTGCAACAAAGAGGGTCAGATATCATGGCCGTAGGAGAGAGAGAGAGAGAGAGAGAGAAAGGGGAAAAAAAGGAGTGTTTGGACAGGGTTTCATCCCAACCTAGCTTGAGACGGACGCGGATTAAGTAGGGCGAGAGAATGAAAGAGGGATTTTGAGAGGGAGAACGAAAGAGGGAGGGTTTCGTCCTAACCTAGCTTGTGACAGACGCGGATTGGGGAGGGAGACAAAAGGGGTGTTTGGTTTGAGGATTTGCCTGGAAGATCAGGGTAAATGAGCATTTATTACCTCCACGGGGAATTCTTGCACTACTCCCACCGTGACAAGTGACTGGTGCTTTTTCGACTTGACATTCACCAAAATCGAGGGAAAAAATTATGTGGCCCACCATGATGTATGTGACTTATCCACACCGTTCATTTTTTCCACCATCCCATTTTAGGTAACGTCTGAGAAAATGAGTGCGATCTAAATCTCAAGTGGACTACACCATAAGAAACAGTGGGAATTGAATGTCTACCGTTGAAAGCTTCTTGTTGGCCTTAGGAGTTTTGGATGAATCTGATATTTGTTATACCCCCTTTATCCATGTCTATGTAACCTATGGGTTAGATGACAAATAAACATCAATGTGGGCCCAAGGAATGAGATAGCTTTCAATGGTGGAAGTTATACAGACCACTATTTGCTGTGGTGTGGTCCACTTGAGCTTTAGATTTACTTCATTTTTGGGCTAAAGCCTTAAAAAAATTTAGTAAAACAAATGGACGGCTTGGATAAGTCATAGACATCAAAGTGGGGCCATTATTTTAAGTGAGTCTTTTTGGAACCGGATTTTAAGAAATGGAATTCCCTTACTTATCAAACGGATGCACGAAGTAATGATAACTTATTTCAAGGGATTTACCTCCATTTACAATGAAACAAACAGGCCCAAAATGAAAGAGGGATTTTGAGAGGGAGAACGAAAGAGGGATTTTGATAGGGAGAACTGAGAGGGAGAACGAAAGAGGGATTTTGAGGGGGGGAACGAAAAGAAAAAAAGGGATTTTGAGAGGGGGAGAGTAGGGATTTTGGTTTCCCTCTCCTCGATTTGGGGAGGCGCGCCATTTGGCTATTCACGCTCCCACTAGCAAGGTGGGCTAGTGGTCGACGCTCTGTGGGCCCCATCATAATGTGTGTGTTTTATCCACACTGGTCATCCATTTCTCGAGATCATTTTAGGGCTTGATCCCAAAAATGAGTCAGATCTAAATCTCAGGTGGACCACACCATAGGAAAATAATAGTGATTGAATGTTTACCATTAAAAACCTCCTAAGGCCCACTATAATGTTTATTTGACCTCAACCTCTTGATTAAGCCATACAGACCTGGATGGACAAATACCAACTTCTTCCAAAATTTTCGTGGCCCCCAAGATGTTTTTAATGGTGGGCATTCAATTAACATCATTTCCTATGATGTGGTCCACTTGAGATTTTGATCTACCTCAAATTTGGGATCATGCCATGAAATGATCTGAAAAAATGTATGGACGGCATGGATGAAACACATACATTATGGTGGGGCCCATAGAGAACCAATCGCTTGCCAAAATCAATTATCCTAACCCATGTGAACCCAAGTCGATGTAATTTATATATATATCTATACCATACATCTACTCTTTCATATCATTTTAGTATGCAGTACCAAACTTTAAGAAGATCCAAATCTCAATGGCTGAATTAGGGTTTGGAGTCCATTGATCTCACAATATTTCTTGGGTTTTCATGAGGTTAGTAAGTTGCAGCGTAATTTTGACCTACAAAAATTGACTCGATGTGGAAATCTGATCAAGTCACTCTATTCTACTCATCAAGTTCTTTGATTTGATTAGTCATTCACTCTAATCGAATTTCAGATGAGAAAGATATTACGCAGATAAGATTGTTTAACAATATGATAGGCCATATCTTGCAATCCAGCGGTTAGATTTGAGTGAAATTTAATTTAAAAATCTATAGTCATTTACTCTTCATTCTGGATTGATCAGATTGTCCAAAATCTGTCTAGATCTAGACAAACTAGTTGTGCCCATTTAAAGAGTGTTTTCGACGAATCTGAATTGTTTCAGGTCAAATTGGGCTAAATTTTGTTCTGTCCTAAAATTCCTACTTACTGTCAGTGATTTACTCTTTTATCGAGGAAGCTTCTCCCTGGATTTTTTTTTTTTTTTACTTGAAATTTTTTTTTTCTTTTACACAGGAAAACTTTCCTTAGTAATTTGAGCTTTTACCCAGGAATATTTTCCTCGGTGAAGGTAAGCTAAAACCTCGATGATGGTAAGCTAAAACCTATCTTTTTAACAGCGAAATAATTCCATCTTTACCTATGAAATTTTAATTTCGTCGATATTTATCTCTTTTACCAAGGAAAAGTTTCCTTGGTAAAAGCAAATGAGTATTTACCTACGAAATTTTATTTTCGTCGCTAAAAACCTACTATTACCTAGGAAATTTGTTTCCTCGGTAAAGATTTCCTGGGTAAAGGTCATTTTTCTTGTAGTGGTTATAGGCCCCACAGAACTTTTTCTTTGCTCGAGAACCCTAAAATTTAGGCCAACCCCACTAATCCAAGCCTATATCCCTGATTTATGGCCAAGGGCATGTTCACGGAGTGGCCCATCGATGGCCGGATCTTGCACACGACTGCTAGATATCTTAAGCGGGAAGATGGGTTGACTGGGCCAATCTACCTGTTGGAGTGAGAGAGACTTCAACGCATTTGGTATAGATTCCTTGGCTGAATTCTCGTCAACGATGACATGTGATAGCGTTTCAATGTCGACAAGGAGTTGACCCTTGTGCAACCTGAGGTCGGTTCTGCCTTTTAGGATGGAATATAGGAGTGAAACATGTCTTTCCCTCCTGAGTCCCTAGTCCACCCAATTCTTTGCTCAAAACCCTGGAGAAGGCTCAAAAGTAGAGATGAAAAATAGTTCAAGGTGTGCTTGGATCCACATTACATCACAGTAACACAATGTAATGTACAGTAAAAAGGTAATGATTACTATTACTATCGAATTCAAATGTAATCTATATGCAAACCCTCTTTCAATTTTCGTTACGGAAATGTAGAGTACTTTTATTGGTTAAATATATTTGGAAGTAATTTTGCCCATATGTGTTATATTCATATCATCTATCTATTTTGTAATATCATTTTAGGATATGTTCTCAAAATTGTGGAAGATTTAACACGTATGGGGACTTCAAGAAGTTTTCAATGGCAAATGTCCACTCCCTACGGCTAGTCGTGGTGTGGTCCATTTCGAATTATATTTGCATCATTTTTTTGTCTTATTACATAAAATGATCATACAAGATGGGTGAACCATGTGGATATAACACATACATCATGGTGGCGCCCATGAAACTATCCCATGTCAAGGGGTGTTCGCCCATTCATGCCATTTGAGATTCTAAAGGATTCCAATGATGCGACAGGTAGCAATATCTAATTTAAGTAGAGAAGTAATGACGTGAGTTTTACCCTACATTACCATGGTTTCCGTTAATCTAAACATGCCTATATTCGATTGAGAATGAATGCGTATAAATATAAAGAGATACCACATACAAAATGTGTATACAAAAATAAGATGGTATATAAATACATACAATGTACATAGGCATAATATATATGCACACTCTCTCTCAAATTCAAGATGGTTTGAGAGAAACTATTAAAAGTTTGGAGACAAAATGTAAGAAGTGAGAGACACTACGTATCTTTGTAAAGAAGATAGCAAGTTATTCTGAGGATGACATATGGGAAAGATAAATTATGCTTTTCTTTTAAAGAGAAATTGTGCTTGTCAGGTATTCATGACAAACAAAATGACAATCTACTTTAATATACTTGGTGCATGTATCAATAAAAAGTCGGCTGATGCCTTGGCTAGTGGGAAGTGAATGGTGTAGTGGAATTATCATTGTTTATGCTCCGAGGGAAGTGAACAGAGTACTGGACACCTTGGCTAGATTGGGTAGTGAGTCGATCCATCCGAGGAGTCCTCTTTTTGGACCGCTTGGGCTTGGGTTATAATAGAGGATTGCACCATCTTAAGCCTTTCTGCTCAGGCTGTAGAGGTATATGATAGGTGGCTTGAGGCGGTTTTTGTGCTGTCGGGCTGCCCGAATGTGTCTCCCTTTTGTATAGCCCCCTCTTTTTGTTAATAAGATTTTGGTTTTTAATAAAAAATATAAAATAAAAAGGTAGCGCCAATCAAGGTGTTGGTGGATGAGTTTATAGATAGAAAGGCTTTTCTTTTCTTTTTTTTTTATTTGAGATTCTTCTTTCTCCCTTGTCTTGTTTAGGGGTCTCTTTGTAGATTTGTATGTAGTTTGTATGATAGGCAAGGCTTGTTCCTTTCAGTCCATACAAAGCATAGTGAAGCGACACATGATTTTCAAGATTAGAGAGTCACAGTGGTAGCTAGAGATATAATTTCTTGGTAGAGATTCCCATTAAGAAAGACATTTTTACATTAAGCTGATATAGAGGTTATTGACAGATTGCATCATCCACAAAAATCATTGTTTGAACTATCATCATATGAGCAATAGAAGCAAAAGTTTCAACAAAGTCAATACTAAAATGTTAATTATAATCTTTAGCTACAAGACACGCTTGATGACATTCAATGCTTCCATTAGCTTTGGTTTTGATTTTCTATACCCAGTGGCAACCCCTGGCATGTTTCCGTTGAGGAAGAAGAGCACAAGGGATTGAAGATTCAATAAAAAAACATGATGCTTAAATTGAAAATTCAGCCCCGAAGAAAAACAGGGAATTGATGATTCAATACGGAAATATGATGCTTTTTAATTTTAAAATGACCAAAATGGGCATTTAGTTTGGGCTAGAATACGTAGGATACCATCTAACACAATATACACGAACAGATACCACCTCATTAATTTGTGTTTTAACATATTAGTACACAGTCTAGATGAAAGATTTACCACCTATTAATTAGTATTTTAACAAATCAGTATGCAATAGGGTCTACCGATATCCAAAATCAAATGGCCAAAAGAGGATAGGTTGAATCCACATTATCCGTGTAGGCCTACCAAGTAGGTTAGAAACCAACACATAGATCATCATTCATTTGCCAAAACATCAATATCTTCCTCGTGTGATTACGTGGGTTTGGTATTATTAAAGAAAATCATTAACTTCCTACCAAAGGTTATCTAAACAAAAACACAAGGTAAAAATTACAATAACATAAATCAAGAGTCTACCCATTGAATTTGAGTTTTTTAAAATTAACCAAACTATTTATATAATAGGGCTCCCTTTAGATGGTGTACTGAAAGCACTCTTTACATTTGATATTTTAACTCTTTGATTATACAAAGGTTACTATGATTGTTCATTTTCAAAGCAAAAGGGCTAAATTATCAAAAGGTTGAAAGTGATCCAATTGAGCATTTTTATTTGTCGTTCATCTACCATATGAAGTGAGACTAACCATACAAATAGTTTAGACGGTTAGAAGATCCAGATTCGAAGGCTAATGTCCCCAGACATTGAATTGTAGTACGGACGTAATCAAGCAAACCTGTAAAAGCATTGCTTATTTGGTATGAGTACCTAAAAATGAGTTCATCTCATATTAGCTCACAGTAATCTCTAATGAATAACTACTGCTAAGATGAACTCATTATATATATGTGAGAGAGAGATTTTTAACACATAATTACTATAAACTAAAATTAAATGAACTCATTTTTAGGTGTCTACCAACAGGGCCTAAGAATCTCTGGATAATTAAATGGTCTGTTATCATATTTATAAGGGTGTGTTTGAGTAAAACTACCCTAAGATTAACATCATTTTACAATTTTCCCTTTTTATTTAAACAGAAAATTTATATATTAAAGAGAAGGAGAAAATACACCTCTATTTAGGCCGGGCCGTATCAACAAAAAGGAATGAACGGCCCCACCTGTCATGCAACTAAAAACAAAACCTCATCCTAGCCAGGGACCTCCTAGGCCCATGCACCCTGTCTAGGAAGATCAAACCCCTAATGGGCGGGGGGGTGCAAGCCCATCTGCAACATTATTCGCATCCATAGGTGTATGGTTAATCTTAATCTCCATATGGTGTCTAAAGGAATCTACCTAGCCTCTCCAATACCACATAGCCCACGATGTTGGAGAATTCACATTAAGAAGCTCAACTACATTCTTCGAGTCACTAACAACTTCTACCTTTGAGAGACCAAAGTCGGCGCAAATCGCGAGGCCTCCTACCACAGCCTTGGCTTCAGCCTGGGTATTGGACCCATAGCCATACCCTAAAGTGTGTACTTTTTCTTTTCTAAATGGGTGAGATCATAGCACTTATGTTTTTTAATGGGTTATCTAATATGGATCCAATCATGTCAATTGAGTGGATCACTAAATGATGTAGGGAGAGAACCTCCTGATTGTGGGCAAGGATCAACGATGTTTCTAATGGAGATGGACTAGAAGAAGATAAAGAAAATCGATAATTGACGTCATATTTCGACCGCCTAAACACCCTAGTCGATTGGCCAAATTGGAACAAAAATTTGGAGTTAGAAAATTTTTAATAGAATTTGGATTCTCGATGGTTTCCCGACACTTTTGGGTCATTGGCTTCGTCGAGCACCCGACCACACTTCATCGAGTGTTCAAAATTCTGCCAGGAGGACCAAAAACTCTTTAGATAGATTTAGTTCGTCGGAAGGCGCCCAACCAACCTTCACCAGGCACCCAAAATTCATCTGAACTTCATGTTTTCTTGTTAGACTGTTTTAGAAAAGTGTCGGACGCCCGACCACTCTTCAACAGGCACCCGACCATGCGCGAGTAGATACACAGATTAGCGTGAACTTCCCAATTTTTGAATATTTTTCTTTCGAAACTCATTTAGGACTCTTGATTTATGAACTTTAGGGTTTCTATTATTAAATTTAGGTTATAAATACTCTTTTAATTCATGTTAGAGGGGGAATTATTCATCTTTTATCAATAAACTATGGTTTTCTTCTTCTCTCGTGGATTCGATACTCTTTCTCTTGTGGATTCAAGGAAGTTCTGGTTGATGATTCCCAGAAAGCTCCATTGATTCGGAGTAGGTATCTTATGAAAGAGATGGTGATTGATCTCACCCCTTTTACATTGCGCCAAGTTGGTATCAGAGCTAGAAAAATCCTCGGGAAGATGGCTTCTAGCAACGGCTTCAGCAAAAATCCTATGGACAATGATCTAGGGATCCATTCTCAAAGCGGCAGTTTAACGCCCTAGATTTTCATCAATTTGAATTTCAAAAATCTTCTTAAACTTTTTGCCACTATTAGTTTATTTTATCATTTAGCAATTTTTAATGCCCGATTATAAGAAATATATTAGTATTACAAATAAATGACCGTACAAATTTGATTAGATGACCTTGAGAAGTTAATGAATACACTCGATCACTTATATCTTAAGCCAAATAATGTGATCTACGAATCTAACCCAAGTCCAAGTGGACCTCACCACCCGATAAAATTAAACCCTTGTAATATAATGAAGGCCCACTTAAGACCAAATCAATTAACTGTTTAGATTACAATTATCTCACGTACGAAATTCAAATTAGTTAAATTACCCATATAGCTGAGAAATCAATGGTTAATAATGAATTAGGTTAAAACACTACTTTCGCTAACTTTCTAATAATCAAACCTTAAGCATAAGTCGATCCGACCTTACACATAATACACACAAAATCTCACCCTCTACTTCATTTAAGAAATAGTTAAGATGACTAAACAAGCCCTAAACCACTCGTTAGGGGGCCATCAAACCTGAAACTAAGAAACATCATCCATCTTACTGGGCTTGACATACATTGTGGACGTTGAGCCAGATCGAAGTGTCAGATTGCTCAACTTGGGCATAGAGTGAGGGCACATGAGATGTGTGAGTTTCCCAACAATAATGGCTTATGTATGTCCTTTTGAACATTTATTAAGTGATTGAATCTAAACCGTTGAAATGTCATGGGACTTGGGGCCCCTGTCCCAAATAAATCCATACACGGTTCCCTAAAGTCGTTGCCCTAATCTAAGATCGGTGACCGTCGATCGTGTATCGTATGTTGGCGATTGATCGCCACGCCTAATGTGCGAAAGGGTCGCACCCACACTATGACAAGGCAGATGCCTGGTCAAGATGGGGCCATACAGGACCCAGTGGGCCCCCACTTACCGAATTGGTCTTCACTAGGGCTAGATTCGTAATAAATCAGATGTTGGGGCCATCTAGGTAAATCTGGACCTATAAATAAAGTTGTGTTGGGGAGAAATTCCCCAACACAAATCTTACCCCTTTTTTGTAATTGAGAGAATATAAATTGAGAGAACTTAAGAGGTGTGGTTCGGAGTGATTGTGTGAAGCAAGAGTTCAAGCTTGGAAGCCCATCTCTTTCCTTGGCCTTTAACATATTCTCACGATATCAACGATCATCTCAACCTATCGCTGGGATTGTAGGTGAGTCGAAATCACTGAATCGCTTCATCCAAATTGTTGCGATTAGCACCCTGAACCATAACCATACGTTGTTACACTTATAGGAGCTTGAATTCCATCAGCCCTAGACCTAAGGGTGAGTGGATCGTGTTAAACCCTAATTCTAAGGTGCGGAATTATACCTCTAGGTTTTCTTTTATCAACTTTAGATGGATTTAAGATTGATTATGTCATTAGGAGATGATTGCCTTAATTAATTGCTGTATTTCCGCTTTAATGCAATATATATGCTATTTTAACTTGTTGCAGCTAAGGTGTTTGATGAAATGCTTATGTGAGATGAATTGCTTAAATGGAGTGCATTATTTGTGAATCGACTTATTAGAGTACTTGCATGTAGAATATATGGTATTATCATGCATGATGTCGAGTTAGGATTTTTCCTAAGTTAAAAGTATGCTGCAAAATAAATTACGTTTTGTGAAGAATTTATGAAATAGAATATCTGTCACAAACGTTCCGAGGCAGGTAGCCCAGATGTGTCGGCTACCCGAGATGCATTCTACTGGTTAGGGGGAGATGCAGATGGTCGGTAGTAGTTGGACTACGCGGGTGGCTTGCGCCCATGCCGATCTAGACGAACGCCCCAGGAATTAATCGAATCTGTCAATGCATGGCAGAAAGAGTGTTTGATGATTATAGTAATACAGTCCCTTGAATACGGAATACCGGATCTAAAGAAAGTTCCGAGTCCAATGATAATTATAAATGTAAGCGATCCCAACAAGTCTCATGGACCGAGCATGGTGGTATGGGACTCTGTATTCGAGTCATCGGCCTACGCTGGGGTGAGTCACCTCCCCGTAGTGTCCTTGGAGCGATTGGTAGGATAGCAAACCCTATTGGTATTTCCAAGAATGTTGGCCAACTACCATTATAAAAGATGTTGGGAACTGTATTTTGGTATATGGAAGTGACAGGGAAGCGTGGGCTACTAGCGATGATTAGCATTACACGGTTGGGAGCCAGATAGCCCTGTTCAGGATCAATGATTGGATAATGGTATTCCGGCTTCGCCAATATGCTGAGTGAAAAATGACCTAATGAAATTCAAACAAATCATGCATACACATCATGGATCCCATATGCAACTGTCTGACTGTTAAAGGCTAAGGTGCCGAAGGATGATCCAACCCATTTGCATTTGGAGTTTCTGTGAATGCCCGGTTGCTTGATGTGGTGCCAATGCCACTCTGTGTTCCTCATGTTATATTCGAAACATGCATGGTGTGCGAACTCATATCATTCATGCATTAATGAACTAGACTAGGAATTTCGATGTTTTGTTTGAAATCAATGCATAACCATATTTGTTTGATAACATGTTAAATTTTGAATTATAATTCTCACTGAGTTGATCACTCACTCCCACTCTTGGGATGGTGTTTTAGAACACCACCAGGCTCTGTTGTGATAGATGTAGGTATCTCAGAGGAGGATGCCTTACAGAATGAGTATGATGACTTTTATGGGAGAGTTGTCCTACTTCCACTTTTTATATTGGTCAGCTTTAAATTTAATTTTCGTCTTTACTTTACTGCTTAAATTGATTCTGAATTTGTACTAACAATGGGGTATACTAACAATGGGGTGTGTGAACTAACAAAAAAAGAAAAAAAGAAAAAAAAAAGATAGCTACTAAACCCATCAATAGGTGTTCCGCGTCTGTTCGTGTCACGTCCCATCAAAGGCTGGATCCACTCCAGGCTTTTGTGGGGCCCACCTTGATGTTTGTGAGAAATCTACAACGTCCATCCATTGTTTCAGATCATTTTAGAACATGGGACTAAAAATTAGGCAGATTTGGAACTCAAGTGGGCCGCACGATTGGAAAAAAGTGGGTAGGGAAATTCCTATAGTTGAAACCTTCCTAGGGTCCACTATGATGTTTATATGGATTCCATACCATTCATAAGGATGTTACTACTGAGATGAACTGATCACACAAATATATTACCCTGATCCAAATATTTTGTGGCCCTATCAATGTTTCAATGGTCGACGTTTAATCTCACTGTTTCCTGTTGTCTGGCCCACTTCAGTTTTGGATCTTCCTTATTTTTCGTTCCATGCCCTATAACAATCTCGAAAAACAGATGGTCAGGGTGAATTTCACATCACGGTGGGCCACATACCTTCTCATCGAAAAAACTTCCCACCAATGTGTTTTTGGGCAGGAATTCTGAGTACACAGTGTGCGTGTAGGGGTTGATCGAAACGTGTCTTGCTTACGAGTGCGTTTTTTGGTGGATCCCTGAACACAGGGTCCACCTTGATGTATGTTCCTTATATTCATGCCATCTATCTATTTTGAAAACTCATTTTAATGCATTATACCAAAAATGAAGCATATCCAAATCTTAGGTGGACCATAATACGGGAAAAATTGGTAATCGACCATTAAAAACTACTCATGGGACACAAAAGCTTTGGATCAACCTGATATTTGTGTGATCTCTTCATCCAGGTCTTTGTGACCTTATCAACAGTTTGGATGGAAAATAAACGTTCCATAGGCCTCTGTGAAGTTTTTAATCGTGAGGATTCAATCAAGACTGTTTCTTGTGGTATGGTCTCCTAAGATTTGGATCTGCTTCATTTTTGGGTTCATGCCCTAAAATGAGCTGTCAAAATGGATGGATGGTGTGATGTATGGAACATGCATCACAGTGAGCCCCACAACCAGGGATACAACCAAACCGCGCCCCTTGGGTTGACCTGACCCGACTTGAATTTTTATGGGTCGAGTTAGGGTTAAAGCTGGTGACCCGACCCGACCCGAATCATATAGGGGTTAAGTAGACTATTATATATTGATCTTCTTATTAGTTATATAATAAGTAGTTTTTTTTCTCACACATCCTGCTGGGGATGGTCCACATGTCTATAAATTCAATTAACATGTGCACACCAATGATCACATTTTATGACATGTAGAACTAAAATATCATGAGATTTTTTTTTAAAATTATTTCTGGTGCTCATTTATTTGAGAACTAAAATGGTAGCTATAAAAATACTCTATAAAATAGCCTATTTTTTTCTTTTTCTTTTTTTAGGCACTTATGTACCTATTAAACATAGATGGTTTGGTTTTCAATTGAATGCTAGTGTTATATGCATCTAGTTTAATCTAATTTGTAATATGCATCTAGTTTAATCTACAAATTAGTTAGTTGATCAATTAATTGCAGGTCAACCTGACCCGGTTTAATTCGGGTTGGGTAAGGGTTGGGAAAATCCAACCCGAATTCAATTTGTGTGGGATTAGGATTGAGGTAGAAACGACCCGACCGGAGCTTAACCCGACCTGACCTATTGCCACCTCTAGTTGTGGCCATGTCTCAAAAATGTGTGCAGAGCGCGTGCAAAAAAAAAAAAAATCTGAAGCCTCCATGCAAAAAGACAAAAAGAGACAAAAGAGGAAGAAGAAGAGGAGGATATTGTACAAACCATCATCCGTGCGCTGAAAGGACAACATGTAGGCATGAGGGACTAAAATCCCAGGCAGAAATGTCGGCAAGAAGTGCAAGGCAGCCACCATTCACACCCCCGCAGGGGTCCAACTGCCACACCAGAAATGCACTGTTGAAGCCCTTGAGGGAGAATGAGTGCTACATGCCTTGATGAACACTCACACACTCTCTCTCTCTCTCTCTCTCTCTCTCAGCCTTGCTCGTTGCATGATACCATCATGGCAGGTCACCCGCTTATATAGACGAGGTCTGATAAACTTACACGCGTGTAAAAGCCATACCATCTGCACGGTACTCACATATACAAGGTGCAACATCCAACATCTCCATCAGGTGCATCCGCATCTAATCTTCTCGGCCAAAAATCATGTTGTTCCATTCACATCATAAAACTTTGGCCATGTTTTCTCAGCCGATATTTGTTTTGTAAATTGTGGCCCACCTTGTTGACAATCGAGTCTGATCTGATTTTTGGGCGGGCCAAGATATCAATCCAGTAAGACCCTCGTAATGGATGGATTAGATCTTTTACTTATGTGCCATCCCGGCTCAATCGGTGGCATTCACATGAGCTTCCTTGTATTGGCCCTAGTTAGATTTTCTTATATGCAAGATAAGATCAAAGGACCTCTGCACGCGTGTGCAATAAAAGTCCTGTACACGCCACACATGTGCCAACTTGATAACCTTAATTAGGTTCCAGATCCAATCCATCAATCAGGTTGTTACCACCTTCAACATGTTTCCCCAAATATAAATCAGGTCCACTCAACATGTGAGCCTCAGTACTATTAGAAACATTAGATGGGTTAGAAAACTTCAGCAAGGTTCATCCGAGCCGTACCTTTGTTTTGCAAACTGTGGCCCACCTGACAAGTGGGTCAATCAGATTCTTTGGCTATGGCATCAACATAATGGTGTCGTTCTGATGGATGGATGGATGGGATTTTGAAACAATCCCTCTGCACGTGTGGACGTGTACCACAAGCTTTATTGTACACACGTGTGGACTAGGAGAGGTCTGACAAAAGAACAAGATCTTCTTGTTTGCCAGCTGGCTCTCTTACATTGGTATCAAATATCAATCTAGAGATGTCAAAACAATCTAGAGATCTTCTTACCAATGTAATTCAGGTGGTTTCCAGGAATGTGTGTAAGCATGGATACATGTGAAGGTTGTTGGAATTTTCTAAATTAAATAAGACTTTCCAAGTCCGCCTAATTGGTATAGCTTTGTCAGTAAAAATGCTTAGCAGTACTTCTAGTTGTATGGGTTTTCTTGGATGATCTAATCCTTCAATTTGAACTGTCCAATAAGTTAAGAGCACGTTTTATGTGCTGCCATGAAATAATCACACTCATTGTGTGATCTTTCACATTATTTTCTCACCCAACCTCTTGAATTTTCAGAACACATAATTTTCTTGATTCCATCTGATATGGTACATTGAGCATGTACTGTGTGTGTTAGGAGAAGTGCTCCAATGCTCTCAAAGCACCATAATTTACAGTATTCTCAGTTGCATAGGACCACTTGGATGGTCCAATCGTTCAATCTGAACCATTCATTAAGTTACTCATTGCATGGACTGCCATGAAAGAATCAAACTGATCTTACGATCTAACCCATCCTTAATATTTTGGCATTATTTTCCAATCCATGCTAAAAAAAAAATTTAGGACACATTTGAACTAATCCACCTAATCACACTGTTGGGAGTTTATAAATTAAATATAACTGCTGTGTCCTAACCGGCATATTGACGGATTCAGTGCATCGCACGTACATTAGTTAGGAGTAACTGTTCTAATTCTCTCCAAGAACTATAAGCTAAAGTACTGCCAGTTGTATATGTTACTTGGACCATCCAATCATTTATTCTGAACTGTCTGTTGAGTTCAGAAAACATTTCATGGGTTGCCATGAAAAAATTGCAGTGATCCTATGATCTAATCCTCCTTGATTTGGCATTATTTTCTAACACTATCATTTTTCTGACCCATGGATGGGATGGCTACGATCGCTTAATAGAGATGATTCTTTAGAAACATAAGCAATCCGTGATGGTCCCTGTTATGGCTAAAGAGCCGACCCGAGGGACAAAACCGAGCAAAATTATCAGACCCAAGCTAACCACTACTGACCTAAAGGCAGGTCGGTACCAACCGACCTGATGAGATTATATTTCTAGACGTTCTCCGAGGACCGACCCGTATCTCACAACGACTTAAATTCTTAAAGAACTATCCCACGATCTTAGGCTCGCGCCGAGATAATAGGAGAAAGGTTCAGAGAGTCATCAATCAGAAACTAAAATGCCTCCATCTACTACGGAGCAGTCCAAAGATCTCGAAAACTGAATATCCTTTCTACGGAAATCACGGTTCCTCAAAAGGAATGCAACTCTGTGGCCTAAGTCTATAAATAGACGTGTCCTCCTCATAATCAAGGTACAAAACAAAAACTGATCTAAAAAGAGGGATTTAATCTTTCAAGATCAAACTAACTTAGGCATCGGAGGGTTCACGGCTGGGCCCCAGCCACCCCCTTTTTGTCTTTCCTTTGTGCTCTGCAGGATCTTGGAGACCTCCAGCCCAGATCCAGACCGCATACTTACAGGAGATCAGTGGCATCCATCCCTCCAAGTTAGAGATCACTTCATCTCGTCTATTGACCATTTTTTTTAGTATCAATAGATTGGCGCCGTTTGTGGGAACATCGCTTATACTTTCTTTCGATAGAAAGGTCGTGTTCTCACCCAAACGCTCAAGAAAATCCGATGTTCTTGTCATGGCTAGGAAAAGAAAATATAAAGGGAAGGCACCCGCAATCGCTGGACCTTGAGATGCCCTACATTCCAAGGACGAAGGATCTATTCCCGACACCCCTGCCATTCAGCTCGGTGGGAACTCTTCCCATTTTGCTCAGCAGGGGGGACAACAGAGATCTCATAATCGAGGAATCAGATTGTCCATTCTCGAAGAGCAAGTGGGAGGGGTCGCCCAAAGGCTGGGAGGCGTTGGCGAATGATTCGGCTACGTGGATCGGAGGCTGGACTTGCTCGCAAACGACCTACATCATAAACTCGAAGAAATGAGGTCGGCTCGTCTCGAGCATGAACGGGCCGACCATGATGGCATCGATCGAATGGACGACAAATTAAACCCGCTGGAAGCCAAGCTAAAGGAATTCCATGAACAAGTAGGCGATATCCAGAGAGCGCAACGAGCCCGAGCACCTATTGCAGTGGATGCATTAGTTGATTCATCTGAGTCACCATTCACCTGAAGAGATTTGTGAAGAACCGCTCCCAAGACGATTTAAAATTCCTCAGTTGAAACAAGACTCCGGGATAGGAGATCCGGCGGAACATTTGGAGAATTTCAAAGTCCGAATGGAACTCCTCAGGGCTAGTGGGCACATTACGTGTAAAGCCTTCCCATTATCACTGACAAGCTCGGCGTGGACTTGGTTTCGCAACCTAAAACCGAAGTCAATCAGCTCGTTCTCCTAATTGAGTAGAGCCTTCGCTACCAATTCATTGGAAGCACCGACCCGAGGAAACACTCAACTCATCTCGTTGTGGTCAAACAAAAAGAGGACAAGTCGTTGAAAGACTACCTTGTGCGTTTCAATGCCGAGGCTGTACAAGTTGAAAATCTTTCACAGGACGTATTGCTCCACACCATGATTGGAGGACTGCGCGACCGAAAGTTCCTTTGGTCCGTCGGGGAAGAGCCGCCTCAGTCCGTGGCAGAATTTTTAGATCGGGTAGCCAAACACATCAACGCCGAGGAATTGGTCAATGCACCATCGGCCAAAAATAAGGATCGTCAGAAAGGAGGCAGCTCGAAAAAGCACAAGTTAGACCGAAGGTCACCAGCTCGGAACAACTCTACCCGAGGAATCAAAGCTCCAACACTACGGTTCGAGAAGTATACGCCTCTCAACAAAACCATCGAACAAGTGTACTTGGCAGAAAAAGGCAAGCACACGTTCGAACGACCCGCAAAGATAAAGACCGACCCTAACAGAAAGTCGAAATTGAGGTATTGCCTATATCACAAAGACCATGGTCACAACACTGTGGACTATTTCGACCTGAAGCGACAGATAAAGATCATCATTAAGCAGGGATTCTTAAAAGACTACATTGCCCAGCGTCAGGAGGACCGGAGGGCTGTAGATCGGCTGTAGATCAAACCGAAGAGTAGAACAACAACAACCCTGTGGAAGAAATCCACATGATCTTTGGTGGGCTGGCCACCGGGGATTCAGGCAACTCCCACAAAAACTATGTACGGCAAGGAAGAATGTCGCAACCAAGGCCCTCAGTAAACATCACCAGTCGACCTTCGAAGGTCGCAAAAGTTACCTCGCATGCAATAACATTTGCCGAAGAAGACGACCGAGGAGTCATACACCCACATAACGATTCCCTTGTCATTTCGGTGGTGGTTGCCAAAAAAAGACTCCATAAGATGATGGTTGACACAGGAAGCTCAGGTTACATTTTGTACGCTTCAGCTTTCGAGAAAATGAAGATCGACCGATCCATATTAAGGCCGCTTAAAACAGCTTTGACCAGGATTTACAGGAGATAGCATTATGCTTAAAGGGGAGATAACTCTTCCGGTCACAGCAAGGGAAGAACCTAACCAGAAAATGATTATGGTTGATTTCCTTATTGTGGACACCCCTTCCGCCTATAACGCCATCATCGGCTGACCCACGCTACGATTCTCAAAGCTGCTGTTTCTATCTACCACCTGGCGATGAAGTTCGAAACCGACGAAGGGGTCGGTATAGTCAAAGGAGATCAACCGGAAGCTCGTTGCTGCTACGAGCTTTGCCTACGAGGAAAAAGTAAGAGCATGATATCAGCTGTCTCTCACGACTCACACGACCCCCCTGGACCTGAGAGAAGAAGAAAGGGAGCGCGGGTCACCTGCCGAGGAGCTAGTCGACATTCCGTTATTAGGAGTCGATGCGACCTAGGTTATTAAGATCGGATCTTAGTTGAAGAATGACGTGCAAGAAAGACTAACTGTCTTTCCGAAGGAACATGTAGATTGGCTTAGTTTTGCCGTGGCCTAGTTTTTCTTTTGTTTTCTAGTTTTATATTTTGTTCCCTACTGCCGTTTCTTTTCTGGTGGCCTCTGAATGATTTTACAACCTTTTTTTTTATTAATAGAGTTACATGCGGTGCTCCCATGCTTTTTCTTGCTTTTTTTTCTTGAAAAAAATGAATTCTGTTAACTCTTGGCCTTATCTCAACTCTGACCCTAATCGGTTTAGAAAGGCTATGGCCTTACAAAGCTGCCCTGTAATGGAGAGATTTAAATGATCAAATGTATGAAATAAACTAATCTACGAATGTTTATGGGCATCTTCCATAACCTATTTTTGTCCCAACTCATCTAAATTGTTCCGATAATTGAAATATGACCCTGATCTCCTTACACTACAAATATATTGTGATTGGAAATTATTCATAAATGTCTTTAAAAGTCCGCTCTTTTTTATAATGTTGTCCCGTTTGATGGTTGGACTGGGCCATTATAAAAGAAGTTTATGTCATCAACGTTATTAAAAGATCACCATTCGCTAAGTCAAAGAAAAAAGAGATTATGTTGTCATTCGCAGTGCACTTGAGTTGGGCTTGCTTCAGGTGGAAGTTTGCAACGATTCAAAGGTGGTAGTGGATCTTCTGAACGCTAGAAAGACAAAGTCATGGGCTTCCTAGTATTAGTGGGCCAGAGTTAAGGCCTTATATCAGCAGATGTCTATCTGTATTGTCCATACCCTTAGGGAGGCGAACTTCGTTGCGGATGATCTAGCGAAATGGGGTTGTTTGTCTCAAACCGCCCGCTGTTTTGCTAACGTGAATGAATTACCCTTTACGGGCCATATGGTCCATGACAGAGTGGGCTTGGGCTGTCCCAGGTATAATGTAAGCAACCCATAGCATAGGTTTTTTGCTAGTTGAGCTTTCGTGGTTGGATCTCCAGAGCTGGTGGCTCTGCAGCCAGAGGGTGGCATTTCTCGTTTTGGGTTTGTGCGCCTCGAGTGGGGTTGTGTGCTTTTAGGTTGATTTTTTCGAGGGTATTTGATGGGGTTTTCCTCCTCGGACACATAGGAGAGAGAGTGCATCTGGGTATGGTCGGGCGCCCGGGCCAAAATGTGGCTGGGCGACCGAAAATAACCCGGATGGAGGCTTTTGGCGCTAGACTTTTTCACAACAGCCGAGCGCCCTGCGGTCTAGTGATCAGGCACCCGGTGCCCTGGTCGAGCGCCCGACCATGTTAGTCTGAGCGCCCGAAATTGGTCTTTTTTCTCACATTGCTGCTATACGATTTTTTGGGTTGGCCGGGCGCCCGACCCGGCGCGGACTGCTTGTACGCAGTTTCCTATTTGGGCTCTAATTCCTCTGTTTTCTTACTTAAGGAGTTCTAAAATGGGATTAGGGTATCCTATTGAGTGGTTTACACGTCCAAGGTGAGAAAGAGAGAAAAAGAGGAAGAGAGAAAGAGAAAAGAGAGAAAGAGGAAGCTTGTAGAAGAGAGAAGTTGCTTGAAGAGGAGTTCTTTTATGCAACCGTCGTCTCAGCGCTTCTACGTCCTCGGGATCGGTGAGATCGCTCTACTTTTGTTATTCTCTTGTTGTTTATTCATCCCAAGTAGGTAATGAAGGTTTGATCCAAGCGGTGTGTGCTTAAGATCGGTTGTAACAGTTCCCTGAGATAGTGGATTGTTGATCTGGACTAGGTCCCGTGGTTTTTACCTCTTTTAAGGGTTTTCCACGTAAAAACTCCTTGTGTCATGTGGTTGATGTTTATTCTTGATTATTGCATTATCGTACGTAGTCCATAATTCTAATGCATTCGGGGGCGAGATCTGAAGGTTTGTGTGAAACGCACCCAACAAAGTGGTATCAAAGCGTTCAGGTTGTTTGAACGGAGTGGGATCGGTTCTGAATTATGGAAGGCGGCTCATCAAGAATGATCAACCTCAATGGTTCTAACTAGACCATATAGAAGGCTAAGATGGAGGACTTGCTTTATTGCAAGGACTTGTATGCTCCAATTCTAGGCGTATCGGCGAAGATGAAGAATATGTCAGATGATGATTGAAAGAAATTGGACCGGAAGGCGGTGGGGTTTATTAGACAGTGGTTAGATGATTCAGATTTCCACCATGTGTTTACACAGACCTCAGCCGCTAGCCTATGACAGAAATTGTAAGGGCTGTATGAGAGGAAGACAGCCAGCAATAAGATATTCCTGATAAAACGACTTGTGAATCTCAAGTTCAAAGATGGTGGTTCTGTGGCTGAACACATCAATGAAGTCAGCAACATACTGAACCACTCTCCACCATGAAGATGGTCTTGGATGATGAACTTCAGGCTTTGCTACTGCTTAGCTCATTGCCTAACAGTTGAGAGACATTGGTGGTGTCTCTAAGTATCTCCGCGTCAAACGAAAAGGTATCCATGGAACATGTAACCAGTTATCTCTTCAATGAGGAGACAAGGAGGAAGTCTCTAGGGCCTGCTCAACAAGAGGCCCTTGTGACACAAGATCGGGGGAGAGGAAAGAACAGAAAGGGCGGAAAGGCCCGAGATAAATCAAGAGGCAAGTCAGTTGCCAAGAAAAATGTTGAATGCTAGAATTGTGGCAAGAAGGGCCACTATAAGCATGAATGTCACAAGAAGAAGAGTGACAAGAAGGGTAAAGGAAAGGAGAAGGAAGATGAATCAGATTCTACTGCGGTTACCTCAGATGGTGACGTTGTTGTTTTTCTTTCGGCAGATCACAATATTTATCTCACGGCTTCGAGTCAGGACACCGACTGGGTGATAGACTCGGGAGCCTCATTTCATGCGACTCCACGCAGAGATTTCTTCACAAGCTACAAGTTAGGTGACTATGGGACAGTGAAGATGAGAAATTCTGGTGTTTTGAAGATCGTAGGGGTCAGTGATATTTGTTTGAAGACCGACATGGGCTGCACATTGGTTCTCAGGGATGTGAGACACATTCCAGACCTTCACCTCAACTTGATGTCGACGGGAAGGCTGGATGATGATGGCTATAAAACTCGGTTTGTTGATGGGCGCTGGAAGCTCATCAAGGGTTCGTTGATTACTGCCAGAGGAAAGAAGTGTTGCACCATTTACAAGGCAAGTGTCAGTGTATGCAAGGGTGAATTGAACGCAGTGGAAGACTCAGCTACTAACGTGTGGCACAGGCATCTAGGCCACATGAGTGAAAAAGGGCTTCAGCTACTAGCGAAGAAGTGTCTCCTTCTAGACGTGACAGGTATACCTCTCAAAACCTATATTGACTGTTTATCTGGGAAACAGCATAGAGTTTCTTTTGTTAAAACTGCTTCTCATATTAATAAAGTACATGCATTAGATTTGGTTTACTCTGATGTTTGTGGTCTTATGAGGACAAAAACCTTGGGTGGGGCATTGTATTTTATCACTTTTATAGATGATGCATCTAGGAGGGTTTGGGTGTATGCTTTGAAATCCAAGGATGAGGTCTTTGGTGTGTTTAAACTGTTTCATGCTATGGTCGAGAGAGAGAGACAGGCAGATCATTGAAGTGCATCCGCACTGACAATGGTGGTGAATACATAGGTGACTTCCACGAGTATTGCAAGTCACTGGGTATACGGCATGAACAGTCGGTTCCCAAGACCCCCGAGCATAATGGTGTGGCTGAGCTAATGAATCGCACCATTGTAGAGAGAATCAGATGCATGTTATCCCATGCAAAGTTGCCCAAGATGTTCTGGGGAGAAGCAATGCACACGGCAGGTGTACTTGATAAACAGGTCTCTATCGGTCCCGTTGAATGGAGAAGTACCTGAGAAAGTGTGGACTGGACGTGATCCATCGTACAATCATCTCAGGGTGTTTGGATGTACCGTTCATGTACCAAAGGACGAGAGGTCCAAGCTCGATATGAAGATCAGGCAGTGTGTGTTCTTAAAGTATGGTGATGAGAAGTTCGGTTACAGGTTGTGGGATCCAATCGAGAAGAAGCTCGTTAGGAGCAGAGATGTAGTTTTTATTGAAGATCAGTGTATAGAAGACATTGAAAAGCCAGAGAAGACCCAACCCAATTCAGGTGAACTGGAGGACATGGATCCGGTTACTCCTCTCATGGTGCCTGATGACGGGGGAGTACAGCAAGGTGTAGAGGATGAGGGAGTCCCTATAGAAGATGGACAGGGGGAGCCGCCCCAACTTGATCCACCTGTTAAGCCACAGGTGAGGAGGACATCAAGGGACAAACATCCATCCAAGAGGTACTCGCCGCATGAGTACATTATGCTCACTGATGGGGGAGAGCAGAAGACTATTCTGAGGCCCTAGCCGACTAGCATAAGGGGGAGTGGTTGAAAGATATACAAGAGGAGATTGAATCCTTGCATAAGAACCACACCTATGACATGGTGAAATTACCTACGGGCAAGAAAGCTCTAAGCAACAAGTGGGTATTCAGAAAGAAGAATGAGCAGAAGAATTCATAGACAAGGTACAAGGCCAGACTTGTGGTGAAAGGGTTTGGTTAGAGGAAAGGAATAGACATCGAGGAGATATTCTCACCAGTGGTGAAGATGACATCCATACGGGTGTTGCTTGCATCGGTGGCTAGCATGGATCTGGAGATAGAGCAGTTAGATATCAAAACTGCCTTTCTCCATGGTGACCTGGAAGAAGAGATCTACATGCGCCAACCAGAAGGGTTCGAAGTCAAGGGCAAAAAGCATATGGTGTGTAGGCTTAGGAAGAGCTTGTATGGGCTGAAGCAAGCTCCTAGGCAATGATACAAGAAGTTCGACTTGTTCATGTTGAAGCATGGATATGACAGAACGGAGTCGGACCACTGTGTGTTCACACGCAAGTTCTCAGATGGCTGATTTCTTAGTTCTGCTATTGTACGTTGATGACATGCTCATTATGGAAAAGATATCAAAAAGATTGACAGGTTGAAATAGGAGTTGGGCAAGTCGTTTGCGATGAAAGACTTGGGCCCGACCAAAAAGATTCTAGGAATGGAGATTGCCCGTGACAGAAGCAGCAGGAACTTTGGTTGTCACAAGAGTGGTACATTGAGAAAGTCCTAGAGCGGTTCAACATGAATGCAGTGAAGCCGGTCAATACTCCACTGGATGGTCACTTTAAATTGAGCGACAAGTAGTATCCCAAGACGAAGGCAGAAGTGGAAGAGATGCGGAAGATACCCTACGCTTCAGCAGTAGGAAGTTTGATGTATGCTATGGTGTGTATGCGCCCAGACATAGCATATGCGGTTGGTGTTGTCAGCTGGTATATTCCCAATCCTGGCAAAGAACATTGGGCAGCGGTGAAGTAGATTCTGCAGTATCTGAGAGGCTCATCCAAGTTGAGCTTATGCTATGGTGACAGAAAACCTATGTTAGATGGCTACATAGATGCAGATATGGCAGGTGACATAGACTCCAAGAAGTCTACATTAGGGTTCATGTTCACGTTTGCAGGGGGAGCGGTCTCTTAGCAGAGCAAGCTACAGAAGGTTGTAGCATTGTCAACAACAGAGGCCGAATACATCGCGGTCACAAAAGCATGCAAAGAGATGCTTTGGATGAAGAGGTTCCTACAGGAACTCAGCCTAAAGCAGGAGAAGCACGTGGTATATTGCGATAGCCAAAGTGCTATACACTTGAGCAAGAATCCAAGTCAGCATTTCAAGTCGAAGCACATAAAGATTCGGTATCACTGGATCATGGATACTTTGGAACAGAAGGTGTTACAGCTTGAGAAGGTCCACACAGACGATAACGGATTAGACATGAAGACCAAGGCTTTGCTCAAGGGTAAGTTTGAGGTTTGTAGAAACCTGGCTGACTTGAAGAAGGTGAATTTCTCCTAAGTCGGAAATGGGGAGATTTGATGGGGTTTTCCTCCTCGGACACAGAGGAGAGAGAGTGCATCTGGGTATGGTCGTGCCCCCGGGCCAAATTGTCGCCGGGCAATCGAAAATCACCAGGATGGAGGCTTTTGGTGCTGGACTATTTTCACAACAGCCAGGCGCCCGGCGGTCTAGTGACTGGGCGCCCGATGCCCTGGTCGAACGCCCGACCATGTTGGTTCGGGCACCCAAAATTGGTCTTTCTTCTCACATTGCTGCTGGACGATTTTTTGGGTTGGCCGGGCGCCCGGCTGTCTAGTGACCGGGCGCCCGACCCGAGGCGGACTGCTTGTACGTAGTTTCCTATTTGGGCTCTAATTCCTCCGTTTTCTTACTTAATGAGTTCCAAAACGGGATCAGTGTATCTTATTAAGGGGGGTGTTTGGGGCATGGTATTAGATGTGATTTGGTGGGATGGAATTGCATTTGGTTCAGTGCAAATTCCATATGATGTTTGGGGAGGATGGGAGGCTTGGGATTAGATGGGATGGAATTGCACTGGATCTCATGTGGGATTTCCATGGGATTTCAAAATCCCACACACGTGGGCCCCACATTGATGCACGTGTTTTATCCATGCCGTCCATCCATACAAGTCCTTTATACATGACACTATGGTTATACATGTTCAAGTGACGGACATCCGTTGTGAATTTGGTCCTTTGATTGCAATTCCATGGTGTGCCAAACAGGATTTTGCTTAATCCAATGGTTTTCTCATGGTAAGTATTTGATCCCAAACATGGGATTGAATATGAAAATACCATGGGATTAGCAGACATGTAATCATTGTGCAATAAATGATGTTAATCCCACCTAATACCATCCCATCCCTTCTAATACCATGCGCTAAACACGCCCTAAGTGGTTTACACGTCCAAGGTGAGAAAGAGAGAAAAAGAGGAAGAGAGAAAGAGAAAAGAGAGAAAGAGGAAGCTTGTAGAAGGGAGAAGTTGCTTGAAGAAGAGTTCTTCTGTGCAACCGTCGTTTGAGCGCTTCTATGTCCTCGGGATCGGTAAGATCGCTCTACTTTTGTTATTCTCTTGTTGTTTATTCATCCCTAGTGGGTGAGGAAGGTTTGATCCAAGCTGTGTGTGCTTGAGATCGGTTGTAACAGTTCCCTGAGATAGTGGATTGTTGATCTGGACTAGGTCCCGTGGTTTTTACCTCTTTTGAGGGTTTTCCACGTAAAAACTCCTTGTGTCATGTGGTTGATGTTTATTCTTGATTATTGTATTATCATAGTCCATAATTCTAGTGCATTCGGGGGCGAGATCCGAAGGTTTGTGTGAAACGCACCCAACAGTATTTTGTGGAGGGGGGGTGGTTTTTCTTAGGTGGGCTTGCTCGAAAGATGTGGTGTAGGTTGAGCAGTTTCTCCTATCAATGAATTTTTGTTAAAAAAAAAAGTTTTTAAATTGGTGGGGAGTTTACGAATCATTTAGAAAAAACCTTTCAAAAAGAAAAAAAGAAAAAAAATTCTTTGAAAAAAGGTAAAATATTTTATTTTGTTGTTTATAGTATAGATTATATGATATGAACTTTTTCAATGTTAAATCATAGAGCTTCTTCTTCTTCTTTTTTTTTCTTTTTTTTTTTGTGATTTCTTACTTTTTAATCAATCAAAGCACCGAATTAAATTACGACTTACCTAAAATGTTTTTATGGATGGTTTGGATCATGTTGCCTTATTTGCATTGTGAAATGATGGTTAGAAATCAAAATAGCTTTTCTCATCAGCCTATAGAATCAAATGCCATTTTTCCAATGTAATTCTACATTCAAGAAAGGTAAAAGGAATAAAAATTATTGAAGGACCCATATACATTTTTAAAGAGAAAATTCTTGAAAGATTAAAAGAAGTGAAAGATAAGAATTCTTCAACACTGTCATGACATAGTATAACTTTGTGGATATTGAATGTCATCAACAGGATGAATAATGAGTATTTTTTTTTTCTAATTTTTTCATATTTTTCATAAAGGTAGTGTATTTGTCATGGAGTCTAGTAGTGTTGCCTAACCCCTCTGGTGTTGTGCGATGGCCGGTTATGTACTATAGGCTATTGGCACAACTGCGTGTTGTGGTGTTTGCCAGGTTGTCTGCTAGGGCTCTGTTCCGGCCTCTGTCCATCCTGCAGTTGAATGTTCTTGAAGCCTGAACTACTAACATAGATCTTTAGCTTTTGGTATTGGTTGGTGGTGTTGATGCTGATTTTCCAGGTCCTTTGGGCTCTTAGTGTTTCAGGGGCTTTGTTGGGTGTGGTTTCGCTTTGTAGATTGGCTTTGTTTTGCTTTGGCCTAGTTTTTTCTTCCGTTTCTTCTTTTATTTTTTGTTCCCTTCTATAAAGTGGATATATATATGATTGGTGGGGTCTATTTCTTTTGTGGCGACCACCCAAATGATTTTACAACCTTTTCCTATGTTAACAAAGTTATAGGTGCTGCGCTCCCACTTTTTCTTTAGGAAAAAAAAAATATTCTAAGTACTCTTGGCTTTAGCTCAACTTTGGCCCTAATCGAGTTGGAAGGGCTCTGGCCTTACAAAGCTGCCCTCTAAAGGAGAGATTTAAATGATAAAACAAAAATTAATCTAAGAAAGTTTCAGGGCATCTTCCATAACCCATTTTCGTCCCATCACAACTATAATTGTTTGGATAAGTGAAATATGACCCTGATCTCCTGACACTACACATGTACGGTGATTGGAAATTGCTCATAGATTTCTTTAAAAGTCCATTCTTTTTTATAATGTTGTCCCGCTTGATGGTTGGACTGGGCCAATACTATAAAAGAAGATCATGTCATCAACGTTATTAAAATCACCATCAGAGTCTTCACCCCGGAACTCAGGGCATTGAAGAGCAAGGGCAGCTGTCATGTACTCACCCCGAAGGACTTCAACATCCACCTATAATAAGAGAATGATGGTAGCTGCTGAAGCCCTTGAGGGAGAGTGCACGCAAGATGCCCTGGAAGAAGTAGCAGAAATAGATAACTCCACGTTTCGTGCTCATTCTGAACCATCCATGCTTCATAACAAAGAGAAACTAACTACTCATATAGGGATACGCATGTGGAGCCCATGAGATCTTTGATGAGATGAAAGAATAAATTCCTATTGTTTGCCAACTTGGTATCTTTCATAATCACAATATGAGATGTTTCTGTTGATAAAATCCATCATCACTATTTTTCTTGTTGTGGCCCCCTTGAATCGCCAATATACATAATTTTAGCTAACATCCTAGCATAAGACAAACAACAAATGGAGTAGAAATCACACAATTATTACAGTGGACCTTATAGAGCCTTTGGCACATGGTATGCCTAATTAGACACTTCATGCAATATAGACATAGGGGAAGAGGTTAGTGCGGACTACACACTAAAAGAAGTTAAAGCAGGTCCAATATGTCAAATTCCACCTGCCATAAAATCTCAATCGCTTTGTTGTCAAACCTTTATGATGTTAGGATGAATTTAGCCCCTCTTAACCAATATTATTTTGAAGACTAATTATAGTGACCAAAATCACTAAAGCTATTAGCTTTATATATGGTAGAGAGATGAGGTTTACTAACTACATGCATGCATGTGGTACCAAGTCCGCATTAGGGATGGCCATTGGCTAGGCTAGGGCCAAGCCAAGTCTCCCCTTGCACAATTGTGGAGATAGCCCAATGGCCCCATGCTAAGTTAGAATGATAGCATGATCATATATATATATATATATATATATATATATATGTTGGGGTCCCAAATAGTGGACATTCTTAAAATAAGTTAAATAACCATATAACTCTGAAGGAATCACGCAAAGAACGCCTTCCGGCGCACGCAAAAACGGAAGCGTACGCGACTTCCCTAGACTTAGCCAAATTTCCTAGTGAGCCCCGCCGATCACCATGTTCAGAACCGCCCGGAAATGGACCCGCAACTCCGTCACTATTTATGATGAACAGTGCAAGTGATTGCGCAATGAAACGGGCCCCGCAAACCCTCCGAAAATCAAAACCCAGTCGGTGGAGCCCACATTTACGTGTCCAACGCACCCTGAAATCCGAGCACCCTACGCATCCAACGCACCCTTAAAAATTGCACGTTGGCCCGCCATTTGCGAGGGCCCACGCACTCAACGCACCTTGAAAACTGACCAACGCACCCCTAAATTCGTCTTGAAATCGACATTGAATTAACAGGTGCGTGGAGCCTCACGCACCCGGCAATTAAACCCCACGCACTCGTATGATTTTCGGACACTTACAATCAAATAAACAGGTTCGTTGCGGGCATTTGACAGATGCGTGATACGTGGCAGCTTCCTATTGGCCGAGTTCACCTATAAATACCCCTCGTCCCGCTCATTTACACACGACAGAAAAAGAGAGAGAGAGAGAGCCGCTGCCGGAAACCCAAAAAAAATCCGCTGGAATCCTCGCCGGAACACCTTTTCCGTTCACCGGAATCCTATTTCCAAGCGCAGACGCTACTACAGGTTTGAATTTCATGTACTTAATAACGCATCTGTAAAAGGGACCTCACGCATCCAAAAGTACCCTACGCATCCGTCAATTTAGCCCCACGCGTCTGTAAATTCAACCAGAATCAAATTTGGTAAAAAAACGGACCCACGCATCCTAAATATACACCAACGCACCCCTAAATTCGCCTTGAAATCGACATTGAATTGACAGGTACGTGGAGCCTCACGCACCTGTAAATCAAGTCTCACGCACCCAAAAAATCAGCCAATTGCAGAACGTGTCAGCAGGTGCACCGGGCTCAATTCTAAGTATTTTCAAGGTCCGTCGGAGCCTGTCTTGGGTATTTCGAGCATTCCGGACGCAATGGAACAGCCAGACGAATATTTCGAGAACTCTAAATGAGCGGAGTCGAGCATCTTCGAGACTTAACCCGGTTCGACGCGATGAACGGAGTAACTTCCCGGAAAGGAGTCGCCAACATCCAGAGCCATGCAAATATGCTGACATTTACATTCACTGTAAAGGCATGATCCAATTTGTGCCAAAAGCTAGACCAGCAAGGCCTTGATTATCACAATGAACCATGACCAAAGAACTTCAATTCTCTACAAACCAGTTACTCAACTGCCACAACACAACAGTCGATGCCCTACCCATCTAGACAATATCCGCCGGTTGGACTGCGCAGGTACACACAACTGTAGAATGGACTTCCCGAGGTCACCTGTCCCTACATTGACAGGCGCGGGCCCAGAGTCGTCCATCTCAGTAATAAACCCTGATAGTTTCAACCCGGGTATCCTGTTAAAATATGGGACATAGACATCCGACTAATACAAAGGTTGTTCAGTATACAGCAGAGCAAATATAGGTCCCATGGCCACAAACTCTAAAGCCATAGTCCCTGCTGGCTAGTCTTTTGCCTTCTAATCAAGGGTCATCGATCATTCGATGTAATTAAGGGCCCGTGCCAGACCACGGCCTAGAATGTATAAGATCTCAGAATCTCTGGAATAAAATTCGCTTTGCGATATCTCTTCTTTTGTGTACTTTGAGAATGCTTGTGATTGTCTATGAATGTTTTCATTACTCAGAGCCCCCCAGAGCAGCAAAACACCACATTTCAGGAAAATGTCCCTTGTGTTCATTTTCTAGTCCCAACAAACTGGCGACTCTACTGGGGAAGTCTCGAACCCAGAATCTCTGGTTATGTCTGAGTATAGAAACACTCTAAGATCAATTACCTGCAAACACGAATTCACGCATAGGAAAAGTTACCGCGAGGCGTAATGTTTCGACGCCCCTCGGGCGTCAAACTGGCGACTCTCAACGGGAACGTTCTTCCCTTCATCTCTAAGGCAATAGATATTAAAAAAAAAAGAGGTTTTCGAACCCACAAATTTTCACAACTACACGTATTTGTCGCCGTCTTGCATATTTCTACCGGTTTATGCACTGCGATCGATGGGCTCATACTCCCGACCGCACTTGTGAACTATTCTGACGATTTTTATGACACTACAGAATTAGCAAGGTACTAGGACAGACAAAAGAAATGGCATGCTCAATAAACAGTTTGTGCACTTTCCTTGCCACCGGAGGCTTCAGCTTTCCTCGCTTCATCCCGACCACGACAACTGCCTCTAATTCAGGATGGCAGTTGGTCGAAACACACCAACAAAAGAAAGAGCAGAAGAAAGCAGCCAGTTTAGCAGCATATAAGAAGGTGGATGTCACAAGACCTCGCCCTGCAAACAAGAGACAATGGCAGCCAAAACGGGGGCAGAAGACCCCTACAGGCAGGAGGGTTGCACCGGCAGAGCCCGCAATGCCCGCAATAACAATTGAGCAGTTCCCGCCGTTACCCAAAACCTCTCGTACCCCACAAAGAACCACCGGGCTCGTAAATGAAAAGCCCAAGTCCATGACGATCCTCATACCAAGACAAGGACCGGCCTGAAAAATCCAGTTGGCACAAGTAGTGATGGTGCAGGTGGCCGCAGAGGCAAAGGAAGAACCGTATGAGACGGAAGAGTTACCTCCGTTACAAGATCAGATCGACAGGTTGGTGGAGGCTAATCGTGAGACAAATAAGCGAATGAAGGCCATCCAGGAGGCCTTGACCACTCTGATAGCACAAAATGCCGCCAGAAGTGCCGCACCACTCACTCGTCAGTCGGTGGAGGAATCTCAAGGTGCAACAGAAGGTCCGGTTGAGCCGGAGCCGCCCATCCAACCTAGAGTCATACCAGTAGGACGCGCACCGCTCTCCACATCTCACGTATCACGAGAAGAGCTGTCCCAAACGATAGCCCATATGATGCAACAGGAAAAGGAGAAAGAGAGGAAAGGTAGCTACAAATATCGGGTCCCATACCCACCAGAAGTAGAGGAGGTACCATTTCCGGCCAACTTTAGATGCCCAGACTTCGAAAGTTCGACGGCAGAGGGTCGCCAGAGGAGCACATCACCTACTTCCTGACTACATTGGGAAACTGGTCTGCAGTCCCGCAATACTGCATGCGGCTATTTGGATCTACCCTAACAGGGAAAGCTTTCCAATGGTACATGTCACTACCAGTCGGCTCTGTGAGAACATGGGAGCAGATGCAAGATGCCTTCATCTCAAAATTCTTCGCAACAGAGAGAGAGAGATCTCATTAACGGATCTTGCAATGGTCAGACAGAGAAATGGTGAGCCAGTTGAGAAGATCATCGACTAATGGGGAACCACAGCGGCTCAATGCCGAGAATTACCCAGTGAGGGCGAGCAGATGAAGATGTGTCTAAGAGCCCTAGACCCGATGATCTCGTATGGCTTGTCAGGCAACACCTTCAACTCCTTTCGCGAATTAGCAACCAGAGCACACTTGGTAGAGGAAGCAGCATCTCGAGTAAGCTTCAGGCCCGAGAGACAGAAGAGAGAGACAGGAAGAGTGGTGGAGACCCACCAGGTCGACAGGAGCAGGGACCCGAAAGACCGAAAACGCCCCGCTACGAATCATGGGACAGAGGTGAAGACGGCAGAGGTAACAGATAATGGCAAAAGGCCCTATGTACCCAAACGTGTATCTATAGCCGAAAGAGAAAAGGCGAACGGCCCATACACATTCGACATGGCCGATTTAGTTCCGATCATGGAATAGTTAATCGAAGAGGGCCTGGTACGCCTACCAGAGCCGATTCTCCCTCACGAGGTCGAACGAACGAACGACCCTAAATACTGCAAATATCACCGGTGCATCAGCCATCAGACGGAAGATTGCTTTTCCTTAAAGGGAAGAATACAGCGATTGATCAATCAGGGGGTCATCAGCATGAAGGTACCTGAGACAGTGAAAGAGGTAGTCGGGGCAATTTCAACAGTCCCGATAGAAGGTGGAACCTGCCGATCAACCATACTCCCTAAGCCAAAGGAACCATGGACCCCAGTCAGTAGCAAGAAAAGACTTGAGAACAGACAAAGACTCGTGAAGCGAAAGAAGAACAGAGGAGCGAAGTCACAGGGGCAAGGGCAACTCATGACGAGCATGGCCCGCTGCGGAATGGTGTCGTTCGCCGAACAAGCATCACCCGAAGAAATGCCGCAAGTAGTGGAGAGGGAAGTTGACGCAGTCATCTTACGGTCAAGAAAGCAAATGCCTGACTGTACTCTCCCCAGACCAGACAACCCGATACCAGAAGACGGTACCCCTGACAGATCGTAGGAAAGACTTCGCATGCAAAAGTTGAAGGAAAAAGTCGTCGAAGCTACGACCAGTCAACCAAACCCTAGGCCAGTGGCATACGACATTGTGTCACACCTACGAAAGGTTCCCACCCGCCTGAGCATATACGATGCCCTATGCCTCTCAAAAGTATACAGGGAAATGTTAATCAATGCCTTGCTTGACAATGAAGTTAGGGAGGTCACGATAATAGAGATAGAAGAAGAAATGAGAAATTCAGATAAATTTTGGGAGGGATATATGCCGATGTCGCAAGTTATGCCTGTCAATCACCCTTCAACCATCACGTTCTCAGAAGAAGACCGCACGATAGAATCAACAGACCATAACCGTCCGCTAATGGTCACAGGAATAATCAGGGACACCGAGATCAAGAGATGTATGCTGGATGACGGGTCGGCTGCAAATATCATGCCCTTGAGGACATTGCAGACGCTAGGTTACATGCAATCGGCGTTACGCCCGAGTTTTATGATGATTCAAGGTTTCAATCAAGACAGTCAGTGTACGCTCGGATCAATTACGGTAATGTTAGAGATCGAAGGACTGACCACGAAAGTGACATGCCAGGTGATCGATGCAGTGACAACATACAACCTCCTTTTAGGAAGGCCTTGGCTCCACCAAAATCGCATAATCCCCTCGACATATCACCAGTGTTTTAAATACAGCAGAGATGGAGTCCAATACAGGGTAATGGCGGATCCAAAGCCATACACGATAGCCGAGTCATTTTTAGCCGACGCAAAATACTACAGCTTGGCCGACGGCAGTGAAATCAGCGAAAGGACCAAGGTATCAGAGAAGGGGCAGACGGCAAAAATGCGAACAGAGAAGTTCGCACGGGGAAGCGAGCCTCAAACTGCCACCCAGGGGAGATCCTGACATCCGCTGGAAAGTCACTCTTGGCCAACCACGAAGAAGTTTTATGTGATACCGCAACATTTATGTCAGCCAGGGCAGTCTGTGTTAAAATTGATCTCAGATCAAGACATGAGCGTGCTCAAGTCCAGCTTCAACGTACCGGTACCCAAGATAGGAAGAACCAAACCCTTTCCAAAAGCTCCAAGCCAGTTCATTGTGCCGTCAAGAGATATCACCCAGAAAGACATCAAGTTTCACTCAGGGCCGAGCCGGCCAGCGCCATCGGAAGGAAGAGGGGAAGGAAGGGGGCTCACCCAGCCTCGACCAATAGAAGAGAAGAGATATAGCAGAGCCAGCCGAAAGATCATGAAGAATATGGGATCCCCTGACCAAAGCATAGACACAGAGAGGAGGTTACTGGCTCCATTTGAAGAACATAGGCGAGTCTACCGCAATGGAGAAGGCCTAGGGGCTAGGGCAAGTGTAATCATGGTAACCATTGTCCCGGCAGAAGGAACCCAGTCGCAGGAGCCTAGCGATGTGGTCCAGCCAAGTATCGCACCTGTGCAACTGGAAGATGGTGGACACCCAACAATCGATGAACTCGAGGAGATAAACCTGGGCACCCCCGAAGAGCCCAGGAATACATACTTGAGCAAAAACGTCCCAGAAGGAGAGAAGGAGAGATACCTGCAACTGCTAAAGGAGAATAAAGATATCTTTGCCTGGACGTATTCAGAAATGCCCGGGCTTAGCCCGACGATCGCCATGCACAAACTGAGTATCATGAAGGAAAAGAAGCCGGTAAAACAACCGCAACGACGGTTTCACCCGAAAATTATACCAAAGATTGAGGAAGAGGTCAAGAGACTGATTCAGGCTGGGTTCGTTCGAGAGGTGAAGTACCCTCGCTGGATCTCAAACATCGTGCCAGTCAAGAAGAAGAGCGGACAAATTCGAATATGTGTTGATTTTCAAAATCTAAATGAAGCCTGCCCTAAGGACGATTTTCCCCTCCTGATTCCTGAGATGTTGATTGACAGCACGACGGGGTATGTAGTGATGTCTTTCATGGACGGATATTCGGGATAGAATCAAATTCGCATGGCACCAGAAGACGAAGAAGCCACTGCTTTCCGCACAACTCTCGGCATCTACTGCTACCGCGTAATGCCCTTCGGATTAAAAAATGCAGGGGCAACCTACCAGCGTGCAATGCACGTCATATTCCAGGACATGATGCATAAGCATGTTGAATGCTATGTAGATGATTTAGTCGTCAGGTCGACCGATCACGAGCAGCACAGGGAGCACTTAAGGCAAGTGTTCCAACGATTGCATAAGAAGAGTCTCCACATGAATTTGCTAAAATGTGCGTTCGGAGTTGCATCCGGCAAATTCTTGGATTTCGTGGTCAGACACAGGGGCATAGAAATCGATCCCGCAAAAATTAAGGCCATCATAGAAATGCTGCCTCCAAAGAACCTGAAGCAGCTGAAAAGCTTCCAGGGCCGCGTAGCATACCTGAGGAGATTCATCTCAAACCTAGCTGGTCGTTGTCAGCCGTTCTCCCGACACAACAAGAAGAATGTCAGGTTCGAATGGGACGCCGCCTGTCAGAAAGCCTTTGATTCACTAAAAGAAATGCTCGGGAATTCGCTAGTCCTTGCTGCCCCAATCAAGGGCAAACCGCTGATTCTATACATTGCAGTGGGTGATAACTCGCTAGGGGCGCTCCTAGCACAGAAGAACGAAGAAGGCAAGGAGAACGCACTGTATTATTTAAGTCGCACATTGGTAGGGGCCGAGTTTAACTACTCAGTGATTGAGAAGATATGTCTAGCCCCCATCTTCGCCGTGAAGAAACTTAGGCATTACTCCTCTCACATCAAATAACGTTGATATCCAAGGCTGATCCGATCAAATTTCTCATGAATCGGCCCATGTTGTCCGGGTGCTTAGCAAAATGGGCCCTTCTCCTTTCGGAATTCGATATCACTTACGTCACGGCCCGAGCCGTTAAAGGACAAGCGATTGCGGATTTCCTCGCTGCGCACCCCGTTCCAAGCAATGAAGAAATGGAATGTGATCTCCTAAACGACCAGGTTATGATGATCGAAGAACCGCGACCCTGGCAAATGTACTTCGACGAAGCCGCTAGGTCCACAGGGGCAGGAGCAGGAGTTATATTTATTAGCCCGCAGGGAGATCTACTGCCCTATGCATTTACGATCGTGCCGGCTTGTACCAATAATGAAGCAGAATACCAAGCCCTTATTATCGGACTACAGCTCACCCTCGAGATGCGTATCAAGGCAATACGGATCTACGGCGACTCCAGGCTAGTCATCAGACAGCTAACGACGAAATTTGAGGTTCGCAAGCCCGAGTTGTTGCCCTTCTGCCACCAAGCGCAATCGTTGTTCGACCAGTTTCGCAATCGCAGCATTTCACATATACCAAGGCAAGAGAACATGCAGGCCGACGCGTTGGCCAGCCTGGCCGCTGCCCTGGCTAATCTCAGAGGTAGCCCACTTCAAGTAACGATCGAAGAAAGAAGGATCTTACCAACTACCCTACTGCGCTACGATGAATCGAGCGTGAATCCCATCTGTTGCTTCGAGATCACAGAAGAAAACGACTGGAAGAGACCATTCGTCGACTACTTGAAATACGGATTTTTACCGGAGGAACCCAAGATGCGTACTCAGGTCAGGAGGCGCGCCGATTCATTTATAATGCAGAGTGACACCCTTTACAAGCGCTCGTATGAGGGAGTGCTACTACGCTGCCTGGATCAGGATGAGGCATACGCCATGCTAAAAGAAGCTCACGGAGGGGAGTGCGGTGCTCACCAAGGGGGTAGGAACTTGCATCACCGTTTCTGACATATGGGGTACTATTAGCCCACAATGATGAAAGACGCAATAGACTACGTCAGGAAGTGTCATCAATGCTAGATATATGCAGATATAATACACTCACCACCAGAAGAGTTACATCAATCGATAATATCTTGGCTTTTCGTCGCCTGGGGCATGGACGTGATAGGGCCGATCAACCCGCCATCCTCTTAGGGGCACCAGTACATCCTTGCTGCGACCGATTATTTCTCTAAATGGGCAGAAGCCGTTGCCTTAAGAAACATGAAAGCCAGACACGTCGAAAGTTTCATCCGTCATTCCATATTATACCGGCACAGTATCCCTGAAAGAATCACCACTGACAACGGGACACCCTTAAAAAATGTCACTATCGATAAGCTATGCGCGAAGTTCAAGATCAAGCATTGCTATTCGTCACCCTACTACCCTCCCGCGAACGGGTTAGCCGAAGCGTTCAACAAGACTATCGTAAAAATCCTGAAGAAGACGGTGGCAGAAAATAAGAAGGACTGGGACAACGATTACCCGAAGCACTATGGGCATACATGACCACTTACCGCACAGCCACCCGAGCCACACCCTACTCATTGGTGTACGGCACGGAAGCCGTGATCCCGATGGAAATACAGGTGGAGTCACTACGGGTTGCGCTCCGACACTCCTTGACAACCGAATACAGTGATAAAATCAGAATGGTCGAGCTTGACAACCTGGATGAAAAGAGGCTTGCCGCTCAACAAAGGCTTGAAATGTATCAAAAACAAATCTCAGTTTCGTACGATAAACGAGTCCGGGGAAGGTCATTTAAGAGAGGCTACCTGGTGCTAATGATGAAACATCCGGCACCGGTGCAAGGCCCAAAAAGTAAATTCGATCCAAAATGGGATCCAATGTGCATTATCGATGAGGTGTACTCTAATGGAGCCTATCGGGTAATAGATTGCAAAGGACAGTGCGTCAGTACGCTGGTGAATGGTCGGTTCTTGAAAAGATTTATACTTGATGGAAGTCTATCATCATATTTTGTAAACGCCCCATTAAAGGGACGATGTAATATAGAAAATACTAAGAGAAATGATACCGCATGAGGTTCGGAGCAAAATACTAATTATCTACCTTTTCTTCCACAGGTATCAGGAAGTCGTCAAGGCTCAGAATACGTCAGGAATGACATCCCACTCTTCAAGGCCATTAAGAAAGGGGGTAAGCCCTTAGTAGAGGCTCGATCACATCCTTGTTCGTACAAGCACAGGTTTGGGTCCTAACAGGGGGACGCTCTTCCCAGATGGCTTAGTCAATTCGCATTTAAAGCTCAAAATTACAAATAACTTAGTAGCGTAACATGAACCTAAAATCAGAATAGTGTACATATCGACACAATATTTGTTACAACGTGTTCTAAAATTAGTATTAAGTACAAATGGAGGTCACTACAGCTCAATTGTTTAAAGTTTTCAAACATTGGTCTAACAAGTTTGCTGCAGACTCCTCGACCGCCTTCCGTGTCACCTTGGCCTCAGCTAGAACCAGAGTAGGGTCAGGAATGTTCCTGAGAGACTGCTCCAACTCCGCAACTTGGGCTTTCACGACGTCGCGCTCCACCTCCTGCTGATCAAGGGAAGATTGCAAACAAGTCCTCTGACCGCTGAGCTTTAATAGTTTAAGGTGGACGATCGAGCGTTCGGCTTGCAGTCGAGCCACCTCTTTGTCTATCTTTGCCAAACGAGCGGTAGCCTCTCGACACCCATCATCAACAATCTGTCAGTCCTTCTTCGTCGCGACCACCCTAGCCTCGTGTAACTCCAGTTTCGGGAGAAGGGACCGCAAGTGACCGCGCTTTTCCTCAGTAGAAGGGTCAATTTGGAGGCTTTTCGCCTCGTGTTCTCGGGCCACTCGTTCCTTAAACAGAGTCACTTGATCGATTACGGAGGACAAGTCAATCCCAAGCCAGGCAACGTTAAGCCCTAGTGCCTGCAACGCCTCGTCTAAGATAGGCCATTCCTCCTCACGTCTTAAAGAGTCGGCGATGTCAGACAGAAGACCCTTGAGAAGGTTTGACTTAGTCCTCGACAAACCCCGAAGGGATGAGACGAATGACTCCGGCAACGCCATAGGCACTGAGGCATCAGCAGGAGCAGCCACCGGCACGGAAAGTGAAAAGCGTTAGTACAGAAAAAATCATCGTCAGAAAGGAAGCAGTCAAAACAGTAAAAGCAAATGACATACCAACAACATCAGGAATGCCAACGGCAATGACGCTGGATGAAGTGGTAGGCACAGGTGATGCTGGGGCCGGCACCGTCGTCTCCTCAGTCAATGGCTCAGGCAATTCCGGGGATGATATCACCACGACCTCGGGAATGTCGGCATCAGGCGCTGGCCCAGCAACAGGAGGAATTGCTGTGGCAGGCTTGACTAGCAACGACGTGGCGATGGGCGGAACTTCAATAGCAGATTCAATTAACAACGGTTAAACAGAAGGAGGAGCCCCCACAACAGGATCGAGCGCACTCAACTTAATAGTAGGAACCGCTACCCCTTCCACAACGGCGACGATCGCTTCCGACACCCCGCTTTAAGCTTCAGCATCCGCCATAGAAGGATTGGGGGGAAGGATGGACTCGGCAGGTGCCTCATCATCCAAATCCATGAAGATTGCCCCCACGTCATCTTCAGGGACAGGCCTATCATAAATGGGCTCATTCTCATTGCTCCCCCGGGTAGGGCAGCCTTCGCTCAGGTTGGCTTGAGAGCTTAGCTCGCCCTCTTCCCTGGCTTCTCCCGTATTAACGACCGGAGTATCGCCAGCCTCCTTCGAAAGCTGCTCCCGCAGGCGCACGGCCCTACACAGTTTCCATAAATCCTTTATTTTCTTGCTGCCGCAAACGACGGGAAGACGAGGAGCAGTCTTCACCCGAGGGCCGGCGCACTCGACCCATACGCCCTCATCACCCTCACCACCACCATCACCACCACCGTCATCACCATTATTATCACCATCATCACCATCAGAGCCTCCGCCTCCGCTACCTTCCGCATCATCTTCACCTCCGCCAGCTCCGCCTATAGCATCATCACCGTCCCTATCACCACCATCGCCTTCCGCGGCAGCGTCATCTTCCTCAACCCCTGCCTCAGCCATGTCATCATCATCATCGTCGCCTTCATCACCATCACCACCATCATCTCCCCCTCTCAGAGCATCGCCCCCGGCAGGCAACTCATCGATAGGGCCGAGAGACGGGAACTCTGGCCCCACCGCTGTCACATTCCTCTCCCCATAGGCGATCCAGCCTTCCAGGGTGTGCTCCGGCTTTTCGTGATCGATCACCACGTTCAAGGAGGTTTGCAATCTCTCCGTAATCTCTCCGTGCCTGGCACTGCAGGTTGATGAAGATTCTCCAATACATAGCCGAGGCCGTTGGTAGGAGTAGGGGTAACGATGGGGGACGTGACGAAGACGGGCTCGGTAACGAGCATTTTATTCTGCACCAGCATGTATTGGTGGGCCCACCACCTCATCCACCCAAAGGTGGCCCCGGCAAAACACTGCGTCCCCGGGATCATGAAGGAACAGCTGGTTCCGGTCAGCAGAAGTTGCCGCCACATCCATTTCCAGTGAATAGGCCTAACACCGTACGCCCGCTGCTCACGCGTCACTGGTTCTAGGGTCGCTGGCACCCCCTGATCATACCCGAATTGGCGGGCAAAACGATTTGGATAATAAGGCTCCCTCCAGAACTCCAGCCCTTCTCGGAGCGGCAGTGACGAAGGACGAATCGCGATCAAGAAGGAACGCTCGTAATAATCGATACTGTCGTCATTCGTGCACAGGACCGGCTCTTCGCTACAGGTACCAGAGAAGTGATAGAAGTATACGTCATCGAGCCCCGTGATCCTATCCTCGATAGTGTTTAAGTTATGGCTGATCATCCTCTTCTTCTGAAAAAAGTGTAGCGGGAGCTTCCCCTCTCTGATGTAAACTCCGCGCCTTACGCCATAGACCCAGGGGAAGTATACCTCGAGCCAACCAGAGAAAAAGTGCCATCCGTAGTAAGCGGTGTTCATCCCATAAGCAGCGCGCTGCTTGTTGCTGATGACGTAACCGAATGCTCGGTATATAGAACATAAGACCACCGGAGCCAGCGCATACCGCTGACAGTTCGCCAGGGCCCCTGTGACGGCGAAGCAAGACACTCTGATATTATCCGCCTGCTTGGAGCTCGGAAGCGCCACGCAACTGAGCCAATATGCCAGGAAGCCGGCTAGCTTGCAGGAGGGGGAGAGCTTGTTGGGGCGCAGGAAATTTTCCCTCATCCATTTCTCTAAAAGCACCTTATCACCACGACCTTTGTCGAAGGCCGCATAGTCCAAGCTGAAGAAGGGAAAGGACGAAGCGTTAGCAGAAAGAAAGAAGCGTGACAGAACAGTAAGGCACAATTCATTACAGAAAACTTACTTCAAGCCGTGGTTGAAATAGACCAGCCAGTCCTCGAACAGGAGCTTATCTTTGAGACCCCAAAATTGGGATAGTTCGGCAAACAGCTCGTAGCAGGCCTCGGAGAAGAAGCCTTCATTGATGCCTTTCTTCTTCGCGACAGCTCATCGTCGCTCGGGACCCATTCATCATAAATCCTCCCGTGAATAGGGAGGCCCGCGATCCTATTGAGATCCCAGAGCGAGATACTCATCTCGCCGCACGGCATGTGAAAGGAATTGGTGATGGAGCACCAGTGGTTGAGGAAGCCCTTGTATACCCAGGGCTCTCGGCAAAAGTAGCTTGATGTCGCTTCGATCGCCTTATACAGACCCACCGCCCGTAAGGTCGCCCTGTGCTGTTCCAAGATCCGGTTCGCCCACGGCTCGTAGCCCGGATGAAAGACCAGATGGCCGCGAGTCCGGAACGCCCCGGACAACCAGACTTCGACATCCCCCAGATGGTGAAACCTCTGGCGGAGAGTCTCGAAATAATGCCTGGGGAAGGGCTGATGGGGATTGTGATTCGGCTCTAGGAAAATCATATCCTTTACGCCCAGGACCGACTGCTGCTTCCCGTTCTTGGAGAGAGAACAGCTGAGGAATGACGCCGGACCGGATGTCCAAACTTCGACGCCGTAGAAGGAGTTGTTCCTGCAGACGTCGGATGGTTCGATGCTCGGGAGAGACCGCTGCCGTTGATAACTCTTCGCATAACGAATATACTCCCGAGTGTAGGGATTCCTCATGACGAGTGGCGCAGTGACAAGCTTGGCATTAAACCAGGCCACCTTCATCTTGTCCGATCTAGACTTAGTTTGGTTCTCCAAGTACACTTGCTTGGCACCTTTTCCAGCCCTCTTCGGGCGACCGCGCTTGGTAGACTGAGTGGGGATCGACGGACTCGCCTCGCCCTCTTCAGAACTCGTTGCCCCGTCACTTCGGAAACCCCGGAGAGGAGCGTACCATGCATCCCATTGCTCCTGTGTGCCCCTGTCTGGAGGAGGTGGCACGATCCTATCGCAAAGGATCTTCTTCTGTATATCCTTCGATAAGGTGAGAATGCGTTCATAAAAGTTGAACGTTTCTGGAGGGAGAAACCACTGTGGATTTTCAGCGGACGATCTGACGACCTGCTTGGCAGCAGCACGCTTATGCTTGGAAGGAGTCTGGGGAGGACCCGAAGGACCGGCCCGTGAAGGATCGCTGGCCATTGTAACCTACAAACATTATGCAAGACTCAGGTACAAAGTAAAGGGGAAATATTTGCACAAAATCGATCAAACCATTCATAAAAGACAAAAGGACACAAAGCAGCAAATGAACAAAGCACAAGCGCCAACATAAGCCACTGCGGAACACACTCGAAACCAATAGAAGAAGAAATGAAACGAACAACATTCACAACCGCAACATCATCGTCACAGAACATACAAGCAGGAAAAGACAGAAAGTGAAGCGAAAAGTATAAATTAGTATTCATCAACCATGGGGGCCATTCCACATGGCTAAATTGTTAATAACAATTGTTCCAAATGATCAAACAACAACAGTCAATGTAAGACGACTCAAAATTGCGGGGATCCCTCCCCGAAACCAGAGAGCAAGGGCCTCAGTCCTGCATCAGCGGAAGAACCGGAGCCTTCAACTCATCAACCTTCGCCCGGACCTGGCCTTCTTTGAAGATCATGTCCACCAAAATGGAAAAACACTGTTGCACGAGATCGAAATTCAGGTGCTCGGCGTTCGCATAGTTCCTTATGATCGAGACGTCGATCGCCAGGTCGTCATGTTCTCGCATGGCCTCCCTGACCATTCTCCAGATGCCGGCGCGGCGATCCGGGTACTCGGCCTCCGCCAACGGGACAAGCCAAGTTAGAAACCGCCTGCTCTCCCTCTTCTCCTCCTTCAAGAAGCTGAGACGTTTTGACAGGGATAGGAAAGAAGCAGCCAAAGAAGGCTCCACCGCCTCCAGGACCGCCAATTCCTCCAAAAGGGAAGAATCGCCGATGAAGCTAGAGATGGCCTCCTTACGCTCGTCTGAGATGGAGGCCATCGCCGAGACATTCTGAATAGCTCGGAGAATGGGGCGGGATTCAACGCCAAGATGAGTCAAGGCTTCGGCCACCTCGTCGCATTGACCGGCAAGAGATGACCAAGCCTCGGGGTGGTCTAGAGCAGATAGAAGTCGCCTCAGGTAGTCGCGGGCCTCACAGAGGGAAGCGCGTGTTACGACCATCGTCTGCCAGGAAACAAGGCTAATGAACCGATACAGCACTTCGACAAAAGAGAAAGAAAAAAAAGGGAAGCAGGAAAAACTAATCGAGTGAAGTCAAAAAGAAAGAGGAGAGAGAGAAGGGGCAAGAAGACATGCTCAGGTACACTCGAAACATTACTTAAGGTCACCGTAGGTATTTCCTCCAAAAACTAATGCGATCTAGAAAGCTCGAAAGTCTATGAGACCCTACGCCTCTTCAAAATCCGAATATGTGTGCCCAAATATGAGGCAGAGGTTAAGGGGCTCATACACTTAAATATCTAGCTTCGCAGAAGATTACTTAAAACAAATTTTTACCAGTCCTGTACGCCGGATGCGTGAGTCTCCACGCACCCCGAAATTCGAGAGGATGACAAAATCATATTTCTAGGTGCGTGAGACCCCACGCACCCTTAAACCTATGCAACCCCGATTTTCGGGTGCGTGAAGGGCAATATCTCGAACCAAATCGACGAAGGGTGCGTACGCTCCCAACGCACCCTTAAAAAATCAACTCAAACCCAATTTCATGGTGCGTGAAGCACTAAGGCTTGCTTAGAGTTGACGAAGGGTGCGTAGACCCCTCCACGCACCCAAAAACTCGGGATGTCCACAAAATTCAAAAGATTTACAGGTGCGTAACACCCTATGCATCCAAAAAGAGGAATATTCAAAGTTTCAAATCCAAAATATAGGGTGCATGTGCGTCCAACGCACCCCTGAAATCACTTCTACCTTGAATAAGTGGGTGCGTACGGATTAAATAGACGCGTTGGAGACAGTTGTTGGATGCGTTGGAGAATAAAAGGGTGCATGGGCTTGATGTGAAAATGTCTGGTAAAGAACAGTGAAATACGAGAATGAACCGTCTCGTCTATTTATAGTGGGACCCGGGAAGTCAGGTGCGTCACACCAGCCAATTGTGCGCCCACCGCGACCCACCGGAGGGGCATCTTAAAATAAGTTGACATTCTTAAAATAAGTTAAATAACCATATAACTCTGAAGGAATCACACGAAGAACGCCTTCCGGCGCACGCAAATTAAAACGGAAGCGTACGTGACTTCCCTAGACTTAGCCAAATTCCCTAGTAGGACCCGCCGATCACCATGTTCGGAACCGCCCGGAAATGGACCCGCAACTCCATCACTATTTATGATGAACAGTGCAAGCGATTGCGCAATGAAACGGGCCCCGCAAACCCTTCGAAAATCAAAACCCAGTCGGTGGAGCCCACATTTACGTATCCAACGCACCTTGAAATCCGAGCACCCCACGCATCCAACGCACCCTTAAAAACTGCACGTTGGCCCGCCATTTGCGAAGGCCCACGCACTCAACGCACCTTGAAAACTGACCAACGCACCCCTAAATTCGTCTTGAAATCGACATTGAATTAACAAGTGCGTGGCGCCTCACGCACCCGGTAATTAAACCCCACGCACCCGTATGATTTTCGGACACTTGCAATCAAATAAACAGGTGCGTTGCGGGCATTTGACAGATGCATGATACGTGGCAGCTTCCTATTGGCCGAGTTCACCTATAAATATCCCTCGTCCCGCTCATTTACACACGACAGAAAAAGAGAGAGGGAGAGAGAGCCGCTGCCGGAAACCCAAAAAAAACCCGCCGGAAGCCTCGCCGGAACACCTTTCCGTTCACCGGAATCCTATTTTCAGGCGCAGACGCTACTACAGGTCTGAATTTCATGTACTTAATAACGCATCTGTAAAAGGGACCTCACACATCCAAAAGTACCCCACGCATCCGTCAATTCAGCCCCACGCGTCTGTAAATTCAGTCAGAATCAAATTTTGTAGAAAAACGGACCCACGCATCCTGAATATACACCAACGCACTCCTAAATTCGTCTTGAAATCGACATTGAATTGACAGGTATGTGGAGCCTCACGCACCCAAAAAATCAGCCAATTGCAGAACGTGTCAGCAGATGCACCAGGCTCAATTCTGAGTATTTTTAAGGTCCGTCGGAGCCTGTCTTGGGTATTTCGAGCATTCCGGACGCAATGGAACGGCTAAACGAATGTTTTGAGAACTCTAAATGAGCGGAGTCGAGCATCTTCGAGACTTAACCCGGATCGACGCGATGAACGGAGTAACTTCCCGGAAAGGAGTCGCCAACATCCAGAGCCATGCAAATATGTTGACATTTACATTCACTGTAAAGGCATGATCCGATTTGTGCCAAAAGCTAGACCAGCAAGGCCTTGATTACCACAATGAACTATGACCAAAGAACTTCGATTCTCTACGAACCAGTTACTCAACTGCCACAACACAACAGTCGATGCCCTACCCATCTAGACAATATCCGCCGGTTGGACTGTGCAGGTACACACAACTGTAGAATGGACTTCCCGAGGTCACCTGTCCCTACATTGACAGGCGCGGGCCCAGAGTCGTCCATCTCAGTAATAAACCCTGATAGTTTCAACCCGGGTATCCTGTTAAAATATGGGACATAGACATCTGACTAATACAAAGGTGGTTCAGTACACAGCAGAGCAAATATAGGTCCCATGGCCACAAACTCTAAGGCCATAGTCCCTGTTGGCTAGTCTTTTGCCTTCTAATCAAGGGTCATCGATCATTCGATGTAATTAAGGGCCCTGCCAAACCACGGCCTGGAATGTACAAGATCTCAGAATCTCTGGAATAAAATTCGCCTTGCGATATCTCTTCTTTTGTGTACTTTGAGAATGCTTGTGATTGTCTATGAATGTTTTCATTACTCAGAGCCCCTCAGAGCAACAAAACACCACATTTCAGGAAAATGTCCCTTGTGTTCATTTTCTAGTCCCAACAATATATATATATATATATATATATATATATATATATATATATATATATATATATATATGTAGACACACACACACACACTGCACAAGCCATCTTAGAAGGTAAGTCCATGTTAGTAGAAAATGTTTTAATCAAAGTAATAGTTGGCTAAGAGATATTATGAAACGATTGTCAGGCAATAGAACTTCATTTCTTGATAATGTGGGTCTTCAAGCGATCAAGGGACGCTCTCAGTCAGAGAAGAGCAGGGAAGTAGTTGCTTCCAAATGGCAGAAGCCAAATCATGGATGGGTCTAGCTTAATATTGATAGTTCGAGGGAGGATGAGGAGGAATATGTGTAGAGATCACAAAGACAATATTTTTTTTCACACATTCGGGCTGACCCTAGCAATAAAACAAGCTGAGCCTACCTATCTTATAACTTGCTCCTGAAGCCAAAACTCAGCCCAATCCTAGGCTGCCCAAGCTCACCCTATCAAAAAATAAATTCCCTTTAGTCCATGGGGGTAGGCGCCTCTCCTCCTTGAAGACCCGGTGCAACTGAGATTGAATCCCCCATTTGGCGATCCCATCTGCCACGCAATTAGCCTTTTTGGGAGCGAAGGCAATCTTGATTTCCATATGATTTCTAAGGGCGTCGACTCTGACCCACCAATACCACATGACCCACATCGTCGTGGTTTTCGCGTTTAAGACATCCACCACAACCCTAGAGTCGCAGACCAATTCTACATTAAAAAAACTTGCGTTAAAGCACAAGGACAAGCCTTCCACCACTGCCATAGCTTCAGCCCGGTTGTTAGACCTACAACCATTGCTAGACGAGAAAGCGAACAGTAAACATCCCTGGTTATATATGCAAATCCTGCCCCCTCCCGATAGGCTTAGGTTGCCCTGACTGAGCCATCAACATTAAGCTTAACACATTCCAACCGAGGGCGAGACCACTATGTCGATCCGACGCCGATCCATGGGACCAAAAGGAATCAAGTCCAAGAGATTATAAGAAGACTGCGCAGGGAATTCTAACCTTTCTGGGCGCCAGTAGAGATGGGCAGATCAGACAGATCTAGTGCTTAATGTTGGCCACAAAGACAATATGGTGTTTGCTTTCTATAGGTCACTGCGAGAAGGAAAGATGCTCGATTAATTAAGGTCAATAAAAGCAAGGATGTCGTGAAGTTTAAGGTCTAGTGCTCCAAATACCTGTACATGCTTTGTGTGTTTGATTCGAAGAAGGCTGGTAAATTGAAGCAATCCCTTCCACCATGTTCTATGAGAATGCGTTGGTAGAACTTGAAGAGCATGGTGGTGGGAACTATTGTTTTGGTATGGATTTTATACTTTTGATGCTTCGTGAAAATGATCAATGACAATTTCCTTTCTTTTTTCCATCATTAGTCAGAAAATTTGGTAGACATCTTGTAATACCCCGAAAATTTAGTACGCGAGTAGGTACACGAGTGTTATAGTTCACAAGTAAGAATTTAAATTTTAGGACGCGTCGTTCATATGCATACACACACGTCACACTTTTTATACGTAATCTGACACATTTCAGACCTCTGAAAAACTTGGCGTACTTAGTTAAGTCAATAGACTGTCTATTAAAATGATTTATCGTTGCTAGATTGAATGATCTAACCATCCACTTCGATTTCAAATTCTACGATAAATATAAATTCGCCGTACGATCTTCACACCGTCCTATACACATGTCTGTCCATAAATCTGATTCAAATATCTTGACCGTCACCAAGTATTTTCTTAGATCATTGATTTTTCAACCCTATGAAACTCATCAGGCAAGTTTATAAAACTCTAGAATTTTAGAATCATTTAAGTTATAATTTAGTTAATTATTTAATAAATTAAATAACTTTAATATTAGTAAATTAATATTAAATAATCCGTATGGAATTTTAGTATGGTCCTTTTATTAAAATTGCTCAAAATAAACCCTGTAATAGTGTAGAAATGTTAGATTCCACAAAACTTGCAAATTTACAATAATTACGAAAATGCCATCAGTCAAACTTAAGTTACACCTCCGTTTTTAAGTATTATGATTTCTAACGTTCACTTTCACACGAAACTTCATACACTAGTTCTAGTACATAATTTAACCATACACGTCGAATTTCATCCATCCAATAATCCTACAAATGTCCTAATTAGAAATCGAGCCATAAGTGGCCCACCTTAATTCGGATCCATTCCACCTTTCACGTCAACGGCTAAATATAGGTTGCTGGCCTGTTGAACGGATCGGGTGGTCCCGATCCACCTGAAATGGACCCCACTTGTTAAGGAAGCGGTAGTCAAGGTGTTTACGTGCGTCGCACGTAATATAAGAAAAAAAGGAAGAAGTCTTCTTGCGCAGCGTCCGTTACTGACGATCCATGCAGCTCACACTATCCATTTTTTTGAACCCCACCTTGCTGATCCAAGCTGTCCATCCATCTTCTCCTCCTCATAAACTTATTAATTTTAAACCTTGGTCCTAAAAGTTGATCTTATGATCCACTTCAATCAACCGTTTAAAACCAAGAACGCCAAGATCCACATCATGCACATCTCCACCTCAACTCGGATCTGCCTCATTTTTCTCATCGACGGTTAACTTTATGTTGGTCATTAGTTGGACGGAGGAAACTAGCTAAATTCACTACAAGTGGACCCCCACTTACAAGTGGAGCATAAAAAGTCTATTACACGTGCACGTAAAATAAAAATAAAAATAAAGAAGAAGAATCCAAGCACGATTCTTCTTCATCATCTTCTACGTAACAACGTCCGCCCGCTGCCCTTGTTGGTGGCCTCCAAGCCATCCATCAACATGATCCCACACCCAATCTATTCCGTCCATTACATCCAAGCCCATTCTAAACCTTGTCCGACCAAGTTTGGTTTCGCTTCATTAATAGTTCAGCCCATTCCAAACCACCGTCGAAACGCAAGGAAATCAAGATCCCACTCGTCGTTTTGCATGGACGGTCCAAACCTCTCCCAAAACACCATGTGGACCCCACCTAACTTCTCAACGGTTTATTTTGTATAATAATGCCGAGTCACTATTCTTTTACATCTCCCAGTCGAACCGGGAAATTAACTTTCGTCCGCACCACGTTTTTCCACCCACTGAGGTGAGTTATAAAACCGTCCATCCGTTTCCCTCCCCTCCTTCATAGATCAATCAGAGAAAGAGGAAGAAAGAAAGAGAAGAAGAAGAAAAGAAGAAAGAGAAAGGAAGAAAAAGAAAAGAAGAAGAAAGAAGAAGAAACTTCTTCTCTAAACCGAGTCGACTCGCTAAGCCAACTCAGATTCAAGTTTGGGCTTGTTTGGAGCCTAGAGATCGTCATATCAGTGAGTGATTCATCATAGAAATTTCTAGTTAATGTTTCTTCTATTTAATTTATTTTCTTCCCAAGTATGATGTCCAATTTTCATGTTATCCTTCAACATGGTTCGTAGGTAACGATCCATCCATCGATCTCTTTTTATCTTTAACGTAAAGTCATAAACTTGATCCTAGGTAAGGGATCCATCCACCTCCGATTTATATCCTTAAATTTCACCTGCCAATTATCCTTTTCTTATTGAATTAATTTTATCAAGTTTTCCTTTTTAATGCACATGTCAGAATTCCACGACAATTCAATGTAGGATTTCATACAGGTGATGTCGCCAACATGTACCCCTAGATACACGTAGTATTCTCAAGATTCCACGTGACATTATTTTTAAACTTCTTAATCGACAACAACTTAAGTTTAGATAATGTACAATACATAACTCTTAGAACAACCTTAGTTATTCGTAACACTAAACCTTACGCGATGATCTTCTTAAATTCCTCGATTGACAATAACTAAATTGAGTCAAAGAATTACTTAAATAAAGTAAACACATGCATGGCGTGATTGGACTTGAATTTTGATACGCATTGTATGCTTGATGACTGCTTCCATAAATACATACATGTGCATACATTTATACACTGCGACAGAACAGGAGCATGGTTGATTTGACTCCTGGCGTGCATGGTTGATTTGCCGCCTCGCTGTACCGGTTAGGTGAGCATGGTTGATTTGCGACAGGTTCCTAATGTTCAGTGGCAGCGAGTTCTGGTCGTTTCACTTATTGAGCATGGTTGATTTGCTCGGTTGGATCAGTGGTGCATGGTTGATTTGCCCACTGGCGTGCATGGTTGATTTGCCGCCTCGTTGTACCGGTTAGGTGAGCATGGTTGATTTGCGACAGGTTCCTAATGTTCAGTGGCAACGAGTTCCTAGACGTTTGTTGCTCTCACACGTATCATGACGTACATGACATCATATTCCATTCATAATAAAACATCAGTATATTAATCACAACCTTATTCTCGTATATTTCATACAATTCTATCCGTTGATGATTTCCGTCCTATCTTCTATTAACTGGAATATTACCTGTGATGGAAATGACCTCACTGGGCTTTTAGCTCACCAAAATCACCACAGTTCTTGCAGGTTTTCAAGAAGGAAAAGACGTAGACAGAGTAGAGTATTCAGATGGGCACGTGTTACTCAAACGCCAATTGTATTTAATTTATTTTATCTTATAAAATTCAATGTAATAAGATATTAGTGGAAAAGAAGCGTTATACTTGGGATTTATTTTAGTTATACGATGTGTGGAATGGAATTTCAAGGAATCTGTGCTCGAATTTTAAAATTCATCAATGAATCCTATCATAGTCAGAAATTGGTAGAATTGGATTGAAAAAAAAAAAAATTCATAAAACCAAGTCTCAAACAACATTGTGGAAGCTAAAGCTTTGCTAGATTAGTTCTAATTATGCAAACAACTCAATCTCAACAATGTATATCTAAAAAAAAAAAATGTATATCTAAAAAATAACTCAAAAAGGTCCTAAAACCAAGTCTCAAACAACATTGTGGAAGCTAAAGCACTGCTAGATTAGTTCTAATTATGCCAACAACTCAATCTCAACAATGTATATCTAAAAAAAAAAAAAAAAAAATTATACCTAAAAAATAACTCAAAAAGGTCATAAAACCAAGTCTCAAACAACATTGTGGAAGCTAAAGCTTTGCTAGATTAGTTCTAATTATGCAAACAACTCAATCTCAACAATGTATATCTAAAAAAAAGAAAAAAAATGTATACCTAAAATTAGATACGGAATTAATGTTGTCATGTGGAATTAATGTTATCAAAATGCTATGATTTGCGGATGTTTTACGATTTGAGTCAAATTTTAAATAAAACGATTTAAATACCACCTTAAATCCCTTTTTATATGAATCCTACAATTCTATGATTTGAATCGTGATTTAATTTTATAATTCAAATTATACTTGTTCTCTTCTATTTTAATTTTCATTGGCTTGGGTAAGCTTTGGGAAGGGTCGGCGGTTGTATTTAAGGGTATATGATAGGCGGGCATGCTCCTTTTTGTTCGTGGGCTTGCTCAAAAGATGTGGTGTAGGTTGAGCTGTTTCCACTATTAATGAATTTTTGTTTTAAAAAAAAATAAGTTTTAAATTGGTAGGGGCTTTAAGAATCATTTAGAAAAAAAACCTTTCAAAAAGAAGAAAAAAAATAATAGTCCTTAGGAAAAGAAAAAATAATTCTTCCGAAAAAGGTAAAATATTTTATTTTGTTGTTTACCGCAGATTAAATGATAGATACTTTCTCAATGTAAAATCATAGAGCTTCTTTATTATTATTATTTTTTTTTTTGTGATTTCCTACTTTTTAACCAATCAAAGCACCAAATTAAATTATGACTTACCCAAAATGTTTTTATGGATGGTTACAATCATGTTGCCTTATATGCATTGTGAAATGATGGTTAGAAATCAAAATGTCTTTTCTCATCAGCCTATAGAATCAAATGCCGCTTTTCCAATGTAATTCTACATTCAAGAACAGTAACAAGAACATAAATTGTTAAAGGATCCATATATATTTTTTAAGAGAAAATTCTTGAAAGATAAAAAGAAGTGAAAGATAAGAATTCTTTAACACTGTCATGAAATGGTATGACTTGGTGGATATTGATGTCACCAACAGGATCAGTAATAAGTTTTTTTTTTTTTTAATTTTTTTCATATGGGTAGTGTATCTGTTTTGGAGCCTAGTAGTGTTGCCCGAACCCTCCCCCAAAAATTTCCATCTTTGTCTGGGGGCTCCTGCATGGCGTTGTTGGGGTAGACACGCGTATCCGTTCCAAAGGTATCCACCTGGCGTCCAAATGTAATTGCTGCGGGAGCGGGCCCGTGCCAACTGAGGAATCTTTGGACCACCTCTTCATCTCGGGTGAGATTGCCTCGAAGGTTTGGGGTTTTTTCTCTTCGTTATGGGACATCCCGCTGTTAGGGGACCCCACCATTGTGGGTCGTATATCTTTATGGTGGAGAAAGGCGGCTGATGTTGATGGCTTCACGACTCTCACGGGCCTGCTCCCCTGCCTCATCCTCTGGGAGGTTTGGAATGCCAGAAACTCTATCAGATATGAGGCTGCGGCCACGACTTCAGCAGCTCCAATGTTCCGCATCAAGAGGTGGATTTGTCTCTTAGGCCCCTTGCTCCCTGCTCCTAAGGATTCTTTCCCCTTGAGACAGTTGGCTCTAAACTCGCTACAGGTCATGCTAAAGGCGCCCCGTCAAGGGTCTCCTTCGGTGGTTAAATGGATTCGGCTGAAATGCGGATGGGATGAAAGTTAATGTCGACGGCTCCGCAAAAGGTAACCCGGGGTTATCAGGAGGTGGAGGTGTTTGTAGGAACAGGGAAGGCGCTTTCATCTTTGGCTTTGCCAAAGGTTACGGCTGGGGTTCTAATATCCGGGCTGAGGCAAGGGCCATCCTTCAAGGCCTTTCTATGTGCGTCAAGCGAGGATTCCCCAAAATTGTGGTGGAAAGTGACTGCAAAGTTGTGGTGGACCTCCTCAACAAGGATACCTCGTCCATGTGGTCCCTTTGGTACTTCTGGACTCGGATTTCTGTCCTCAAACAGGTAGCTCAAGTCTCCATTGTCCACGTGCCTAGAGAAGCTAATGGGGTGGCAGACGGCCTTGCCCTCCTAGGTAGCGACGGTCAAAGGGATACTATCTTTGAGAGACAATCGGACCTCCCTTTCACCACCCGAGGCCTGCTTCTGCTGGACCGCACGGGTTTGGGAAACCTCAAAATCTCTTGAGCTTCCTCGAAACCCCTTTTCTCGTTTGTGCATCCTCCCTCGCGCTGCCCGAGTTCGGTTACGGCCTAGCTCTTGGGTCTTTTCTTTTTTGTCTTTTCTATATGATAGGCGAGGCCCGTCGGTTTTTGTGGCGCCCGTCTGAAAGTGTGTATAGTCTCTTCTCTTTCAATTCAGGTATAGGTGGGTTGCTCGCGCCTTTTGGTTGGAAAAAAAAAAAAAAAAAAAAAAAACCCTCTGGAGTGGTGCGATGGCCAGTTATGTACTGTAGGCTATTGGCACTACTGTGTATTGTGGTGTTTGCCAGGTTGTCTACTAGAGGTCTGTTTTGGCCTCTTTCCATCCTGCAGTTGAATGTTCTTGAAACCTGAACTATTAAGATAGATCTTTCGCTTTTGGTATTGGTTGGTGGTGTTGATGCTGATTTTCTAGGCCTTTTAGGCTCTCAGTACAGCAGGGGCTTTCTTGGGTGTGGTTTGGCTTTGTAGATTGGTTTTCTTTTGCTTTGGCCTAGTTTTTTCTTCCGTTTCTTCTTTTATTTTTTGTTCCCTGCTGTAAAATGGATATATATGATAGGTGAGGTCCATTTCTTTTGCAACGACCAGCCAAATAATTATACAATTTTTTTATATTAACAAAGTTACAGGCACTGTGCTCCCACCTTTTTCTTTTAAAATTAAAAAAAAAGAAGAAAAAAAGAAAAAGAAAAAAGAAAGTATCCTAAGTACTCTTGGCCTTAGCTCAACTTTGGCCCTAATCGGATTGGAAGGGCTATGGCCTTACAAAGCTGGCCTCTAAGGAAGAGATTTAAATGATCAAACGTATGAAATAAACTAATCTAAGAAAGTTTTGGGGCATCTTCCATAACCCATTTTCGTCCCATCACAATTATAATTGTTTGGATAATTGAAATATGACCCTGATCTCCTTACACTACACATGTACGGTGATTGGAAATTGCTTATAGATTTCTTTGAAAGTCCATTCTCTTTTTTAATGTTGTCCTGTTTGATGGTTGGACTGGGCCAATATTATGAAAGATGATAATGTCATCAACGTTATTGAAAATCACCATCAGAGTATTTCCCGGCGAACTCAGGGCACTGAAGAGCAAGGGCAGCTGTCATGTACTCACCCTGAAGGACTTCAACATCCACCTATAATAAGAGAATGATGGTAGCTGCCGAAGCCCTTGAGGGAGAGTGCATGCAAGATGCCCTAGAAGACGTAGCAGAAATAGATAACTCCACGTTTCATGCTCATTCTGCACCATCCATGCTTCACAACAAAGAGAGTCTAACTACTTATATAGGGCTACGCATGTGGAGCCCATGAGATCTTTGATGAGATAAAAGAATAAATTCCTATTGTTTGCCAACTTGGGTCTCTTTCATAGTCACAATATGAGACGTTTCTGAAGATAAAATCCACTATAATCATAGTGGGCATCCATGAGTCATAGAGCTGAAGTTGTGCATGTGGAGCGCCCTTTCTTAGCTGCTTGATGGGGATTTAAGGCCCAACCTCATTCGTTGATGTTCGGGCACATCTGATCTGCGTCGATATCAAGAAACTTACATGCTTCATGCATCCATCTGCTCGTTACCACTATGATGGACGCAAATTTCCCACAACATGTTGTAGGGAGCCCAAAAAACAAAAACCTGTGGGGCCCACTGTTATCCACTCCATCCATCTACCACGCTTGCTCATCCGAGAATTTGAACCGAGAAATTAGGAAGTTCCAAAACTCAGGTGGTCCACACCCCCGCAAACAATGGGTACGGTGATGCCGACCATTGAAACCTTCCTATGTTGCACCGAAATTTGGCCAAGGCTAATATTTTTGTTTTACCTTTATCCTAGTGATATTCACCTTATGAACGAATTGGATGGCATATAAACATCACGGTGGGCCCCTGGAAAGTCAAACCATCCCCACTGTTTTCCTGGGGTATGGCCCATTTGAGTTTTGAATCTGCCTGATTTTTTTTTTTATCATGCCCTCATATGAGCAGATTCAACTGGTGGACAGAATGGATACATGGCAATCATGATACGCCATAACAAAGCTTTTTGTTGCACGGGCTCCCTATAATGCTTGGTGTCGCTCCCCGTAACCTAAAATTCAGGCCAACGCACTAATCACATGGGCTGCACACAAGTGCTGAAGATTGACCGCGGGTCACCTCCTCTCTGGCTGCCCATTTTTCTCTTGAATGTGCGGCCAACACAACAACCTATATGCCTGATTTATGGCCCAGGGCATGTTCACATAGTGGCCCACCGAGGAGTGGCGGGATCTTGCACACATGTGCTAGATATCTTAAGCGGAAGACAGGTTGACTTGGCCAATCCATCTATTGCAGGAGTGCGAGAGACTTGGGGTAGCTACTCTCCAACAATGACATGTGATAGTGTTTCAATGTCTGCAATTACCTGACTCTTGTGCAAGCTTAAGAGGTGGGTTCCATCCGTAAGGATGGAATAAAGGGAAGAGAATGTAATCTCTGGTGTGAGGTGTGAGGGGGAAGAAAAGGTGAGATCTATTGGTAGGTGCATAACACATGCAAGGAGAAAGATAGAAGAAACAACAGACGATCCATTCTCACTATTTTGTAAATATTACACATATTGAAAATGTAGCTCGAAATGGAACTCTCGCTGAAGGTAGCTAAAAAAATCTGCATTTGTATATCTAACCAGCTCTAAATGGTCAGACATACTATATGTGAGTGTGAAGTCCTTTGTCATTTACAGGTAGCGCAATGCTTTCTGAACTATCCAATGGTTTATACTTTGATTGCTAAGGTACCTGCCCAACATTCCAACCACAAAAGCAATATCCAGACGCGTACAGACCTGAGCATACATGATGCTCCCTACTTCTGACGCATACGGAATAGCTTTTATCTTGTCCTTTTCCAGGTCATTCTTAGGACACTGAAATTGACCAAACTTGTCACCTTTTACAATATGTGCTTGGCTAGGAGCACAACCTTGCAAGCCAAATCTTTCAAGAACCCTATCAATATAACAGGCCAAGTAATCTAAGTGATCTATTCCGGCTAATCTGAATGCCGATGACAAAGGAGGCATCATCAAGATCTTTCATCTCAATATTTTGAGATAGAAATTTCTTAGTCTGACGCAACAATCCAATATCACTACTGGCCAATAAAATGTCGTCAACATACAAGAATAAAATGATAAACTTACTCCCACTGATTTTCACATATATGCACTCATCTGTAGTGTTTTCAATGAAACCATATGACGGAAACGACTTCATGAAACTTTAGGTACCACTGTCGTGATGCCTGTTTCAACCCATAAATGGACTTCTTAAATTTGCAAACCAAATGTTCTGAGCCTTTGGCTTTAAAACCTTCTGGCTGCAACATATATACGTTCTCCATTAGATCTCCATTGAGAAACGCAGTTTTCACGTCTATTTGATGTAACTCCAGATCCATATAAGCCACAAGAGCCATAATGATCCTAAAGGAGTCTTTCTTAGATATAGTGAGAAAGTCTCATTAAAGTCAATACCCTCACGCTGAATGAAACCCTTTGCAACTAGTCTGGCTTTATACCTTTCGATATTGCCCTTAGAGTCCCATTTGGTTTTAAATCCCCATTTGCAACCAATCAGGCCTAATCCCTTCAGGCAATTCAACAAGGTACCAGACTTTGTTGTCCTTCATGGATTTCAATTCATCCTTCATGGCATTGAACCAATATGAAGAATTCGCACTTTGTTAGACTTGTGAAAGGGACACAAGATCATTTTCAACCCCAATGCCAAACCCATGCTCTTGCAAATATACGAAGTAATCGTCTGGTATTGCAAATCTTCTCTCTCTATGAGATCGTCTTAATGGCTCATTATTCTGAATTGGGTTTTCCATTTCCTCATCAGTGGGTTGTATTTGAGGTTATACATGGTTGTCCAAAGGGATCTCAGAGTCCACTGCTGAACGGACAACTATGTTACTCTGAATGATTGTGGTGGGAATCACAATCCGCTCTTCCTCAAATACAGTATCTCTTAAATATGTACTCCCACTATCTTCAGTGTTCTCAATAAACCTAGCATTTGCAGTATCAATGACTCTCATGGAATATGATGGACAATAAAATATGAATCCTTTTTTTTATCTTTCTAGGTATCCAATAAAGAAGCAACTAACAGTTCTAGGATCAAGCTTTCTTTTAGCGCGTTATAAGGTTTGGCTTCTGCAGGACAACCACATTCATGAAAATATCGTAGAATAGGCCTTCGCCCTGTCCACAATTCATATGGAGTTTTCATTACAGCCTTACTTGGGACCCTATTAAGGATATGCAGAGCCGTTTTCAATGCATCACCACACAATTCATATGGAGTTTTCATTCCAAAGTTAGGCTGATTGCCACCCGCAAGACCCATAGAACCTTTTCTTGAAGTGTGCTTTCTTTTCTTATTTTCCTTTTCATCCTTGACCAGATGTCACTAGGCGCGCACTTAGTGTCTTGCCTGATCTTCTAAGTCTCTCTTCCTCCTAAACGCAATGAGATATCAGTTCGTTCAATGTTCACTTTTCCTTTTGAGTGTTATAGCTGATTTGGAATTGACCGAACTGTGAAGGGAGGGAGCTTAGAACCAAGAAAGTCAGGAGTTCATCCTTAATCTTAAGGCCCAATGCGCGGATTTTAGCCACCACATCAGACAATCCACCAATATACTCCCTGATATTTCTTTGACCGTTATAGGTGACTTGAGTTAGCTTATGTAAAAGTGGACTCAGCTCAGCTTTATCCGATTTCTTAAATCGTTTTCCTATTCCAGTCAAGAAATTTTTAGCTTTCTCGGTGTCAGGTATGACACTTTGCATAGTCTCAGAAATCGAGTTATTTATGATCTTGAGACACATTTTATTTGACTTGATCCAGGCCTTGTAGTGAGCTTTTTCTGATTCCGAACTGGAGTCAGTTGGAATGGGAGGCTCTACTTCCTCTAGGGCCAGCTCTAAGTCCATACAACCTAAGACTATTTCAACGGACGACTTCCATTTGGAATAGTTGGACCCAGTAAGCAAAGGTATGGATTTGAATTATGTTGGAATATTGGAAACAGTCATAGCTAGACATTCAAAGCATAAAACTCACATTAATAAGCAAGTCCCACATAACAATGCATAAACATAAACCACAAATATCATGCATGTATAAACATTTGATTGATTTGGGCCTTCAATCAAATGACCTCGAATGATGATGAGCCATGATCATCAAAATTTGGTAAGAGCCTAGCGTATCATCACGATTCCTCCTTTGGGCAAAATTGTAACATACAGGAGACTCTACTGAATATGAAGCTTAACAATGTTGGTGAAATAAATGTAAGACACCCATTACCTTTGGGTGAAATGAATCTCTCATACATATATCACCATCACCAATCACTTCATTCCGCTCATATCCAGCTAAACGATGATACTTCTTTGTTCTGACCACCGCTTCCTGGCAATGAACGCAACTGAATGCAATCCTATAATGGAGAGTTACTGAATTTCAAGTACAGAAGTCTAGAGGTAGAAATCTTTGCCAATTGAGGTCACTTTGGTGGCTAACACAATAAGCTCCAATCCCCACTTTCAGACCCTAAGGATTACTACATGGTTCTGCCCACAACGAACCATTCTGCAAAATTTCTAATTCGGCCCAAAACACGACTGACGTTGATCGCCCGTAAGCTCGAAACATATTCCTAAAGAATGGTTGGTTTAAATTCTTAATGGCCGACAACTAAATGTCAGTCTCAAACACATGGGTAATGGCCCTATTTTAGGCCAAATCAGATCTCAACCATGAATAACCATCTTTACTGAAGTACTTAGGCCATTTATCAAGTAAGACCCACCAATCATTAATATTTATTTGGATTTTACTTAAATTGAAGAGATGGCCCAAGTATACTAATACGATGGTTAAGGTCACTTTGGACAATGGGCCCAACTACCCAAAGTGGACCCCTAAAGGTCCAAAAGAATCAATAAGACATGAAGCAACATGGATTAGGCATAGAATGAGCATGAAGAATGCCCAGATATGGGGCCTAAAATTGGGCTTGAAAATTTGCATTGGAACGGGCCTTAAACATATTGAAAACGGGCCAAGCTTCTGCCTAGTGTGTAACCATTCATGGAGCCCATCTAATTGCCCAAAAAAATCGTCAAGGTAGGCCCTGAAGAAGCCTGAGATCTGCCCAAACGGACCTCCCAAAAACTGGCCCAAAGCCTGCTAGAAACGGGCTCAAAAGGACTGCGTGATCTGGACCTAATAGACAGGCCCAACGGCCCAATTCAAAGGCCCACAGCCTACTGCAAACAACCAAAAAAGAGGATCCTGGTTTGGCAGCCATAGGTTTTCCTCCCCTTTACCGACTTTCCAAAATAGAAATTCCATATCGCAACCCACTCTAGGAATGGAAACTGTCATTCTTGCAACCTCCACAGCCGCAACCCTAGCTGCCTCATGCCCTCATGACATCCTGGCCACCGCCATCTTCCTCAGCGCCGACAACCCTAGGCGCCACAGATGTTCATCCACCACCGGAATCAATGGTTGTAAATGTCAATTCCGGCACCCAATCCACTGCTCTAACACATTCCAGAGATGATGACAAGTCATCTCCCAAATCCGATTGTATTCAACAACATCGGTCGAGTTTGTCGCTGCTGGAGAAGACGGACAGCCATCACCAGAACTCACCACCATTAAAATCAGTTGCAACAGAGACATCGAAAACGGAGGAGCAATGGAGGTGGGTTTGATCTTATGGTAGCAGACAGGTTACGCATGGGCAGCAGTTCGTAAGGCAGGAATACTGATGGATTTTGAAAGAAAAAAAAATACCAACAATGTAATATTGCCGTAAGAAGGTCGGACAAGAATATTTACCAAATTTGCCATACATGGGTCTCAGAATTTGCAAAATTAGGGCCTGAAATTTGGGCCTGAATCTAACATTGTACAGGCCCAATCTTGGGCCTGTAGATAAATATTAGATAGGCCCCAAAGGCTGGCCATGCATATGCTGAAAACAGGCCCAACACCCGGCCCAAATATTTCCATAAATAAGCCAAGCCTGTGCTGAAAGAGGGCTCAAGGCCCAACCAGAAAACCAGCAAGCCTAAAGGCCTCTATTCATCAACAAATAGGCCCAAAAGATAGGCCTGCTGGAAAAGGCCTACTACCACAACCCATTCACACAAACCCATGCAAAAGGGAACATGCCAAAATACAGGCCTATAACAGCCCATGATGAGCATCAAAGTGGCTCCACAATAGTCCCGAAAGTAGGGCTTCATTACATCATGGTGTAGGCTCAGAACTAGGCCCAAAGGGATTCATAAAACAAGCCCAAAAGTGGCCCTGATGAACTATGGAAAGGGCAAAAAAAGACAACCTATTAGGTTAGAGTTGAACCTAGACGTGAGCCCATAACTAAGATGCAATAAAGCCAGCCCCTAAAATAATGCTATTCTTGTCCGCCCCTGCACCTTTTAGAAACAAAACTTTAAAACCCTTGTAGCCATAGAAAAGGAAACTGCCATTTTCACCAGCCCAACACCCAAACTCACGGAAAACCTAGCCGGATACAGATCTTGGCATCACTAAATCCGGCAACCTGCATCCCAGAATCAAGCTTCCCATTGTGGAATCCAGCTATAGCACCATTGCCAACGCCACTGGAGAGGATGATGGCCACTACCAGCCCTAACCACTGCCGAATCCGGCTGACGTGATTCCCTTGGTGCGGCAGCCATTAATGGCAATGCAAAGTTCTTTGTATTTGAGTCTCTACAACAGGTTCGCTGCCTATTTTCAAATAGGTCGGGGCAGCAGCCATAGCAGATGTGTGTTTTGTCACTGCCAGAACGGAAAACCATGGCCGATGATAACAATGGTCTAGTGATCACTTCCGTTGATCTCCATGTCCGTCCGATATTAATGCAGGACAGAATGACAATAACCATTAATGAAGCAGGAATCTATTTCATGTCATGTACAAGATATAAGCACAACTAGCAAACACATATTCCGATCATGGATCCATAGGCTACCAAAACTCAATGTATAAGTTCGTCCTCATGGATTTTCAAGATTCTACTGAAATCATTCTGAAAAATCTGCCAAGATTGATGCATAGGTGGCTCTGATACCAACTGTAAATCTTACACATATTGCGAAATAACTGGATCGTCTATGTATCAACAATGGAGATTTCATATTGTAATCTTAAAGTCATACCTGATTAGGAAGACATTCCCAATGTCGTCGTGTTACCGAGAAGAACTCTTGGTCTTCCACACCTTACACCTTTAGGAGAACCTCTTAATGGGGACTAGGGTTCTCTTGTGTGTTGGTGAGGGGACCAAAACATATATTTATAGGAAAGAGGGCCAGAGAAGCTTACCCATCACACTTCTCTCCTCTAAGGTCTCCACACCGTAGGTTTCCATATCTGGCTTAATAACTGCGAATAGGGACCACGGTTCAAGCGTCCCGCCCCAAACCTATTTGCAATTATCACAACTATAATGGGGCCCACTGAATCGCTCAATCTGAAGAATCCAACGGTCATGATCTAAACCGATGATCATGTGTGGCCTTACATTCTCCCACTTGGGCTACACTGATCTCTGAAAGAAAACAAAACATTTTATTTTATTTTGTGAAAAATGATTTTATAAAATGCATTTATTTCAAAAGTTCCTAATGGGCGCCCTACTGATTTCAAAACAATACCATTGGATAATTATGAGCAACGCTTGTTAGATCCGGTCCATCAAGACCACTGATATTAAATCGTGGTAGTCAACACAACATTTAATATTTTCGAAGTGTGACGAATCACAATCACAGATACCAATAACCTTAACGACATGGATCAATGATATGGGGTGTGGTATGAAGATTACACGTCTTATGTGATCATACGTGTTTATCTTCAAGTGATCCTTCTGAACGTGTCTCCAAGACACAAACCAAAGTCTGGCTTACTCAAAACTAAATGTGCACACTGAACGAGAAGCAATATATAAACTAAAAAAATAGAATTGTCAAAATTAGATCTCCAATGTCTGTACCTGAATCGGATCAAACCGAAGCTCCCACTAATCCAATATTTCTTTGGGTCACCAAATCCCATGAAAGACAAATGTCTCAAAAGTTACGTGAGAGACTGACCTTTAAGGAGTAGATCCATCATCATCTGCTTCATGCAACTGAGTTCTATAGACATTAGACAATTCTATACTGAATAAAACTTACAGCCATATCGCCTCATGCGTAGGCTCAAGAGAAGCTACATATTCCACTTTCATCATAGATGAAGCATCCAAATCATGTCACGTTTTTCATAGTATAATTTCATTATGAAAATGTAGCTCGAAATGGAACTCTCGCTGAAGGTAGCTAACAAAATCTGCATTTGTATATCTAACCAGCTCTAAATGGTCAGACATTCTATATGTGAGTATGAAGTCCTTTGTCCTTTAAAGGTAACAGCAATGCTTTCTTAACTATCCAATGGTTTATACTTGGATTGCTAAGGTACCTACCCAACATATTTCTCTTGTTGTGGTCCACTTGAATCGTCAATCGACATAATTTTTAGCTGACAACCTAACATAAGAGATACAACAAATTATGGAGTAGAAATCACACAATCATTAGGGTGGACCTTAGCCTTTGGCACATGATATATATTCTTAAGTAGACACTTCATGCAGTCTACACAAAGAGGGGAAGAGGTCGGTGCGGACACTAAAAGTTAAAGCAGGTGCAATATCTCCAATTCCTCCTGCTGTAAAATCTCCATACCAAACTTCTACACATTTAATTAAGACAAAATTTTTCCCCTCTTAAACCAATATTTTGAAGACTAATTGTAGTGACCAAAATCACCAAAGGTATAGCTTTATGTATAGTAGAGATGAGGTTTGCTAACTACATGCATGCATGTGGTGCGAAGTACACATTAGGCCATGGGCTGTGCTAAGGCCAAACTAAGTCTCCCCTTGCGCAATTGTACGGAACATATGGTTAACTTGTTTTCTCAAGTTAGAATGATCGCATGGTTTTTTTTTTTTTTTTTTTTTTTTTTTTTTTTTTTTTTTGTCCAAAAGGAGGGTGAGGCCCACCTGAATTTTATTCATATGCTCACAACTCGGGTTGAAAGTTGGGCGGGTTCAACCTGACCGACCCGTGACCGACCCAACATTGGGTTGGGCGTGGGCAGGAAGTATTGAACCCGATCTCGAGCTTGAGCTATGAAAACACCAACCCGATGAAGTTTGGGTTGGGCTTGGGTTGAGGTCTCGGGTTGCCCGACCCAACCCGAACCCGATCTATATACAAGTTACTTATAATTTTTTTATACTTTAATTGAGTAAACTTATAATTTTGTTATACTTTAGATAAGTAAACTTATCAGTTTATATTACTTTAGTAAGTAAACTTATAATGTTTGAAATTTGATAAGTCAAAATTTGAAATGCTTGAATATTAAAAGAGGAATTACCCTATATTTCAGCTTATTTGTTTAGAAAAAGTGAAGTTCTTTACAATAAATAACTACATATGTAATTAATAAAGCCATAGGTACAAAAAATAAGATATGTAATTGAAACTCAATAGACTAATGTAATAACGAAAATATTAGCATGTATCAACCCGACCAACCCGATCAACCCGACCGAGCCTGCTTGGGTTAGGCTTGGGTTAAGAATTCCCAACCAGAGGTTGGGTTGGGTTGGGTTAGGTTTGAGGTATAGGAACCTTGGGTTGGGTTAGGGGTTGAGCACCAACCCGACCCAACCCCCCCTACTCACAACCCATGCTCCCTTCAAAAAATAAAAAAATAAAAACTCAAAAAAGGGGGGGGGGAGGAATGGGCAATAAACTGTAGCTGCCATCTTTAAAGGAAAGTCCATGTCAATAGAAAATGTTATACTCAAAGTAATGAGTTGGCCGAGAGATATTATGAAGCAATTTCTACGCAATAGCAAAACTTCATTTCTTTGTTTTTCCTTTTTTTTTCTTTTTCTAAATTAAAAGAGCCTTATATTATCTAGAAAAAAAACCTCATGTACAAGTTCATTCGGGCCAGCCCGCTACAAAATAAAATAAGCCTGCTTATCATATCAAGCCCCAACAAATCTACTCTTACCCCAACCGAACATTCCCTACAAGTACCATGTCGAGAAATATATGCCCCCTCATGATCTTAGGCAACTATCGCACCAACTGGAAAAATCGTCTCGCTTGTGCGACACTCCCCAAGCACACCAACTCATCTTCCACAACATTGGCCTCTCTTAGCATGTCATGTGGTTAACCTTCACTTCAATCCAAAGGAATCCACCTCACGTCCAAATGCAATTGCTGTGGGAGCGGGCATGGGTCAGCTGAGGAATCTTTGGACCACCTCTTCATTACGGGTGTGATCGCTTCGAAGGTCTGGGGTTTTTTCTCTTCGCTATGGGACATCCTACTGTTAGGGGACCCCACGATTGCGGGCCGAACATCATTATGGTGGAGAAAGGTTGCTGATGTTGATGGTTATAAGATTCTCATGGGCCTGCTCCCCTGCCTCATCCTCTGGGAGGTTTGGAATGCAAGAAACTCCATAAGATATGAGGACGCGATCGCGAGCTCGGGAGCTCCAATCTCCCATATCAAGAGGTGGATCTGCCGTCTTAGGCCCCTCGCTTCCAGCTCCCAAGGACACTTTCCCCTTGAGACATCTGGCTTTAAACTCAGTTACATGTCAGGTTAAAGGCGCCCCGTTATGGGTCTCCTTCGGAGGTCAAATGGATACGTCCGGAATGTGGATGGGTGAAAGTCAATGTCGACGGCTCCAGTAAAAGGCAACCCGGGGTTATCAGGAGGGGGCGGTACGTGTTTGTAGAAATGGGGAAGGCGTCTTCATCTTCGGTTTTGAAAAAAGGTTACGGCTGGGGCTCTAATATTCGGGCTGAAGCTAGGGCCATCCTTCAAGGCCTTTCTATTTGTGTCAAGTGAGGCTTCTCCAAAATTGTGGTGGAAAGCGACTGCAAAGTAGTGGTGGACCTCCTCAACAAGGATACCTCGTCCATGTGGTCCCTTTGGTACTTCTGGACCCAGATTTCTCTCCTTAAACAGGTATCTCAAGTTGCCATTGTCCACATGCCTAGAGAAGCTAAGGGGGATGGCTGACGGCCTCGCTCGCCTAAGCAGCGACGGTCAAAGGGATATTCTCTTTGCGAGGCAATCAGACCTCCCATCCAGTATCCGAGGCCTGCTTCTGCTGGACCGTACGGGTTTGGGAAACCTCAAACTTTCTTGAGCTTTCTTGAGCCCCCCCCCCCCCCCCCCCCCCCCCCCCCCCCCCCCCACCCCCCCTTTCGTTGTGCAACCTCCCTCTCACCGCTCGTGCTCGGTTTTGGTCCCAGTTCAGGGGTCTTTTCATAACTGTCTTTAGTATATTATAGGTGAGGCTTGTCGGTTTTTGTGGCGCTCGCCTGAATGTGTGTAAAGTCTCTTCTGTTTCAACACAGTTATAGGTGGGTTGCTCCCACCTTTCTTGGAAAAAAAAAAAAAAAAAACCTTCACTTCCATCCTATGGCTAAGCGCAGGAAAATCTCTCATGCCAATACCACATGGGCCACAAATTGAGGAAGTTACTACATAAAAAGTCTACCACAATCCTAGAATCATTCACCACTTCCACCTTGGACATCCCTCTTTCTGCACAGAACTGAAGGCCTGTAAAACTTCATTTCTTGATAATGTGGGTGTTCAAGTGATCAAGGGAGGCTCTCAATCAGAGAAGAGTAGGGAAGTGGTTGCTTCCAAATGGCATAAGTCTAACCATGGATGGGTCAAGCTCAATATTAATAGTTTGGCTAGGGGGAAGCCAACTAAAGAGGGAGGAGGAGGAGGAATATGTGTAGAGATCACAAAGACAATATGGTGTTTGCTTTCTTCAGGTCATATGTCTAAGTCTCAAACAACGTTGTGAAAGCTAAAGCATTGCTAGATGGGGTCTAATTATGCAAACAACTCAATCTCAACAATGTATATCTACAATTAGATCTAGAATTAATGTTGTCAAAATGCTTTTATTTAAGATTTATGTTTTATAGTTTGAGTCAAATTTTAAATAAAACGATTTAAATAACACCATGAATACCTTTTTATATGAATCCTACAATTCTAAGATTCCAATCGCAATTTGCAATTCAAATTATAATTGTTCTCTTCTATTTTAAATTTCATTGGCTTTCATTTTATGTTTTTAAATGGGTGGGGTTTTAACAATCATTTAGAAAAAAAAAAAAAAAAAAAAAAAAAAAAAACCTTTTAGAAAGAAAAATGAAAAAATAATTCATTGGAAAAAGGTAAAATATTTTAGTTTGTTGTTTACAACAGATTAAATGATATGTACTTTTTCAATGTTACATCATAGAGCTTTTGGATTTTTTGTGATTTCATACTTTTTAACTAATCAATGTACCAAATTAAATTATGACTTATCCAAAAAATTTTTATGGATATTTACGATCATGTTGCCTTATATGCATTGTAAAATGATGGTTAGAAATCAAAATAATTTTTCTCATCAACCTATAGAATCAAAAGCCACTTTTTGAACGTAATTCTATATTCATGAAAGGTAACAAGAACATAAATTATTGAAGGATCCATATATGTTTTTTTAAGAGAAATTTCTTGAAAGATAAAAAGAAGGGAAATATACGAATTCTTTAACAGTATCATGATATAGTATTACTTAGTGCATATTGATGTCAACAGGATGAGTGATGATTTTTTTTAATTTTTTTCATATTTTTCATATTGCCCGACCCCTCTGGTGTGGTGCGATAGTCGGTTATGTACTACAGGCTATTAGTAATGCTGTGTGTTGTGATATTTGCCAGGTTATCCACCGGAGTTCTGTTTCAGCCTCTTCCCATCCCGCAATTGAATGTTATTGATGCTTGAACTACTAAGATAAATCTTTCCCTTTTGGTATATGGTAGTGGTGTTAATGTTTATTTGTCAGGCCTTCTAAGCTCTCAGTGCAGTAGGGGCTTTGTTGGGTGTGGTTTGTGTCACGCCCCGAAATCTGGACACAGAGTGTGTACCTTTAGGCCCAGTTTATGGGGTATGACTCGTGCACAAAATCACTTAATTCAAAAGTCAAATTGTTATAGAGGCATGGGATCATATGTGCACTAAGTTCAAATTATCATTTGACAATAATTAAATAAAAATACAATCCATACACAATGGTCCACCCATTTGGGACTTATTAATAATGTCATCAAACAAAAATAAAATAGAAAAATGATAGAAATAAGCTAAATGTCTTGATTTGTAGCATCCACTTCTTCCTTCGTTAAGATACTTGGTAGTTCCTCCACTTGTTCAAGTTCCTACTCATGTATATCATATGTACCATCTGTATATATTTACTTTCGTCAGTGGGGAAGTCCAGTAAGTAAACCCATCATGGTTTACACCCGTTCAAATAAGTAGTATATCCAAATACAGCCTTACAATTAAATTTACGCTATGGATGCAATCATGTTGTGCAAGATGATATGATGCATCAAGTGGGCATTACTCAATCTTTCACTTGCTTCGATTGGATCCAATAAATCGGCTCTCCCTTCCTTGTAGGGACGGACTTCCACATATTAATGGGCTTCCAAGATGGTCCCTGGGTAACCGGGTACTTAAACACCTACCGGTCTTATAGAGCGATGCTCTAGGATAACAATGTATGAATGTATGAAGCGTATGGCATATCGTATTCAATAATCATCTCCCTGATTGAGAGGCAACAGATAATCCATTCATCTCTCCTTTTGAGAGGCACATATATATTAGTCAATTATCTCTCCTTTTGAGAGGCACACATCATTCGTGTCATCTCTCATTTTGAAAGGCACATACATATTATTTGTCATACCTTTCATTCAACATGATGCATTCGCATATATGCATAACACCATCATAATCAACACAAGTCACCCCAAGCATAGCATCACACCACAGCAACCTACTTTATTTAGATGAATAGGAAACACGTTGGGTTAACTCACCTCTTAATGTGAATTTCACAAGTTTTCAAAAATTAGAGTAAATACCAAGTTCCTAGCACATAATTCATCATTTAGTAATTTTATTCATTTGATCTACTTAATATGGACTTAGAGTTACCAAGGATCAGATCTAGACTGTCCATTACACATCAGATATCTAGATGGTCCATGATCATACCCTAATCCCATATTTTAGCCACGACGAATCATCATATATTATGACTGACATGATTAACGTAAACTATAACCTATCTTGATGGCCCATTGGATGATCTGATTCATTCCATCACTTTTTAACGGTTCAGATCAGTGACTAGATCAGATACATCTGTTGGTCCACACAAAGATTACTACACAATCTAAAAATTGAATTAACATGGCCCACTTGTGGATCAGATTAATTTGAGAATTCTAAAAATTGAATTAACATGGCCCACTTGTGGATCAGATTAATTTGAGAATTCTAGCCTACACATGGTTTGGCCTTACGATCCTCATGATCCGTGCAGATCAGATCTGGCACATCCAGATGATCCAAAATATTCTCTTACAACAAGTGTCATTTCGCAGGGAAAAGAAGATCTTTAATATTAAGATCATTTATCTGATCAACACAGTAACCACTCGGCTAAGCTAACTTGACAAACATTACATGATCCATTATCCATAATTTTTATAGATCGGTGTGGCCCACACAATGATCATATCTTCCTAATTTTTGGAGTCCTTGAATGTTTTGACTCTAGAAGTCAGATGATTGGTATGGATCTAACCACACACATTTTGATGGCCTATCCCAATCATTTGTGCCAAGTAAGCAATCACTAGCACAGAAAATTGGGTTCTTTTTATTAAATGCTCTAGATCTCATGGTGTAATGAACGTACCAGCTAATCCAATCCATTCATTGTGTTGTTCCAACGGTTATGACCTAAATAATCAGATTGATTCGATCCTAAAGATAGGGATTGAATCACCCACATCCAGATTGTAAGAAACAATTCCTTGTGCAGGAAGTTCAGGGTTATGGCGTAGAGGAACAGATCTTTTTAGTTAGATTATTTAAGTTTACATGATAGACTTATGGCTAATCTGAACCATTCATCATGACAATCTATAATTTAATAATGATTAACACAATAAAAGTTAAGAAATAAAAATAAGGACCAACGTAGATCGAGCTCTCTTCTCCAAATGCTCATCTCTCTCTCTCTCTCTCTCTCTCTCTCTCTCTCTCTCTCTCAGATTTTCTGTTGATAGAAGAGAATTTCTCTTACCTTGTCCCTTAAGAAAAGGAGATTGGCAAGAAGTTACAATCGAATGATCCCAATCTTAGTCTTTTTAAAATATAAGCTTAGATTTAAATTCAAATTTATTTTAGAATTTTACAAGGTGATTAGATGAGGATTTTGGGCATTGGATGGTCACAATGTGTTGAGGAGATAATAATTCATTAAATGAACGGTCTGGATTGGGGCTTACAATAATGATGGGTGGTTCATGGCCACTCTCATTGATGAAATTTGAATGAAAGAGAACGACGTCATGATAAGGAGTCAGTTAACGTGATTTGCGTGGTTGGATTAGGGGGTGGTGTACATGTATATAAGTATCAATGGTACACGCTAATATACATCTCACCTTGATTTTCATGGCACATCTTAGACGTGGTGTGTGTTCCATACGTGTGTGGTACGTAAGGTAAAATGCTCAGGTACGTGTTCAGAAAGGTCTCCAACAGATGGATGGATTGAATTTATGGATCAATGATTAAAAGAGGTTAAAATGGGTGGTTGTTTTTGCATGATTGGATCTGACTAAGTAGGGTCTGATTGAATGGAATTGGTTCCGATTCATGATTCGGAAGATAAAGTTTGTTGGTAAGAAATGTCTCATTGTTTAGATGACTTTGATTCATAAGGGCTAAACTAGTGGGCCGCATATTGGATTGCTTAGATGGTCTACACCACGGCCAAGGTTGTAGGATATTTTCTCTCATCGATTCTACGTAGAATCCTATTTCGATCGGGAGAGAAAATGGTATTTTTCCATTTTGGAAGGGCATGCTTGCGCGATTTGTGCATGGTAATTTTGCACGTAAGCTTGGATTCAAGTGAGGTCCACATAAATGACCTAGAGCAATCTAAACAGTTCATCAGAATTGTAAATAAATGATGGATTACTAGTTTGAAAACCAAGAAGATCAGGGTTACAAGTGAGCCTTACTAGAAGATTTTGGGACGAGAGATTCCAACGGATGGGGTTTCTCAGCGGTGTGATTCAGATGGACGATTCAAATCTGGTCAGGGGTCCATTGTAATAGATGACTCAATACTCAGAGGGAGATGGTGCGCGGCTCTCTCTGGATGGAAGAGAGAAAGAAGGAAGAAGGAAACTACGTGGGCTCATATTCTTGGATGACGTGCACTAAAGTAATTCTTCTTTTGTTCTTTATTTTACGTTGGCTATGGGCCCATTTGAGCTAGCTAAGAAGAGATCAGTTCCCTTCATTAGTTATGTTAAATCATGTTAAGGTATTGGCTAAAAAATTAGACAAATCTGAACCTTAAGTGGGTCACACCATAGCTAATAAATACTCACCATTGGAAACTTTCCTCGAGGAATTGAAACGGACATAAGGATGTTATATGCATTGGCATTTGCTAATTACAATTTTACCCTTTTCTATTTTCAGAACTTTTACCATCTGTAAATCTAAATTCTACCTTTCAAAAGAGCTAAAATTTGACTCAAGTACATTATTTTTCGTGTTCTATCATCAAACTAAGTTTGGGCCCTGATCTCTTATGGGTGACCAAGATGCCTTTTTATGGATTATGTCTAACCACAATTCCAAAACAACCTATTATCTTCTTAATAAATGGCTTATATTAATTTTCGGGTGGCCCATTTGGCTGATATAACTATGATGAATGGTTAGATGATGTCTTAAAATTAAAGTACTTGGATGGTTATGATATTAATTATGTAAATGATTTATTGTATGGTCAGGTTTATAAATGGATACGTATAAAATGGTTTTTGGATGTGGTTTAGGTTACAAATGTACACTGTTAGACTCAATTTGCTTGTTCAAGTATGTACCTTACTTAAATCATAGATTTAATGGTTAGTTAAGTATATTTATAGGTGACAAACAAGATGAACGGATCGGAATTTTAATTCGATATGTATACGAGCGGATACGGAGATCAAGTTGTTAGTTTATTATGATTGGGTGGTCCAAATTCAAAATGGACGGTCAAATGTCTTCATCTAGTCGTAATAGGATGTTTTTACGATTGGTTTTGATAATTGAGTATGAATATTAAGATATATAGTGGTTTACCCTAAGAATCAACAGTTGGATAACTTACTTTATGGGTGAAAATTACTCCTTAAGGTTTAGATTCGGGCTAAGCTATAAATTGATGGTTAAAATTAATGATTTTATAATTGTACAATTGAACAAGTGTAACCCTACCTTCATACGTACAGATAAACTCGTACACAAAATTTTGGGTTGTTACAGTTTGGCTTATTTTGTCTTAGCCAAGTTTTTTCTTCCTTTTCTTCTTTTATTTTTTGTTCCTCGTAAGGTGGATCTATATGATGGGTAAGGTCCATTTCTGTGGTGGCAACCATCTGAATGATTTTACAACTCTTTATTAATATTAACAAAGTTATAGGTGATGTGCTTCTAGCTATTCTTAAAAAAAATAAAAAAAATAAATAATAAATAAATAAAAAGTTTCCTAACTCTTACCCTTAGCTCATCTTTGGCCCTAATCGTATTGGAAGGGCCATGGCCTTGCAAAGCTTCCCTATAATAGAGAGATTTTAATGATCAAACGTATGAAATAAATTAATCTAGGAAATTTCAGATGGGGTTGTTCCTCCCAGTGTGTCAAAAATTTCAGCAATGTTAGCAAATTGCCGGGGGAGATAAGAGGAAATTTATTTCTTGATAAGGTGGGTTTGGGGAATGTGAGGGAAAGCTGAGGGTTGTGAGGTCTTTTTTGGGTTTGTTGGGGCGGCCCCAGTCTTGTGTGGAGAAGAGCTGCCCTCTTGAGGTGTTTGTATTTGGTGCAAAATTGTGCTTATAAGATAGGTGAGGCCAATGTTTTTTTTGTGGAGCCCAACTGAATGGTAATGTTTGTAAATCCTTTTATTTATCAGCAAAGTTACAAGTGATTAGTTTTTGGGCATCTTCCATAACCCATTTCCGTGCCATCTCATCTATAATTGCTTGGATAATTGAAATAAGACCCTGATCTCCTTACAGTACTATACATGTATGGTGATTGGAAATTGCTCATAAATTTCTTTAAAAGTCCTTTCTTTTTTATATGTTTTCCCATTTGATGATTGGATTGGGCCAACATTATAAAAGAAGAGCATGTCATCAACGTTATTAGAAATCACCATCAGAGTCTTCACCTGCGAACCCAAGGCATTCAAGAGCAAGTGAATTGCTGTCATGTACTCACCCCAAAGGACTTCAACAACCACCTATAATAAGAGAATGATGGTAGTTGTTGAAGCCCTTGAGGGAGAGTGCATGCAAGATGTCCCTAGAAGATGTAGAAGAAATCGATAACCCCACGTTTCATACACATTCTGCACCATCCATGCTCCATAATAAAGAGAGTCAACTACTTATATAGGGCTATGGATGTCGAGCCCATGAGATCTTTGATGAGATAATAGAATAAATTCCTGTTGTTTGTCAACTCGGGTCTCTTTCATAATCACAATATGAGATTTTTCTGAAGATAATATCCCTATAATTTTAGTAGCATGCATGAGTTATATAGTTGAAGTTGTGTATGTGGAGGGCCTTTTCTTAGCCATTTGATGGAGATTTAAGGGCCCAATCTCATTCATTGATGTCTAGGCACATCCGATCTACATTCATATCAAGAAATTTACATGCATCATGCATCCGTCTCCTCGGAACACTATGATGTGTTGGCTTCACAATGCCTTGGGAGAAATTCTAAAACAAGTAGGAAGAAAAAACAAAGTACTCTATTGCTGAATTTTGCTTGAGTGTGATTCAAATAACTACACATTTCACCTATTTATAGAATCTTAGATAGACATAACTCATGGGCTGTTACAAGACTCTTCATTCTCCTAAAGGTCACATGTTACAACTCTTTCAATGAGACCCTTGAGAATATCAAAGGTTGTTGAAAACTATTGGCTTATTGTTTGCTGTAATTTGCTGAAATTGATGAGAAATTAATGATACAACTGTTGAGAAACCAAAGGTTTCTGTAACAGCTGCCTTTTGGTTTGCTACTTCCAACACTCTCCTTCAAACCAAAACTGAATTCATTCCAAGCATTGATCTTAGTTGTCTGAATGCTTCAGTTGGCAATGCCTTAGTGAATATGTCCGCGACCTGTTCAGTGGTGTGACGGTACTCCAATTTTGCCACTTTCTGCTTCACTTGATCTCTAAGAAAATGGTATAGAGTATCGATATGCTTGCTCCTTCCATGTCGTACCGGATTTTTGGAGAGCTCGATTGCTGACTTGTTATCCACATATATGACTGTGGATCCTTCTTGTGGATGCTTCAGTTCCTTTAGCAGATTTCTCAACCAAATTGCCTCACAGACTGTAGATGATGCTGCCACGTACTCTGCTTCACATGTGGACAAAGCAACCACACTTTGCTTCTTTGAGTTCCATGTGAAGGCAGTCGACCCGAGATAGAAAACATATCCCGTGGTGCCTTTTCTTTTATCTTGGTCACCTCCCCAATCACTATCTGAGTATCCATACAGCATTGCTTCATCTTCGTATGGATAGAAAAGACCAATTTCCATTGTTCCTTTGACGTACCTGAGGATTCTTTTGCAACTTGCCAATGTGATTCTTTTGGCGCTTCCATGTATCTGCTTAGAAGCCCAACACTAGTAGATGATATCCAGCCTTGTAATTGTGAGGTACCTCAGGCTTCCAATCAGACTCTTGAACAGAGTCGAGTCCACGCTTGTTCTTTCTCTTTCTTTTGTCAGCTTCAAGCCCGTTGCTATAGATGTGTACACGGCATTACAATCGGCCATCTTGAGCTTTTCAAGTAATTCCTTGGCATACTTTTTCTGAGATATATAGATGCCACCATGTCGTTTCTTCACTTCGATGCCTAGAAAGAAAGACATCAGACCTCCGTCGGTCATCTTGAACTCCTTAAACATGGCCTTTTTGAATTCATCAAACATCGGCTGGCTGTTCCGTGTAAACAGTAAATCATCAACATACAGGCATGCTATGAGTATATCACCATGAGCAGTTTTCTTGATGTAGATTGCATGCTCATATGGACATTGGGCAAAGCCGTTCTCTTGAAGATAGTTGTCGATACATTCATTCCAAGCACGTGGAGCTTGCTTCAACCCATAGAGGGCTTTCTTCAGCCAATACACCTTATGTTCCTCCCCTTGCATAACAAACCCTTCAAGTTGGTTAACATAGACCTCTTCTTCTAGAAGGAATGCAGATTTCACATCAAGTTGGTAGATCATCCAACTATGATGTGCTGCAAGGGAGATAATCATCCTCAGTGTCAAGGCGAGCAACAGGAGCGAAGACTTCTTCATAGTCTACCCCGTACTTCTGTTTGTATCCCTTTGCTATGAGCCTTGCCTTGTAGAGATTAATCTCACCATCAGCATTTCGCTTGATCTTGTACACCCATTTGACGCCAATAGCTTTCTGGCTATTAGGAAACATAGTCAGCTCCCATGTATCATTCTTTTCAATGGCATGGATTTCTTCTTTCATAGCTATTCCCAACATTCTTCTTTTATGGCCTCCTGAAACGTCAAAGGCTCATGATCTGCATACAGGCAGAAAATGTTAACTTCTTCAGTTTGCTTATAGATGTCGCTTAAGCTTCTCATTTTGATGGGTGCCATGGATGAGGACGAGCTGGCCAATTTTTTATTTGATGGAAGTACTTTCAAGGCTTCTGTGAATTGATGATGCAACCGAAGAATTGATGATGCAACCATGGATGAGGCGTTTGCTCTTGACGGTCATGCCTTTCTTCCTGTTCTTCTGTTTCGACTTGAATATCTTTGGTTGATTCTTCATCATTCCATTTCCAGGCTTCTTCCTCATTAAATACCACATCTCTACTCACCATTACTTTTTTTGGTTAGTGGATTGTAGAGTTTGTAGGCTTTAGATTCTTCACTATAGCCGATGAAGATGCATTTCTCACCACGATCATCAAGCTTCCTTCTTCTTACCTATAGAACTTGAGCAGTAGGCGACACGCCCAAAGATCCTTAGATGCGCCATGCTCGGTTTGTAACCACTCCATGCCTCCTATGGTGTCATGTTTTTGACACACTTAGTTGGACACCGATTGAGCAAGTAGGAAGTAGATACAATTGCTTCTGCCCAGAAGCTCTTTGGCAAGCCTTTCTCTTTTAGCATGGTTCTTGTCATGTCGAGAATGGTGCGATTCTTTCATTCTACAATACCATTCTGCTGTGGCGTGTAGGCTGCAGTGTACTGCTGCTTGATGCGTTGTTCCCTGCAATAATCTCGAAATGCATTTGAAGTATACTTTCCACCTCTGTCAGATCTGAGTACTTTAATTTTGTAACTACATTCAACTTCAACACGAGCTTTGACAATTTTAAAGACAGAGAAAGCGGAAGATTTTTCTTTGATGAAATACACTCAAAGTCTTCTGCTGAAATCATCAATGAAGGTAATAAAATATTTATTACCTCCAAGAGAGGGTGCTTCAAGTGGTCCGCAAATATCAGTATGAACCAACTGCAATGGCTCTTTTGCTCTTTTGGATACTCTACTTGGAAAGGAGTTCCTTTGTTGCTTGCCAAGTGTGCACGCCTAACACACATGTTCTAGAGCTTCAATAGTAGGCAAGCCCTGCACCATGCTTGATGAAGACAATAGCTTTAAGCTGCTGAAATGGAGATGCCCAAAGTGAAGATGCCATCTCCATGAATCATTCTTCATGACTCCATAGAGACACTTCTTAGCTTTTGTGTTGATTTGGAGCGAAAACATGCGATTCTTTGCCATTTGGACTTGAGCCACAAGTCTCCCGTGTGCATCTCTTATAGAGAGAGAATAGTTTTCCATGTGTATGACATACCTCTTCTCAAGGAGTTGGCCGATACTGAGGATATTACTTTTCATGTTTGGTACGTAATACACATTGGAGATAAAATTTGGCATTCCATTCTTCTGATAGATTTTAACTTTTCATTTACATTTCACGGGAACAATATTTGATGAGTCTCCTAGACTCACGTTGCCACGAGCATCGTCTGCCAATTCCACGAACAGTTCCTTCTTTCCACACATGTGGTTAGTCGCACCAGAGTCAAGATACCACACATCATGTCCATCACATGCTTCTTCTTGTGCAAGAAGAAGTATGGCATCTTCATTTTCATGATTTGATGCTTCTGCACAATTAGAATGCTCATCTTGATCTACTGGTTTGCTCCAGCAGTCTGAAGCATAATGGCCGAACTTGTTGCAGTTGTAACATTGAATATTTTTTGTATTTCCACGACCACGCATGGATCGGCCTCTACCATTTACTTTTCCACAAAAATTGGTAAACTTCTGTTGATTTTGTTGATGGCTTGGATGATATCCACGGCCTCGCCTCTTACATGATTGCTAGTGACATGACCCCCTCTTTGTGTGTGGCCATTCTTTTGTTCATTTAGAGTCAACTTGGACTCCAAGGCATGTTTAAGCATCGGTTCAACATTTTTTTGCATTCGTTGCTCATGGACTTGCAACGATCCCATCAGTTCTTCAATGGACAGTTTTTCCAAGTCCTTTGATTCTTCTATGGCCACAACTACATGCTCAAATTTGGGTGTAAGGGATCGCAGTATTTTTTCGACCACTTGCACATCCTCAATCTTTTCACTATTTCTTTTCAAATTGTTAACAATGACAAGCAACTTTGAAAAATAATCCGAAATGGACTCACCTTCTTTCATGTGAGAGGTCTCGAACTCAGCTCTAAAGGTTTGGAGGCAAACCTTCTTCACACGATTAACTCCTTTAAAAATGGTACTAAGAATCTCCCATACTTGCTTGCATGTTGTCGCTTCTGCGATCCTTTTAAAGGTGGACTCATCCAACCCTTGATAGACAAGAAATAGAGCCTTCTTGTCCTTCTTTCTTTGATCTTTGAGGACCGTTCTTTAATCAGCAGTGTAGGCGGCTTCTTGCTCCATAGTGGGTTCTACATACCCATCGGTAACGATCTCCCATAGATCTTGTGACCTGAACAGTGCCTTCATCTGGATGCACCAATTCTCATAATTGTCTTTTAACAACCTCAGAATTTGGGGTTAAATAGTGGTGGACATCTTCACTAGACTATGGAATCGGCACCTAGGACCGGTGGCTCTGATACCACTTTGTTGACTTTACAAAGCCTTGGGAGAAATTCTAAAACAAGTAGGAAGAAAAAACAAAGTACTCTATTGCTGAATTTTGATTGAGTGTGATTCAAATGACTATACATTTCACCTATTTATAGACTCTTAGATAGACATAACGCATGGGCTGTTACAAGACTCTTCATTCTCCTAAAGGTCACATGTTACAACTCTTTCAATGAGACCCTTGAGAATATCAAAGGTTGCTGAAAACTGTTGGCTTATTGTTTGCTATAATTCGCTGAAACTGATGAGAAATTGATGATGCAACTGTTGAGAAACCAAAGGTTTTTGTAACAGCTGCCTTTTGGTTTGCTACTTCCTACATGATGGACGCAAATTTCCTACAACATGCTCTAGGGAGCCTAAAAAAGAAAAACCTCTGTCAAGCCCACTGTGATACTTGTGCTATATCTACTCCATCCATCTACCGTGCTATCTCATCTTAGAATGTGAGTTGAGAAATTAGGGAGATCGAAACTCAGGTGGTCCACACCCCAGCAAACAATGGGGATGGAGATGCCAACCATTTAAAACTTCTCATGTCGCACGGAATTTTCTTTTTCTTTTTTTTTTTTCTACTAGGATTTTTTTTCATTGAAAGATAAAAGCAGAAAATGTACAGATCCAGACAATTCGAGCAGGACTATACCCAGCCAAAAAAAAAAAAAAAAAAAAGGAGCTAGGCCCGCCTATCATATAACAAATAAAGCATCCCCGCCATCAACCCTTCCTGAGATTTCCCAACCCCGCTTTGACTCACCGAAATTTAGATAAGGCTAATATTTGTGTTTTACCTTCATGCTAGTGATATTCCCCTTATGAACGGATTGGATGGCATATAAACATCACGGTGGGCCGCTGGTAAGTGAAACAATCCCCACCGGTTCCTGGGGTATGGCCCATTTGAGTTTTGAATCTGCCTGATCTTTTGGATCAGTGCCCTCAGATGAGCAGATGCATCTGGGTGGACAGAATGGATGTTCACACGGCAATCATGGGCAATCATGATACGCCCCAACGGAGCTTTTTGTTGCACTGGGCTCCCAATAATGCTTGGTGTCGCTCCCCTGACCTAAAATTTAGGCCAACGCACTAATCACACGGGCCGCACACAAATTCTGAAGATTTACCGTTGGTCACCTCCTCTGTGGCCTGCCCGTTTTTCTCGTGCATGAGCGGCCAACACAACAACCTATATGTCTAATTTATGGCCAGGGCATGTTCACAGAGTGGCCCATCGATGAGCAGCTGGATCTTGCACACGTGTGCTGATATCTTAAAGGGAAGACATGTTGACTTGGCCAATCCACCTGTTGCAGGAGTACAAGAGACTTCTATGCATGAGGGATGATTCGTTGGGTTGATATCTCTCCAACAATGACATGTACGTACTAGTGTTTCAATGTCTGCAATGAGCTGGCTCTTATGCAACCTTAAGAGGTAGGTTCCACACTTACGGATGGAATAAAGGGGGGAGAATATAATCACTGGTGTGAGGTGTGAGGCGGAAGAAAACGAGAGAACTATTGGTAGGTGCATAACACAGGCAGAGATCGAGAAAGAGGAAAGAAACGATGGGGGACCCATTCTTGTTGGCTTTACAAAGCCTTGGGAGAAATTCTAAAACAAGTAGGAAGAAAAAACAAAGTACTCTATTTCTGAATTTTGATTGAGTGTGATACAAATGACTACACATTTCACCTATTTATAGACTCTTAGATAGACATACCTCATTGGTTGTTACAAGACTCTTCATTCTCCTAAAGGTCACATGTTACAACTCTTTCAGTGAGACCCTTGAGAATATCAAAGGTTGCTGAAAACTGCTGGTCATTGTTTGCTGTAATTTGTTGAAACTGATGAGAAATTGATGATGCAATTGTTGAAAAACAAAAGGTTTTTGTAACAGCTACCTTTTGGTTTGCTACTTCCAACACTCCCCCTCAAACCAAAACTGACTTCATTCCAAGCATTGATCTTAGTTGTCTGAATCCATCAGTTGGCAATGCCTTGGTGATTATGTCCGCGACTTGTTCAGTGATGTGACAGTACTCTGATTTTATCACTTTATGCTTCACTTGATCTCTAAGAAAATGGTATCGAGTATCGATGTGCTTGCTCCTTCCATCCTGTACTAGATTTTTGAAGAGCTCGATTGCTGACTTGTTATCCACATATATGAGTATGGATCCTTCTTGCGGATGCTTCAGCTCCTTTAGCAGATTTCTCAACCAAATTGCCTCACAGACTGTAGATGATGCTGCCACGTACTCTGCTTCACATGTGGACAAAGCGACCACACTTTGCTTCTTTGAGTTCTATGTGAAGGCAGTCGACCCGAGATAGAAAACATATCCCATGGTGCTTTTTCTTTCATCTTGGTCACCTCCCCAATCACTATCTGAGTATCCATATATCACTACTTCATCTTCGTATGGATAGAAAAGACTAAATTCCATTGTTCCTTTGACGTAACCAAGATGAAAGAAAAAGCACCACGGGATAGACATATTCACCAAGGTATTGCCAACTGATGCATTCAGACAACTAAGATCAATGCTTGGAATGAAGTCAGTTTTGGTTTGAATGGGAGTGTTGAAAGTAGCAAACCAAAAGGTAGCTGTTACAAAAACCTTTTGTTTTTCAACAATTGCATCATCAATTTCTCATCAGTTTCAGCAAATTACAGCAAACAATGACCAGCAAGTTTTCAGCAACCTTTGATATTCTCAAGGGTCTCATTCAAAGAGTCGTAACATTGAATATTTTTTGTATTTCCATGACCACGCATGGATCGACCTCTACCATTTCTTCTTCCACAGAAATTGGTGAACTTCTGTTGATTTTGTTGATGGCTTGGATGATATCCACACCCTCTACCTCTTGCACGATTGCTAGTGCCACGACCCCCTCGTTGTGTATGGCCATTCTTTTATTCATTTAGAGTCAACTTAGACTCTAAAGCATGTTCAAGCATCGAACCAGCATTCTTTTGCATTCGTTGCTTATGTACTTGCAATGATCCCATCAGTTCTTCAATGAACAGTTTTTCCAAGTTCCTTTGATTCTTCTATGACCACAACCACATGCTCAAATTTGGTTGTAAGAGATCGAAGTACTTTTTCAATCACGCGTATATCTTCAATCTTTTTACCTATTTCTTTTCAAGTTGTTAACAATAATAAGTAATCTTGAAAAATAATCAGAAATGGTCTCACCTTCCTTCATGTGAGAAGTCTCGAACTCGGCCCTAAAGGTTTGGAGACGAACCTTCTTTACTCGATCAACTCCTTCGAAGATGGTGCTAAGAGTCTTCCATGCTTGCTTACATGTTGTCGCTTCAGCGATCCAGTTCAAAGGTGGAATCATCCAACCCTTGATAGACAAGAAACAAAGCCTTCTTGTCCTTCTTTCTTTGATCTTTGAGGATCGCCTTTTGATCAGCGGTGTAGATGGCTTCTTCTTCCGTTGTGGGTTCTACATACCCATCGGTAACGATCTCCCATAGATCCTGTGACCCGAACAGTGCCTTCATCTGGATGCATCAATTCTCATAGTTGTCTTTTGACAACCTCAGAATTTGGGGACTGAATAGTGGTGGCCATCTTCACTAGACTATGGAATCGGCACCTAGGACCGGTGGCTCTGATACCACTTTGTTGGCTTTACAAAGCCTTGGGAGAAATTCTAAAACAAGTAGGAAGAAAAAACAAAGTACTCTATTGCTGAATTTTGATTGAGTGTGATACAAATGACTACACATTTCACCTATTTATACACTCTTAGATAGACATAACTCATTGGTTGTTACAAGACTCTTCATTCTCCTAAAGGTCACATGTTACAACTCTTTCAATGAGACCCTTGAGAATATCAAAGGTTACTGAAAACTTAACTTCTACCCCGGTTATGATGAATTTAGCCTCCTCTTAACGAATATTTTGAAGACTAATTGTAGTGACCAAAATCACCAAAGCTACTAGCTTTATATTGCTAAATATATGCACTTATGTAGTGCCTAGTCTGCATTAGGGATTGCAATTGGCTGGGCTAGGGCAAGCCAAGTCTCCCCTTGCACAATTGTATGGGAGATATGATTGAGTAGAAATGTTGTAATCTTTGAAACCGAGCCCCATGTCAGTAGAAAATGTTATATTTAAAGTAATAAATTGGCCAAGAGATATTATGAAACGATTGTCAGGCGATAGCAGAACTTCATTTCTTGATAATATGGGCCTTCAAGGGCTTGTTTGGATATCACCATATAAGTTAGTATTTCTACCTACAGCAGTAGATAACTTATTTGAAATAAGTAAGTTTGGTTTATGTTCAATTATAAGTAACTTTTTCATTCACCACATTCTCATACACATAATCACACAACCAAGTTCATTCTAGAGTGCCCAACTCCTTTGTCAAATATGGTCAAGTATCCCGTGGAACATTCACATGCTCGGCTACCTCTTCTTGTGTTCTTGAGTCGACATCTCGACCAGATTTAAATCTGTACAATTTATCGATAAAGTGTTAGTTGGGTAGCCTTATTGAGTAAACCCAACATAGTTTGTCCAAATAAGCATAATACAGAACAAACAAGAGAAATCAGGATTATACAACAAAAGTAAAAATTTATTGGTATATTCAAGTGGGAGTGTGCATCCACTTGCTTGGATTGAAAATTAACCAACCCACAGTTCTCCGTTTTAGGAGACCTTCACCTGTTGGTGGGCAATGTCGATCCTCCACTTACTAGTATAGGCAAAATCCTCTACCATTTGGTAGGCAAAACTCATCTACCGTTTGGTAGGCAAAACATATCCAAGTGGTCCCCAGGAATGACTAGCATAGGATAGTGCATTCAACATGTTGTTATTCCACTAGATCACATATTATTACATGTAAAGCAAATAATGCATTAACGACAGTTATGCATATCAATAATAGTAGGAATAATAACAATTGAGTTGCATTAATTCATAATGATCACCATAATCAATACAATCATTACACTCAATCGGTTCATAAACACTATATTAAACCTAAATGGATAGAAACATAATAGGATCACTCACCTGTGCAATCGGGTGAAATGAATTTCACTCAACTATCAAGCACCGTTGATTACACTATGTGTCCCTTAAACAATTCATAATTATTCATAAATTTCTATTTTGTCACAAGTTAACAGTGTGGCCTACTTCTGATTGTTCAGATTCTGGATTCCCACAACCGATCAAATCATTTTTAGGTTAGATTCTTTCGTTCATATTTGATTAAAACCGTCACAACCTAATGTGGGGCCCATTTGATCTCATCAAGTGGCTATTCATCTTTCATATGCATTTATTTCGATTCAATTATGCATAACATAAACCATCTCGCCCAGGGAGATTCATGGTACCCTATTCATCTTTTTGGACTGTCGACTGGACAGGTATGGGTCCTCTAAATTCTTGGCTCACCGGCTCTATCCCTGATTCGATCAGCCACCTCCAAGTTAAAGATATCTTGGGGCCGGATGGGATCTCACTCCCAAACCGTCTGCACCCTTTGCTTCCTCAGTTGGTATGGGACCATATAGCTGAAGAAGGTTTTTGCACGTCTGAAGGCTTGGACAGGCATGTCTGGCCCCTCTCGCTGTCAGGGAAGTTTCTCCTAAAGACTGTTTGGCCGATTATCAGCCCGCTGGGGACCCGAAAGGGCTAGTCCAAATGGGTGTGGCATGCCAAACTTCCCCCAAAAATTTCCATCTTTGTCTGGAGGCTCCTGCATGGCGCTGTTGGGGTAGACACGCGTATCCGTTCCAAAGGTATCCACCTGGCATCCAAATGTAATTGCTGCGAGAGTGGGCCCGGGCCAGCTGAGGAGTCTTTGGACCACCTCTTCATCTCGGGTGAGATTGCCTCCAAGGTATGGGGTTTTTTCTCTTCGTTATGGGACATCCCGCTGTTAGGAGACCCCACCATTGCGGGCAGAACATCTTTATGGTGGAGAAAGGCAGCTGATGTTGATGGCTTCACAACTCTCACGGGCCTGCTCCCCTGCCTCATCCTCTGGGAGGTTTGGAATGCCAGAAACTCTATCAGATATGAGGCCGCGGCCACGACTTCGGCGGTTCCAATCTCCCGCATCAAGAGGTGGATCTGTCTCTTAGGCCCCTTGCTCCTTGCTCCTATGGATTCTTTCCCCTTGAGACAGCTGGCTCTAAACTCGCTTCAGGTCACACTAAAGGCGGCCCGTCAAGGGTCTCCTTCGGTGGTCAAATGGATTCGGCCGCAGTGCGGATGGGTGAAAGTTAACGTCGACGGCTCCGCAAAAGGTAACCCGGGGTTATCAGGAGGTGGAGGTGTTTGTAGGAACAGGGAAGGTGCTTTCATCTTTGGCTTTGCCAAAGGATACAGATGGGGTTCCAATATCCGGGCTGAGGCTAGGGCCATCCTTCAAGGCCTTTCTATGTGCGTCAAGCGAGGATTCCCCAAAATTGTGGTGGAAAGTGACTGCAAAGTTGTGGTGGACCTCCTCAATAAGGATACCTCGTCCATGTGGACCCTTTGGTACTTCTGGACTCGGATTTCTGTCCTCAAACAGGTAGCTCAAGTATCCATTGTCCACGTGCCTAGAGAAGTTAATGGGGTGGCAGACGGCCTCGCCCGCCTAGGTAGCGACGGTCAAAGGGATACTATCTTCGAGAGGCAATCGGACCTCCCACTCACCAGCCGTGGCCTGCTTCTGCTGGACCGCACGGGTTTGGGAAACCTCAAATTTTCTTCAGCTTCCTCGACCCCCTTCTTCTCGTTTGTGCATCCTCCCTCGTGCCGCTCGAGCTCGGTTAGGCCCTAGCTCTTGGGTATTTCTTTTTGTCTTTTCTATATGATAGGCGAGGCCCGTCGGCTTTTTGTGGCGCCCTTCTGTAAGTGTGTATAGTCTCTTCTCTTTCAATACAGGTTTAGGTGGGTTGCTCCCACCTTTTGGTTAAAAAAAAAAAATAAAAAAAAAAGGTACCCTATCCCTCGATGCTCTAAGAATAGGCAACATTAGGGCCGAGAAAAATCCATCTTGCCACAGATATATACTTCAGCTTGGTGTATCAATTAGGTGCTTATGCTTGGCAGGGTGTTAAACGTTTTCGAGGATGGGCTTTTGTACATGCGTTTATATGATAGGTGGAATCCGAGATTTTGTTTGGACTCTGCCCATATGTGTCCATATTTTCGTATGAATATAATTTCCTTCCCTTAAAAAAATTATGCATAACATATATACATACATCTAATGTTTTAATATCTCATTAAATCAAATAATAAAAATAAAAAATAATTAAGTCTGTCCAGTTATGTTCGATAGGATTGAAGGTGCTTCAATCGTATTGTAAAAATCCGGAATTAAAATTTGAACTCGCTAAACACCATTTTCGATCAAATTGAAGTGGGTTTGATAGTATTGAACCCTCTATTGATAGATTGAAGAACCATCGAAGGTTCTATCAATAGATTGGTGTTTTGGTCTGAGTTGAGCAAAGTTAATACAAATTTGGAGATTCTCTTATGCTTAAGGTTTAGAATATGATCGACCTTTATTAATCAGATCCAAGCCGTGCAATGAACATCATCTCTCAAGATTTGATCTAAAGAAGCAATTATACGAGTTAGATTGGACCAATTTACTCACATGGATCATCACAAGTTTATACATTCATTATCACTTGATTAGTGTGGTCCCAATTTTGAAAGTCTAAAAATAAGAAAATACAACAAAAATTAGAATTACTAAATATAGTAAATTTTTTCCTAAAATCCTAATTTTGAATGAAAAAGCATGCATTTTTTCATGAAATGGATGGACGAGACCTTCTTGGTAGGTCGATTAACCCTAGATAGCTCACTATATAAAGATTGATAGGTTGTATGTCTTGTAACAATACCCAGGTCAAAAGTTATGTCCGATTTACGGTTCACACTACAAGCAACAAAGTTTCCCTATTCAGGAATGAATATCTTCAAACTAGACGCGCCTGGGGCCAATTATATCATGTCATAGTTATGTGATGCCCTATATAGGACTTGTTAGGTTAGTCCCACATCAGCTGGAGGGGACGATGAAAGGAGCTTCATTTACTTTGAGGTCACTCCACCTAGTGGGTTAACCTTTTAGGTGTGACACAACACTGGTATAAGAGCTCCCCAGGTTGTGAGAATGGACAGTGGGATCGGTGTGAATTATGGAGGGTGGCTCGTCAAGAATGATCAACCTCGATGGGTTAACTGGCCCATTTGGAAGGCTAAGATAGAAGATCTACTTTATTGTAAAGACTTGTATGCGCCAATCACAAGTGTGAGTGCAAAACTATCGGATATGTCCAATGAAGATTGAAAGTTGGACTAGGAAGGTAGTGGGGTTATTAGACAATCGCTGGATGATATGGTGTTCTACCACGTGTTTACGAAGACCTCAGCCGCTAACCTATGGAAGAAACTAGAAGGGTTGTATGAGAGGAAGACAGTAGGTAATAAAATCCTCTTGATAAGAAGACTTGTAAACCTGAAGTTTAAGAAAAATGATTTTGTGGCTGAACATACAAATGAATTCAACAGTATTGTGAACCACCTCTCCGCCATGAAGATGATTCTAGACGATGAGCTACAGGCCCTACTATTACTTAGTTCGTTGCCTGATAGCTAGGAGACATTGATTGTGTCTCTAAGTAACTCCACGCTAGACGGGAAGGTGTCCATGGAACAAGTGACCAGTTGTCTCTTTAATGAGGCCCTTGTGATAGAGGAATGGGGGAGAGGAATGCAAAGGAAGGGTAGTAAAACTTGAGACAAAATCAAGGGCAAGTCTAAGTCAAGAAAAGAAGTTAAATGTTGGAACTATGGTAAGAATCATCACTGCAGAAACTAATGTCACAAGGAAAAGAAAGACAAGAAAGGAAAAGGGAAGGAGAAAGATGATGAATCAAATTCTACTGTGGATGCCTTCGATGACAACATAGCTGTTATACTCTCGACGGATCATGATGTTTATCTCATTACTACGAGTCAAGACATGGATTGGATGATAGTTAGACTTAGGAGAGTTCTATCACGATACTCCACGCAGACAATTCTTCACAAGCTATAAGTCAGGTGACTTCGATACAGTGAAGATGGGGAATTCTGGTATATACAAGATAGTGAGAAGTTTTTTTTCTATGCAAAAGCTGCACTCTTAAAAAGATTCAACAAATCATAACATTCAAACTTCTGCTAAATTTCATCGAACAGCTTGTAAGGATGGTAACGATGGCATGCATCTAGAAAGAAACTAACCTCTTCCTGCCTATCTGATATAAATGGGAGTTGGCAATATTCATATAAAGACCGATGAGGGTTGCACATTAGTGCTGGAAGGCATGAGGCATATTCCTAACCTTCACCTCAACTTGATTTCAACGGGGAGGTTAGATGATAATGTCTATGAAAGCCGATTTGTTTATGGGAGCTGGAAGTTCATCAAGGGCTTGTTGGTCATGAAAGAGGAAAGAAGTGTTGCACCCTTTATAAGACAAGTATGAACGTCTGCAAGGGTGAACTGAACATAGCAGGAAATTCAGCGATGGGCATGTGGCACATGCGACTAGGCCACATGAGCGAAAAATGGCTTTAGCTACTAGCAAAGCAGAGGACTCCTTCCAGAAATGACATGTATACCTCTAAAAACTTGTATTGTTTATTTATCAGAAAAACAACATAGAGCTTCATTTGTTAAAACTGCTTCTCATGTGAATAAAGATAATGCATTAAATTTATTTTATTCGAATGTATGTGGTCCTATAAGGACAAAAACCTTGGGTGAGGTTTTGTATTTTGTCACATTGATAAATGATGCTTCTGGAAGGGTTTGGGTTTATACATTGAAAACCAAAGACCAGGTCTTTAAGGTATTTAAAATGTATCATGATATGGTTAAGAAAGAGACAAGAAGACCATTGAAGTGCATCCACAATGACAATGGAGGTGAATACACTGGGGCGTTTCACGAATACTGTAAGATCTTGGGTATATGACATGAATAGACGGTGCCCAAGATCCCCTAGCACAATGGTGTATCCAAGCATATGAATTGCATTATTGTGAAGAGAATCGATTAGATGCATGCTTTTCGATGCTAAGTTGCTTAAGATATTCTGGGGAGAAGCAATACACATGGTAGTGTATTTGATAAACAGGTCTCCATCAGCCCCTTTGAATGGAGAAGTTCTTGAGAAGATATGAATTTGACATGATGTATCGTACAGTTATCTCATGGTGTTTGGATGCCAAGCATCCGTCCATGTTCTCAGAGAAGAGAGGTCTAAGCCCGATATGAAGATCAAGTATTATTTGTTTCTAGGGTATGTGATGAGAAGTTTGGTTACAGGTTATGGGATCTGATTGAGAAGAAGCTCGTCGGGAGCAGAAATGCGGTCTTTTTTTAAGATCTATGTATTGAAGACATTGAGAAGGCCAAGAAGACCCAGCCCGGGTTAGGTGAACTAGTGAATACGTATCCGATCACTCCTCCCATGATGCTTGATGACGAGAGATTGCAGAATGGTGCAGGGGACGAAGGCATCCCTGCAGTAGATGAACCAGAGGAGCAACCCCCCCTTGATCTACCTGTTGAGCCACATGTGAGGAACTCATCTAGGGAGAGACAACCGTTTAAGAGGTACTCAGTCAATGAGTACATTACACTTACCAATGGGGGAGAGTCAGAAGACTACTTTAAGGCCTTATCTGACATGCATAAGACGGAGTGGTTGAACGCTATGCAAGAGGAGATTGAATCCCTGCATAAGAACCACACGTATGAATTGGTGAAACTACTTAAAGGCAAGAAAGCTCTGAGTAACAAGTGGGTGTTCAGAAAGAAGGTAGAGCAGAAGAGTTCACATCTAAGATTCAAGGCTAGGCTAGTAGTGAAAGGCTTTTGATAGAAAAAGGGAGTTGCTTTCGATGAGATATTCTCACCGGTAGTACTGATGACATCTATATAGGTGTTGCTTGGTTTGGCTGCAAGTATGGACGTGGAGATGGAACAACTAGATATGAAAATGGCATTTCCCCATGGTAACCTGAGAAATGATATATATATATATATATATATATATATATATATATATATATATATATATATATATGAAGCAGCTAGAGGGGTTCAAAATCAACGGTAAGCAGCATATAGTGTGCAAGCTGAGGAAGAACTTGTGTGGGCTAAAGTAAGCTTCAAGGCAATGGTACAAGAAGTTTAACTTATTCATGTTAAAGCATAGGTACGACAGAACGGAGTCGGACTACTATAGTGTTCACACAAAAGTTCTCGGATCGTGACTTTATCATCCTTTTGCTATATGTTAATGACATGCTCATTATTGGGAAAGACATCAAGAAAATTTACAAGCTAAAGCAAGAGTTGGGTAAGTCTTTTACGATTAAAGACTTAGGCCAAGCAAGACAGATTCTAGAAATGAAAATCACCCGTGACTAGAAGCAGTAGGAAGCTATGTTTGTCACAAGAGCGGTATGTTGAAAAAAGTCCTAGAAAGGTTTAATATGAAGACAGCGAAATCGGTCAATTCTCCACTCAATGGTCACTTCAAATTAAGTGATAGGTAGTGTCCCAAGACCAAGAAAGAGGTGGAAGAGATGCAGAAGATACCATATTCTTCAATGGTAGAAAGTTTGATATTTATTATGGTGTGTACGCGCCTAGACATAACATATACGGTTAGCATGGTGAGCTAATATCTTGTCAATCCTAATAAAGAGCACTAGGCAACAATGAAGTAGATACTACGGTATCTAAGGGGCTCTTCGAAGTTGAGTCTATCCTTTAGTGAAGGGAAACCTGAGTTGGAAAGCTACACAGACACAGACATGGCAGGTGACATAGACTCTCAGAAGTCTACATCAGGGTATATATTCACATTTGTTAGGTTAGAAAGGAGCTTCATATACACTGGGGTTGCTTCACCTAGCAGGTTAACCTTTTGGGTGTGACACAACATGACTGGCCAAATTTGACGGATTACTTCTACTGCTTCTACTTAGCCTTTTTGTAGTCCAACCATGCCAGGAATGTATCTATGCCACCTCTGCATATGGAGCCAGTCCATTAACTCTAGTCCCCTTTTGAATTGGAAGGCCTTGAACACTTATGATGAACCTATCTTCTACATACAATTTTGTAAATACTTTTTTGCATGCCGACTGGACTATTTGGATCATCTGGTCAGTATGGTTGAAGCAGCCTATGATTTGGCTGAACCTCGTAGGCGGAACCAAATGCAACTACATACATGATAAGGTTCCCATGGAAAATTAGTTGCTATGATGGCGATATATGTACATGATTCATATAATTTTCTTTAACGATATTCCACTGTTTTGTAGCCTGTGTTCCATCTGTTATGTGAAATGGCCTGATTTTAGGCAAAAAAATATAAATAGTGTAACACAATTAGTGGAAAGATCTGATCGAGCACACTTATTCGATATTGGGTGAACAGGTGTAATTATCGTTGGATGGGTCAAGTTCACATGTATCAGAGGAGGGCAAGGAATGACCAATGGCCATGATTTTTTAACCACGATAGGTGCATGAAATGGTTCCCTCTCGTGCAGAGTGGAATCGATGTCAAAGATATGCTCTGAGTTTCCACGCGTGAAAGACCCGTGCCAAAGAAACGCACCCGCTTAAGTGCACTTGCATTCCTTCAGCAATATCCTGCATGTAGTCATTTACAGATTCTGAAGGGTGATATTAATGCAAAATTCTCACAAAAAAAAAAAAAAGAAATGCTGAGAATGAATTATAGCATCAACAATCGACCCGAGTAGTGGCCCCACTAGTCAGAAATGAAAAACCGAGTGTCATACATAGGGCTTGTAAATGGTCGGGTTCGGGGCGGGTTTAGCCAAAATCAGACCCGCCCATTTACTAAATGCGTCTGGGTCCAAATTTTAGACCCAGACCCTTTTACTAAATGGGTGGGTCCGAGTCGGGTCCGAGTCAACCCATCAAATCTATTTATAAATGGGTCCGGGTCTAGTATAGGGAGATCCACCTAGACCCATTTATAAATGGGTCAGGTCTAATGGTTCCAGGTCTGGATCTAGTATGCAAGCATTTTACAAGGCTTAAAATCAGGTTTGGACAGGTCTGGACTGAATGGGTCCTTTGAAACATAGACCAAACCCGCCCACTTACTAAATGGGTTTGGGTCGAGTCGGGTCAAGCCTAATATATAAAGGAAACCAGACTCAGGCCGGTTTAGTAACTAGGTCTATTCTTGGACCCAGACCCGTACCATTTAACAAATGGGTTGGGTCTAGGTCGGGTCTAAATGGGTTGGGTACAGGTACCCCCATCAGGTCTGCTGACCCATTTACAACCCTAGTCATACATGGATAATGAGGAGCCTCACTGGGTGACTCTCGGCCATCAAGAGCCACGTGGGTGGAACTTTCATAAGATCTACCCCGTCCATCAGGTATGCTGCCTAATGTTTACCTTAGAACCCAAAAATCATGACCATCCAGGAGTTAGGTAGGCCGCATCACTCGATATTAAAGGATTTTTGTATAATTTTACGGGGTGGTCCGCTTGAGTGTTGAATCATTCTGATGTTTTCGTATCGAAGCCAATGAAGGAGTGATGTACCTGATGGACGGGGTGGATTTCATGCTTATTCCCCACGTTAGAGGAAGTGATCCTGGCGGGTACCTATTCAATGTCATATGGTGTTTTCCCTGTGGATAGCTTTGTTTCCTTCTCACAAGGTTCCTGCAATTCACCATGTTGACTTTGCCACGACACGTGTTAGTAGATGACAATGACGCGTACAACAACTGATATTTTGAGGGCCAAGATGCTGCCAACTGGTTGACTCTTAGACGACCTTTAGAGGCAGCTACTATCCTTAAAAGAGAATAGATTCTAAAGAGAATCATAATCGTGTGGTTATAAATCTTTGATATTCCTGTCCAACTTTTAGGGAATTATATGATCCTCCAATCCTTGATAGACAAGTGAGCCAATGGTTTTTTTTTTTAATTATAATTATTCTATTTTATTTTTTTATATGAAATGCTTATATATGTGTCCTATGTCTCACACGCATGACGACCATTATGACAATGTCATGAAATATTCAAAATATTTGGCACAGCACATATTCATTGCCTTATAGACAAGTGAGTTGATGGTTGACTTGTCTAGACCATGGTTAGTACGGGCCTTATCATGGATGGACCATGGCCCCAAAATGTCCAACGTTGGATGATCGTAGCTGCCAATCTCGGGCTTATCTAATTGTCTTCTCCACCGTAGATTTACTGGGGGAACCAGAGGGTCCTAGTCATCAGAAGTGTTTGTTATGGGCAGATTCGTCCATATGGGCCATGTTTCAATGATCCAAGGAGATTGAGTGATGGGCCACACCTCGGATGGGAAACACCTAAGAAGTCACCGTGGACTAATCTTTAAACCATTTCAAGCATTTGACCATTGAACTAATTTTCCTTCGAAACTGTACTGCCATTTTTTTAAACTTTTTGATTGATTGAAGTGCTAGGATCTTTAGATCTGAACAATTTTCTAAATTGTGCATTTTATCAGATGAATGGTTTGGATCATGGAAGTAGGCCTGGAAATGGGTCAGGCTCCTTACACGTCAGGGCTAGCCCATGCCCAACCCATGTACTAAACTGACCAAGAAATCTGCCTAATCCAACCTGACCTGCCCAAGCCTACTTGAAAAGTTTATGAAGCCCAAGCCCCACCTGGCCAAACTGACCTGGCCTCAGCTGCAAGAATTTTCTTTTATGGCCCGTTCGGCACCATGGATTTGAGGAGAAGTGAGGAGAAGTGGATTCCATGATATGAATTCTCATCAATTCCCATTCTTATCAATTCCAAATTTTCTGTTTGGCAGCCAAGATTTGGAGAGAAATCAAACATGAAGGAATGGACGGTGTAAATTTTAATCCCACCGTACACCCACCGTATTAGCCTCGATTTTTAAATCCATGTCATTCATCCATTTTTACAGATCATTTTATGCCAAGATCCAAAAAATAAAGCAAATCCACGTCTAAAGTGGACCATAAAACAAGAAAAATTGGAGAGTGAGACCTTTATGATGCACAAAAGTTTTGGATTAAACTGAAATTTGTGTGGTCCCTTCATCCAAGTCTTTGTGACCTTATCAACAAGTTGCATGGAAAACATACATCATGTTGGGTCCATAGTTAGGGACACATTACGGTGGGTCCCACGTTGGGAAGGATTTCTCCTCAAATCCTACCTTTTTTTGAGGATTTGAAAAAGGGGTAAAAGTGCATTTTTTAGCTCTCCTGGATTCCTCTCAAATCCATTTATCATCAAATCCATGGTGCCAAACATAATAAAGCAACTAGTTTCTCCTCCTTTCTCCTCAAATCCATGGTGCCAAACAGGCCATTATTTTTTCCCCGCCATCATAAAATAATATCCCGTCCATCACACCATAAGGCCCAATCTTCTTTTTGACCTTCAAATGCTCCTTAATTACTAGTGTGCACATAACCCATGATGTTCTACCCTTAAATGTGTCAGGGTGCCAACATTAGATTCATGTACAGGGACTTAAGCAAGAAAATAAGGTCAACCCAGGAGAGTTAGGAGGAGGAGGCATTTGTAGAGGTCCTCATGGGGATTTCATTTTTGTGTTCTCAAACGGTTATGGCACAGGATCGAATAATGAAGCGGAAATGAAGGCTCTACATGATGACCTCCTCTTTTGTAGGCAGTATAGTCTGTCCAATGTTGAAGTTGAAAGTGACTCTTCGATTGTCATTAAAGCCCTCCAAGGGGACGTTGTACAAAATTGGAAATGGTGGTACTGGAAGGAGCGGATTAACAGACTGAGACGAATGAGTCAGTTTAACCTATCTCATATGGTGAGGGAAGGAAATTCGGTGGCAGATGGGCTAGCAAGATTGGGGAGTGACACCCAAGCTAAGAGGATGTTGAACCGCTTATCTAATCTGCCTCAGGAAATTCGGGGCCTCATATTTCTTGACAAGGTAGGTCTTGGAAACTTATCTGAGTCATCTTGCTTTAATGAGGGTGTTGTTTAAAGGTGAGCTTAAGTATGCGTCTGAGCTCTTGGGCAGAGGGCCGGTAGTCGTGTTTTCGACTGGTTTTAGGAGGAGAGTCCTTTCACCCTCAGTTATTTTTTATTTTTTTATATAGCTGGCTGATATGATAGGTGATCCCGGGCCTTTTTGTTGTTCAGGGACTGCCTGAATATAAGTATCTTTTGCTATGTGAATAAGATTTTCCTTCAAAAAAAAAAAAAGGCTAGAAGATGAGGTCTCCTAAACAGACAAATAAGGTCCAAAAATTAATTTAATTCAAGTTCTAAAAATTTAAAGTATTGATTTTTAATATTGTTAAGTTTTGAAATTTTAGATTGGTAATTTGTCTGAAGAGGCACTTATTTCTGAAAATAAATACATTTTTCCTTGTTTGGTAAACACAAGCAGAAAGTTTGAAAATTAATAATTTGTCATATTTTTCATGTTATCTCAATTTCTATCTTTCATAGAGTATAAGACAAAAGTTGTTATTGTCATGACACTAAATTTATCCAACCTATAAACTATCTAATAAAGCTTTAATAATTTTCCCATCAAATAAAACCAAGTGAATGAATGGCCTGAATTTTTTATGTTTGCGACATGCAATAACATGAATTGATTGTATGAGGAGGTAAGCACATATACCCATCCCAAGGATATGCATACTATACATGAATTAATTGCGTATGGAGCGGCATGGAAGGAAAAAGTGGTTAAGGGAAATCCCTACCGTTAAAAGCTCCCTAAGGTCCATCTTGATGTTTATATGCCATCCATACCATTGATAAGTTCATTCCTATCGGGATCAACTGAAAACACAAAAATATTATCTTGATCCGAAACTTTAGTGATCCCAAGAATGTTTCAATGGTGGACTTTCAATCCTCACTTTTCCCTATCATGTGGCCCAATTAAGTTTTGGATATGCCTCATTTTTTGGCTCATACCCTAACATGATCTTAGAAAATGAATGAATGGGGTGCATTTCTCACAAACATCAAGGTGGGCCCCACATAACTTCATGTTGCTAGAACTTTCTACCAAATGGACTTTCACGCTCAATTGGCAACTGGATTAGGTGTTCTTGAAGCAACATCCTTGTTACCCAGACTGTGGGGCTCACCTTGATGTATGTGTTGTATATCCTGGCCCGTCCAATTTTTTGGATTATTTCAAGATATTATTATAAAAATAAAAACGAACTTCATCTCAAGCAAACCCAAGCACAAGGATTGAATTCCCACCACTAATTAAAAACTTTTTGAAGGCAACAAAATTTTTGGATCAAGCTAATATTTGTGTCTTCCTTTCATCCAGCCCTATGTGACCTTATAAATAGGTTGGATGGCAAATAGACATTACGGTGGGCCATAGGATGTTTTTAATAGTAAGTGTTCATTGACCATCATTTCATGTGGTGTGGTCCACTTGAGATTTAGATCCACTTTATTTTTGGGACCATACACTAAAATGAGTTATAAAAACTGACAGGCGGCATGGATATCAAAATATTTATCAAGGTGGGCTCCACAATCATGCCAATCATTCCCACTAACGTGTAACCTAGGTAACACCTAATTCACTTCTAAAGAATACATTAGGTATCGTGTTGACATGGCAAAGTTTAATGGGGGTTACACCATTATACGTGTTATATTCACACCGTCCATCCATTTTTTTCATACGATTTACGTCACGAACCCAAAACTGAGGTAGATCTAAAGCTCAAGTAGACCACCACATAAACCAGTGGAGATTGAATGCCTACAATTGAAAACTTCTTGGGAGCCACAGGAGTTTCGATCAAGCTGGTATTTTTGTATTCGACCGAGCTGATATTTGTGTTTTCCCTTCATCCCATCTATGTGACTTTATGAAAAAATTGGATGGCAAATGAACATCATTGTGGGCCTTAGGAAGGTTCCAACAGTGGGCATCATTGTCCCCAAAATGATGTCAAAAAATGGATGGACACGTTGGTGTGGTCCACTTGAGCTTTGGCCTGGGAAGTGGATTGCGTACTTAGTTAAGCGTAATGAGTAAACTCTGCCGGGTCCATTGTGATTTACCTATTTTATCCACTCCATTCATTTTGACGGATAATTTTATGGCTTGAGACAAAAAATGAAGCATATGAAAAGCTTAAGTGGACCACACCATAGGAAACAATATGAATTGAATCTGTACCGTTGAAAAATTCTTGGGGGCTGTGGAAGTTTTGGATCAAGCTGATATTTGTTTTTTTAACTTCATCAATGTCTGTGTGATCTTGTGAACAGGTTGGATGATAAATAAACACCACTGTGGGCCCCATAAAAGTTTCAACGGTGGAAATATTATACCCACTGTTTCTTGTGATGTGGTCCACTTAAGTTTTGGATATGCTTCAATTTTGGTTTCAACCCTTAAATGAACTAGAAAAGCAGATGGACGGTGTAGATAAACTACATACATTTACAGTGGGCCCAACTGAGTTTACTCAGTATGATAAGAGCGTCCTAAATAACTCAGGATGCAATCCGATTCCTTTGGTCTGACCTCATTTCCTAAAATGATGTGGTGAAAACTGAGTTGGATATAACACATACATCCTGATAGGCCCAAAGAGCTTTGCCATGTAACAGAGCTTCTATGCAATTAGCCTTGAAAGCTTGCACCGGAGGTGAGAAAATAATAGAGTTATTATTTAAAAACAATGCTTTAACCCAAAACCACTCACTGCATTCTGTGTTAAGTATTAAGTCAAAAGTGAAAAGCTTAAAAATAAATTCATTATTTCATTAAAATTCAAATTAAGCACTTAAACTTTTGAATTTGTCAAATGATTTAAATTAAGAAAAATCACTAAAAAAAGCCTATTGCATTTATAAGTGCTGAAATTAAGTTATATCAAACACGCCCTTAGTGGGCTTACAGTACACGTACATTTCTCTAAATGTTTTAACTAACAACACACATGATCAGTTAGACCAGGTAGTAAGGAAATACTAGAACAGCAAAGGCTGTGTAGCATCAAAAGGCAAAACTATATTATAGATGTTCTGTTTTGGGTTAGACAGCACACATTATCTCTCTTTTTTGAAGAAAGAGGATTTTATTTCAAGGAATCAACGTACACTCGGGCAAACCCCACAAAAAAGCTAGGGCTCCATCTATCATGTGAACTCATATACAAACCCAACCCCAAAAACAACATGGAGGGACGGAAACGACCTAAGGGCCATCTCATGGCGTCAAACCCACAGTACTCCGTCCCCCTCCCATAGATCAGGTCCCATTATCTGACCTGTTCTATTTATGTATTATGTGGGTGGGTTAAGTCGAATTGGTATGACAGTCCATTCCAGAGGTCTTAGTGTGGTTTCCAAGTGCGTCTGCTGCGGGCAGTCTCCAGCGTCGTCTCATCAGGTAGAAAGTCTCGATCACCTGTTTTCCCGAGGAGAGACTGCCACACAGGCTTGGGGCCACTTCGCATCTTTTTTTTCTTTTCTTTTCTTTTTTTCAGATTTCCGAGACCACAGAGCCTCGGGCAGCTAAATGGTGGGCGGTAGCAGGCAGGATTGTAGTTCATTGCTGAGCGGCTTGACTCGCTGTTGAGGATTGTTGTTCATTGCTGAACGGCTTGACTCGCTGTTGAGGATTGTTTTTCATTGCTGAGCGGCTTGACTCCCTCTTTCATCTTTTGGGAGTCGTGGCTGTTGAAGTCCCTTGATATGCATTGATAAGCTATCCTCTAACAGTTTCAGCTTTTAGAGAAAGTGGAGAAGTCACCACTTTCTCTAAAAGCTCGAACTGTTAGAGGTGTTGAGTGTGGAGACACGTGGCGTGTGTAAACCACCCACATCTGAGCATGGTCGGGCGCCTGGACGGTCTGTGGACCTGGCGCCCGAAATTCAGGTCATTTGCTGTTAAGTCCGCTAGACTGTTTTGTGAACGTCCGAGTGCCCAACGGTCAAAGTGACCGGGCGCCCGACATTCATCAGTTTTATGTTTTTGTTGCTGGACGGTTTTTGCAATGGCCGGGCGCCCGACCGGCCGCGAGCTTAATGTGCGGGTTTCCTATTTTATGTTCTAATTGCGGGGTTTACTATATAAAGGGGTGTAAACCGGGATTAGACAAGGGGATTAGGGCTTCTATACATCCAAGGTGAGAAAAAAGCGAGAGGATTAGCAAAAGGGTCATCTCTGTGCATGGGAACATAGGAGAAGGTAAGTGCATTGCTTGTAATTTCGTTCTTTCTTCATAGTGAAGTTTGCACCCGTGGTTTTTTACCCTTGTTGGGGTTTTTCCACATAAATCTCTGTCTTGTGGATTGTTGGTTTGTGTGATTCTTTTCTAGTTATTATTTTCTTCCTGTTTATCGTTTGTGGGTGAGACCGGAGATTGGATCTCGGTTCACCGGCGTTGTTGGCGTGCTGCGCAACAACTTGTATCAGAGCTATTGGTTTAGTTCAACTGCGATCGATGGCGGAAGATGGGAAAACTAGAATTGAGAAGTTTGATGGTTCAAACATTGCCTTCTGGAAGATACAGATGGAGGATTATCTGTATCAGAAGGATCTCTACATTCCTCTAAAAGGAAAAGAGAAGAAACCAGAGAAGATGACAGATGATGAATGGGCTTTAATGGATCGGAAGGCTTTAAAAACGATCCGACTCTCTTTGTCTAAGAGCGTCGCCTTCAACATATCCAAAGTAAAGACCACAAAAGAATTGATGCAGGCTTTGGCTACGATGTATGAGAAACCCTCGGCATCAAATAAGGTTCATCTTATGAAACGGCTATTCAACATGAAGATGTCAGATGGTGGGGGCGTGGCTGAACATCTAAACGAGTTCAATACAGTCACGAGCCAATTGGAATCCGTTGGCATCACTTTTAATGACGAGGTCAGGGCCCTATTGATCTTGTCAAGCTTGCCAGACAGTTGGGATGGTTTAGTGATTGCCGTGAGCAATTCTTCAGGATCTACGAAGTTAAAATTCGATGATGTGGCCGGTCTAATTCTAAGCGAAGAATCTAGAAGGAAGGCATCAGGAACTTCAGGGGATTCAGGAAATGCTCTAAACGTTGAAGGAAGAGGAAGATCTTCAAACAAAGGAGGCAATAAACACGGGCGTTCTAAGTCGAGGAATAAGTCCAAGGGAACGAAAGACAAGGATGGGTGTTGGCATTGCGGGAAGAAGGGGCACATGAAGCGTGATTGCAGGGCGCTTAAGAAACAAGAAGGAAGCTCTCAAGGTGGGAAGGATTCAGTGAATCTATCTGAGGAGAGTGACACAGAGGCGTTGATCTTGTCTCTTGATGCGCGTAATGAGTCTTAGGTTATAGACTCGGGTGCTTCGTTTCATGCCACTTCATCAAAAGAAGTTCTTCGTGATTATGTCTCAGGTAACTTTGGAAGAGTCTACCTGGGTGATGATGAGACATGCAGTATTCTTGATAAAGGAAACGTTCATTTAAGTCAGAAAGACGGAGCGGTCTTGAAGCTGAAGGATGTCAGACATGTACCGAGTTTGAGACGGAATTTGATCTCAGTAGGGCAGTTGGCCGATACCGGATATGTGACGACATTCACGAGCGATGCATGGAAGGTCACAAAAGGTGCCTTGGTAATATCTCGAGGCAAAAAGGAAGGTACCTTATATGTGACTTCCGGTTCGTATAGTTCACTCGCAGTTGCATCAACTGGAATGAACGGGCAGTTATGGCATCAGAGGTTAGGACATATGAGTGAGAAGGGATGAAAGTGTTATTGTCAAAGGGAAAGCTACCAGGGTTGAAGGCAATCAATCTAGAATTCTGTGAGTACTGCGTGTATTGCAAGCAGAAGAAAGTTAGCTTCAAGAAGACAGGACGCGCTCCAAAGACGCATCTATTGGAGCTTGTACACACTGATGTGTGGGGACCGGCACAGGTATCATCTCTTGGTGGCTCACATTATTTTGTTTCCTTTATTGATGATGCTAGTAGGAAATTGTGGGTCTACTTCTTAAAACACAAATCAGATGTATTCGATGTATTTAAGAAGTGGAAGGTTATGGTAGAAAATGAGACCGATAAAACTGTGAAGTGTTTCAGATCAGATAATGGGAGAGAATATTGTGATAAGAGGTTTGAGGAGTATTGTGTAGCAAATGGAATCAAACATCAGAAAACGATTCCAGGGACACCGCAGCAGAACGGTGTGGCCGAGCACATTAACAGGACCATCCTTGATCGCGCTAGGAGCATGAGGCTACATGCAGGGTTGCCCAAGACCTTTTGGGCAGATGCTGTGAATACAGCCGTATATCTCATCAATAGAAGTCCCTCATCACCATTGGATGGTGGGCTACTAGAAGAAACGTGGACTGGAAAAGAGGTGAACCTTGCACATCTCAGAGTATTTGGTTGCACTTCTTATGTTCACATTGATGCAGAGCACAGAAACAAGCTGGATGCGAAGTCCAGAAGGTGTACGTTTATAGGCTACGAGGAGAATAATTTTGGTTACCGGTTTTGGGATGCAGAGAACCGAAAAATTATCAGAAGCAAGGATATAGTCTTCAATGAAAAGGTGATGCATAAGGACAGTGTGTAGCAAAAGTAGAACAAGACCAATGAGAAGGAATTCGCAGAGTTGGAAGAGTTACCGGACACAGGTATTACAGTGCCACAGGATGAGCATGCACAGGAGCATGATGAGGCAGAGCCGCAGACACCGGTTGTGAGGAGGTCTACTCGGGAGAGGAGATCCAAGGTCCGATACTCACCCTCCTTACATTATCTACTGCTGACAGATAATGGTGAGCCAGAGTGTTTTGAAGAGGCGTTACGGTCAGATATGCGAGTTAAGTGGGAGCTAGCCATGGAAGATGAGATGGACTCTCTTGAGTCTAATCGTACGTGGGAGCTAGTCACTCTACCCAAGGGCAAGAAAGCTCTTCATAACAAATGTGTTTATAGACTGAAGGAGGAGTACGATGGTTCGAAACGGTACAAGGCTAGACTGGTTGTGAAAGGTTTCCAACAAAAGGCAGGTATCGATTTCACAGAGATATTTTCACCTGTGGTGAAGATGTCTACGATTCGCATGGTCTTGAGTATAGTGGCTACAGAGGACTTACATCTAGAGCAGCTAGATGTTAAGACAGCCTTTCTTCATAGAGACCTTGAAGAAGAGATATATATGCATCAGCCGACAGGATACGTGGCACCAGGAAAGGAGAACAAGGTGTGTAGACTGAAGAAGAGTCTATATGGTCTGAAGCAGGCCCCAAGGCAGTGGTACAAGAAGTTCGATAGTTTCATGTCGGGAAACGGGTATAGGAGATGTCATGCAGACCACTGTTGTTATTTGAAGAAGTTTGATACGTCGTACATCATCCTTCTTCTGTATGTTGATGATATGCTTGTGGCCGGATCAAGCATGAAGGACATCTCAGATATCAAAAGACAACTGTCTAGAGAGTTTGCCATGAAGGATTTAGGAGCTGCAAAACAAATCCTAGGCATGAGGATAAAGCGTGACAGGAAAAACAAGAAGCTGGTTTTGTCACAGGCAAAGTACATAGCCAAGGTACTTGATCGATTCAGCATGGGAGGTGCTAAGCCGGTTAGCACTCCATTAGCTAACCACTTCAAGCTTTCTAAGGAGCAAGGAGCTAAGACGCAGGAGGAACGGGACTATATGGCTAAAGTCTTTTATGCGTCAGCCATAGGGAGCCTCATGTATGCTATGGTCAGCACGAGGCCAGACATTGCTCAAGCAGTGGGAGTTGTTTACAGGTACATGAACAACCCTGGGAAGGAATATTGGGAAGCTGTGAAGTGGATCCTCAGATACCTGGTAGGTACTGTGGATGTAGGGCTACGTTATGGAGGATCGGAAATCAAACTACAAGGCTACATCGACTCAGATTTGGCAGGGGATATCGACAGCAGAAGGAGCACTACAGGGTATGTCTTTACCCTGGGTAGTGCTGCAGTCAGTTGGATCTCTCAGTTACAGAAGATAGTATCCATCAGTACAATGGAAGCAGAATATGTTGCAGCTACAGAAGTATGCAAGGAGATGGTGTGGATGCAAGGTTTTATGGAAGAGTTGGGGAAGAAGCAAGCAGATTGCAAGCTGTACAGTGACAGTCAGAATGTAATACACTTGGCTAAGAATTCAGCCTTTCATTCAAGGACCAAGCATATTGACATCAGATATCACTTCATACGTTCGTTACTGGAAGATGGATCGATTGCTTTGGAGAAGATTCATACAAGTGAGAATCCTACAGATATGTTGACCAAGGCGGTCACACGGGAGAAGCTGAAGCTCTGTTAAGCTTTGGTTGGTCTTCAGGCTTGAAGACTGGGAGGTGGTGCACTCCGGATGTAGAAGACGAAGGATCATGTGATGATGTGTCTCCAAGTGGGAGATTGTTGAGTGTGGAGACACGTGGCGTGTGGAAACCACCCACATTTGAGCATGGTCGGGCGCCCGGACGGTCTGTGGACCGGGCGCCTGAAATTCAGGCCATTTGCTATAAAGTCTGCTGGACTGTTTTGTGAACGTCCGGGCGCCCGACGGTCAAAGTGACTGGGCGCCCGATATTCATCAGTTTTATGTTTTTGTTGCTCGACGGTTTTTGCATTGGCCGGGCGCCCGACAGTCAAAGTGACCGAGCGCCCGACCGGCCGCGAGCTTAATGTGCGGGTTTCCTATTTTATGTTATAATTGCGGGGTTTACTATATAAAGGGGTGTAAACCGGGATTAGACAAGGGGATTAGGGCTTCTATACGTCCAAGGTGAGAAAAAGGCGAGAGGATTAGCAAAAGGGCCATCTCTGTGCATGGGAGCATAGGAGAAGGTAAGTGCATTGCTTGTAACTTCGTTCTTTCTTCATAGTGAAGTTTGCACCCGTGGTTTTTTACCCTTGTTAGGGTTTTTCCACATAAATCTCTGTCTTGTGGATTGTTGGTTTGTGTGATTCTTTTCTAGTTATTATTTTCTTCCTGTTTATCGTTTGTGGGTGAGACCGGAGATTGGATCTCAGTTCACCGGCGTTGTTGGTGTGCTGCGCAACAAGAGGATGGTGTATCAATGTATATCAAGGGAATTCAACAGTGGCAGGCGAGGAATGCTGCCCTATACGACGATCATCCGGTCAATATGCAGGTAGTAATCAACTAAATCCAGCTCTGGTCTCTGATGTTCTCCCTGACCACAGGGGTTTGAATCCATCAAGGGCTGACTCATTGATTTCCCTGGGAATCAAGGCTTCGACGCTAGTGAAGAGATCCATAGCTGTTGTCAAATGGACGAGGCCGCATGTGGATTGGATGACTCTTAATGTGGATGGCCCAGCAAAAGGCAACCTAGGGCCCTCTAGAGGGGAGGAGCATGCGTTGGGTAACTTGCTGTTCGCCTTCTCCTCGGGTTTTGGAATTGGGACCAATACCAGTAGCTGAGGGTCTTTCCATTTGTGAGGCTCACTATGGTGGAGGTTATGAGCGACTCAGAGGTGGTGGTCGGCCTTCTGTCTAAGCCCCACCCCAGGTGAGGATCCACCGAGGTGGGTGGGACCCTGTGTGACTCACAGTGATCAATGTATGTGTCTTAAATCCACACCGTTCAACCATTTTGAAAGCTCATTTAAGGTATGATCCCAAAAATGAAGTTGACTCAACTCTTAGGTGGACCACACCGCAGAAACAGTCGTGATTGAATCTCTACCATTAAAAACTTCATGGATTCCACCGGAGTGTTTATTTGCCATCCAACCTGTTGATAAGATCACAAACACCTGGATGAAGAGACCACATAAATATCATCTTGATCCAAAGCTTTTGTGGCCCATAGGATGTTTTTAATGGTCAATCACCACTCTTTCCTGTACTATGGCCCATCTGGGATTTGGAACTGCTTCATTTTTTGAATCATGCCCTAAAATGAACTTTCAATATGGATGGACGGGTGGATGCAGTCACATACATCACTGTGAGCCCCACAGTCAGGGGTCCCACCCACCTCCGTGGATCCGAGGTGGGATTGACGCCCTTAGGAAGAAGATGGATGTAAACATCGCCCGAGGGAGGCAAATTCTGTGGCGGATGGGCTTGCTAGCTGGGGGAGTGACTCCCAAATGCTCGGGATTTCTTCCACGGCTTCAGGCTTGCCCCAGTGATCAGAGGGCACCTTTTCCTGGATAGTGTGGGCTTGGGTAGTCCCAAGAGGTTTACTTTTGGGTATATGATAGGCGGGCCAGCTAGTTTTGTTTGAGAGCTTGCCCGAATGCCTGTTTTTGTACAGCTCCATCCTTTGCCCTTTTAATGGATATCTTTCTCTAAAAAAAAAAGAGTCAAGTTGGTATGAGTGTCAGGGATCAAGATTTTTAATACGTAATTACCGTTAACTAAAATTAAATGAACTCATTTTTAGGTGTCTATCAAACGTGGTCTAAGAACTCTTTAAGTTTATGTAAAATTAAGGTCATTTTACAGTTTTCCTCAACTTCGATCTTTGGAAGATGTTCATGGAGACTCTGGCCTTGTTTTGCATGACTCTGGACTTTCTTTCTTTTTCTTTTCAAAAGGTGGGAGCACAATGCCTAAAATTTATTTATTGAATGGATATAGACCTTTGTATTTTCTCTCGAATGGATTTTTTTGGAGAAAGGTAGGACCTCACCACTGGTAACAATGTTGATTTCAAATTAAAATAGAATAAAAATCTATACAGCCATTCGGACAGGCACAACACAGAAAACTCGTGCCTTGCCCATCATATACAATCCACAACAGCAAAGAAAAGGGAAAAGCAAATGGAGAGGAAATGGAGGACATGTCTGCCCAAGGCCAAAACACCCTCTACGAGACTGAAACAGAGGGACAGCAGCAGCATTACAATTCCCGTTAACAAAACAGCCAACCTAAATGAGCAAAAACATACTATCCAGAGACCCCAAACTGCCTGCCACGGCCAAATCATCTGCACCACAGTACTTCCAGCTCCAAAATTACCCAGAAAAGACGGCAGTGGAGACATCTGCAGCTAACGATTAACAGGACTGCAGCTTCGCCACACCGAGACTGCACCTCCTATATCCCACCCAAGCACTCCAAGAATAAATGAGCACAACGGAGCGAAATTGGGACAGCAAACACTAGCAGCTGCAAACCTGGACGAAGACCCACGAAGAGCATTGGTGACACCACACGGGATTCCTCCCACTAGCAAGAGAAATTAAAGGCCATCAACATTAGCCGACCCTCAGAACACCCAGTTCATTCAAATCATGTTTTCTAACTGTTTGAAAAAATTCTAAATGGGTGGACCATCTAATATGGATCCAATCATGTCAACCGTTTGGATCGCCAAACCGTGAGGTGTTATACATCAATTGTTTCATACAAGCATCAGTAACAATATAACACAGTCACCTTTTCTTCCCCAGTCAAAATTCATCTGGACATTCAATCATCCATGTCCAGCTGGAGTTTCTATAAAACCCGATCATCCTGTTTTGTTAGGATACAGTGGCCCCGTACCACCGAAGTATTTTATAGTAGCTGGTTTTTACTTCCAGATTGCATTTTGAATGGCAATTTGAATCAGAATTCCATGTGAAAAATTTGTCGAATAGGCAGTTGCACATGAAGATGAATATTTAATGGTACCTATTCAAATCCAAGATTCATAGGTTGGATCATAGATGCGTGATTATAAGAGTTAGCTTCTATATGCTGGTATTGGGAATTCGAAGGGTTCAGATCATTATAAGGATGCAATCCAGGGTTGGAAACCAGCTACCAATAACATGCCATATTATGAGGTGACCGTACGTACCCTAGCAAAGCAAGGGGGCATGGTCCTGTAGAGTCACGGCTTGGGCCCTTAAAACTAGGGCTGAGTGCTGAACCCAAGTTTCAATTCTTGGCCTGGTGTGTGGACGAGGTGGGCCCTGATTAATGATGAATGGCTCATCACGGCCGGTTAGGCTGGTGCAATCATCAAGTGGATAGCCATCGTACAAAAACAATGAAAGGGTCAGGACTTGGCTTAGAGTTGGGCTAGGGCCAACCAAAGCATAGCTCTAGCCTGGCCCATTGCAAATTTTTTTTTTTAACCCGGCCTTAGCACCCGGAGGTGCTGTCATGGTGTCTTGAACCTGAGACCTGCTGGTTGTCAAACTCGGACACAACCAGCGAGGTAACAGGCTCTAGCCTGGCCCATTGCACCTAACATATTATGCACCCTACCCGACTCCATGGCTCGATGAGAATCATTTGGCCCTGAGTCAAGGTGCAAATCGCCCAAGCAAGCTCTGGGTGGCGGATGACCTGGCTCAAGGGGTAAGCGAGTCACAATGTAACAAGGTGTTTAGGAATGCTTTGGATCTTCCCCAGGCCACCCGCAGTCTCTTGTTCCTGGATCGACTGGGGATGGGCAGTGTGAGAGAGTCTATTATCAACTGTTAGCTACAAGTGGATGGTCTTGTGGGTTGGGATGGGCGAGCCTGGGTCCTATTTTCTGTTTTGGGCTTGACCGATTGTTTGTTCCAGCAGCGTAGCCATGTGTATTAATAAAAGCCGTAGTTTAATAAAAAAAAAAATAAAAAGAAAAATGCTGCATTCGCCCAACTCAATTGAGTCCGTCAGGGGTGACTTGTGTTACCCAACTGGATTAGGTCAGACCAAGTCCGAGTCAGAGTAACATCAGAGTCATTCGAGTCTTCAAACCTCTCTCTCACCCCCCCCAGCAGTTGGATTTCACTACCTATGGAACTCGACCCCCTGACCTCGTGTTGAAACTCCTAGGAGTCTACCACCGAGGCAAGGACTTGAACCCTCTCTCTCTCTCTCTCTCTCTCACACACACACACACATGCACGCGCACCCCACACCCACCCACGCACAGCCCCCTGCACTCACAGCGTAGTGGGATTTCACCACCTATGAGAACTCAAACCCCTGACCTCGTGTTGAAACTCTTGGAAGTCTACCACTGAGGCAAAGACTCGAACTCCATCTCTCTCTCTCTCTCTCTCTCTCTCTCTCTCTCTCTCTCATGTTACTAGCTGTAACAGTCTCTCTCATGTTGCTAACTGTAACAGGGAACGTGTGAACTCAAGGCATTAAAGAGCAAGGGCAGCTGTCATGGGTACTCTCCCCAAAGGGCTTCAACATCCACATACAATAAGAGACGATGGTAGTTGATGAAGCCCTTGAGGGAGAGTTCATGCAAGATGCCCTGGAAGACGTAGAAGAAATAGATAACCCCACGTTTCATTTTCACTTTGCACCGTCCATGCTTCATAACAAAGCGAGTTAACTACTTATATAGGGCTATGCATGTGGGGCCCATAAGATCTTCGTGCTCTTTGGCTAATTGATGAGAAATAAGAATAAATTCCTCTTGTTTGCCAACTTGGGTCTCTTTCAAAATCTCAACAATAGATGTTTTTGAATATAAAATTCTCTATAATGTTACTCACATGCATGAGTCGTAGGGTGGAAGTTGTGTATGTGTAGGGCCCGGCCATTTAAGGGCCCAATCTCATTTGTTGATCTTCATTTACGGCCAATCTACATTGCTATCAAGAATTTTCCACGCTTCATGCAACCATCTGGTGGGTACCGCTCCCATGGCTAATTGCAAGCCTAAAAATTTGGCCAGATGCTACTCGCGATGCAGTAGTAGAGATAGACATGAGAATAGATCGTGTACAGGCACCCGTACCATAAGGAGTGGTACAGTGTCTTTTTAAACCGTCAATGCAATTAAATGGGGAGGTAAAAAAGAGATTTTAATGCATCCAAGGGCTGAAAACGCTCCGGATCTCCTCAATTGTATGTTCCCATAAGTGATCAATTCTCAGTGTGTCCCACTATTTGGGTAGTTTGTATTTAGTTAGTGTTGGGAAAATCGATAGCGGAAGCGGAACGCCGAAACGTGCAGAGCAATGCGAAATCAAACGAGTAAACAAGATGCAATCAATCACACACAAGCATTCACCATAGGAGAATCCGAATTTACGTGGAAAAACCCTTCAACAGGTAAAAAACCATGGCACAAAGTGATCTACAATGAATAAATAAAAGATTACAGAGATTGACAGCCCGCAAGCAAGGAAAAACAGAGAAAACCCCAAGTTCTCTCTCACACATATCTCTCCCCTCTTCCTAAAACAAATAGGAAACCTTGGACACCTTAGGATACATCCTAATCCCGAATTTATGCCATATATATAGCGAGCAACCCCGAATTAGAAATGTCTTGCGCAAATCTGCGCAATAATGCAAAAGATAACTTGCTGCGCAATTCATGCATGACTGGCCAACCGGTCTCGATCGGTTGGACCCCATGGCCGACCGGTCGGACCGGCCCAAAAAACTGTCTAGGGGCAAAATACACATAGCCTCTACACTAGCTGACCAGTCAAGATCGGTCACTTCACAGTTCAGGACAGTTTGAAGGCTACTCTCCCAATAAACTCCACCGAGGCTTCAAACGACGAAACAACCATCATCTTTGCAACGTCATCTCATCTTCAATCATAACTCCACCGCTTCTCGTACCACAATCGACCTTAACTTTGCACATCCACGCCATAATCGCTCTTCTTATGTGGCCCTTGGGTACTTGCCACATACGAGCAACCGTAGATTTCGCTGCCAATCCCGCAGCTCCACCGTGAATTGTGCTCCCGATCAACTTGTAAAGATGGTCACACCTCTGTGCCTTCATACACGTGTGTCCTCTTTAACACTTCACAACAACGATCGCAGCCGATAAACACGCATTCTTTTGCCTCGAGTGCACCAAGAGAAATCACATTCATCTTCATCTTGAGGACGTGCTTCACACCTTCTAGGACTTGTTCGATCCCATTAAACATCCTGATGCGCACCGTATCAATACCCACAACCTTATGAGCGAATCCATCACCCACAAACACGATTCACCACCATACTCCATGTATGTCGTGAATGAACTCCGGTCAGGACATACGTGATATGAAGCCCCTGAATCTACGATCCACCCACTATCGTGAGATCGCTTGCCATATACAATCAGAACTTCACACAGATCGCCACCGTCCTCTACGGTATTAGCTCCCTCTCTAGAAGAATTTTCATACCTCTCTTGCTTCATCCTGAGATTCTGACAATCCCCTCTCATGTGGCCCTCCTGACCACAATTCCAGCACTTCACCTTAGTCTTCCCTTTGCCCTTGGCCATAGATCTCGATTTTGAATATCTTCCATGCTCAGAACTTCTTTCCTTCATAACCAGTGCCTCTAAGGAATAATGAAAATCCACGTCATTACTTTTCATTATTATCGCCTTCAATTGGAGGGCTGAGATAACAGTATCGACGCTTATGGTTTCCTTCCCTACGCACACAGAGTCCCTGAACGACTCATATGAATCTGGAAGAGAATTTAACATGATGCATGCTTGGTATTCATCCTTCATCGATTCATCGATCTCCACCAACTTGCAAACCAGCCTATTGAACGTGCTCAGGTGGTCCTCCACCTCCATTCCCTCAGCCATCCTCAAGGTGAACAACTGCATCAACACGTACATGCGATTCTCTAGAGACTTCTTGGCATAAACCTTCTCTAGCTTCGCTATCGTTTCAGCGGCAGTCTTCTCCTTCATGACATGATAAAGAACATCATTCGTAAGGTTTAACAGAATTGAGGTTTTAGCCTTCTTGTCGAGCCTCATCCACTCATCATCTTTCATAGCCTCGAGTCACTTTCCAAGAGCTCATCAAGCCCTTGCTAAACTAGGAAGGCTTCAACCTTCACCTTCCATAGCTCAAAATTATTTCTCCAGGAGAACTTCTCTACCTCAAACATTGCGCCCAATTCCATCTTCTCGTCTTAGATTTGAATCTACTCTACCCCAACTTTATCTATGATACCACTTGTTGGGAAAACCAGCAGCGGAAGTGGAACACCGAAACGCACAAAGCAATGCGATATCAAACGAGTAAACAAGATGCAATCTATGACACACAAGCATTTACCATAAGAGAATCCGAATTTACATGGAAAAACCCCTCAACGGGTAAAAAACCACAACACAAAATGATCTACTATGAATAAACAGAAGATTACAGAGATTGACAACCCACAAGCATGGAAAAAAAAAAGAGAAAACCCCAAGTTCTCTCTCACACACACCTCTCCCCTTTTCTTAGCACGAATAGGAAACCTTGGACACCTGAGGATACATCCTAATCCCGGATTTATGCCATATATATAACAAGTAACCCCAAATTAGAAACGTTTTGCGCAAATCCGCGCAATAACACAAAAGATAACTTGCTGCGCAATTCACGGATGACCAGACCTCATGGCCAACCGGTCGGACCAGCCCAAAAAATTATTCAGGGGCAAAATACACACAACCTCTACACTGGCCAACCAGTCAATACCGGTTGATGCACAGTCCACAGCAGTTTGAAGGCTCCTCTCCCAACAGTTAGCATGTCTCAAATATACAATCGCTTGTATAACCGATTTTAAAAATTGGTTGACGTGGCATATTTACATGGCATCTAAACCGTCCAAATCCCTGACCCAGTTCACGGATGACCAGACCTCATGGCCAACCGGTCGGACCAGCCCAAAAAATTATTCAGGGGCAAAATACACACAACCTCTACACTGGCCAACCAGTCAATACCGGTTGATGCACAGTCCACAGCAGTTTGAAGGCTCCTCTCCCAACAGTTAGCATGTCTCAAATATACAATCGCTTGTATAACCGATTTTAAAAATTGGTTGACGTGGCATATTTACATGGCATCTAAACCGTCCAAATCCCTGACCCAGTTGTGGATGGAGGATAACCTTAATATCCCCCCCCCCCCAACGAAGATGCTATAAAGCATCTGATTTTCCCTGTGAATTTAGACCATTCATTGTTTTACCCTTAACCATCCATTTGGTATCCATAATTGGATAGTTAGTTAGGATTGCTCATCTTCTATGGGACCCACATTTTGGACGGTCTGAATAGTTGTATATCAGTGCCACATATAAAGACTTGTCAACAACATATTTTAAATGGTGCCAAACTAACAATATGGGAGTCTGAGTCTTCCCTCATATTCCCATTTTGGCGGCTGCATCAGATTCTCTCTCCTCTTGCATCGTCTTCCAAGCAAATCTGAAATTTGAGACAATTTTTTAAAAAACCCCAACAGAAATCTAACGTGGGAGGGTGGCCCACGTTAGATTGTGTGGTGGGAAATACGCGCCACTGTGATATTTGTGTTATATCCACTCCCTCCATCTGTTATGTCTGCTCATCTTGGAATGTGAGTTCAAAAATTGGAAAGAACCAAAGTTCAAGTGCCCACACCACTGCAAACAATGGGATAGAGATGCTGGCCATTGAAACCTTCTCCTATCCCACCGAAGTTTTGGATAATTAAAGCTGATATTTATTTTTTCCCTTCATCCTATTAATAATTACCTTATGAACGGGTAGGATGGCATATAAATCTTATGGTGCGCCCTAGGAAGTTCATCCCATCTCCACTGATTCCTGTGGCATGGCCCATTTTACTTTCGATTCTGCCTGACATAAGCAGGCGCAACTGATGGACAAGCAGATGTCACACAAACACCTTATAGGCCCCCACAGAACTTTTTCTTTGCTCGGGAACCTTAAAAATCAGGTCAACCCCACTAATCCAAGCCTATATCCCTGATTTATGGCCCAGGGCATGTTCACGGAGTGGCCCATCGATGGCCGGATCTTGCACGCGACTGCAAGATATCTCAAGCAGGAAGATGGGTTGACTCGGGCAATCTACCTGTTGGAGGAGTGAGAGAGACTTCTACGCGTTTGGTATAAATTCCTTGGGCTGAATTCTCTTCAACGATGACATGTGATAGAGTTTCCATGTCCACAAGGAGTTGACCCTTGTGCAACCTGAGGTCGGTTCCTCCTTTTAGGATGGAATATTGGAGTGAAACATATCTTTCCCACCTGAGTCCCTAGCCCACCCAATTCTTTGCTCACAACCCTGGAGAAGGCTAAAAAGTAGAGATGAAAAACAGCTCAGGCCGTGTTTGGATCCACATTACATCACAATAATGCAATATAATGGATAGTAAAAAGGTAATAATTATTATTACTATCGAATTTGAATGTAATATATATGTAAACCCTCTTTCAATTTTCACTACAGAAATGTAGAGTACTTTGTTGGTTAAATATGCTTAAGAGGTAATTTTGCCCATATGCGTTATATTCATACCATCTATCTATTTTGTAATATCATTTTAGGATATGTTCTCAAAATTGTGGAAGATTTAACACGTACGGGGACTTCAAGAAGTTTTCAATGGCAAACCTCCAATCCCTACGGCTAGTCGTGATGTGGTCCATTTCGGAATTATATTTGCATCATTTTTTTATTTTTTATTTTGTCTTATTACATAAAATGATCATACAAGATGGGTGAACCATGTGGATATAACACATACATCATGGTGGGGCCCATGAAACTATCCCACGTCAAGGGGCGTTTGCCCATTCATGCCATTCGAGATTCCAAAGGATTTCAATTATGCGACATGTAGTAATATCCAATTTAAATAGAGAAGTAATGATGTGAGTTTTACCCTGCATTACCATGGTTTCCGTTAATCCAAACACGCCTATATTCGATTGAGAATGAATGGGTATAAATATAAAAAGATACCACATACAAAATGTGTACACAAAAATAAGATGGTGTATAAATACATACGATGTACACAGGCATAATATATATGCACACTCTCTCTCAAATTCAAGATGGTTTGAGAGAAATTATTAAAAGTTTGGAGACAAAACGTAAGAAGTGAGAGACACTACGCATCTTTGTAAAGAATATAGCAAGTTATTCTGAGGATGATATATGGGAAAAGAGAAATTGTGCTTTTCTTTTAAAGAGAAATTTTGTCAGGTATTCATGACAAACAAAATGACAATCTACTTCACTATACTTAGTGCATGTATAAATAAAAAGTCAGCCATGCCTTGGCTAGTGGGAAGTGAATGGTGTGGTGGAATTATCATTGTTTATGCTCCGAGGGAAGTGAACAGAGTACCAGACACCTTGGCTAGATTGGGTAGTGAGTCGATCCATCCGAGGAGTCCTCTTTTTAAACCGCTTGGGGTTGGGTTATAATAAAGGATTGCGCCATCTTAAGCCTTTCTGCTCAGGCTGTAGAGGTATATGATAGGTGGCCTAAGGCGGTTTTTGTGCTGTCGGGCTGCCCGAATGTGTCTCCCTTTTGTATAGCCCCCTCTTTTTGTTAATAAGATTTTGGTTTTTAATAAAAAATAAAAAGGTGGCACGAATCAAGGTATTGGTGGATGAGTTTACAGATAGAAAGGCTTTTCTTTTGTGGCTTTTTTTTTTTTTTTTTTTTGAGATTCTTCTTTCTCCCTTGTTTTGTCTAAGGGGTCTCTTTGTAGATTTGTATGTAGTTTGTATGATAGGTGAGGCTTGTTCCTTTCAGTCCATACAAAGCATAGTGAAGCGACACATGATTTTCAAGATTAGAGAGTCGCAGTGGTAGCTAGAGATGTACTTCTTGGCAGAGATTTCCATTAAGAAAGACATTTTTTTAAATTAAGCTGATATAGAGTTCATTGCCAGATTGCATCATCCACAAAAATCATTGTTTGAACTATCATCATATGAGCAATAGAAGCAAAAGTTTCAACAGAGTCAATACTAAAATGTTAATTATAATCTTTAGCTACAAGACACGCTTGATGACAGCTTCCATTAGCTTTGATTTTGATTTTCTATACCCAGTGGCAACCCCTGGCATGTTTCCCTTGAGGAAGAAGAGCACAACGAATTGAAGATTTAATATAAAAAAAATATGATGCTTAAATAGAAAATTTAGCCCTGAAGAAAAACAGGGAATTGATGATTCAATATGAAAATATGATGCTTTTTAATATCAAATACACCAAAATGGGCATTTAGTTTGGGCTAGAATACGAAGGATACCATCTAACACAATATACACGAACAGATACCACCTTATTAATTTGTGTTTTAACATATTAGTACACAGTCTAGATGAAAGATTTGCCACCTATTAATTAGTATTTTAACAAATCAGTATGCAATAGGGTCTACCGATATCCAGAATCAAATGGCCAAAAGAGGATAGGTTGAATCCACATTATCCGTGTAGGCCTACCAAGTAGGCTAAAAACCAACATATAGATCATCATTCATTTGCCAAAATATCAATATCTTCCTCGTTTGATTACGTGGGTTTGGTATTATTAGAGAAAATTATTAACTTCCTACCAAAGGTTATCTAAACAAAAACACACCGTAAAAATTACAATAACATAAATCAAGAGTCTACCCATTGAATTTGAGTTTTTTAAAATTAACCAAACTATTTATATAATAGGGCTCCCTTTAGATGGTGTACTGAAAGCACTCTTTACATTTGATATATCAACTCTTTGATTATACAAAGGTCACTATGATTGTTCATTTTCAAAGCAAAAGGGCTAAATTATCAGAAGGTTGAAAGTGATCCAATTGAGAATTTTTATTTGTCGTTCATCTACCATATAAAGTGAGACTAACCATACAAATATTTTAGACCGTTTGAAGATCCAGATTTGAAGGCTAATGTCCCCCGACATTGAATTGTAATATGGACATAATCAAGCAAACCTGTAAAAGCATTGCTTATTTGGTATGAGTACCTAAAAATGAGTTCATCTCATATTAGCTCACAGTAATCTCTAATGAATAACTACTGCTAAGATGAACTCATTATATATATGTGAGAGAGAGAGGATTTTAACACATAATTACTGTAAACTAAAATTAAATGAACTCATTTTTAGGTGTCTACCAACAGGGCCTAAGAACCTGTGGATAATTAAATGGTCTGTTATCATATTTATAAGGGTGTGTTTGCGTAAAACTACTCTAAAATTAACATCATTTTACAATTTTCCCTTTTTATTTAAACAGAAAATTTATATATTAAAGAGAAGGAGAAAATACACCTTTGTTTAGGCCGGGCCGTATCAACAAAAAGGAACAAACGGCCCCACCTATCATGCAACTAAAAACAAAACCTCAGCCTAGCCAGAGACCTCCTAGGCCCATGCACCCTGTCTAGGAAGATCAAACCCCTAATGGGGGGGGTGGCAAGCCCATCCGCAACATTATTCGCCTCCATAGGCGTATGGTTAATCTTAATCTTCATATGGTGTCTAAAGGAATCTACCCAGCCTCTCCAATACCACATAGCCCACAATGTTGGAGAATTCGCATTAAGAAGCTCAACTACATTCTTCGAGTGCTAACAACTTCTCCCTTCGAGAGACCAAAGTCGGCGCAAATCGTGAGGCCTCCTACCACAGCCTTGGCTTCAACCTGGGTATTGGACCCATAGCCATACCTTAAAGTGTGTAGTTTTTCTTTTCTAAATGGGTGAGATCATAGCACCTATGTTTCTTAATGGGCCATCTAATATGGATCCAATCATGTCAATTGTGTGGATCACTAAATGATGTAGGGAGAGAACCTCCTGATTGTGGGTGAGGATCGACAATGTTTCTAATGGAGATGGACTGGAAGAAGATCAAGAAAATCGATAATTGACGGTCATATTTCGGCCAGCTAAACACCCTGGTCGATTGGCCAAATTGGAACAAAAATTTGGAGTTAGAAATTTTTTAATAGAATTTGGATTCTTGATGGTTTCCTGACGCTTTTGGGTCGTTGCCTTCGTCAAGCACCCGACTACACTTCATCAAGTGTTCGAAATTTTGCCAGGAGGAGCAAAAACTCTTTAGATAGTTTTAGTTCGTCGGCGGGCGCCCGACCAACCTTCATCAGGCACCCAAAATTCATCTGAATTTCATGTTTTCTTGCTGGACTGTTTTAGAAAAGTGTCAGACGCCTGACCACTCTTCAACAGGTGCCCAACCACTCTTCAACGGGAGCCTGACCATGCGCGAGTAGATACGCAAATTAGCGTAAACTTTCCATTTTTTTGAATATTTTTCTTTCCAAACTCATTTAGGACTCTTGATTTATACACTTTAGGGTTTCTATTATTAAACTTAGGTTATAAATACTCTTTTAATTCATGTTAAAGGGGGAATTATTCATCCTTTATCAATAAACTACGATTTTCTTCTTCTCTCGTGGATTTGATCCTCTTTCTCTCGTGGATTCAAGGAAGTTCTGGTTGAGGATTGCCAGAAAGCTCAATGGATTCGGAGTAGGTATCTTAAGAGAGAGATGATGATTGATCTCACCCCTTTTACATTGCGCCAAGTTGGTGTCAAAGCCAGAAAAATCCTCGGGAAGATGGCTTCTAGCGACGGCTACAGTAAAAATCCTATGGACAATGATCTAGGAATCCATTCTCAAAGCGGCAGTTTAATGCTCCAAATTTTCACCAATTTGAATTTCAAAAATCTTCTGAAACTTTTCATCACTATTAGTTTATTTTATCATTTAACAATCTTTAATGCTTGATTATAAGAAATATATTAGTATTATAAATAAATGACTGTACAAATTCGATTAGATGACCTTGAGAAGTTAATGAATACACTCGATCACTTAGATCTTAAGCCAAATAATTTGATCTACGAATCTAACCCAAGTCCAAGTGGACCTCACCACCCGATAAAATTAAACCCTTGTAATATAGTGAAGGCCCTCTTAAGACCAACTCAATTAACTGTTTGGATCACAACTATCCCACATACAAAATTCAAATTAGTCAAATTGCCCATATAACTGAGAAATCAATGGTTGATAATGAATTAGGTTAAAACACTATTTTCACTAACTTTCTAATAATCAAACTTTAAACATAGGTCGATCCGATCCTACACATAATACACACGAAATCTCACCCTCTACTTCATTTAAGAAATAGTTAAAATCACCAAACAAGCTCTAAATCACTCGTTAGTGGACCATCAAACCCGAAACTAAGAAACGTCATCCGTCTTACTGGGCTTGACGTACATCATGGACGTTGAACCAGATCGAAGTGTCGGATCGCTCAACTTAGGCATAAAGTGAGAGCACATGAGATGTGCGAGTTGCCCAACAATAATAACTTATGTATGTCCTTTTAAACATTTCTTAAGTGATTGAATCTGAACTGTTGAAATGTCATGGGACTTGGGGCCCCTGTCCTAAATAAATCCATACACGGTTCCCTAAAGTCGCTGCCCTGATCTATGATTAGAGCTGGACATGAACTGAGTTTAACCGTTTGGATCGACTCGGATCAACTCGGTAAAACTCTCTTCGAACAGAAAGTCTTATTGTTCGAACTTTGTTTGAACACACATGGTGTGTTCGAAAAAAAATTCAATTTAATTTCAAACATAGTCCTGTTCGACTCGAACTCGACTCGAATATTGATCGACTAGACTCGACTCGTTCGTTTGACTCAATTTTATATATATATATATATATATATATATATATATATATATATATAGAGAGAGAGAGAGAGAGAGAGAGAGAGAGAGAGAGAGAGAAGAAGAAGAAGAAGGGTGGATGACAAATAAACGTGACTGTGAGCCCAAAAAGGTTTCAATGGTGGACATCATTCTCCTCACTGTTTCCTGTGGTGTGGTCCATTTGAGTTTTGTATCAGCCTCATTTCTTACTCAATGCCTTAAAATAAGCTATACAAATGGATGGACGGAGTGGATAAAACAAATACATCATGGTGGGACACACAGAACGAAAAAATCAGTATTTACTATTCAATAGTAGAAAAAATATTTTCAAGCGAAAAAAGCAAAATTGTTCGATCTTGTTTGAACTCATAAAAATTGTTAGAAATCCATATGTTCGAACATGATTGGGCTAGACCAAATTGAATTCGAACAGATTCATCCTTGTAACGCCCCGGATTTTCACTAACTTGGAAATTAGAAGTCTTTGGGCATTACCTTCGGTGTGTCGGTTATAGGCGTACCCGCACGTGTGTTCACATGTATTGGGGACTAAAATGAATGTTTTTACCAAAGAAATGATGGAATTAGTTTAGGAGTTGGAAGATCACATGATTCGGAAGAGTTTTCCGACGATTGGGTTGACTCGGGTATGTCGCTGTCTGTAGAGACTAAGTAAAGAACCCTGAATTATCAATCCATACGTAGATCGACGAAACCATCATGGATATTTTACCGGACCTTAGTGTTTTAGCCTATTTGAGGTATTTCAGATTTTTTGAACGGTTTAAATTTGGCAAAAACCCTCTCATTTAAAAGGCGCTATGTTTTGAAAATGCCAAAAAGTTACGATTTGTACTTGGAGGGAAAAATCAAAATCTTTATTATTGGGATTTCAATTTTCTAGTATTTTTTATTAAATCCAAATGGGGGGTACTTCCTTATTTACATAAATAACTTAAAGTAAATGGAAACATAAATTAAACATGACATTTACTTAAATGTTATTTTGTAAATAAGGCTGACAAGTAGCCTGGACTGTGTAGGAACTCACTGTGCAGGGAAGAAATCCTGAATTTTCAGAGAAAATGGCCAAGGGACGACCGGCCGTCCGGTTTGACAACCGGCCAACCGGTTGTGCTGCCTCGTTTTTGAAGGAAAAAATGGGTGGACAGCAGGATCCGGCTGACCGGATCTGCGACTGGCCGACCGGTCGTGGCTGGTCGGTTATAAAATGGGGGTTGCAAACCCCATTCGATCCATCTCTCTCTCATTTCTTTCCTCCACTCTCTTCTCCCCTTTGCTCCTAAGCCCTCCTAGCTCTCTTCCTCCCTTCTCAAACCTCCTTTCTTCCTCAAATCCTCCTCCAACCGTGGAAATCTCGAATTTCCGAGCTCTCTCCGGCCTCCACCTCCGTTCTCGCGTCTTTTCCGGCCAAAATCAGGTGGCTTTGGGGTCAGATTCACCTCCCTATGCTAGGTAAGGTGTTTCTCTACTTCTTCTTTTCCTCTTCCTTCCATTTTCTTCATCTTTGGACCATTAGGGTTAGAAACCCTCGTTGGATTCGTCCAAACCCTAACTTAGGGTTTGCTCGTGTTGGGGCTTGGGGTCCCGGCTGTTGTATTGGTGCGGCCCGTGCATTGTGGAAGCCGTGATCGGGCAAGGCCCCATGTGGATGCTGTCATGCTCCAACTCCGGCCCGATTCACCGAATCGATTTGGGATTTTCCCAAATCCGAGATACCAAAACCCTAAACCCTAATTAAACACTTAATTAGATTAAACCTTAATTGATTAACGCTAAATTTGTGATTCATTATAGGTAATTGAGGTATTCCCCAATTTTCGGCGTTCGGACCGTATTTGGATCGCTCCGGCCTCATCCGAATCGAGTAATTTCGATTCCAAGGTGAAGATCTACCTTCAAGCTTATTCTCGACAAATCTTAATTAATGATTGGTTGAATTTATACGTTAATTGTTGATGTGTGCATAATATGTTCGATGAATGCCTCTATGGTTGTTTGATTGATAACATGCTCAATGAAATGCATGAATGATGTAAATTTACAATATTGTAATATATTTATGATTGTGGATGTATGTGGCGCCCTGTGTCATCCGGGTTATGTCATCCGGGTCTTTTGGATCGGTCGGGCTAGTCGGTCGGGACAGGTGCTTAGATATGTTTATGATTAGGTATTTAATAACCTAAATTTCTATTATAATAAGGTATCCGTTGCTTTGGATTAAGCTCTGAAAACCGTTGGTATAGTGTACTGCCTGCCACTGGGTTGGCAGTCAGGGACTTATTCGATCGACCAAGCGGGACACAGTCGACCGATAGTGGCCATTGTTGGTTTGTCGTCGTCCACTTGGGTCCACCGAATAAGCCCCGTTCAGAGTTAATCATTATTATGTTTGACTGTTGAATCACATCCTATGGAATCTAGAATACCATCATTCCCACTGTGAATAGTCCACTTAAAACCATATTGCGACTCGATCCACCAAGTCTCATGAGCCAGGCATGGTGGTAATGGACACCGTGTTTGAGCTGTCGGCCTACGCTGGGGTGGTGCCTCCCCGTAGTGACCAGTGAGCATTGACAGGGGTGACCGATTGTTGTTCGAATGGCCCTTGTGACAAATGTGATCTTGGCCGATGTTTGCGTGCCTGTGCACCATTCGAACGACCCGGGCGTGCATTGGGATAATTCCGAGTGAAACGCCCGCACCTCTGAATAAATTAATCGTATTTGATATTTGGGATATGAGGCCTTCCGTTTGATTTGGTCGTGGCTGACGAGTCACGGTCGAACAGGCTTTCATGGTAGGATAACTCAACTTTGGATCGAGGGGTTACTAGCGATGATTGGTTACGCATCACAGGGACCCAGATAGTCCCGGTTAGACTTTACGATACGATATGGTATTTTGGCTTCACCAATTTGCTGGATGAATTGGACTAATAAATACTTTAATTAATCATGCATACATGACATTGCATTTGAGAGGGACTCGTGTAGCCTGGTTGCTTGATGTGGCGCCAGTGCTATCTTGAGCACCTCATATCATTTCTCTGTGTCATCCGGGCTGTATACTCAGTCACGACTTACGACCTGCTAGACAGGTGGACTGTGGATTCTGATACCAGTTGGTCGGGCCAGGGCTTGCCTGGGACATGCATTGTGTGCGGAATCATGACATCCATGCATTTAATCAACTAGCCTAGGATGATGTATGATTTGTATGTGGACATTACCTTAACTTGATTGATTTGACAACATGCTTAAGAATAATATACTTATATAAACCTGTTTATAATTTAAATATCCCGAGTCTAACCTTGGGGTTATTTCTTCACTATGTTGGCGTTTTGACGCCTTCTATTTGACATATGCAGATGTCTCAAGAATAGGACCAGTTGGTGGCGCGCACGGGCGCCTTAGTAATCTTCTAGCTTCGTCCCTCTTGGTATTTATAGTTTTCCTTCCCATTACATCTATTGTGATTCGTATAATTCTCATATGGGCTTACACTGCGATTGACTTGTTCATTTAGGGTGTTAGCCCTATATTTTTAGATTTAGTTACCTCCGCTTTACTTATAATCCGCTAATTGAAATGCGTTACTCTGATTAATTGTGAATGAAATGAATATAAATCTGATTGAGGACACACGTTGGTGCATTTTCCACGTGTGGCATTCCTAAAATAGCATTTTATTTAGTTAACACTTAGGAACTCGGGATCAGAGTCTCCGTACTCGGGTGTCGAAATTTCGGGTTGTTACAATCCTGTTCGAATGTTTGTTCGAACATTGTTTGAACACACCCACTCAAACAGCCGAACAATCCGATCTAGTCCATGTTTGACTTGGATCGGATCGTTGTCCACCTCTATCTAGGATCGATGACCGTCGATCGTGTATTATGTGTTGGCGAATGATCGCCATGCCTAATGTGCAAAAGGGTCGGGCCCATGGTGGATCTCACTATGACAAGGCAGATGCCTGGTCAAGATGAGGCCATATGGGACCTAGTGGGCCCTACTTACCGAATTGGTCTTCAATAGGGCTAGATTCGTAATAAATCAGATGTTGGGACCATCCAGATAAATCTGGACCTATAAATAAAGGTGTGACCTATAAATAAAGTTGTGTTGGGGAATTTCTCCCCAACACAAATCTTACCCCTTTTTTGTAATAGAGAGAATATAAATTGAGAGAACTTAAGAGGTGTGGTTCGGAGTGATTGTGTGAAGTAAGAGTTCAAACTTGGAAGCCCATCTCCTTCCTTGGCCTTTAACATCTTCTCACGATATCAGTGATCGTCTCAACTTATCGTTGGGATTGTAAGTAAGTCGAAATCACCGAATCCCTTCATCCAAATTATTGTGATTAGCACCCTGAACCATAACCCTACGTTGTTACACTTACAGGAGCTTGAATTCCATCAGCCTAGACCTAAGGGTGAGTGGATCGTGTTAAACCCTAACCCTAAGGTGCAGAATTATACCTCTAATTTTCTTTTATCAATTTTAGATAGATTTAGGATTGATTATGTCATTAGGAGATGATTACCTTTACTAATTGTTGTATTTTCTCTTTAATGCAATATATATGATATTTTAACATGTTGTAACTACGATGTTTGATGAAATGCTTATGTGAGATGAATTGCTTAAATAGAGTGCATTATTTATGGATCGACTTATTGGAGTACTTGCATGTAGAATATATGGTATCATCATGCATGATGTCGAGTTAGGATTTTTCCTAAGTTAAAAGTATGCTGCAAAATAAATTACGTTTTGTGAAGAATTTGTGAAATAGAATATCTGTCCCAAACGTTCTAAGGCGAGTAGTCTAGATGTGTCAGCTACCCGAGATGCATTCATTTGGTCTGGGGGACACGCAGATGGTCAGGTAGTAGTTGGACTATGCGGGTGGCTTGCGCCCATGCCGATCTAGACGAACGCCCCTGGAATTAATCGAATCTGTTAATGCATGACAGAAAGAGTGTTTGATGATTATAGTAATACAATCCCTTGAATACAGAATACCAGATCCAAAGAAAGTTCCGAGTCCAATGATAATTATAAATGCAAGTAATCCCAACAAGTCTCTTGGACTAAGCATGATGGTATGGGACACCGTGTTCGAGTTATCGGCCTACGCTGGGGTGAGTCACCTCCCCGCAGTGTCCTTGGAGCGATTGGTGGGACAAGCGAACCCTATTGGTATTCTTGAGAAGGTTAGCCAGCCACCATTATAACAGGATGTTGGGAACTGTATTTTGGTATGTGGAAGTGATAGGGAAGCGTGGGCTACTAACGATTATTAGCATTACATGGTTGGGAGTCAGATAGTCCTGTTCAGGATCAATGATTGGACAATGGTATTCCGACTTCGCCAATATGCTAAGTGAAAAATGACCTAATGAAATTCAAACAAATCATGCATACACATCATGGATCCCCTATGCAACTGTTTGACTGTTAGAGGCCAGGATGCCAAAGGATGATCTAACCCCTTTTGCATTTAGAGTTTCTGTGAGTGCCTGGTTGCTTGATGTGGCGCCAGTGTCACTCTGTGCTCCTCATGTTACATCTGGAACATGCATGGTGTGTGAACTCATATCATTCATGCATTAATGAACTAGACTAGGAATTTCGATGTTTTGTTTGGAATCAATGCCTAACCATATTTGTTTGATAACATGAACTTTGAATTATAATTCTCACTGAGTTAATCGCTCTCTCCCACTCCTGGGACGGTGTTTTAGAACACAACCACGCTTTGTTGTGATAGATGTAGGTATCTTAGAGGAGGATGCCTTAGAGGATAAGTTTGATGACTTTTATGGGAGAGTTGTCCTACTTTCACTTTTTATATTGGTCAGCTTTAAATTTAATTTTCGTCTTTACTTTACTGCTTAAATTGATTCTGAGTTTGTGCTAACAATGGGGTGTGTGAACTAACCCAAAAGAAAAAGAAAAAGAAAAGAAAAGAAAAAGATAGCTACTGAACCCATCAATAGCTATTTCGCGTCTGTTCGTGTCACGTCCCATCAAAGGATGAATCCATTCCAGGCTTTTGTGAGAAATCCAAAACGTCCATCCATTGTTACAGATCATTTTAAAACATGAGACTACAAATTAGGCAGATCTGGAACTCAAGTGGGCCGCACGATTGGAAAAAAAAGTGGGTAGGAAAATTCCTACAGTTGAAACCTCCCTGGGGTCCACTATGATGTTTATATGGAATTTATACTATTCATAAGGATGTTACTACTGAGATGAGCTGATCACACAAATATATTACCCTAATCCAAATATTTTGTGGCCCTATCAATGTTTCAATGGTCGACGTTTAATCTCACTGTTTCCTATTGTCTGGCGCACTTCAGTTTTGGATCTTCCTTATTTTTTGTTCCATGTCCTATAACAATCTCGAAAAATAGATGGTCAGGGTGAATTTTTCATCACGGTGGGCCACATACCTTCTCGTCGAAAAAACTTCCCACCAATGTGTTTTTGGGTAGGAGTTCTAAGTACACAGTGTGCATGTAGGGGTTGATCGAAACGTGTTTTGCTTGCGAGCGCGGTTTTCGATGGATCCCTGGACGCGGGGTCCACCTTGATGTATGTTCCTTATATTCATGCCATCTATCTATCTTAAAAACTCATTTTAGTGCATTATACAAAAAATGAAGCATATCCAAATCTTAGGTGGACCATAATACGGGAAAAATTGGTAATCGACTGTTAAAAACTTCTCATGGGACACAAAAGCTTTGGATCAACCTGATATTTGTGTGATCTCTTCATCCAGGTCTTTGTGACCTTATCAACAGGTTGGATGGAAAATAAACGTTCCATAGGCCTCTGTGAAGTTTTTAATGGCGAGGATTCAATCAAGACTATTTCTTGTGGTATGGTCTCCTAAGATTTGGATCTGCTTCATTTTTGGGTTCATGCCCTAAAATGAGCTGTCAAAATGGATGGATGGTGTGATGTATGGAACATGCATCACACAGTGAGTGACCTAACCTGGTTTAATTTAGGTTGGGTAAGGGTTGGGAAAATCCAACCCGAATTCAATTTGTGTGGGGTTAGGATTGAGGTAGAAACGACCCGACCTGACCTATTGCTACCTTTAGTTGTGGGCATGTCTCAAAAATGTGTGCAGAGCGCGTGCAAAAAAAAAAAATAATAATAATAATAAAAATAAATAAATAAAAATAAAAATAAAAAATCTGAAGCCTCCGTGCAAAAAGAGAAAAAGAGACAAAAGAAAAAGAAGAAGAAGAGGAGGATATTGTACAAACCATCATCCATGTGCTGAAAGGACAACATGTACGCATGAGGGACTAAAATCCCAGGCAGAAATGTCGGCAAGAATTGCAAGGCAGCCACCATTCACACCCCCGAAAGGGCCCAACTGCCACACCTAGAAATGCACTGTTGAAGCCCTTGAGGGAGAGTGAGTGCTACATGCCTTGATGAACTCTTTCTCTCTCTCTCAGCCTTGCTCGATACTATCATGGCAGGTCACCCGCTTATATAGACGAGATCGGCAAAACTTACACGCGTGTAAAAGCCATACCATCTACACGCTACTCACATATACCAGGTGCAACATCCAGCCTCTCCATCAGGTACATCCGCATCTAATCTTCTCGGCCAAAAATCATGTTGTTCCATTCACATCATAAAACTTTGGCCATGTTTTGTCAGCCGATATTTGTTTTATAAGTTGTGGCCCACCTTGTTGACAATCGAGTCTGATCTGATTTTTGGGCCGGGCCAAGATATCAATCCAGTAAGACTCTCGTAATGGATGGATTAGATCTTTTACCTATGTGTCATGCCGGCTCAATGGGTGGCATTCACGCGAGCTTCCATGTATTGGCCCTTGTAAGATTTTCTTACATCCAAGATAAGATCAAAGGACCTCTGCACGCGTGTGCAATGAAAGTCCTGTACACGCTACACGTGTGCCAGCTTGATAACATAGGTTCCATATCCAATCCATCAATCAGGTTGTTGCCACCTTCAACATATATTAGAAACATTAGATGGGTTAGAAAACTTCAGCAAGGTTCATCTGAGCTGTACCTTTGTTTTGCAAAATGTGGCCCACATGGCAAGTGGGTCAATCAGATTCTTTGGCTATGGCATCAATATAATGGTATCGTTCTGATGGATGGATGGGATTTTAAAACAATCATGCTGCCTCTGCACGTGCGTGGCGTGTACCCAAGCTTTATTGTGCAAACGTGTGTTCTAGGAAAGGTCAGACAAAAGAATTAAGTTGTTCTTGTTTGCCAGCTGGCTCTCTTACATTGGTATCAAATATCAATCTAGAGATGTCAAAAATAATCTAGAGATCTTCTTACCAATGTAATTCAGGTGGTTTCCAGGAATGTGTGTAAACATGGATATATGGGGAGGTTGTTGGAATTTTCTAAATTAAATAAGACTTCCCAAGTCCGCCTAATTGGCATAGCTTTGTTAGGAAAAATGCTTAACAGTACTCCTAGTTTTATGGGTTTTCTTAGATGATCTAATCCTTCAATTTGAACGGTCCAATAAGTTAAGAACACGTTTTATGGGCTGCCATGAAATAATCACACTCATTGTATGATCTTTCACATTATTTTCTCACCCAACCTCTTGAATTTTCATAACACAATTTTCTTGATTCCATCTAATATGATACATTGAGCATGTACTGTTTTAGTTAGGAGAAGTGCTCCAATGCTCTCAAAGCATTGTAATTTACAGTATTCTCAATTGCATAGGACCACTTGGATGGTCTAATCGTTCAATCTGAACCATTCATTAAGTTACTCATTTCATGGACTGCCATGAAAGAATCAAACTGATCTTAGGATCTAACCCATCCTTAATATTTTGGCGTTATTTTCCAATCCATGCTTAAATTTTTTTAGGACACATTTGAGCTAATCCATCTAGTCACACTGTTGGGAGTTTATAAATTAAATACAACAGCTCCGTGTCCTCACCGGCATATTGACGGATTCAGTGCATCGCACATACATTAGTTAGGAGTGACTGTTCTAAGTCTCTCCAAGAACTATACCCTAAAGTACTGCCAGTTGCATATGTTCACTTGGACCATCCAATCATTTATTCTGAGCTGTCCGTTGAGTTCAAAAAGCATTTCATGGGTTGCCATGAAAAAATTGTAGTGATCCTATAATCTAATCCTCCTTGATTTGGCATTATTTTCTACAACTATCATTTTTCTGACCCATAGATGGGATGGCTATGATCCCTTAATAGAGGTGATTCTTTAGAAACATAAGCAATCCGTGATGATCCCTAAAAAATGGAATGGAACTATCGTGTAAATGATCTTGGTTGTGTTTAAGGCTATTGATCAAATATTTATTAAGATTAGTTTGATTTGTTTTTCAAGTATTATCCATGAAATGTGTGTTGGACCTTATGATGAATACTAGATCAATAGATTGGATTGTCTAAATGTCCTAATGCAACTAGGACCATATAATTCTCTGAAAGCATGAGAGCATTTCTCCTTTGTGTCCATTTGATTTTTAGCATAGCTGAGAAAGATGCTATCATATGGTTTTATGCATGGAAATCTTCCCTTGCATCTTAAGTTCTTGACATTTGGATCACATATCTGAGCTGTCCATTAAGTCTAGTCCCCATTTCTTTGCATAGCTATTATGCAAAGATCCAGGAAATTGGAAGGCCCTAGACACCCATGACTGAACCTATCTTCTATGAACAATTTCATAAATACCTTTTGCATGCGGTACAGTATGATTGTTTTCAAAGCAACATATATATGATTTGTGGACCGGACCTAGTGGATGGTCTAGATAAGTTTTCTTCCTCTTATCTCCCAGCTACCGAATTAATTATACTCTATTGTATCTTATCAATGGTGACAGTTGTGGTCCTGGCAGTTGTGGTCCTGGTACCTTGTGGTTTGTTAAAGTGGGCCACAAAAGCCTACTCCCAATCATGTGCCAATGTGGTATGCGTGCATCTCGGAAGTTGGCAGATCTTTGGGTGGACCATTACGTAATACGTGAAAAAACTAAAAGAATGGTTCAGAAATTATTATTATTATTATTATTTATTTTTTATTTTTTTGATGATCCACTGTTGTGTATCTGTGACCCAACCAGTATCTGAAATGGCCTGATTTTTAGGTAAGAAGATCTAAGAACATAATGGGAAGATCTGATGGAGCTAGCACACGTACTTGATATTGACCAATATGTCTGCGTGTGGGTGAGCAGGGTACCACTCATTGCATGCATCAAAGGAGGTCAAGGAATGACCCATGGCGATGATTTTGGGCCACGACAGGTGCATGAAATGGTTGCCGCTCGTGCAGACTGGATGCTAAGACAAGGACGCGGGTTGGCTGGTTACGAGAACATCAGCCAGCAAGCTGGTGTCAAATCTCTGTGGGTCCCAGCATGATGTATTTTGTTTTATCCACGCCATCCATCCATTTGTATAGATGATTTTAAAGAATGATACTAAAAATGAGGCGGATACAAATCTCAAATGGACTACACCATAGGAAACAGTGAAGAAAATGATGTCCACCGTTGAAAGCTTCCTAGGGCCAACGGTGATGTTAATTTGTCATCCAACCTATTCTAAGATCACAAACAGTTGGATGAATGCAAAACTAGAATATCAGCTTGATCCAAAACTTCTGTGGACCCTAAATATTTTCCTATGGTGTGGTCCACTTGAGATTTGTATCCGCCTCGTTTTTTGTATCATGACTTAAAATAAGCTATTAAAAATGGATGAACGTCGTTGATAAAACAAATACATCATGGTGGGACCCACAGAGCTTTGACATCAGCTTGCTGGCTCGTGTTAGCGTCACCAGCCAACCGGCGTCCCTAAAACAACGTGATGGAGATAAGTGCACCCGAGAAAATCTACTTTCATGGCAGTAGCCTCTTACTTGTGTGAAAGATCCAAGCCGCTCCTCATGCACATCCAACCATCTAAATGCGATCATCGAGTAAGCAACACATGTAGAAAAATTGTACAGGGAATTACATGATGGGACCCGCTTGATGAGTGGCTTGGATCTCAAACATGTGCTCTGAGTTTCCACGTGTGAAAGGCACGTGCCAGAAAAACGCACTCGCATTCCTCTGCTAATATCCTTGGCACAAAACCAATGACATTTTTTTTAACAAACACTTACACAAAACCATTCAATAGTCTGAAGTGATATTAAAAGCAAAATTCTCACCAAAAAACAAAAAAAAATGCTGATGATGAATTATAGGATCCTCGACCTACCCAAGGAGTGGCCCCACATGTAAAAAATGAAAAACCGAGAGTCATGTGCGGATAATGAGGAGCTATGCTAGGTGATTCACGGCCACCAAGAGCCATATGGGTTGAACTTTCATGAGATCTAACCCGTCCATCAGTTACACTGCCTTATGTTCACCTTGAAACCGAACAATCATGACCATCTAGAAATCAGGTAGGCAACACCACTTGAAACTATAGGTTTTTTGGGATAATTTTATGGAGTGACCAACCTGAGCTTTGAATTATTCTGATTTTTTTGGATCGTGGCTGTTAGAGAAGCAATGCACTTGATGGACGGGGTGGATTTCATGCTCGTTCCCCACGTTAGAGAAAGAGACTCTGGCAGCAGGTACATAGCCGAGGTACGTAGGTGATTTCCCTATGGATAGCCTTGGGTCGAGGGATTCTTCATGTTGACTTTGGATGACACGAGTTAGATAATGACGCGTTGAACAACCGGCGTTTTGAGGGCTAAGATGCTGCCAAGTGGTTGACTCTTAGACAACCTTAAGAGGCAGCTACTATCGTTAAAAGGGAATAGATTCTAAAGAGAATCGTAATCGTGTGGTTATAAATCAGCATTTCCGATTTGACATTCCTATATGATCCTCCAATCCATGATAGACAAGTGGGCCCATGGTTGACTTGTCTAGACCATTGGTTCTTAGGGCCATACCATGGATGGATCATGGCCTCAAAATGTCCAAGCTTGGAAGTATCTGCCAATCTTGGGCTTATGTAATTGTCTTTTCCACCATTCCATTTGCTGGAGGAATCAGAGGATCCTGGTCATCAGAAGTGTTCATGATGCACAGATTCCGTACATATGGGCCATGTTTCAATGATTTAAACTGATTGAGTGATGGGCCACACCTGGGATAGGGGCACCCAAGAAGCCATCGTGTGGTTAAAACATTTCAAACATTTGACCATTGAACTAATTTTCCTTTGAAAGTGTACTACCTGTCTTTTTCCTTTCTGATTGATTAAGTGCTAAGATCTTTAGATCTCAACGATTTTCTAAATTGTGTATTTTAGAAGATGAATGGTTTGGATCATGGAACTAAGCTTGGCAATGGGTCAGGTTCCTTCCACGTCAGGGCTAGCCCATATATACCCACCCAGACGTACTTGAAGTTTAGGAAGCCCTAGCCCGACCTGGCCAAACTGACCTGACCTCAGGTGAAAGAATGTAAAGCTCATTTGCCACCATAAAATAATATGGTGCCTATCGCACCTAAAAGCCCAATCTGGTCATGTCGTCTTCAAATGCCCGTTAAATACAGGTGTGGACGTACGTTCTACCCTTTAGATGTGCCAAGGTGCCAACATTAGGTACATGTCTCCAAATTTTTAATTAACAAAAAGCACGTATGATGCAAAAGACAGTTGTGGTAGCTAGTAGGCCATTTAAGGCAGTACTGTAGGGTCAAAAGGCAAAAATTTATCATAGAATATATTTTGTTTTATAGGTTATGGGTTGGATCAGGTCCCATTGTCTGACCCGGTCTGTTTATGTACTATGTGGGCGCGTTAAGTCATGTTGGTCTAAATCTGAGTTCAACCCATTTATCTCAATGGGCCCATTTTCTTGCCATAGCTGACCTAACATGGCCTCAACCAGGCTAAGAATCACTTGGGCTGATTGACTTACAGGTTGACCCGATCCACTGCTACCCTACATAGAGTAAAGGTATTCATAAACTGCTATGTATAAGCTGGTTGTCTTCTTCGAGACCAGAATATTCTTCATTACAAGTTGTTTTGATGCATGTGGTCCTATTTTTCCCTCTTTGCTGCAAGATTGGTAGATCCGGCGTATGGTGTTGATGTTTCTTTAAGGAAAGTTTGTGCAATCGTGATGTAGGAAAAGAACCCTATGATCGAGGAGGAGGGTCGTGCACATTTTTGAAGGAAAATGATCGAGAAAAATCTACAAAAAAAAGCTGCAGAAAAATTAGAAAATTGAATTTCTAACGGTTTTCTGACAAATTGAGGCCGTTGTAATCAGATTCTCAACGGTTTTCCAAACAAGTACTTTCAGAAAATAGTATTCATCTTTCTTTTATGTGATACGAGTGGATGAGATAATTTAATCACGAATATGTTTTGAGCAACTGGAAAGTCAATCATGGACCATAATGTATTTAGAGATGTAGTTTGCTTTGATACCACGTATAGAATAAATAATTATGGATGACTATTTGTCAACAGCTCAAAAGCTTCGGGAAAACCGTCAAGAATCTGATTACGACGACCTGAATCCATCGAAAAATCATCAGAAAATCAATATTCTAATTTTTCTGCAAATTGTTTTTTCTGAATCTTTTCCATTCCTTTTCCTTCAAGAATGTGCACGATCTTCCTTGATCATGAGGTTCTTCCGCTACATCAAATTGGGGGTTATCAGGTTGTAGAGACCACTATGGCTATGTAGTTGCAGGACTATCTGTCATCTTCCCTCCTCTCACTGCTGCACAGAGGGCTTCTTGTGGCTCCTTCCCTGCAGATTTTGCATAAAGATTGTTGAGGCTTTATGCTGTATTGTTTTGTTTTTGTTCTGTATGTAGTTCTGTTGGGTTATATGATAGGCAAGGCACGGTCTTTCTTGTGGTGCCCACCAAGGCTGCAAATCTTAACCGAATTCAACAAAGCTATAGGTGGTGTGCTCTTACCTTATTGCCCAAAAAATAATAATGAATAATAATTATAAAAAAACAAAAAAAAACTGCACATAACAGGGCAGTAACATCTATCATGGGAAAAAAAATTAATTTGTAAGGGCTTCATAATGCTGTTACGTGGCTGGTAAAAAAATTTATTTTTTATTTTTTTTAAGGACGTAACGACCACGGCCCAATCGTAACTGTGTCTACTATTAAAGTTACCCTTATCATTATTGAATACTTTGTATAGAACCATGTTGGCACATGTGAATAATCATATAGTATTAGAAATTTATGTTGGTCCGTGAGCAGGAAATGTTTATGCATGTGATTGTAAATTTTTTACAAATTATTAATTTAGCAAATTAACATTGGGCTGAGCTTTTAAAGTTGGGAAACGTGGTAGAGGCCGGAAGACATCTACCACCCCACCTAATAAGTTAATCACATCATGATGATCAGAATATTTAAAAATCAGGCTAATACAATTTTTATGTGGGCCACAAATGAGATGGTGTGCATTGTTTTCTGTAGTGTCCCACCTGATGATTGTACTATCCTGATTTTTCATTGCGGTGATCGTGTGCTGCCTGTGTATGTTAGAAGCCTTGTAACGTACCTACAGTGGTGTCAACATTATGTGTCAAACTGTAGGAGTGTTAAAAGTCCCTTGACATACATCGATGCACCATCCTCTATAGGCCCGAGGTTTTAGAAAAAAAATGATTCTTTTACATGGTATCAGAGAAAGGTCCCGTGAGAAAATGGCCGCACATGTTAGTGTCCTGCTGGCAGCAAGCTTATCTTTTTAAGGGTGAACGCGGGGATGTCTAAATTACTCGATCAGATGATCCAATGGGACCCACCGTGGATGGGAATGCTATGGAATTCTACCAGCCATCCCTATCTGCTGTGAGCCCAATTGGATTGCACAATCATTTGTCTCCACGTGTACCTAATGCTGTGTCAATGAACTATTCTTTGCTGATGGTTAGGGGCAGCAACAGGTTAGTTTCTTGTTGGGCTGGGGCAGTCTCAAGTCTAACCCATTTACTAAATTGGCAAGAACCATGCCCGAACCCTGACCCACCCTGTAGCCCACCCTAACCACTGAAAATTGGTCAAGCCCATGGGCTTGACCTACTCAACCGGGCCCATTCGTACTTAACCTGCCAGGACCCAGTTAGGCTATTAGAGTAAACTATAGTGTTAAAGGAATGCCTAATTCTGCTCAGTCCCTGGACGCATGTATACGTAAATACATGCTTCATAATTACAATAGCCTCAAGTTCAACGGGCTGGACCACAAGTTAACGGTCCACACTGCGAATAACTTCCAACCTTTCATGTGTATATGATATCCAATCCGCCAAATATGTTTGCCCCACCAAGAGGATCGCCTTATGAAAAAGTCAGCTAAATCCCACTCATTGAGTAGACACACTTATATATTTCAATTCATAAATGGCTACATATTGTTTTTTATGGTGTGGCCCACTGATGGGTAGATGGGGCGTATTAATTTCTGCACCAGACGATCCTCATGGTTGGGCTAACCTATTGGAAGGGTTGGGTGTCACATTTACTTAACATCTTGGAAATTATCCAACCTGTTTGTCCAGTCAGGTCATCTAGCCCAGCCCATCGATAACCTGTATGGGTGGGTTAGCCTCACCCATTGACTTAAATGGAACCAGACCAACCAGTTATCCATTTACCTTGGGTAGGAAAATTGAGGCATTGGGACCACTAGTACAAGTCAAAGTATATATTATGTATTTTTTGCGCCGGCTGTGTATATGCCACGGCCCAAAATTTTTCACGTGCAGCACGTGTGACCATTGCTTCTCTAGTTTCCTTTTTATTTCATATTTGATACTCTGGCTGGTCATGCCTCTATGTACGGAGGCACTTAGATAGCATTCATGGCATATAATAACTCAAATTAAAGCCGAGTACATCGTGGGTCCCACTGTCTCGAGTTACCCCCAAAAATTCACATCGTTACCGCTGATTCTTGGATATTTTTATTTTTGACAGTCCAATAAATGTCGACCAATCTGGTAGTTAGACAATCAAATATGTGTAATATTTGCTGCATGAGAGATTTAAATCTATACCACTAATTTGTATTGTTGAATTTAAATTACTTTTAGTACTCCAAGTATGCAATTTGTAAATAAATATTCCATAGTGCTCGTGTATCATCTATCACACTCTGCCTGAGTATCAAAGTTCTTCCCTTCAGCAATAATAGCAAACCTGACTGTAAAAAACAAGCGCTGTGTGTGTGTGAGAGAGAGAGTGAGAGAGAGAGATAGTAGCCATAACAGGACACGTGCAAACTCAGGCATTGAAGAGAAAGGGCAGCTGTTATGTACTCGCCCCAGAGGGCTTCAACATCCACTTATAATAACAGGAGATGATGGTAGCTGCAGAAGCCCTTGAGGGAGAGTGCATGTAAGATACCCTGGAAGACGTAGAAGAAATAGCGAACCCCACCTTTCATGTGCAGTTTGCAAACTCCACGCTCAATAACCAAGCAAGTCAACTACTTATATAGACCCATGCATGTGGGGTACATAAGATCTTTGATCGTCATGACCTTTGGCTAATTGATGAGAAAAAAGAATAAATTCCTCTTGTTTGCCAACTTGGGTCTCTTTCATAATCTCAACAAGAGATGTTCTTGAAGATAAAATCCCTTATAATCTTAGTCACGTGCATGAGTCGTAGAGTTGAAGTTGTGTATGTGGAGGCACTTTCTTAGCCCCCTTGATGGCGATTTTAAGGCCAATCTCATTCATTGATGTCCATTTACATCTAATCTACGCTGATATCAAGAATTTTCCACGCTTCATGCATCCCCCACTTTGATGGACACGGATTTCCCATAACATAGATGTAGGGAGCCCGAACAACGAAAAGCTCTGTAGGGCCCACTGCGATATATGCCGTATATCCACTCTCTCCATCTGAACCTAGCTAGAAATGAGGAAGATCCAAAACACAAGCTGCCTACACCGTCCATCAATCTGGTGGGTACCAGTGTGATGGACGCAAATTTCCCAAAACATGTTGTAGGAAGCGCGTAAAACAAAAGGCTCTGTGGGGCCCACTGTGATATCTGTCTTGTAACACCCGGGATTTTTAGAAATTTTAGAATTCTTTTTTAAATTTTAACTAATTTTATTGTTTACCTTGTTTTCAAAACAAGGGACCATCAGAGAATTTTGGTAGGTGACCCTTTACAAATCTTGTTTAGAATGGTCCTATGAATAGTGTAGAAAGACTGGATTTTAAAAAATATTCCAATAATTACAAAAAATGCCACTAAGTTAGGGCCCTTGCTTTCAGTAAACCAGTTTTTGCCAGTCAGTTAAGCTCCAAAGTACAAACCCTATCTGACACATTATAACTATACATGTTAAATTTCAACCCTCCGATCATTCCACAAATAGCCAAACCAGAAATCAGCCCACGTACGGCCCATTTAAATTCGGATCTACCCCATTTTTTTCTTTCAACGGCCGAAATAATTCTGCCGACTTGTTGGACGGAGAAGATAGCCCAGATCCACCTCAGTGGACTCCACCTGCAGTGTGTGTCAGTCGCACGCCGTTTCTATACCGCGTGTGCACGACGCCAACACCCCCCTTCCGGCTTCTTCTCCAACGTCAATAGCGGACGGACGTTGTCCGTCCTTGCGTTGCATGTCGCCCCCCTCATGTACCCCACTGCTAGATCCGCTCCGTCCATTCAATCCGTAGGCCAGCCAAATACATTCAATTTGAATCTCTCCACCCACCGTCACCTTGTACGGCCCTTTCTAAACTACTGTCCAAACGAAGAAGGATCAACATTTGATCCAGCACTCTGCATGGGCAAACGAGACTACTTCTAGGACCTTTGTGTGGACCTCACCTAACCTTTAAAACGGTCTCTAAACATTGATAGCTATGAAAGGAGAGATCCGCCCGATCTCCTACTCGAGCTGGGACTTCAAACGCCCGTCCGCACCCACTGGCGATTCTATCTCGGCAAACCTCTATATATCACCCCCCTTGGGCGTCCCTACCTCTTCAGAAATCTCAGAGAGAGAGAGAGAGAGAACAATTGTTTAGAGAGAGAGAGAGAGAATATGAGGAGAGAGAGAGAGAGAGAGAGAGAGAGAGAGAGAGAGAGAGAGATCGTAGGAGGGGATCTCGCACCCCTGTGTTGCTGCCTCTGGAACTTTGTACCAGACCTGGAGGAAGGAAAAAGAGAAGAAGAAGAAGAAGAAGAAGAAGAAGAAAGAAAGAAACGTAGAAAGAGAAGAAAAAGGAGGAGAAAGGAAGGAGAGAAAGAAAGAGATTCGAGTCAAACCGAGTCGACCCGGCTGAGTTCCTAAGCCGTCCCACTGTTGAAGAGGTAAGTCCTTCTAAGATAGCTATTTACTTCTTAGATCTACTTTCATTCTCTAATCTTTGATGAGATCTAACCTTAGGTGATCAAACTATGAAAACCCTACCAATTTGTGCCCTAACCTTGCGATTCCATTAACATATTAGGGGTTTGAATATAAGGAAAAGTACATGGCGTAGCAATGTCTCAACCCACCTAACTTCATGAGGTGAGGATTTCATTTAAGCCTAGTTACAATAATATCAAGTTTCTAATTAATTCCATGCTTAGAAACTAGGTTTTGTTGTGTGATTTCTTGAAACCATGCCTGTTGGAAGAGTGGAGTGATCACATCCTAACTAAAACCTCTGGTAACTAGTGGCTGGTGAGAAAAGTGGAGTGATCTCGTCTCATTTAGTTAGGGTGCCTTAGTCAGAGCATGCATATCATGTATCGCATTAATTAAGTTTTTCTCATATATGTTTTGTTTGGGTATGATTATGTTTGGATATTATTATACTAATCTTAAGGGGTAACCCTCAATGAGTTGATTGCAAGCAACTCACTCCCTCTTGGGGCGGTGTTTTAAAACACCATCAAATTTTATAGAGTGATAATCCATTAGACGAAGCCGACTTACAGGTTAAGAGTATGAAGTTTCATGGCGGTTAATGGCAGACGATGAAACTGAAGCAGCTTGAAGATGGATTATGTTTAGTGTCTTGTAGAGTAGATTTGTTTTCATGTAAGTTGAATTAAGTCTCCCATGGAGACGGAGAATGGAATATTATGTATTTTGTATGATTTAAGAACTATTATGTTGATAATTAGAAAAACGTCGAATAAGAACCTTGAATTCCGTCATTTGCTATGAATGACATGAATGTGGGAATAAAGATAAATGTGTAGAAATATATCCCAAACACATTCTAGTTAACACTTGGAAACTCGGCCCACCGTGTTGTGCACAAGAGCTGAAATTTCGGGGCGTTACATGTATTATATATATCCACTCCATCCATTTATTAGTAAGAGCTCATCTTAGATTTTTTTTTTTTTTTTAAAAGAAAGCAAGAAGAGACAAAGCTCATTCTGGCGTGAGTCGACAAAAAGGAACGACCACACCTATCATATAGATCCCACTACGACCCCCCCCCCCCCCCCCCCCCCCCCCCCAATCAAATAGATCCCCCTATACAAGAAGAAGTTCAACGAACACCCTCCAAAACCACATTATCTAACACTACGAGGCCCCCAAATTTGAGCCGGAAGATCCATCTATCCATAAAAATTTTGTCCCTATTTACACTGCTCCCCAATTTGGCCAAAGCATTCGCTGCTCTATTATCCTTCTCAAAGAACATGCAAAAATTCAAGGTTCATGGCTCGACGATGGCTCTTTTGATTTTGCTAGTACCATATATTCCATGGGCATGGATTTGGATTATGAGATTCGTTAAAAGCATTCATAATGAAAAGGAGTATGTTTCCACGATAATGTTGGCGAAACCCCTTTTCCTGTAAAGATGGATACCATCTACCATCGCTTGAGCTTCTACAACATTGTTTGAGACATGACCAATGGTGTTTGTGATAGGCAAAAAGAAGTTTTCCCTGATGATTTCTACATACTCCTCCTCCCCCACCAACGCCTGGGTTTTCCTCCATATGAATCATCAACATTAAGCTTCAGCCAATTAGGACCCGGTCAAGACCACCGCACAATGCAGGATCTTTCTTTGTTGTTGGGTTGGAGAGGAGGTAGCAATGAGATGGTTTCATAAAGGGAGTTCCTACCCATATCCAGCATCATATGACTAATATCATTGATCCAATTTTAATCTTCTATCTTGATCACATTATTTGGCCAAACTTGAATGTTGTCAAATCTTTTGGCATTACGAGCTAGCCAGATCTCCCAGATGATAAGGGCAAGAAGGAGCCCTTTTAGACACAAGAGCTTTAGGAGAAGGAAGCTCTTGACATCCACAATCAAATTCTCTAAGAAATATGGACATGCCCTGAACCATGCGCATATAAAAAAACATTGCCGAAAAAGTTCTTGCGTTGCTAGAAAACTCGTGTAGAAAAGGTGATCCATATCTTCAGTATTATGGGTGAATGTGACTTGCTTGTAGACCTGTTGAGATGATGATGGGAATGTCCATTCGTCTCACTACCTTGGACGTCAGTACCCTGATCACTCCTAAGCTGAATGAGACAATGGGGAGATTCCTGAGAATGCGATCTGGGTTGGAAGATGACGTTGGACTGGAGGTGGCCTGATTCATTATCGATCTGCGTAGTTGGGGCCTAATGAGCTTCTCTCTCTCTCTCTCTCTCTTTTTTTTTTATCAACTCTCCCAAAAAGTTGTTAATGGTCCACTCAAATTCCTCTGGAGGGGAGACTCAAGATCAAATCCCACTAGTGTAATAATGAAAAAATAAATGGTTATAAGTAGCTGCTCACCAACTTTGCTGAAAAGAATGACACCAACATTATGGGCATTTACTGAACTTGCAGTAGCACATGGAACCCCATGTTTTTTTTTTTTAATTTTTATTTTAAAGAACCTCTAAATATATTTCAAGCAAAACAGGAATACACATTCGGGTGGGCGCCAGAAAAGACCGGCCGCCCCACCTATCGTAAACCAGCCAAACAGCAGCTGGAAGGCAAAAGAAAGCAAAGGACCAACAGGCCCTAAACGCCCCGGCCTCAAAAGAGAACTAACTAACTCTCTGAACTACTCTGGGCAAATCGATTCCTTGATATAGCCAAGGCCTAGCCGATCAAGGAACAGGATTCCTCAGATTCGGTCTAGGGATCCCCAGCTCTCCATCAAAAATCCTGGAGAGTTGGGACTCACTACCTATCCTGGCCAGCGCGTCAGCCACCCCATTCACTTCCCTAGGGGCAAAGGATAGACGCACCACTTAATTCGGTGACGAGCTTCTCTCTGCTGGGGAGGATGTTGCAATGCTAGATCATGATGATGATCCTCTGTGAGATGCATATCAGGGAGATGGCCACCATTCTCATACTGATACGCATAATTGTGGGTATCTTCAGATGCTGATTAAGTAGGAACAACGGTATTGAGAGAAGGAGATGCTTGACCCTATTGTAAATGGAGCATAACCAAAATATCACATAGATAAATTGATTATAGCCACATGATTATTTTCCCTTTCAATTTCGATGGTTAGGTTTTTAGTTTTAACCATCAATTTGCCTGCAGCCACCAATCTAGAATCATGATTGCACAATCAACATGATTTTATTTATGCTCCACCAATAATGTATTGCATAATATAGATTGTCTTTATAATGTTTTTTATGATCATTGTCGAGTCCTAATTTAAATATGTTACTTAGTTAGTAAGCATGCCTTGGTTGAGTCAAATTAGGAAAGTTATTCATTGAATTTTTTTTTCTTTTTTTAAGTTATGTTGTTAGTCAGATTAGGAAATAAGGAGCCCTCTTCTATATAGCGTGCTAGACTAGTATGTGTATAATATCATAAAAACTCTCTCTCTCTCTCTCTCTCTCTCTCTCTCTCTCTCTAGCAAAAGATACTTACATTCAGGCAGTCCCTGGATAGCAAAAAGGCCTGGGACCATCTATCATATCACCCAGCTATATCAAAAACAAAAATAGACAGAGGGTGAAAGGACTCTCCTCCTAAGACTAGTCGAAAACACAACTACCCCCCCTACCCAAGAGCTCGGACGCATACCTGAGCTTGCCTTTAAATAGCACCCTCATTAAAGCCAGACGACTGATCAGATAAGTTTTCGAGACCTACCTTGTCAAGAAATATAAGGCCCCGGATTTCCTGAGGCAAATCAGATAAGCGGTTGAACGTCCTCTTAGCTTGGGTGTCACTCCTCAATCTTGCCAGCCCATCCACCACTGAATTCTCTTCCCTCACCACATGAGATAGGTTAAACTAACTCATTCTTCTCAGTCGGTTAATCCGCTCCTTCCAGTACCACCATTTCCAATTTTGTACAACGCTCCCTTGGAGGGCTTTATTGACAATCAAAGAGTCACTTTCAACCTCAACATTGGACAAACCATACTGCCTACAAAGGAGGAGGCCATCATGCAGAGCCTTCATTTTCGCTTCATTATTTGATCCTGTGCTATAACCATTTGAGAACGCAAAAATGAAATCCCCATGCGGTCCTCTGTAAATGCCTTCTCCTTCTGACTCTCCTGGGTTGCCTTTTGCTGATCTGTTAATGTTCATCTTCACCCATCCTGACAACGGCCTCCTCCACTTGACTAACCTCAATTTTTGCCTAGCTGTGGGTTTGGGAGCAATGCCTATCTAGCCCACCGCAAACTGGGCAACCAACGAGCCGTGATTCATATTTTGGATAGAATGACCTATCCAGCAAAGCCATCTCTTCACCCGTCTACCTATGGCCTCAAATCCTTCCTTAGAATCATCGAATTTATGGGCATTTCTGGTTTTCTAGATATCCCATAACACAAAGGCTGGTGTTAAGGACGAGATCACCCGCAGATCTTTGCTGGTAGAAGAAGAGACAGTCCACCAGCGAGAGACGCGGCCCAGAACACTTTGGTCAGCGCAGGGGGCAACTTCAAACAAATTAAAAAAATAGTTCCATACCTCTTTTGCAAGCTCACTCGTGATGAAGAGGTGAAATAATGACTCTAAATGAGGTCGATGTCTTTGCTCTGTCCAGCAACAAGTGCATTTGGAAACCAATGTAATGCCTTTAGCTTGCAATCTTTCTCAATAGTCTCTCTCTCTCTCTCTCTCTCTCTCTCTCTCTCTCAAAAGTTTTTTGTATTTTAGCATTTTTCTCTTTCTTTTTTTATTAAACTCTCTCCTCTTTTTGTCTTTTTTTCTTTCTTTCAGTGGATGGCAAGACCCTCTTCTCCATAACTTTGCTTGTGTGATTTTTATGTGATTTTTTTACATAGTATTATAGTTATATTATTGGTGAAAGATTGGTTGAGGTTTTTTCTTTCCACTTGGTACTACTACTCCCTTTTTAATTTTTCTTTTTTCTTAGTGTGCTCAATCATGTCAACATCGAGTGTTATGGTTCTTAGAGTTTTTACAATGAAGAATTATGAAAATTAAAAAGTGTGACTATGAAGCTATTTGATGGGACAAGGCATTAGGGATATGTCCGGTAGTAGCAATCCAAAACTAGCAGCAGCCCAAGAGGGAATTATAGATAGTAAGAAGAATAATAAGAAAGCTTTACATGCAATCTAAGTTTTGTGTATTATATATGTTTTATTATGTTAGAGAATAGGTTCAATACAAAAAAGTGCTCTATGGTCTAATACAAGCACCTAGAGCTTTAGTTGTAAAGTTAAAGATTTTTTTCAAGTGATTTTATTTAATCTTTTGCTGATGCAACATTTTTGTGTAGCACTCTACAAAGAGAACAATTGTATGTGATATCTACATAGATAATTTGATTATCACGGGCAATATTTTAAAATTTTGAATAATTCTCTCTCTAAAAGGTTTAAGATAAAGGATTTGAGATATCTTCAATACTTTTTTGGTATTAAAGTGATAAGAGAATAAAAAAATTAAAAAAAAAAAATCTTACTAAGGAGGTTTGATTTGGACTTACTTGCAAAGTTTGGTTTGTGATTGTTAAAATCAATTGCGATGTCACATAACATGAATCACAAGCTGCTAAAAGATGAATGGAAGCTTCTCATAAATGCACATGCTTATGATTGGTATCTTGATATCCCTAACCATTATTCGCTTAAATTTCTTGTATAGCTAGCAGAGTATACGATAGGCGAATCTCAATCTTTTTGTGAGGTTTCTCTTGAATGAGTTACATCCATGCCTTTTTTTTTTTTTTTTTTTTTTTTTCTGTTCATGAATAAATAAATTGTTTTGTTAAAAAAAAAAGTAAACATGTATAATAAAGGTGAATATTGGGAATCATTATCAATTCTTTGTTTAATTAGGTGGTTAGGCGTAGGCGAAGAGAGATCAATCACCGTCTCTCTTATGAATAATTAATTCGAATCCACAGATCTCCTAGGAATCCTTAACCAAAACTTCCTTGATTTCTCATGGGGCACTCAAAAAACACGAGCGAACAAAGATGAATCTCAATAGAAATTATATAAATTTGATTAATCAATCCTTAACAACAAAAATAAACCAGTTTAAATAGTCTAACAACTACATAGAAACCCTAAACCGAGATTAGGAAGAATCCTAATCGAGAACAAAAGTTTCAAAATGAAAACAGCAAATTTGTGCGTAATCCTGCGCATCAGGTGACCGGTCGGCAAGAGGTCACGACTGGTCGCAGGTGAGCCTCAATTGTCTAGAGAGTACAAGCATCTCTCTGCTTGAAAATTCAATTGGTCGACAACTAGTCATTGAACGCCCAGACAGTCTAGTAAGTTGGGTTGTGTTCCTTCTTAAATTCGACCAGTCAGGGGGACCAGTCGTCAGAGTGTTTGACCGACCGAATGACCGATCGTCAGATGATGTCGACTTGAGTATTTTTTAAATTCTCTGCTCCCTCTTTGGGTTCTCGCTTTGGTCCTTTTTTTGGGCCATCTTCTCCATGTAGAGCTCATTAACCTCCTCTACATGATTAGGTTACTTAGTTATTAAGCATGTTTTGATTGAGTTAAATTAGGAAGGTGATTACTTACGAACATTGTTTGAAGTATCTCCAATATTATTAAAATATCCTCAATATTCTCTATCTCCAACTCATTGATAACAGTAATATCGGTAGCAATACAGATGATGCCGGTAGTATCAGAAATCCTATGTATCAGCGATGTATTGCTAATTGTAGACACCCTACCTTCGGCTACACTGTTGGTAGAGATAGCTGGTTGAATGGAGGACCATACCCCTAAATCCCAAGTCCAAACTCAGCCAAACTCACCCTTGTAAGCCCCATTCCATAGCCCAGATCAAGCCTGAACCCAGTCAACCCAGTCTTAAACATCAGCCTGAAAAACCCACCAGAAAAAAAGCCAGTCAAAAAATCCCACAAAAGTCAAACTCACTGAGTCATCCCCGCTGAGTTAACCCGCTGAGTCAACCCGCTGAGTCAACCCGTCGAGTCAAAACACCGAGTCAACCCACCGAGTCAACCCGTCGAGTCAAACCACCGAGTCGACCCGCTGGGTCAACTCACTGAGTCGACCAGTGAGTCCAACAGCAGCCCCGAGAGAGCGGCCGTACTCGCTGGAAACCGAGGAGCGGCCTACG